>JAOTQQ010000002.1:27275553-27393660 GCA_026546715.1 Gallinago undulata | reverse complement strand
AGAGATGTATTGCAGATACTGAAGCACAGCCTTATTCTCCTTCTGTCAGAATTATAGGAGAAAATAATTCTTCCCTCGTACCTCTGACAAGTCTTCATGCTGCTTGTCACAGTCCACTTCAAAAAGACAACCACAAATACAAATTAAAAAACAAAATTACTTTGGATGAGAATGAGAGCGTGAAAAATATCCCACACTAGCTGGTGTTCTGACAAATAAAGGGGATCTTGGTCGTGTGGTCTGAGAGAAGGGGACAGGGAAGTGAGATGGGCAGTTGTTACAGAGAGCTCAGTTTCACAGAAAGGGTCGGGTTTGGAGTTTT
Source organism: Gallinago undulata (assembly GCA_026546715.1). Classification (NCBI taxonomy): domain Eukaryota; kingdom Metazoa; phylum Chordata; class Aves; order Charadriiformes; family Scolopacidae; genus Gallinago; species Gallinago undulata. Next base: position 27,393,338 of record JAOTQQ010000002.1, on the reverse strand, counting down.
CCCTCAGCTTTTCTGCACCAAAGGGAGAAGTGACGTTTCCCTGCTCTTTGCACTTGAAGATCCTCCACCTGGAGGATTGTCCTCACGTTAGTATCTTCAATTGATTCTCTTTCCTTTACCTGTCTGGCTCCATCCTTTTCCCTCCTGGAAGCTGGGGACTGGGAGGGCAGCACTCGCATTGGTGCTGGCCTCTGGCAGGGCTGCCAATTAGTTGGGACTGAAACAACCTGATCTGACACCTCACGTGAGTTGCACCCCTTTTCTGTGCATCTTCACTTTGCTTTTACTTCTTGTGTGCTTGGTCTGTACCAATTATATGCTTTCCAGAGATCGTTATGTGGATATTCTGCAGCGAACACACCGGTTCTGTACAGTCCTCCTCTGACATAAGCACTCCTCAGAGCATATAGTAAAACTATCAACAGAAATGAAAGACTGTGTGTCAAAGAAGGTTATGATTCATAATAATAACGTGATTAATAGTAAAAGTGACAGTACCAATGACAGTAGTAATGGAAAAAGGTAAGGAGAAAAGATAAACCTTTCCCAGGACTCAAATCCTGTCTACTTTAACACATAAATGATAGGAAGAGCCATCCTGAGTGAGGCCAGTGACTCCTTAGACCTTTATCCTGCGTTTGGCAGAAGTTAGTAGCATATATATGTGATATATATAAAGAAGAATGTAAGGGCAGAAAAAGCATGCAATGTTTTTCTTGTACATGTTCCCAGACCAAGTGAATTGCAGCTTGGGAATTTCCTGAGCCAGAGATGGCACCTTTGTGTTTAATAATCCTTTATAGATTTTTCTTCTTTAAACTTGAAGCTGTGAAACATGTTGGCATGTTTAGTCACCTGAGGAAAAGAGTTCCCCAGTTTAACTCTGAGCGATGTGGTGAACTCCTGGCTGCTTGGAACCCATGGCCTGGAATTTCATGTGATCCTCTCTAATTTTTGCATTACAAGATACAGAAACTAATCATTCCTTATTTTGCTCTGTGTGCTTTTGAAGGAATCTCCTTTACTCTAGCAATTCTAAAGCATCCATTTTGAGCAGTAACTGTTTGAGGTTGACAGGAAATCACTAGAGGAATAATATTTAAAATAATATATACTTGCCATATCAAGCAAGTATGACTCCTTCCTCCAAATTTTCAATCTCAGAAACAGTGAATTATAACTAGATCATGGTAACAAGAGTAAAAATAAATAAATAGATAAATAGATCAATAGCAATAAATCCCCCACCACTATCCCTCTCCCCTTTTATGCCACACATCTAGTTTTCAGCAGCTGCTATTATCTTCTGCTCTCTGAAATGAAATTGACACATTCTGCTGTAATTTTGTACAGTTGCAGCTGCTTTTTTTTGTCTTTTAGGCTATCAGTGACTTTATATTTTAAAAAAATTCCAGTGAAATAATTTTGTATTTTAAAGACTAGCTTTTTTTTTTATAAAATCCATTATGTAAATCAGTACAGCTGTATTGTCTTCATGTTGAATGAGGTACTGGTCATTTCCTTTTGAAAAAGGTATGACTGACTTAAAGGGGATTTAGAAAAGGCTGAGCAAAATATGAAGCACTGTAGAAGACTCCTCTGTGAAGAGTCATGAGAAGAAAAGAGATCAAGCTTAGAAACAAGATGAATAAGAGAAACCAGGATAAAAGATCAAATAATGAATCATCTAGAAAAGATAGATAAGGTTCTCTTGTGGCATGGCCATTCAATTCAATTAGAAGGTGGGAAATCCAAAACTTATTGAAAGAAATACTTTTTTGCATGGCATGTAATTAGACTTTTGAACTCATTGCCACAGGAAATTGCTGAAGTCTAGACAATATGAAGCCTCAAGAAATAGATTGGCCACTTATATGAAAAATAAAAAGGATGGTGCTGAATGTTAAATAACATTAGCAAAGAAATATTACTCTTGGTGATTCATATCTTAAACTAATCTTTCATGCCATGCTCTTCTGCATGAGGCATTGGATCTAGCTTGGATAAAGATCTAGCTTGGATAAGGAGCAGAAGATCATCAGATATATTTGCTGTGGGGTCTTACACCTTCCTCTATTTGGTTTATTACTGCACTCTGTCAGGTACTGAAACGGATTGTCAACTTTTCAGTAAGGCAAAGCATCTGCCCTTACTCAGGAAGGGAGAGCTGGGAAAAAGAGGGCAAGAGGAGCCATTAGGCAAGACTGTAGTGTGACTGACAGCCATTGCGTGTGCTTTTCAGCAGAACCTGAACTGGAGGCTGCTGCCTTTGTCACACAGTTAGATGTTGAGGCACTGATCTTCACATGCAAGGAGTAAAACTGGGAGGCTATCACCAGCTGAGCCTGTATTGCTGGAGGTGCTATCAGAAAAGCTTGAAAGGGGTAGATAAATAAGTATGTACTGGTTGACTGAATGTCCATGCACATACTCAAGCAATTTTTTTGTTATCTGTGGCAATAGGTGCACGGAGGTAGCTCTCCCTCCCTGTGCTGCTACTGAGATGTCTGGCTCTGGCTTTGGGGGAGTCTAGAGAACTGACCAAAGTCAGCTGAACCTCCTGGAAACCAGCCTTTCAAGAGCAATTCCAGGAGGATTGTGGTGCATCTCCAGCAGAACCAGTGAAGCTATGATGATGATGTGCTACCAGATTCAGGTGTCCCATCTCTTTCTTGCTGAAAGATGCTGAGTTCAGTTATGTGTAACCAGCAGTGCATGGTTATAATGCACTGGTTATATATTTGCTTATTTGAACTTGCTTACGTGGTGTGCAGATCCCCATTTCCTCCTTCTGTTCTCAAGAAGGTTTTCAAGATGCTCCAGACTCCTGAATGCTTGTGAATTCATGGCTATCACATAGGAGACACAGACATAGGAGCTTTGACCTGACTATCCAGTCTATCATTTCAGGCACATTTCTATTGCAGTGCTTTGATTTTCAGTGTAGCAAAGCTCCCAAATACGTTTAATAATAAGCTTGTGAGAAATCTACGCAAATCAGGAAAATATTAAAGGATCAGCTTAATTTTTAGTGTATCTAAATCTAGTCCACTTCAGCATTGACAAATGTGTATTAAGCAAGCACTGATATAGGTCTCCAACTTTAAGTACATGTTTATAATCCACTGAAGTGGATTGAGATCAATAGGTTTGAGGAATGTGCTTAAAATGAAGAGTATACTTGAGTGCTTGAAGAGTCAAGGCCCTGGTAAAGAGCTCATCAGAGGTTTTCCTTGATGCAAAGTTTCACTGATGTAAATTTGAAAGTGATTTGAAATTGATTGGATTAAACTCATCTGAAAGTTTGGTAAATGTGTTTGATAAAAGGGTAGGTTTGAGGGTTGAGAGACAACTTTTGCTAAAGCTAGTCCAAATTAAAGGCAGTACCACTCTCCTAGTTCTCCTTCCCCCTGTCCTGAAGATCATCGCCCCCAGGAAAGTGTGGCAAAACATATGTGTCCCTATCCCTCTGATGCTGTGTTTTGCAGCATCCTAGATGAAACTATATAGTAAAGTGCTTTTACTTTGTGTCTCAAATTAGGAACAGAAGCAATCGAGAGATGTACCCAAGTTTGCATTTGGTCTTTCTGAATTAGTGGGCAATGGGACAGGCAAACAGTCAGGGAGTCAGAGCATCTTCAGCTACTCCTGCTGTTTGTATCAGCGTGTGTTTGTGTGTGTCAGAGACAGTAAATGGAAATGAAGCAGTCTGGACTGTCCTTTGCAGGAACATATAAGGAAGGCTTACATCAGTTTAACAGGATCAGCAGTCTAGGATTATCCAAACCTCCCAAACTTTTCCCTGCAAGACTGGGCCTGGGGATGGGAAGTCACTAGTTTAATATACTTTATTGAGTGAATGTTTATTAGTCAAACTGCAAAAATTATGTGCATCCTCTCAGCTCACTGCAATCACGATGTAAATTGTGTTAAATTCAGGGTTCACCGGAGAGCCATGCAATAGAAGCATGTTCCCAGAGTTAATAAAAAACTCATAAATCCTTTAACCCCCTGCCTGCCTGCACACAGAGTGCAAATGTCTAAGATGTTTCTGAATAGACATTCTGAATAGACCGATACATTGCTGGTGTTGAAAGAGACTGTGGAAATTAAGATGTGGTTCTACAAATCCATGCCTTAGATATTCATGGCTGTGATGGCTTTCTATTCTCTGTGCAGTATTAGTATCTGTCGTTCACTATATTTCAGTCCTGCTTCCCATTCTTGTGCTTTTTCTCCTCCTCTTGAAACTTTTATGTAAATGAAAATACATCCTTAAAAATCTCTCAGTATGCATTCTCCCACCCCCTGCCCTGTAGCTCCTGGCGACACAGTCTAGTTCAACTTGAGTTACTTTTATTAAGCCTTTGATTCCGGGGGAAAATAAGAACTTTTTTTTTTCCCCATTATTACCAGTATGGGTTCATCACATGTCTGCCTTCAATCCATTGCCCAGGAAACTCTTACACAGATGGTCAATAGTTCATGCAAGGAAGCAGCAGACCATGTAAACAAGTCTTTGGATTCAGGCATTATTATTACCAGAGTAGCCGAGTAATAAGGTCAAACCCTTTGAGAAATTGCTCATTGCTATTGCTGGCATTCAAACTTAATCTAATTTAGGATTTAAAAATACCCAGAATAAATTTCTGTTGAAGTTTATATATTTGTATGCATGTTTGTGTGTGTATACAGAGAATTGTAAAAGATAGTTAGAACTAGTTTGATCTGATTATATTTCAGTCATTTCCTAAATCTTCCTTATTCCTCAGATATTTTCCATAACATCTAAAGTCTATGGGATTTTATTGGTCCTAGAAAGTATTTTTGCTATAAAGTGGAAGCAGTAGGAGATCAATATGTAGTATGTAAACTCCAGGAGGAAAGACCAGAGACAAGTAATAGTCCCTCAGTTTATCAGAAGGAAACTGCCCTTTCTGAAGAGGGATTATTTTATTTTTATTTTTAGCTCTGCCCACTTTTGATTCTAGATTTGAGCACAGGTTTCACTACTGGATTTTAAATCTCTCCAGATGCTGTGCACTACTCTTTAGCCCAGCAGTGACAGCTTCACAACTCTGCGGTCTCATTTTTTTTACGAAAAAATTTCCTCTAGAGAGATCCCTGCAACATCCTGAAGAAGAGCAGCACTGCTCTTACTCGTACTGGCACCTGGCAGTCAAAGATTACATCTTATAAGAATTAATCATGATTTAAGTTACTTCCTGCTTTTTCACCTGTATGGATAAATGCATCTACACTGCTTGCACGATTTGGGAAAGAAAGGAGAACATCAAACTTTGTGGAAAGGGAAATCAGTAAAATATAATAGTGCTGGATACCAACTTCATTCCCTGTAAGTGGATCTTGACAATGGTCTTTGACAAAGTAAGAAGTTACTTTGGTCCTGGTGAGCGAGCGAATCACCTTCATGCACATGTTCCTGTTCAGGCCTGTAAGAGAAAGTGAAGGGCTGCTCCTGCCGGTCAGACCTTGGACCAGATGTTCTCTGGAGAGGCAGAAGGTGGGAAGAATAGCGTGACTCCAGTGCAGATGCATTTCTGCTCCCCTTTCCAATCCCCAGCTTGAGTTAGCAAGGGAACAAAATAAGTAATAGTAATAGCACTCTGCAGAGAGCAATGGTTTTTTTCTGCTCTGCTCTCTACTTGGATGCCCTGTGGCCTACCTCTCCCTTTTTTTAAGTTGGGATGTGGAGAAATGGCAAAATGTATGACTGCAAATGCTCTTGGGCTCTCTAACATTAGGCTCAGCAATCACACTAGAAACTGCTGAGTTCCCCTAAAACCATGCTTGTATTCTGCATGAGGAGAGACCACGCATCTGGTCTGTACACATGCATCTCTTCATATCAGATGTACTTGCCTATGGCAAGAACACTGGAGGCAAGCTGTGGGTATGTGAAGTGGTCCCTCTGTGTATGCTGTGACATCAAACCCTGTTTCAGAAGTTTATGGATATGAAGAGCTTCCGAGATAACCAGAAATGAACTTTGGATGTATTTATAAAGCAAAAATCCACTATGGGGTTTTAATCAAAAAGATCTTAATTCTCACTCTGAAAATCCCTAATCCAGAGATTTGGGTCCAGAGGAGCATTTCTTGGGGGATATAATTTCTGCTTGCCTTCTCACTTAAGCATCTGTTGTTGGCTGGAGCTGGACACAGGACACTGAATTAAAAGGTCTGTTGTTTGATCCAGTATGATTCTCTTATGCATAAACTAACAATGAAAAAAACCAGGAGGGCTGGCTCTGCTCCTAGTGAACTGTAGTTAGCATTGAATAAACACTGATCAGCCCCAGCTGAGAGCAAGTGCTGGTATGGATTAAATGTCCTACAGCTATGGAAGGAGTTGGCAGGCTTATATTTCTTGTGCAAGCCACAGCCATCCTCTGTCCTAAACAACTCTTTGTGGCTGCTGTGGCATTTTGTCTGTGTCCTACTTGTGCACATCGTGCTTCTGAAAGGTGAAGGCTACAGGGAAGTAGGTGGGAAGGGGGAAGTTGCATCTTCACCGTTCCAGTGATGACCAAATCAATAGTTATCTCTGTGCATGAAATCACACTTGTCTCATTAAGAGCTGAGCTGTAGCTTGCATGTTCTGCTGCTACCGTTCCTTCACTGGTTTTGGGTTAATGGTCTCAAAATGTGTGCAGCAGGTCTCAAAATTTTGTCCAGGCAATACATCTGATTTCTTTTCCCGCTTTCCTCTGCAATGTCACCTTCAACACATAAAGATTTGTATCTGAACATGCCAAGGGCAGTGTTAAAAATCCATATTTGCCAAGAAAAGGAGTACTAGCATTTAGAAAAGTGGGAGGATGAATCTTCACTGAAGATACAAAGTCGATAAAGAGACTTGTGGTGACCTGAGCATAGGTCAGGTTGACCTGTGTGAGAATAGAGAGAAAAGAATGTAAGAAAAACAAGTTAGAGGAAAAGGCAGCACTAAAAATATGAGCTGCAGCCATTAGTTGCAGAACTGTCAGTACCTGAAGTGCCTGGGCAATACTTCGCCTTTCTTTGTCTCCTGTGCTCGGATGGAAAAGCACAGGCGAGAATCAGCTGGCGGCTGGTGTTGCAGCAAACAGAGCAGGTTTGTTTTCCTGCACAGGAAAATTGAGTCACGGATCAGGAAAATATATTGTGATGGGATCTGTGATAGAGCATATCTGGGGAGAGCAGAAAGATCTTGTCCTGGTGCTCTGTTAGGTTCCTTACTATTATAAGGCTATTTTATCTCTGATCACATCATTTTGGATGGAGATCGTGATCCACTATTTACATCATTATGGGAGCTCTGCAAACAGACATGTAGGGTAAGAGGCATAATTGAAAAAGTATCCAACAATTTATGTCCTTCATTACCCAGCAGCCTTTGTAATTTTTGGCTTTATGTATTCCAGGCTGGTGCACTTCTTATTGGGGACCATAAATGAGAATTTGGATGAACTGCAAAGTAGATGCAAGAATATTATACTTTCTTAATTTTTACATTTGTCGTGTCCAAGGTGTTGGTTGCACAAAGCATAGGGTGGGGGAAGAAATTTCTCACCATGTGATTTGGAGATGCTCATGGGGATTTTTCTTGCTTTGCAGAGAGATGGCAAGGGATCAACAGTTAGGATACGAAGGAATGTCATACTCAATTAATTTCCAGAAATTACACTCTGAAGTTGTGTTTAGAAAATGAATTCATATTGGTGAAAAACACTGATATCCTTGGATAAAGGGCAACAGAGAAGAACACATTCTTATTATTAAACTGTTGTAAAAATCCTCTCTTTGGCTTTGACTGAATTATTGCAGTGAGTTTCCTTGGTGATGTGACGTAGAATTTACTGGAGTGTTTGTGCTGTATAATTGAAAATGACACTACCTTTATTAAATAATCTATGGGACTCTTAACTCTTTGCAAACCAGCTTTGCCAGTGATTCTTATCAAGTGTCCTGAGCCAGTATAGTGGAGGGCTATCAGGAGGGCTATCCACTATGAGACATCTAAGTTAAGGGAAGGCTGAGGTCAAAAACCACATGGCTTGCTCAAGGTAAATGCAAAAATAATTACATGGATAATGAATGTGGCTGAAGTCTCAATTAACCACTCATTAAATTGTTGCCCATTGATAACAAGGGAAAGAGTGAAAGGGCTTGTCATCTTGTCATTGTCTCCCTCAAACTAAGAATCTAAGGTTCAGGGTGAGGAAACCTCTACATAAGTCATCCGTTTAGAGCCAGCTTTGTTAGCACTACCTGAAAGCTGCCACCAATGGCTGTTCATTTATCTGAGTAAAATGAGTTAATGGTTCAAGTCCAGTTTTTCTTAGACAGGTGTCTGCATCATAATGAACCTCATCTCAATCAATGCTAATTGCTGCTCCTGACAGCAGCCTCCCAAGAGAGTCTTTAGGGAGCAAGCAGGGCATGGAGGTCAGATCTGATGGGGTCACACACCTAGGGATCAGTAACGGGGTTTGCCTTTCAAAAGAGGCCAGTCTGCCATTAAGTACAATGAGTACTGGAGACTAATACTGTGCTTTGAATTCTCTGATACCTGAGATTATATTAGAGTGCTCAGATTAAAGGTGTTTAGCTTGTTAAGTGTTGGTGCAAATTATTAAGCCATCTTTTCAACAGCGTTCTGTTCTGGTGCAGCAGGGTGGTAATCTGCTTCACAGCTGAGCTCCATCTTACAGCAACACTAATTTTACCACCTCGGGTGTAGTAGGACCCTTACACTCGGAGTGACTGCAATGCAGCAGTTTTGCTCTCTGAAAGTGAGTTTTTCTCTGGTGTTGCATCTATGGTAACCTGTGGGGTTTGATGAAGGAGCTACAACAACAGAAAGCTTATTTCTGTTCTTCAAGTAGACACTGATCTCAAAAAAGAAATTACATCTTCGTAAGAATATAATCACTCCCTTGTCAAATTAAATTGAGTAAATTTTCTTCTGCTAAATTGAGTTTGATTTTTTGTAATGACTGCTTAGTCCTACAAATATTGGTATAATGGGAATATAGATACGCTTTGATTGAATGTGGATCCTCTCCTGGCTACCCCAACTTGATTGCACATCCCAATGGATCCTAAATAGGAAGCTCTGGTTTCCTTAAATCAAAATGGTTGCTTCTTTGTCACACCACTAAGAGCAAAGCCAGGAGCCTGATTAATAGCTGCACTCCAGGCCTCTTTCACAAAGACAAGAGAAACTCTGCAAAGAAATCAACAGGTGTGTTAAATATTGATACCTCTGTGGCACTGATGATTTTTAGGTTCTCATTCTGGGATGGGATAGAATAATATATAATGGAAAGAAAGCAAAATTATTATACAGAATAAATATATATTTAATGAATAACACTCAAATAAGACAATTTTCTTGTCACCAATCAGACAATCTCTGAACTTGGGTATTGAAATTCCTCAGTGTTTGACTAAGCAAGAAACAAATTTGTCCTAGATGTTTTGGGAGGTCTTAAAATGTAGTGGTTTTTTATTTTGTTTCTCCCTACGCCTCTCTTTGCCATCCTGTAAATTAATGGTTTAATACAATGCTTAACTTCACACTGGTGCACAACGGGGCCAGGCTTAACTATTGGTTGAACCCTATATCTGTAAAGCCAACGGTATTGATTTGGCAGTCTTTCCGTGATGGGCTAGATCCTCTCTCTTCGATCCTTGGTTTGTGAAATTACCGAGGTGTCAGATGGAGACTGGCACGATCCATATCACTATAGATGAGGGCAGAGTGTGAGCTGAAACATGATATTTTGCTAGTGATTTGCTTAGTATCTACATTGTCCTAACCTTTCAAGAAATGCAAGCCCTGGAGTGAGAGAAAAAAGTAGCTATATGAGTTATAGTCAAGGAAAAAAGAGCATGTTAGATCAAGTTTGAAACTAGATCTGAAGACACAGAAATTTATTTCTTTTTACCTTTCCCAGAGTTGTTATCATCACATGTCAAGTTATTTCTAACTCACTGATGGTGACATAGGGAATAAATGCTCAATCCTGGGATTTGCTGAGTGCTTTTTCCCTGGTCTGAGATCTGCTGAACCCAATGAAATGACCTGTTCTGTGTTAGGATTTGCAGCAGGAGCTGAGGTTGCTTCCAGCCAGAAGTCCAGTTTCTTACTTTCTCCAAGGAAGCTATTTTTCTTTTCTTCACTGCTTTAAGTTCTACAAATCTTTTCTCACCAGTATATTATGTCTCTGCAAAATTAGACCCTATATTAATTTGTTACTTGATCTAAGGAATGAAATTATTTTCTCCATGTCACTGGAGGAACCTGGATGAGGCAAATCAGAATCAAATAATTCACCAGTGGGCTGTTTCCCTTTGTGTCCTCCAACAGAGAGAATTACTGTGAATGGGCAGTAGGAAAACCAGCTGAGTCAACTCAAAATAACCAGGGTGTTTTCCTGGTGGGCTCTGCTCTTGGGTTACTTGGGGTGTTTTCCTTGCAAAGAGTGTTTTGAAGATTTTTGAATGCCAAGAACTGCAGCATAGCCTGTGCACCTCCATCTAATCACAAGCAATGTACAGTTAGAGAGGGATCTACAGCTGCTAATCCCTTCTGACTTCTAGATGAATTGAAATGCTTGGTTGATACATACAGGGTCATAGGTTCATCTCATTCACAGGGAAAATGACTGTGGTCTGCAAGCAAACCACCAGCTGCACAATTGAGCCAAGCCAAATTTATTATTCCTTTTCTTATCGGTCACCAAGTCATGGTGAATTGCTTCAGAGCCCAGTGGAATCCATCCAAAGCCTGCCTTCAGTTTCAGAGGTCCTGGGCCATGATGGTTGTGCCACCTGTGACAGCTATGTGTCTTCTAAGATCTGGATGAACACCAGACCAAGACTCACTGAAAATCTTTTTTTTTTTTTTTTTTTCAATTTGAATTAACCCACAGTTTTAATTAAGTTTTCAGGTCAGGCTCTGCTTCCTATTAGCTCATGAAATTGGCTTTGTGGCACCAATGTTGTGTGAGACATTACGTCAGTTAAGTGTGGCTGGATTGCTTTGACTTGCTCTTGCACATCTATGTACTCTGTGCATAATCCTGAGATGTCTGTTAAAGTTTTCTTTCCTCCTGGAGATGCCTATTTATTTATTCTGTCACTTACTACGTATGGATGTGTATAGTCTGCTTACAGTTACTTGGAACTGTTGATATCATATCCAGAGCATACAATGCATTTAAACTGTGAATATGTTTAGGAAGCTCTATTCCTTTTTTGTTGCTTTATGCCCAGAGGAAAGAATGAATGGAAAAATATGTGCAATTTTGAGTAGGAAAAAAAAGGATTGCTTTCAGGAGAATTTCTCCTCAGATTCTGTGATGAGTAATGCCCCTGTCAATTATTGGGTTATTCAGAAACAAGCTAAAAGACCTGCTTAATTTTAGCTTCATTTGCTTTTTGGACTGATGTCATTTCTAGTCCTGTAAAAATGGGTATTCCCTTGGGAAATGAAGAGCTCTTAGCTGGACAACAAATCAATGACAATTAAGATCACAGTAATGATTAAGGACTTCCTACCGTGTGTCTTCATCTGAGATTTTATTAATATTTTTGGAAAGACATATTCAAGCAGTTGTGAGTTTTCCCACAATATTAGCTTTGGAGCATTTAGTATAAGTCACAAAGTGCTGAAATAATTTTCTTCCTTGTATCTATTTTTCCTTTGCATAGCACTAAGGACTGTAATGACTTAATTAATTGATACCCATGACTTACCACCTTCTTGGAGAAGGTAAAGTGTAACACACTTGTTGAGTGCTGGTTTGGTATTTTTAAATTTGTTTTAATTATATGAGAGTTGTGTGACTCTTTCTTCAGTATGATCCCTTTCCCAGGATGAGAAGATAGTTTGAAATGTAAAACCTAAATTGATGGGCAATGAGGATTTACATCTTGTAATTTAAACAAACAAAAATATATGTCTCTAAAGCAGGTTAAATAGCTAAGATCTTTCTCTGCCCTATGAAAATCATATGACAAGTCAATCCACCTATTTTAGGTATCAGTTTTAGAAGGAATTGTGCTTTGGAAATCATTTGTTTCTCCTTTGCAGAAAGAGGAAACTTGGATGCCAGGCCAAGAAGTTGGATGCATAACTTTAGATGTTTTTATACAGTTTAAATCAGTGTGTGAATTCTACCTTTGGTGTGTTTAAGAATCCACATCTCTTCTCTAAAGAGCTGTAAAGGCTAGGCACTGGCTACCCTGCTTTAAAGGGTCTTTTGTCCTGAATTCCACTGTCCAATACTGTTGGGTGGATTTTCCAGTGATTTACCACAAAAGCATCTGCATTATGGCTGTGGAGCAACTAGTTGAGGTCTGAAACTTTTAAATAATTCTAACAGACGGGTAGTCACAAGAAAAGGGACTATTCCTTGAAACAGCATGGACTGCTGCGAGTCTGCAAAGATTCATGCCTGGATATTATTTGCTTCTTTATTTGGTTCTAAATTGCTTCAACCTGCCTTAGTGAAAGGCTTTACTCTTCCTGGTGTACCTGGATACAGCATGATGTTTTCCTTTGGGAGCAGATGAAGCTGTAAAAGTCACAACAGACTGCTAAGGTCTTAATTTCCTTTCACAGTCGATGGGTTCTATGCCCTTAAATCCCCATTGACTTAAAATGGTTTATCTTTTGTTGGTAAGAAGCTCTACAGTCAAACACAAGCACTGCATTAAAAGTGCTTCCTGTTGTAGTAGCTGAAAAGTATCTTGTGGGAGGATGTTATATGGATAACAAAATAAAATCTAAAAAATAAGAAATACTTCAGAGAGATATTCTGAGACTTTTTCCAACATCTCTCTACATCTCTGTCTCTTGAGCCCTTGATAAAACTCAGTCACAATGCAAATGGAATAATGTTGGTGAGACTTAAGAAAAGAAGAAATTTTAAATAAAAGTATTTGTTACCTACTAGAGAAGAAGTTAGAGAAAAGGGAAAAAGGAAATAAAAAAACAACAGCCAATCCACTAAGCTAATTTTACTCTCTAATGGAGGGCTTGGTATTCGCAATACTCAGTGCAATCTGGAAGACAGACTAAGAACATAATTCTACGTTGTAAACTTATTCAAAATGAATGATACTGCCAGCTCACATTACTCTAACAATATTTTATGTGCCTAAGTTTATGGGTTGATCCCAAATACTTATTGGATTTCTTGGTTAAGGTGTCATTCTGATTTCAAAAGGAAGAGAAGAAACCTAAGCCCCAAGGTCTGTAAAGGTAAGAGACATCGGTTGAACCCTTCTTGCCTGGTGTCCCCTGCACTTGCACTCTCCCTTCACATCAATTCCTCAGTCGACGTTTTCTTTCTTCCGAGGCACCCAAGGAATGACTGGCCCAAGAGATGTGAGAGCTGAGGCTTGGATCTTCATGTCTGTGCTAAGGATTTCTGTGACCTGACTGTGGAAAAGTTGTTTCCACAGGTTAAATGATGAGGTACATCAAAACGAGCAGGTGATTTCAGCCCTAACTTACTTTGCAGATCTCTGAGAGCAGCCACCATTTCTGGCGCTTATTGCAGAATCCCCCGAGAGAACCCAGCATGGGCAAAGAGAATAAATTACTTCCTCACTTGTAGAAATGGTCCCTAAAGTTCAATGTTAAGAAGTGAATGGGGAAGTGTCGTAGCAGGGATTTTGCTACTCCTGTCTATAATAAGGTGAGAAGGTAACTTGATCATATTCTCCAAGTATCTCCAGTGGGGATATCTAGTATCTAGTGCAGAGGTGGGAGATGGGTCATTAATTTTAGACAAAGTCATAACAAGAAACAGTAGCTGGAAATTGAAACTTGCTGAATTAAAAATGAAAGTAAGATATTTTTTATTTCTGATTTATTTATTTTCTTAACAGCAGAGATAATTAACAACCTTGGCTGACTGCTCAGAGGAAAAGGAAGATTTTCCATCACTTTCAGTCTTTAAATTGCAGTGAGATTATTTCATTCTAAGAGGGGAGTTTTAACAGCTCTAGAAGTTATTGAGCTGAGTAGAGGAATTCCTAGGTGAAGTGCTGCCATTAATATTATAGAGACTTTGAGGCTACAGAATCACCATGGGTCTTTTTGGCCTTAAGAAATCTATAAACAGCTGTATATAATATAACCTTTCAAAGCCATTTTGTTGAATGGTTGAGCTTTTATGATATTTTACCTGCACATTTCTGCATACATGTACGCCTCTTTTAGGCTATTTGTGCAGTGCTCTTAAGCTTAGTTTTAACTGTACCATAAAATACATCCTCCTTAACACCACTGCTGGCAATGAGTAAAATAGAGGGAAAAGCACAGATTATTGTTGCTCTTGTTGTAATTCATCCTCAGACCTCTCTCTGAGACTGTTTGAACTCCTTCTTAACAGATAGCAATGTGTCTTAAATCCACAACTTTGTAGGAAGAAAGTATTCAAGTCTCTGGGGTTTTTCTTAGTGTCTTTCTAATTCCTAGATTTTCATTGTATTGTCCTCTCCCTCTAAATCTACAAGCTCTTTCAGTGATATTTTTCTCTTCTCTATGGGCTCGTATCTCCGGCCTCAGTCCAATGAAGATCTAAATTATGTTCTTCCATATTAATCAACTATCCTCACTTGACATCACCCACAGCTGGAGGTTCTGCCCTGCTGTAGATGATGAGCAGAGCAAAGAGCTTGTTAGGACCAGAAACGAGATAAAACAAGGGTTCTGTTTAGCACCCATATCAGGAATCAACGCTCATTTTCATAATGAATTTGCCTGTGTTAGTCATCACTGCATCACTTTCATTAGGAGGATGACAGCCGAGATTTTTGCATCTGCCATTTTCGTGTTGCCCCCAGCAGTAGGTTGCTCAAGGAAAGATCTCTTACTTAATTACTGAAGCATTGGGTTATGAGTAGGACAGGCTGTTCCTGGTGCAACAAGGAAGGGGAGAGAATTAAAGGAAAGCCTACAGCTTGTCACCTTAGCACTAATATATGTGCTCCTGAACTCTTCTTAACTCACTTATTTATTGATTTATTCATATATGTTGTACTTCATGACGAAGGAATACTGTCCACCCTTCCTCCTGAAATATGGCCACCGCTCTGCAGTGGAGGGTTACAGGTATTTAGCACCAACCAGATAACGTGACATTTCAGAAGCAGAGAAAGGGATTTGGCTGAAGTATAAGGGAAAGTAAGGAAGTAGAAACACAACCTCATTTGTGGAGCCCATCTGAACAGCATGTAAACACAGTACCATCATGTGACCCAACGGGATTTATACTTGTCTAGTTTGGAGAAGTACCAGTCTAGATTTTTTAGCCCCATGCTTCAAGATTTTGACATTCTCAATTTACAGGAAATTTTTCTTTCAGAACGGCTGGTGGGAGAGCCCACCAGGCTGTGTTGACACCCAGCTTGCCTGCCAGTGCTGTCCCTTGGCAGCTCCTGGGGGACTATAAGTAATCAATGTTAAGGAACAAAAAAGTTCAGTTCTTTTTCCTTGCTGGTTGGGATTTATCTGATGAGCCTTCTAGCATCTGATTTGTAGCATAAAGAGTTAAGAGTTGAAAAAAATCGGTGGTTATGTGTAGACAGATGCTTCTAGCAATGACTTCCACACACGCATGCACACAGTGTGGCTTGACTCAGGATGAAGAAGGACTAAGGATCTGCTTTGCACACTTCAATTTTATCTGCCTTTGCAGGCATTAATACCAGAGGAGATCACATGTAAATTGGAGAAAGAGAAATTATTATCTGTTTATCTTGCTTTCCTTTCGGAGTAGTACAATGAAATCAGCAGAACTCTCCCTGTCCCCTCCTTCTCTCTTCCTGGCAAATAAACCTTGTTTTAGAAAAATTAAAATGCATTGTGGATAAAGGAAGGTGACCCTAGGTCTTGGATCTGTTTCCTTCATTAGCAGCAAATCGGCATGTAGTGATTGCTGCTTCTAGTATCAATGCTGGAGCATTTAACTAGTCAGAAGAGTTTACAGATGCCAGAAGAGAAAGCCAGTGATGCATATAATATATTGCTGGAATCATAAATAGCTGAGACAAGGGCTGGTTATTGCTTAGTTCAATATTGTTGTTTAATAGCTACTCTAAATACACTCTGCTGGGTTAAATATTGTACTATTAACTCTAGAGATAATGATCTTCCTATATTGAATGAGGGACAATCATATTATGGTGTGATACATTTCTTTGAGCTCCCCATATGAGCAGGGTAATTGAGGGGACTAGCAATTCTATAATCCATCCTGAGGGTCAAATTCTCTCATTGTATAGGCTTCCCATTCCTAGAGTGGGCAGAAGGACTTACTTTATGAATACAAAAGCATTAGATGACCCTGCTTTGTATATTTGTAAAACACCCATCAGCCCAGCGTCCCAGTCTGTGGATATTATCAATCTTTTAACTAATTACATCTGTTCCACAGTAGTAACTTCAAAGGTAACAATTTATCCAGGCTTTTCTCTCATCCTTTCTTATAGGTAACTGAACAAAGAAATGAGTTGTCTCCATGTTGATCATTTTATCTCTCTCTTGTCTGAACTAGAAGAAAAATGAAAAAGGACTCGGCAGAGAAAGGAGCCCTGTTTGGAAAAGAGCAGTAACGTCCCTCAAAAATGTCCTACCTTCAAACCCAACTGAATAGTAGATCTAGAGAGCGTAGATCACATAGACAGTTGGAGTGGAAGGTTTTATCATATTTTAGGAATACATTTTTAGCTGGCCAAACAAAAGAGGAATCTGGAGGATGAAAGAAATGCCCACAGTTTACTTTTGCTTGCAGCAGCTTATTCGCTTTACCCATATTGTGTGTTTGATGCTCCAGTGTCCCTCCTTTTCTGTTTCTCATGTTCTCAGTTCCTGGGCTGTTCAGTGCTGTATTTAAATGTTTTATTTCAAGAATTCAAAGTTATTGATGAGAAGAAATTACATAGATTTATATAGATGTGTGTGTGTATGTTTATACACAGATGAAGTTCTCAGTAACAAAGCCAAATTTTATGTAAATTTTTCTGTTCCCTTCTGAGATTTAACCCTTTATTCTCATTACTCGCTTGCTTTGAATTCAGAACCTTTAGAGAGCAGCCTGATGTTGTCTAAATCTACACAGGCTACCGAAGGCTGCTATCACCAGTCAGGAGAGACACACACCTCAGTTCTGCTCTCTCTCCTCCAAATGACCATTTTAATTTGCATGATAGACACTTAAGGTCTGCAGGAACTCCACACAGATATATCGCAAGAGAATTGCTCTGGTAAATTATATAAACTGATTGAAAGCCTTTTGTTTTAAACCCAATTAAATGTAGCTAGCTGGCACTTTTCTGGGTCACAGTGGCAAATCAGGAACTATCCAGCAAACAGTTGTTTTTAAGCAGTTATTTAAAGCTTAGTTTGCACCAATCTATCTGCAGAATGACCTCAGCAAGTCTTGCATTCTGCACTTCTACTTAGTCGCATGTTTTGTTTCTTCTCACACTTTGAAGGTCATTTTCAGGGCAGGTTATCTTTTAGGCCACCTCCTTCATGGAGATGAGGCTTTATTTTTATTGCTTTTAAAATGGGTTAGATGCTTCCGACTTGCTTGCTGGTATCTTTAATTTTATCATGAGAGTCTTGCCACTGGATGCGCTGTGATTTTTGAGTCCTAATTTTATTGTCTAGGTAAAATGAAGGAGAAATTTGAAATGTTTTTTCCACTTGAAGTGCAAGGGTACTTTTGAGTCACAAGCCTGTTGCTGCCTGTGAAACTATTTGCAAAGTAATGACTGCTAAGCTCTGGTGGATATATCCAGGTGTAACTGCTGGGTATGTAAATCTTCAGCCATGGAATAATTTATGATACAGTAGCAGAGACACATTAAAAATATAGGCTTGTTGTTACCCGAATGGGGAGATTCAGAGATTCCTCATCCAAAATAAGTTGTTTCTTTGCTATCTTTGCAACGACTTATGAAGTTTTATTGAGCTCCCATTGCTCCTATAATATAATTTTTCCTGTGTAGTAGTTTTTAGATTTGTCTTGATTCCCAGATTGAAGAATGTCTATTGGTTTGGGATTTTGGTTTATTCTATTGAAAACCTAATATAGAATAATAGAACATAAAAAAATAATAGAAATGAAACACAAACAAAAACTTACACTATTGCTTTATTACAATGTTTTTGAGGAAAAAGATGAAACTAGTCAGATCATTGTAGGTTATATTAATTTGCACTAATTCAAGACCTAGTCATCTTTGTGTCATCTTTGCTTTGATTTCTTTTTTCCCCTTACAAGACCTATCCCTTTCTCCCCAAAGCAGAGAGACTGAAATTCCACAAGGCAGTGTATTTCATAGCAGAGACCAGAGATATACTCTAAACCACTTGCACGTCTTATTTTTTTTTAAAAAAAGACTTGCTCTTTATTGAATAACTATAATGTAGCTTAATATACAAGATCATAACATGAAGAGGCATCAACCATCCTCATAACACATAAAATAGAAATTATGAGAAGTTATTGAAATTACCATAGAGAAGATACTCCTTGTTATGAATGGCATTGCCATTTACACTGAAAGAAACGTCTGTCTACCTGAACTGACATCATGAGGGAGCATGCCAGACTGTTTTGCTCAAGATTTTACCAGAAATAAAGCAGCATATTGTTTTGGAAATGTCTTAGTTGTGGGATTCATTAATTTTAATGCTTAAAGCAACCTTTGCCTGCCTGTCTCTACCTATAAAGTAGGAATTTTTCTCTGGTTTTTGAGGGGAAAGTAGGAAAAAAACTGTGAAAGCAGTGTGGGGGCATAAGATAAAAGTTGCCAGTAACTCTGTTAAAATAAATGTGTACTAAAAAGAGGAGGGTACAACTAGGTATCAGATGTTCATCTGCCACCGAATGCCACAGTATCGCTGAGAGCAGAGTACCAACAGCAGCACAAAATGACAGGTTTGCTTTCAGACGAGGTGCAGGATGCAGTTGCAACATATGATAGGGATAAATAATGAAACATTCTTGAGTCATTTTAATACAAGAATAAAGAGCAAATGGAGCTAGAGACATGTCTATTTGTTGGCAGAGCAGTCAGTTGTCTAGTAAAGCCAAGACCTACAGTAAGAACAATTATAGATGTGTCTTTTAGTATGGAGAAGAGAAGATGTTCTACTGTATTTAAAGATAGGAGAAAAAAAGACATTCTCAGCAACTGTATTTTCACTCAGCTGGTCTGATCCCAGCTGAGTGAAGAGGTTTAGAACATATTTGGATGAAAAGAACAAACAAAGGCACAGATTTAAATAGAAGTCAGGGCAACACATAACCGAAGTTTGCTAAAAGTTGGTCATACTAAGCTAATGTTTGTTTTTTTTAATAAACATTCCTCTATACATGGAAAAAACAGATCCTCTAATTTTCCTTCTTCAGTAGGTGTAGGTTGGTGTAGGACTGCAGGAAGAGTTGTGAGTTAAAAAGAAGAAGATAGGTTTGAAAAATGCAGGGAGAACTGGATGAAAGAGAATATTAAATGAGGAAGGGCTGGACTGGAAGTAGGCTCCTAGCCAAGTTACCTAAGGACTGTTCTTAGGCTCAGTCTTGTGTAATATTTTCATTAGGGACTTTGGTGCTGCAGGAATTTGTTGATGAAATTTGCTGATGGTACAAAATTTGAAGATAGCAGTACAGAGGAGCATTGGGATATTGTTCAAATGAACTCAACAACCTTGAAGGGAAAGCAATAGAAATGGAATCAAATTCAAGCTAACAAAGGGCAAGTTCATACACTTTGGGACTAATCATAAGTTTTTCGCATTTAGGCTGGGAAATGCAGTGGAAATGACAGAGGAGGAAAAGGAGCCTTCATCGTGCAGTACTTTGGAAAAGACAAATGGGATGTTTCAGCCTATCAAGATAAGTAATATCCAATGGAGGTAGAAAAATCTGAATTCCAAGGCACAAGGCAGTAATACAAAGGAAATAACTGCAGAGTACGAAGTGATGGTGAGACTTTATCTGGAATACCTGCAGGTAAGGTTTATGAGGAGGATAAATGAGGGAAAACTGACACCAGGTGGTTTACTCCCCACATCCCTGGGACTAATCATGGTTCTACTCTAAACTTCTTCTGCCTCCAACGTTCAGGGTCCATGCTGGACACAGCATCATATTTCCGGTCAACTGCCAGATTGTATCTGGACTCAGACTCCGCATATGAACGTTTATGTAACCAGGAAAGCTTGATTTTGAGTTTAACTACGTTTTCAAACACGAGTCAGCTCTGTCTTGAGCTATCTGGCACCTCCTAAAATGTCGCGCCACTATATCAAAAGTTTCAAATAGAGACAACATAATCTCAGTCTAAGTCACCTCAGCTGCTAAAATTTAATTAAACATTATCATGTTAATCACAGCTTGATGACTATCAACCTCTTTGGTATAATTAAGATACAAGAATTATACGAAAGTTTCCACCTACTAGGTAGGCAAAAGCTGCTGCTACTCTATCTTTTTCTGGATTAATCTTTTAGGTTTAATAATAATAGTAGGGCAAAATGCAGTGAAAAGAAATGCAAAGCATGGCACATATGAGAAATTCAGTTGCACAAACACAAAACAAGGACTTATCTGGCTCAGCAACAGTACTAGAAAGAATATAATATGGGGTTATAGAATAAGGCTCTGCAACACAAGCCCTGGGAAAAAAACAACATAGTCATTCTCTTCATGAACAGCAGCTTGATGAAGAAGAGTTGCAGGATAACCATGCATTTTTCTCCGGCTCTTTGAAGGCTTCAGATTATAGAAGAAGCATTGTAGGGCAGTTTAAGTTTAAATAGGCCTCTGGAGGTGATGTTTGGTATTAAGTTTTTAGTACCAGATAATAAAAATCATGCAATGGGAGCAAGTTCTGGAGAAGAACTGCACAACAGACAAAGGAAATAAGAACTGCAAAGAAAGGTTAAAAAATTGGGTTTGTTCTGTCTGGAAAAAAAAAGAGACTGAAGGGCAGGCATTATTAAAAACTTTTAAAACAAATGGATTGTTATAAAACAATTCCTGGTTATTCCTATTTTGATATATATATATTGATTCCTGTCCACAGACTGTTGCGCAAGAAGTTGTTGGCTGAACTAGCAGGAAGGGAGATTAGAGATGTATACTAAACTTTGAATTAAGAGTATATTGGACAAATATATTTCCAGGGTAATCTATACATACCATGTCCTACCTCAAAGTAGGGAAAAAGTGATTCTACTGAGAGAATTTTAGGATTCAGAGCAATTTAAAAAAAATTACCAATAAAATAATGAGACTGACATATCCACTGAAATTGTTACATGACCCTAGGAAACTGGGATGATTTCACTGTTTTCAAAGGCAACAGTATGCACAAAGCCTGGCAGGGACTCTGATCATGAAGGACTTCTTTTCTTTTTTTCCTTCTGGAAAACTGTATGTGTCCTTTCTATTGTTCATTAGGTAGGCAGCTTGGTGGTCTAATGGATGAAACAAACATTTAGACAGAGATCAAATGTAAAAATCTATTTCCGAAGGCAGAGAGTGTCTCATTGATTATCAAGTACTGTATGTTAGCTAAATTAGGATGAAATACAGCTGCAAATCATTCATAAAGGATAATTGTCTGATGAAATCAACTGAAGTTCCCACCTTCAGTAACTCTGTTTCTAATAACTTGGTCTTTCAGACTGCTGTAAATCTCTGGGATGATGTTGCATCCTTGGCGAAAGTCAAGAAAATGAAAACACCATGCACAAACAGTGTATGCCTTACTAGTTCAGTGAATCAAGTTTTAGAGCTATTACAAAAGACTCCATAACTTAAAGAAAATGCCACTGTTACAATACCTTGATTTATTTTTGAAGGACTTGTCTTCCCTAGAAATCTGTTACAAATTCATCACTTCTAACTACATAGGGAAAAAGACAGAAACAAAGCATTTTTTCCACCAGGTGAAATTCCTTTTTAATGTGGGAGAGACAAGTTAACAGGTATGACAGCTAACCGTGGGTGAGGAAGCTCTGATTATGGCATCTTCCTTATGGTAGTTTTTTTCTAATGGGCCTAAGAAGATCCTTGAGGCAGATGACTCCCATAGACTGCTTCCAACCCAGCCATCTGCTTTTCCAGGGCAAGGTACAAAGGCTATTAACTTTTTTTTTTCTGATCTTTTATTTTTCTCATGTGTAGAACTTTATTTGATATCTACAATGATTAGTTCACTTGGGAAATTCCTACGGTAACTCAAATGACACCCCAAGCTTACAAATGGCTGGTGCTGCTCTGGCAGAGGTACACAAGCAGTACCCGCTCCCCTATTTATTGTAGGGCTCTGTGGCACACAAAGCCAGAGAGAAGGTTTCCATGTGAGGGGAAAGTGTGTGGTAGTGTTTGCACAAATGTGTTAGAGACCATTGATTCGGATTCATCCCAGCATGCCAGGGCATATGGAACAGGGTGGGAGGGCGACAGTGGTGCCTTGCAGAGTGACTCCCAAGCAACACAACTGGGCTTCCAGGCCAGCCAGCAAGTGTTGATGAGTCCTGAAGGCAACCTAATGAATTTTGTTTGGGAAGGGACTCGTGAATGATGGATTTTAAACTGGACCTCCCATCTGTTCCTGATTCATCTTCCACTGAAGCTAAAGAATGAAAATGAGCAACTAGGCAAAAGCTTCATCCAGCCGTCTGGGGATCATGTCACCAAGCCAGACGGCAGTAATTTAACTTTCCTTCCTCATAAAGCCAGTATATACTGGCAGAAATTTATTGTTTCTTCATTACTAAGGATTTACTGGATGCTTCGTTGTTCATGGAGGGAAGGCAATATGTCCTGCTTTGTAAATGTGACCTTTCCTTTCTGGGTACTTTTTAGCCAGCTATATTTTGCTTGTACGAGATAAATGTGTGGAGCATTACAGAAAGGACAAGGTCCCAGTGGAGGATTAATAAGGATTGCCCTGCATGGTGAGGAATTCTTAGCTATGTTATTATCTAAATCTTCACATAGAACACTTTCATAGGGCTGTGGTATGACACCAAATGGCTATAGAAAATCACCAGATTGAACTGGGGGGGAGGAAGGGATAGAAAGCAATGGATTTTAGGAAGAAAAAACAGACCAGATCCTTAATGATTAAATTAGTGATGCTTGCTTAGAGATAATGCCACTTATATCCACAAAAGTTCTGGCTACAGCAAGTGCAGCCATGGACCTGGGGCTGTGGGAAGACAGATCCCAGGATGACATGGAGTGTGTACCGAAGACCAGTCTGTTTTCAAGTGATGTGAGCACTCCTTGTTTTGCAAAAGGGCAAATCTGCTCTAGATTAGCTCTAATTAGCCTCCTGTCTCTATGGTTGCAACTGAATGATGTGGGGGTTTTATGCTGTAAATGTCTTTTTAGTCTGTAAAAAGTCTGTCATTTATTTTCAAAGCAGCTGTGCTTTTCTGATAGATAGAGAGACATCTGTTCTGGTGGTTGTATCAGTCTAACACGTTCACGATGGCTTTCCCACCGCTTCACTATGCTATGCTGTCACCTCCTTTCCTCGTGAGAGGAAGCAGGAGGGAAGGCACCTTTGATCTTTGGAACCTCTTAAGGTTAAGGATGCCATGTGCATGTTGGTTATCTGAATTAGCCAAAACACCATTTTATGAAACACTTTATAACAAACTGGCTGCCTATGACATTCAAAGAAGCAGGCTAGGAAAAAAATTCCATGCTAGGAGTTCCCAATGAAATTGGAAGGATATGTTACACTGGGTGAACGAGTAGATGCTTTAGGACTGGTACTAGTAATTCTTTTATTAATAAATTAAAATTAATAGTTATTTTATTAGCGTATTCTATGATGTAGGTGGTGTAGCTTACTGATGATATAAAACCTGGAATGTCTGCAGATGCTACAGACACTAAGAAGAATTCAAAATGAACTTCATAAATCAGAGAAAAAAAGCCTGTGATTCAGTAAAAGCAAATGCAAAGTATCATGAAGAAGTCGAGGATTACCAGGCTCAGCAGGCTTTCTGCAGGAGTGGATCTGAGGCTTCTCTGAGGTTACAAAACAATAAGAACCGGGAAAATCACACTGGTGCAGAAACCCCAGAGAGCTTTTACCTATATGTAAAGGAAGGAGTGCTGTGCATTAAAAAAACCTCAGCTACAATGCTTCCTTTGGTGATGGGCTCCATGCCTTGAGAAACATGAGGTAAAACTAAAAACAGTCTTATGGGTGGCCATAGAAGTGATCCCAGAATCTAAAAAGAGGCAGACATATGGATTATGGAAACTTCCCTGTAGTTGGTAAAGAAGAAGTTAGAAAAAAAATCAGAATGGACATAAATATAGTAATTTTCCAATATGATGAAAGAACAGACCAACTGATACCTCAAAGTCATGTCCAGCTATACTGCCTCTGGGTCAATGGGTTGCTAATTTTTTCTCTATTGTAGCTTGAATTTTCCCCACCTTGAAAGAAAAACGGTATTATTTTTTTTTACTTGGATTTAGAGTAAAAAAAAAAAAGATGTGGCTTTCTGTGAATGAAAACTAGTTAACAATCCCCAAAATTATTTTAATCAAACAACTGGAAGGAAAACATACAGCATTTTAGGAAGTATTTAGACTGCTGGTAGAATCACACAGGATGAAAGTGCCCGATACTCAGATTTCAGGAATTAAAATGTCAAAGCACATCCAATTTGCATAATGTTATTTGTAGCACAATAATACTGAGAAAATGAAGACAAATCATGGCACTAAAGCACAAGGTACTGTACAAACCAGATTTGAATGAAAACTCTTGGCCATAGAATAAGGGAAGTCAAGTGTGAAGGAGGATAAACTGTGATCCTTAGACCAGCAAGCTCAGCAATGCGCAAAATGGTGTGAAGTGGGCTGTCCCTCTGCTCCTGCTGGAGGCTTCCATTTAGACTTTGTATTTAGAGACACCTCTGCAGGTGAAGCTGCTGTGGTGTGACTATCAGTCACACCCCAAAGCTGCCTCAAATATTCAGCACAGTCTTAGCTTCTGGGGCTTTCTGATGTCTTACTTGGAGAAAGATGCTAAGAGAAATTAACTTCAAGCCTATTGCTTGAACCTCCATTTTTTTTTATTAAATAACCTTTTTACTGTCTATAGCTGCTCTTCCTGCCTTTATCTATTGAAGCTCAATATGGTTATGATGTTGACAGAGTTTTGTGCCAGCCAACACAGGAATTGCTTCACTCCTTTCATTACCAACACAGCAACATCTGTTTTTCAGACATGACGCCAAAAAAGAAATGTATTCCTCTACTTAGGTATCCGGCAACACCAAGATCAATTATACAAAATCCATGCTCTTGGGCTTTAAAGACTGTAGATAGTGGGGATTTTGGAAATTAGATTGAAGTAGTTAAGTGTTGCAAATTTCCTCTCTTGAGCGGCAGTGGCTTGATACGGCGGCTTAAAGGATTCTTTGGCAAATGGATTGCATTTCCTAGTGGGATTTGAGCTGTGAATAAATAAATTTCTATAATCAACTACTGATACTTCTGCAGTCTTCATAGCCTGCCTTTCAACTAAATGCACATGTGTATAAAAATTTCTGTCTATTTAAAATCAAGTAAGGCATCGAACTGGAATGAAAACCCAACACCTAGCAAAAAAATCTGTCAATTTTTTACTTTGCTTTGTAAATGTGTGAATTTTATTAGTGCCTCGGCCTATTTAATGCTAACTAGGTGTCAATCAAATGCAGAGCTGCCTTGCCAGTGGGAGTGCCCTGGAAATGAGAGGTAATATCTTGGAACATCTTGTATTTAAAGAGTGATATCCCCTCAGCTTTCCAAAGATGTCTAATTTCCTTTTAAAGAGATTCTGTCACAAAACCAAACAGCTCTCTCTTTTCAAACAGAAGCAGAATTAAGGAATGCAAGCCTGGAGAAAAGGGAGCTTGAGGGAAGAAACTACCCAGGCTAGACAATGAAAGATCTTTAGGCATTACGTTTATGTTAAAGTTAATAGTTGAGCTTCCAGAGTACTGATAGGTTTGGCTGCAGTTTGGGGTGGGTTTTTTGTTTTCTTTACTCTCACCTTTGGGAGGCTTTCACACTTTATATGCACCTTAATAAAAAGGACCTGAAAATCTGGTCATGTATCTGTTCCTGAAATAGAAGGAAAACTCTTCTGAAAATACTGTTTTCATAGTAGCAGCTGGTATCAGGCACAGGGCTGGGGAACCTCCACAGTTACAGTTTTGAGTCTTAATAGCTTCTGACATAAATAGGACTGACTGTGAGAAATACTTCCACAGTTTGCATGTTATACACAGTTGACGATATACAACATTGTGACTGTGCCACTGTTCTTCCTTAACTAACCTCCTTACTGCTCTTTGAGTCTTAGCTTAGCAGTGCCGGCTCCTCTGTCAACTTGGGGAGTTCAGTGTTTGCCAGTGAGAGAATTATCTGTGAGCTCATTAGTGCTAGCTCTCTGAACATCTTGCTCTTGAATTGCCAGCTGTTACTGGATCTGATCTTTTTTCTTGACAAAGTTGGAGTAAATAAATAAATACCCCACCCACAGCAAATACATACACACTCTTGATATCTACCTTTTTCCACAGAAATTTTTGTTCTTTCACATTTGTTTTTCTTATTCTCCATCCTCTTCCCAATCTTTCAAATGTTAACCCAGAAACAGAGAATTATAGAAACATTTTTCTAGATGTCTCCACTTCAGAGAAGTGAATGTTATTTTCTTCTTCTCCTTTCAGAAAAGGAAGCATCCGCTTTCAGTTGCACCACTGTGCTATGGTGACATGCACCAGGTGGTGCTGAAACTTCCAAGATTAAAATAAAATAAAATAAAGTAAGGGACATGGAAAGGTCTGCCAGTTCAGAGCTCAGGAACAAGGTTAAGATTTAGTCCTAGTCCTGGCGAATGGGCTGTTTCCAGTTCTAATGGGAGCCGGATCAAGATGGAAGGGGTTTTATTCTGTTGGAAAGAGACATTATTGTACAAAGATGGGAACTTAATTCTTCTTTGTCTTATCTCTGCTGACCTTGTGTTGGTGGGCTGGCTTTGCCTTGCTTTTGCCTCACTTTTTCCCGTATGATTTGGCAGCAAAGATCTCATTCTAAGCCCCTCCACGTAACCGTGATACTTCTGTTTCCCCAAATGGTCTACTACATTAGTAGAAGATAACTGCTCCTTTTTCATTAGCTCAGTTAATACTGCACTTGATTAAACACAAAGTGCCTGGAGCTTACAAACATACATATGCATATATATATATATATATAATCAGCCCAAGGAACCTGATCTTCACACAGAGATTTGTTTGATTTTCGTTGACTGAGGCTGAGGTATTTTAAAAGGCAGGGGATTGTCAGTTGTCACTAGTCTCTCACAGTAATTTAGGAGTCGGCTAGCAGAGTTCAGGATCCCAATTGTGGTGAGAGCAAAGCTGTGTTACTGATTGTTAGGGTAAACTTTAAACGGGGAAATTGCAGGAGAACAGAGTGTACACAGAGATTGCAGCCAAGACAGAAGAGTTTGAGCAAGCAAAACAATACCTCAGTTTACTGTCTGAATGCTCTGAAAAGGGGAGTTACTCCTTTCCCTTTGCATTCCTTCCATTAATGGAATCCCTCAATATTTCTTTTCTGTCACTGCTCACAGAAAAACTCAAAGGTTTTGCCTATATTTATTTTAGTCCTTGCTTACATCTTCATACTGTTGTCATCTTTAATGGAGCCAGCCCTCGTAATATTTTCACAAGCCTGTGCAATTTGGAGTTTGTCTTAAATCCTCAGCTGAGTCCAAGGTTGTGGGAGCAGTTCTAGTTGTACAAACTTGTTCTAATTTGGCTCATACTTTTGACCTTGTGCGAAGTGTGCTGTGCAAAGACCACATCACTTTCCAGAGTTGCAATAACCTGGAAACGATCAGGCTTTACATATTCCTTTGGAAAACGGGAATAAGGTAGCTTGGTAAAGATGATTTCAAAAATAGGTGGCTGTTTTCATACAGAAGATGAACTGAGGGAACCGATTCCTATGGAGTGTGATGGAAGCTTCCTCTGTCCTGTATCTGTCTATGAGAATCTTTCATCAAGTCTGGGAAGCAGTTGAAAGGTACTGCCTAATAAGTAGAAGTGGTCTGAAAGCTGAGTTTCACATACCTGAGACTGCTGGTGACCTGTTGCATACCGTTTCCTTTCTGTTAAAAAGAGGGTTTAGAGTCGGTGTATCTTTCTGCAGCTAATGCTGTCTGCAAATGAGTTCCTGGTCTTCAAGCCAGGTGCAAGCAAGGTGTGATTAGGAGGTTGGGTTGGAACTGGCACATCCAGCTGGCATGCCTGTTTAAATCCAAAGTGTTTTGGCAGCAATACCCCAGTTACTGGTGCCAAAGAGGTGCTGAAAGAAGCCTTGAGATGCAGAAGACCAGTGCTGGAGGAGGAGCAATAGCTGCCAGGAAAAAAAGAAAAAAAAAAAAAAAGAAACAATAGTGTCAATGACTTTATTTTGATGGCAGTACTTTGTGTTCAGCAATTAATGTAGCAAGTACTGCCCAAATGGCAAGGACAGGAAGAATGTCACAAATAACCCGCTTGGCAAGTTAAACTAATTTTCCCTCCAGTGTCTTCACCCATTTACAGCCCCAAGAATTGCTCCCATGTGCAAGTAGCTTCCTTCTCTTTTTCAACAGGGCTGATTTGATCAGCATGTCTGCTCTTGAAGGATAGTTATTAGGGCTGGCTTCCCCATCCCCGTGAACCTGTAATTTCAAAAATAATACCTATTGCAGCTTCATCTTATATATAAAAAAAAAAAAAAAAGAGAGAGAGAGAGAGGGAGGGAGGGGGGGAGAGAGAGAGAGGGGGGAGCTGGAAGAGGACAGGGAGTTAATTTCTATGAAACAAAGATTATGGGTCGAATTCTCAGCTACTGAAGAACAATGTAGCAGCCAAGAGATGGCGCCGTTCCTGGCTGTTTCTGTGTCTTTTTCCTTCATAAGACACTAAGTGTTATGATTTGTTCAGGCTGTAGCCAGTGACTCCAAAATGGTGCTCAGGTGTTGGTCAGGAGCACTTGAATTTGTCTGAAGAGAAGATTCTTCATTCTTGACTTATTTTGTATTATCTAGCTATTTCTTCAGATGGGAAATCAAACTAGGTTGGATTGACTGAAGTATGTGTTGATGCTAGGTTCTGTCTGGATGGTCATAGGGCCGGAAAAAAGAATGTCTGGCAAATGAATTCCTCCCAGCCTCATCCAGCTGGAAGGGGGAACTGCTCAAACAGAACTTGGAGTGGAAGATTTTCCTTTCTTTTGTTCTTTTATCATATCTCACAACTCTGTCTAAGAGACGAAGAGAATACAGCTGCCACAGACACAGGAGAAGCATCACTGAACCTGATTTTGTCTGTCCAAGCAAGGTGGGAGATAAGAGTTTGAATAGCCTATGTTTTTGCCTTTGCTCTTTACACCTGTGATCACAGTAGATTTTGACAAAAATAACATTTTCCCCTCAAGTAG
The DNA here is from genome assembly GCA_026546715.1 of Gallinago undulata. Lineage (NCBI taxonomy): Eukaryota > Metazoa > Chordata > Aves > Charadriiformes > Scolopacidae > Gallinago > Gallinago undulata. The sequence continues at coordinate 27,363,769 of JAOTQQ010000002.1, read as the reverse complement.
TGTTGTTATATCCTTAGGTAGTGGGAATAGATAGTGTACAAGTATGGGGGGGGTTCTTTCCTTCTTCATCCCCTTTTCTTTCCTGCTGTTTGGACTGTACTAACCCCCAGAAACTGTGTGGATTCTATTCTGAAGCTGCCCTGAGCCCAGACAATTTAGCTCATACATGGAGCTCGTCATGCAAACCTGTCTTTACTTCCCTTGTGATCTTACATACGTTATACACTCCATTTCACGGTTATGATGTGTGCCCGTGTGGTGTTGTCACACTGCCTAGGTCACCAGGGCTCATTAGAGTTGTATTATGTGTCAGAAATCACCTTAACTGGCTAGGAAAGATCTCAAAGCACATATCTAGTTCCCAGCCATGATATATCCCAGCATGTTGCTCTCACATCTCTTTCAGTCTGATGGCCATATCCTAACCTCTAAGGCAAATTTTGCTGGATCCCAGTGAGTGTCTGTAAAATAAGGTATTGCCATAAGAAGGTATAAAACCAGGATCAGAAGAGACTTTTAGGTCAGGCAGTGCTGCCCCTGGTATCACAGGGAGCCAAATCGCTTAATTTCTTTCGTAAACTTATCCAGAATTTTTCATCCCAAAAATAGTCTGTCCTTTCTGGGAGACTCAAAAGGGATTTGAAAGGGCAAAGTATATCCAGAACATTTGATAATAGTGACCACACAGATTTTAAAAAAATACATTCTCTATGCCGTTTGGCTTTGCTCCTGTGTTTTGAATTCTGCTAGATATTTTGCCATTAGAAACAATAAAGTTAGAGCTTTAGGGAACACACACACCCACACACACCCACCCCAATTTTTCAAAAATTTTATGTCATTCCTCTCTTGTACCAAACATACAGTAGTAATAGAGTTTTTTCCTAATGGATACTTTCAACTCCCATGGAAGGACCACTATAATATGAGTGCTTTCTCCTCCCTTCCCCTCATTGTTAAAACCTTTATTTGGCAAAGGATAATGAGTCCCAGAAAAAAAAAAAAAAAAAAAAGAAGGGGTAAAATAGCCTCTGGGATGTGAGGGAGAAACCAAATTTCTGCTTGAAGGAATTTTTTTAGGTTGAGAAATAAAGTGGAACATGGAGATTTTGACAAAACAAGTAAAACTGTATTGCCATCACAAATTCTCAGCATGAGCAAGCTGATGTAGTCTGCTATTTACAGGAAATTTCAGCAAATAAATTATTGTAATTATTCCCAATGTGCATTTTTAAAAACATCACCAAATTCTTTCTTGGTCACTAGTTGAAAGCAGTTCATGACACTCGACTTTCTTCTTCATGATGTTTTCTTTTTCTTTTTGAGTTGTTCCATCTTTGTTTCATATCTTAGCATACATGCTGATTCCTGATTTTGTGCTGCTCCATCTTTTGGTCTAGTTATACTTGAAATAAGGAAAGTGGAGCTTTTTACAAAGTGTAGTTTTGATTTTAAATATGTCAGAAGTCTGGGGTTTTGCGTATGATGCTGAGAGGGATGGGGAAGTTTTATGTAATCTATGGGAGTTAAGGAATTCATAGGCATCATTTAAGCATCATCATCTGTATTCCAAGTGGTTGGTCTGGTCATGTTTTTGTAGGAACACAAAATTTGTGCCAAAGTCAGATCTGAACATTAAGAGAGATCCCACAGCTTGTTCTGTGAATGTGAAGGGTTTAGAGGGGTTAAAGAAATGCTTTTAGCTCTTCCCACATCTCTCCATGCCTACAGGATGGCAGAAGTAGTCTGCTGCGTCAGTGTTAGCTGGTAGTGGAGTTATGAATTTTTGGTACCTTTTGTCTTTTTAGTTTATGAGATGACTGTAATGCCCTATTGTTTCTTCTTTTTCTGTAAGGAATCAAATCCCAGGAACCTTAAAGCCTGGCATGACAGGCAAAAGGGTCCTTTAATTTGCTACCCTTCAGTTTCCAGACAGAAGTGAGAAAAAATTCAGCTCTGAAGCTCTCTGGAGGAGCCCTTGAACTACTCTGCATGAAAATTTCCTGATTTACTCAAAAATGGTAAGAAGGAAATATTAAAACAGCCCAAAAAAGCAGGTGTTTATATGAATAATTAGCTGCATTCTGGTCACATCCACTCCCTTGGCAGACCTCATGAGACACCCTCTAGCTGGGAAGCTTTACAATTCAGATCTCCCTTTGGCAATGCATGGCCTTATCAGGGAGAAACGTAACTCTGAAGAAGCTGAGGCTATTAAGACGCTACTGTGATTGAGATTATTTACAAACATGCTTTGGATATGGTTGCTTATAACATGAGGGATTATAAATACGATCATTTCCTCCCTCTGTCCTCTTTGACTCACACACTGGAGGCTGTTGCTGAGCCTCAGAACAGTATAGCCTCATAAATACATTTAAGGTTTTCTTTCTCTGGGTTTTGAGGTTTTTTCAGGTTTGTGGGGTTTTTTATTGTTGTTCTTCATTTTTTGCCAAGTGAAAAGACAACAAGCACTGGAGCCTCTTCTGATAATTAGGTCTTGGGAGCCAGCCCATCTGTTTCTGTTTATATGCTCCCAAAAATGTCTATTTTAACAACACTAACCGCCAGCAAGGTCCAGAAGTCCTTTTCAGTAATTATGTACTTTCGTTTTTTAGAAAACACATTTAGTAGCCAGTTGACCCTAGTGGAATACCATTTTATAGAGGAGATCTTTGGTAGCAGTAATTGGCCAGCTGGAAATTTCCCTTGGGCAAGTTTAAAACACATCTTCTTTATCTACAATGGAAAAGAAGTTTGTCCTATTATCCTCCCAGACATAAAGATGTACTTTAGCCTCACAAAGAACTTTGAAAACATTCCCATTAGAGAGAGCTCTGCTTATATTCGGGAGGGCTCAATATGTTTAGCAATTATTACACAGAGTGCATTTGCAGAAAAATGGGAATTTTGTGGCTTGGCAGTTCATGTATTTCTCAGCCAGATCTGCCATTTGCTGTCACATCTCTAGACTCTTTGCAGCATTTTAGTAAATAATTAAAATGCTGAGTCTGACTCTGCACTCTATTACCAGCTTTTATAGCAGTGGAACTTCATTCAGCATCACAATTACGGATATCTATCGCCTCCTGGAGGAGGGGGTAAATCACAGAGATGTTCTGGCTGACAAGTCAAACCTTGCTAAAGAAAGTTCTGGGTGGGAATAATAATTTTTAATTTTTGGATAAAATTACAGCGAAGAGGAAGAAAAAAATAATTTCCTCATCAGCTACAAGTCACCTCAAGGATAAATGATAATATCAGAAGTGAAAACCAAGTTACTCTAATTCTCAGCATCAAGTTTTAATGAAAAGAGTATTCTTTTCCTCTGGTATTGTCACAATTAGTTTCTAGGAGGATAATTGGAATCAAACATGATTGATTTCAGGTAGGAAAGAAAGCAGCAGGGACAGATGAACTTCTGAGCTACAAAGCTCTTTTTTTTTATTTTCTATTGTCCTTAAGAATAATAATTAAAAGGAGGCATAGCTCAGCCTCCTTCAAGATATGATATTTCAGCAGAAGTGTCCCTAAAATTAATGTTCTAGAAGTTTTTCACCAAGCCTCAGCAGCTATTCAACTTTTGATCTCTCTTTTTCGTGCTGGCAAGCAAATGCACGTTTCCTCCATGAACAGGAGGACCATCCATCGGACAGCCTGTGTGCTGCGCACGGCAGAGGGGCGTAGGGAAGGCTGCTAGGACAGGGAGTCCTCCTGCTCCTCTGCTGTTATGGTTATTATCACTCACATCACTCATCTGAACGCAGGCTGAGGTCCGGCCTGACGGAGGGGAGAGACGGAGACGCAGGTCTTGATGCTGAGGAACTGCCCTGTTTGATTTTCTCACACTGACTGGAAGGTGCAACGAAACCTTTCAGTTGGGATACCCTTGGCCCTTGAGATGTCGGTGGCATGAGGGATGCTCTGGCTCCATCTCAAAAACACATTTACGTCAGCCAGCATCATTCCAGTATTTTTATCCAGATTAACACCCATAACAAACCTAACTTGTTTTAGCTTGTGAGTCACTCATGAACTCATCTTCCTGACAGTAAAGGCACACATTTTCCATCAGCATCTGAGAAACAAATGGCCTGTCTACGGGATATTTCCAGAATATTCCCTGCTGCTATTTTGTATTGACACTCTAAGTAACAAACTATTGCTTCTGCTCCTTGGTAGGATTACTGAACACAGCCCAAATAACGTGCTGCTGGTGAGACGTTCATTTGAAAGATGTCAAACAAACTTTTCATTTGGGTTTTTCTTTTTTGTGTGTCTGTGAATTAAGGTGGCTGAAATCTTTTCTTGGGAAAATGTAACTGGTTTGTTGTGACAAAACATCTTGCTCTGAATTTTTTTTTTTCTGATGAATTTTGCCTTGCAGAAATCTTCTCCTATCCTGCCATCACGTACGTGTTAATAACATGATCTAGAAGTTTTTCATGTGATATGAAATGTTTCAGTTACTTAGCTATATTTTATTGTTTTTGAAAAAAAACTTTTGCTTTTAGTTTTTCAGAAGGAACCTTTCATCTGTTACTTTTCTCCACTTAATGAAAAATGTTAAAATATTTCTATCCTGCTCTGATTCAGGACTGAACCCACTTGGGAATCGCCCACACATACAGACAGTCACAAACACCCATGACAAGATGGGAATTAAGTTGTTTTAATAGAATGGTTCATCTGCTTCTTGTCTTGTGTGCACTCTCTTTCAGTGGTATAATTTTCAAGAAAACCAGTTGGAGAAGCTGTTCACTAGGAAACACTGTGCAGCAAGAAGGGTGGATCTGTAGACGGAAACGGTGCTGAAAAGGTATGTAGGTCTTGCAGGTGTTTCAAGGAATTTTAGTTTGGATCAGCTTTAATGGTGTCCCATGAGCTGAAAGTCTATTAGCAACTGAAGCAGCTTGGTTTCATGCTAAAGGAATCTAATTCACGTTCTCCAGGGGTATGAGGTTTTGTAAATCAAAATTCTGTAAGTGGGGCTGATCAGGAGATTAACTGTTTTAACAAGTTACTGCAGATGCAGTCTTAGATACTGCCTTCTAGTGACAGACCGCTGCTGTGGATGCTTACTCTTCTCTTGGCAATAAAGGGTGTCCTTCATCATTTCTTGATGATCTTGCATTTGTCACACAGAAGGAAAAAAGTCACAATTTATGGTTATTAATAGCAACTGTTGACTGCGCAATAGTAATTGCAATGTGAATTACTATGAAAATAGGGATACCATTATTGTAATTGTTTAGAAATCTGTAGCATGATGGAAGCTTTTGTTAAATAAGGCTGAAGGCAAGTTTAGAGAGTTTTATCTTGCTATTTTTAATCTAAGTAAGTGTAATTTCAAGATCCAAGAGACCCCAAAATCATACCATTAAATTCCAGAAACATAAATTGTTTTGTCAAGTTATTAGTGGAACTGACAATTTGACAGATTCTGTAAATGCAGACATGACGTGTACCTACTTAAATGGTTTTACTCTGCAGGAAGTAGATTAATTCAGACTCTTTCGCCCCACAGATTGTCGTCTTAGGGAGATGGTTTATTAAATTTACCTGAATATGAAATTAAAATGTGATTGATGTCTTCTTATTTGATGTACATAGAATTTTGTGATACTAGTGAGAACTGTGTACTTTGAACAGTATGTACGAGAATTCAGATGCAATTAAGTTAAATAGAGGATGAGGAAGCAGTTGATACAGTAGGAATTTCATGACTAGTTAGCTCTTGTAGTCTCAGAAATGATAATTAACCTGGGAGGATCTGAGATATCTCTAGCTATTGAAATTGCATTGTCTTTAGAGAGAGTAAAAGAGAGCTTATCCTTGGAGGGCAGTTTCTGAATACATTGACTTTCTGCCATTTCTTCAGTGAAATCTCTTCACATTTACAGTACTGCCTTATGCTTTTATAACCCCAAATGTCTACTAGAACAGATTTTTGATTGGAGCTTACCAGATCCTTCTAATTTTATGGAGGTATTAACAATACTAGTCTGATAATGTCCAAAAGCAAGGCCAAAGATAAGGTAGTAAAGTTCAGCTCTGCTGAACTAAAACTGATGCAGCAGCTTCATCTCAGAATGAATCCTTATTTCAGTACTTAAATGCATGTCCCTTCCATTTGCTTGATGGCTGAGAAGGGATTGTAAGTCACTACTCAGTTGTGTTGAAGACATGTACAAATTAACGTCTTCTAGATAAATCTTGTAGGAAAAGGATTTAAATTTCAGTATAAATGACAGAAATGAAAGAATTAATGATTTGCACAACTTCTTAAAATAGTTAATGCAAAAACTTCTTACAATGCAATATTCTGGCTGAAAACTGACATCCAGAAATCCAAGACAATTTAAAATGATAGTTCCCATAGCTACCGTAACTCATTTAGCAATCCAGTTAGACAGTCCTTGATAAAAATGCATCTACCCATGTCTAATTTAGAGTTTTGGAGATGGACATGTTAACTCCTCAGTGGGCTAACGGGAGATAGATAACTGGGAATAATAGTTGCCCACACTCTCCTTAAATAAGCATGATAGTGACTCAGCTAAATTTTACTTAAAGGTAAAATTCCATCATCAACTGGCCACATTATTACACTCAAAAAAGGCTTCTCACTTCAAATGAAGAAATCTCATTGGCTGCAGGGGGTTTTAGGAAGGGACGCAGAGATGCAGGGGTCATTTGCATGCTGCAGGTGGGCACATACTGGGGAGACCTTCTAGTCTGTCTTCTGCAAACCACAAACATCCTTTCTCTTGGTCAGGCTGACAACACAAGAATGCATAAACACCAGCTGACATTTCCCTGCCTCTGATCAGAGAAAGCCATAATTCAAAAATCTAACTAACTGCAGCAGTATTGGGAAAAAAAAAATTAACTGTTAGATGTGTGTGTTTTCAGCAAAGCGTCTTCTGAGCCTTTCAAGGGAAAATAAATCTTACTATCCTGATGATAGTCCCTGAAATTTGGTGGTCTAGATAGTTCAGGGAAAATAGAATTTTGTATATTTGACAGCATAATTATTATGCTCTGTCAGATTTATACAGCTCTTTCATAAGAAACACTTAATACTTCATACAGATATTACTTTTCCCATCAAATATCACTTTAGGAAAAAGTTAATAATTTAGCAACTTTTATATTAAAACATGGCTAATTTAAAGATGCATCTGATACCATCATCAGACATTGCCTGAAGGGCACTAAAACTTTCCCTTTTTCCCTTGAAGTAAACCTGGTGTTTATGCCAAACTCTCCCAAGCTTGATGATCCTGGATTTCAAGCAGTAGTTTAAAGCTGCCCTACAGAGGATAGAGGGTTGCCCTCTTCAGTATCGTTCTATCCTGGGATTCATGGTCAGTTTATTCTCTTTACACTTCCTTTGCCCTACTGTATCTCTGGCCACATTAGAGGTTGTATTTATCCTTCTCTTCAAGTTTTGATTTTCAGGTTTAGCCCAATTTCTTTGGCACAGAAGATCATCTGTAAGGAATATCACACTGTCAATACATCTATTGCTTGGAGAAGTAATAAAATCAATCTGTGATATAGTTCTCAAAAAAATGGAAAGAAGTTTGGGCTTCACTGCAAACATGACAAAGTTTCTTTAACTAATTTTAAGAGTGAGTATTTTCCTGATTTAGAAGCAACAAATAACAAAAGATACATAAAATGGAAGACCTGTGAAAAAAATAATTAAAATCGCTACAGATATAATTAATTTGACTTTTAACTACTTTTTTTTTTATTATTATTATTCATAAATGCATGCTGGGTAGAAGCCTGGATGAGAATATTTCCTTAGAGACAAATCTAAATGAAGATGCATATTTTTGATTGTTTATACTTATACATACATGTATTTAAGCCAATAAATTTATATGTATAATATGTATGTACATAAGCTTTTTTCCCACCTACTGGTCACGCTGAAGAAAACAAAGTGCTGTGAAGCCTTTCTGGTTTTGGACCAGATTTGGTGGGAATAAATATTGAATGAGTAGCATTTTAGGACATCACTTAGGCTCAAATCTCAGTCTGTGAAGTCAGAGGGAAATCTGGATAACATTGAGTAAATAAAAGATTGTTTCTGAAGTGCCTTCCATGGGAGCTTAAATATTTCATCCTTAACATTGCAAATCTTCTTTCTCCATCGGGGACACCATTGCCAAGTCAGCCTCATTGATTCTCAAGTAAAAGAACTGTAACACCATTTCATTTTTCATTAATCTGTGGACAAGTACAACAGACCGACTGCAGCACATTGAGAGGAATTAAGGGATGCGTGTAGCATCTTTCTACATCAGTTCTCGAGACACCCATCAGTCTGTGTTTTCTGCTTTGCACAGGAGGTGATAGATTAATGCAGTATAGAAGCTGTGCTGTTGTCCAGCTCAAACTGAATGCCACCAATAACCCAATGGACAAATTTGATCAGCCTGGGGTGGTGGGTGGTTGTTAATTGCTGCTGCTTTTACAAAATGTAAGTGCTTTGTATGACAGGCTCATTTTTCTGTATGTTTGCCTCTTTGAATCTCAGGAGGAGACAATATAAATCACACATCACACAAAAGGTAAGTACAGAGAGCGTTAGGAAGTGGGAGGTTTTGGTAGACAGGACTTCCTTCAGGAGGCATTTCAAGTATTTCTCTCCATTTACAAGGCAGGGAGTTCAGGCACTTACTTTCAGAGGATTACCTTGCTTTGTACTTAAAGTTATGTACGACTTGAATTTTGCTGTGCTTTTTCAGAATTCATCCGTTGATACAATAATGGAGTACAATATCTAAAACTTGTAGGGGTTTAAATCGTCTCTCTGGAGATAGATTGTTTCATTCAGAAGTTGGGAATAACTTAGAATAAGGATCTTATGTGCCTGTGGTGAGGTGACTTTCCCACTTTTGTCCTGTTTGCTGTTAGCCCAGAAAGCAGCACGGAAAGCTGATTTAAGTATAGATCTATATTCTCCGGGAAACCTGGTGAAGTGAAACTAAAGGAAAGAGGGATGTTGTCAGCTCAAAGAGGCAGTATTTGCCGTTACAGCTGTGTGCATGCCTGCTGGTTCTTACGTACGTGGGATGAGAGTCAAGCCTGCCTTTGGAATACGCTAAACTCCCACCCACCCCGCAGTGGCTGCTGCTGGTTTATGCCCTTCCAGAGACATGCTGGGTCTTTCAGCATGTTACACTGCATTTCTCATTGCACTGCTTTGCTCCAGTTAGGAAAAGGACAGTAGTTATTTGCAATCAGAAGCATCTGGGCAAACATAACGTGCAGCTCCTTCGAGAAAATTGAGTTGGGGTTGAGGGAGATGGCACTGACCTTGATATGTATCCCTTGAAAGGTACGGGGTCATCAAATAGATAGGTCTGCTTCAGATACCAGCAGTGAAAAAAAACCAGACGTTCTTCCAGAGCTATGAAAAGTGTTTACCAAGAGACTAAGCAGCGTATCAACCCTTGAAATATGTGGTCTAGTGAGTTTCTTAAGGATATTTGGCCCGAACAGAAAGCATTCAGTCATCCTAATCTTCAAGGATTGAGGAAAATGACTGTCAACACGTTGAAGAAAACTGCAGAGTGAATTAAGCCCATCCTTCTACCTTCTGCCTTGGGTGGACAGAAAACAGCTATTAAGAAAAGTCAGAGGCAAGTGCTGACACCAATAAAAAGCCTTTGCCACTGAATCCTCACCTGGGGTACATCATTACTAGGTAGTGTTTTGCTTTGCCAGGCCATGGGTTAAATCCAAATCACTGATAATGAAAATATTTCTATAAATATGCAATCATTATTGCTCTTTTAATATCCTGTTATGATTAATTGAAATACATGTCTAACACTTGCAACATGTCTGCTCTAAACATTTACTTTCCTTACTTTGCTCCTGTTTTTTTGATCATGCTTTGGTGACGTGAAGGATTAAGAAAATACTGTTATTCTGGAAATCAAAAGCTTTCATCTCTTATTTGCTCCACTCTCCCAAACCACAGGCAGGTATATAAGGGCTTTATGTTACTCCATAAGTAAATTTTATGACACAGAGAAAGCATATATTGTGCCAACCCTCCACCCCAAAGAGATCTTCTGGAGCACAGCTGAATAATCAGTGTGTTGCAGTAAAGGGATGCCAGTTTCTACAGACGGTGGTACCCACAGAGACAACACGTCACTGCAGTGTCTCTGTTGTCCAGTCTGACTGCCTGGGCTTGCACTTTTGGGGAGGAAAGGAAGAAGGGAGAGAGGCAAGAACGAAGGCAGGCAGGCAGGCAGGAAAGAAGGAAGGAAGGAATAATTTGCACCAAAAAGGATACATGATTAAAGGATGGGCATTTCCAGAAATTAAGTCTATAATTTATCTTTCTGCTCTCAAGAAAGTAACCTTTTATTGGATAGCAAAGCAAATACAAAAAAATATCTTCACTAAAAAGCTTATCAGAGATTAGGACAGGTTGCCCAGGAAAGTGGTGGAATCACCTCCATGGAGGTATTAAAAGACAGGTAGACATGGTGCTTAGGGACATGGTTTAGTGATGGTTTTGGCAGTGTTAGGTTAATGGTTGAGCTTGATGATCTCAAAGGTCACTTTCAACATAGAAGATTCTTTGATTCTATGATTCTAAATGCTTAGCTAGCATCCACCTACACCAGTTCAAATAGAAAATAAATATTTTCAACATCTGGGAGGGAACTGTACTGTGTCATGCAGTACCAATCCACATGGATGCTACTGGCATCACAACCACAAAGTGAGACAGTTTGAGTTCAGTTACAGCAAACCTATTCTGTCTCATAACTGGGGTGAGCTAGAAGTCAGCATTCCAATTACCATGTGCTGGCTAGAGGTGGGAATAGGTTTTTGGCTTGCAAAATTGTGAGCAGATTCTGTGGCTCCTTAAATACAGCTCTCTGAGAACTGATGCGGTAACATAAAGAAAGGCAAAGTATGTCTGATACTGGTCTAACCTACTTCTGGTCAAAGACCCAGGGAGTGGTGTGAAATCATCAGGCAAGTAACCATGTGTAGCTATTGATTTTGTCTTTTTGATTTTTCCTTTTCTTTTTCTCTGCTGGTGCAATAACTTCTTTGAATCTGCTCAGGGACAGTGTGACTTCATGGCAAAAGGGAACGCACCAAACCAAAAGAAAACATTCAGTACTATGGAGATCAGTGCAGAACTCTCCAGGGGTTTATTAACTAAGTAAATGACTTGCATGCCAGCAGCCAAAAAAGGTAAAATCTCAGGTCAGAGATGATGCCAAAAAAAAAAAAAGTAGGAATGGATAATTGAGAATTTGCAACTTGCAGATGAAAAACTGAACACTAGATTAATTCCAATGGCTGCAAGTTTGGAGAGCAGCTTAATATTGGTAGCAGCACAATAAAAATATGCATCAATGTGAAGAAACAGAAGGTATCTTTCAGAAGAGAAGGTGTTGAAAGTTGCATACTGAAAAGCGAAGAAACTTGGGAGTTTAAATGAAGATAAAAAATAAAGTAAAAAAATAAAACCCCACCCTGTGTTCAGGTGCTTTTCAGGATACCATAAGTATTTTAAGTAGTCTTGTCAGAGAAATGGGGTATAATTCAAAGAAAATAGTGTTATTGCTCGAAGGCTTGGAGAACAAAGACCTTGCTCTCAGCTGAGTGTTCAGGTTTGGTGACTAAAATTGAGAAAACCTGTAATCACTGTTGAAGGGAAAGCAGCGTTGAGCAACCACAGATTAGTCTTGATTTCCAAAATTCAACCACAGTAAAAAAGAGTAAAAGAAGTCAGACTTATTTCTCCCTGCTAAAGATAAGAAAGAGCTCTGTGGGGACCTAGGCATTTCTGATAGAATCACCAGAGAAGCCTGAGAAGATGTGATCCAATTACATTATTTAAATAACCGGCAAGTGGGAATGTTTGGTCAGATGTGAGACCAGAAGGGGATTTCAGGTGAAAGCCTTGGTTGTAGTGCAATAGTTAGTAAATGCTTGAATCTGGTATTGCTCTCCATGATGTTAGGTTGTGCACAGGACAAAAAAGAGATTTTTCCCTTTCCTAAAGGTTTATAACCCACAAAATCAGAAGTTTATTCTCAAAAGGAATTTGTTCCTATATTCCAAATGATTCCTGTCGAGGACTTAGGCTGAACTTCTTACAGGTTTGGAGCATCATCCAGTGCTTCTAAGATACCATAAAAGCATAATAAAAATATCGTAAAATTCCTGCTAAATGCAAGACATCATATCTGTCACTGGATCTGCAAATCATTAGAAGCTCAGAGCTTATAAAACCAGAATACTGTTCTTCTATTTTCTTATATTCTGTTACAGAGACTGTTACTGGAAACACAATGCTGTGCAAGATGAACCTTTGCTCTGAACCAATTGAGATGCTCCTGTGCTAGGCATGCTGTGTACGAAGAAACTTCCTGATCATTTTGAACTCTCCAAGGTGGTGAGTTCTTAGTTTTTTCCACAGTTCTTACAGTGCCCTACATCACCAGCTGGTGTTAAGTATAAGGACACTTATTATTTTCCGATTTGCACAAGTAAAGAAACAGCTATGCTGTAAGAGATCTTGTTGTATCCTGCTTTAACATAAGATGTATGAGCTTTGTAAATACTTCAGTGGAAATAAATAACAAAAGGGAATTTGTTATGGGCTTCTGTGTGGTTCTATGGTGCATAAGTGCAATGCCCTGAAAGAGAGAGCCTGATACTTTCAGGACCATGCCAAATACCTGACCCCTTAAAACCCAATATCTTGATAACTTCTCTTGGAGAATGGCAAGGAAATCTTCAGTAAGGGGGATTGCCACCAGTTCACTGTGGGGTTTCATCCAGAACTGAAACCCGGTTAAAAAGTTGAAAGGCCAAAGTTGAGAAGTGAAGTTCTGATCCAGAACTACCACTTTTCCTGGTGCCAATCTCCATTTCAGCTCAAGTTTGTTTCAAACCAGTCATCGCATACTTTGATAGATGCTCATCACCTGATGACTCATCCGTTTGAAATGTATTGTCATGAGTTTTGCACTAACTCATGTGATGTTTCCCTTTGAGTAGTCTTTACTATTAACTTTAAAACAGTAGGCTCTAGTAAATATTTACAATGTGAAGTATCAATATGGCTTTTCTGCTAGGAAGGTGCCCTGTTTTGAAAATTTTGGTTTGACCACACATAGAGACAACAAACAAACCACCCACAACTCAACAAGTGAAACTTCTTAAAGCTTTGCAACATGTTTCTTAATGCACCCAAATTCCCCATTTACTTAAATGCTTCCTGAGAATCAGGGCATGCTTTGTTGTGAAAACTTAGAGATATCAACTTTTTATTTTTCACATAACTGTTCAGATTCATATGCAAGTAACCTCATTATTGAGTACTCATGGTGACCATTTCCCCAAGGATACAGTACTTCTTTTTTTCTTTCTTTTTATCTTTTTTTTCCCCTTTTTAATTATTTTGTGTGTGTGTGGACATCTATAGCTCACTATGAGTGTGAAGAGAGTGGAGGATGGAAATGTAATCTAGAAGGAGCTGTGAGGGCATGAAGAGCCTGGTGAGAAGTGATTGATATCATCTGTTGTTGTTGTTCCAAGCAGCCATAGCATAAGTGACTTGTGTTTCTTTTGAAAAGGTTCCTCTTGTCCCATCTGTTGGCCATATGGGTGAAAAAACATGGTTTTCAACATGCCCACACCTACTCACTGGCCAACAATCTGTGCTGTCCTAAACACTGTTGCTTACTGTGCCATAGCAAATTGTTCTTCTTAGGAACAACCGAGGGAATCTCTGTCTGCAAGGTGGGCTTTAGGAAAAATCTGAGAGAAATGAACATATGCATCAATCTATTTTGAGCTGGTGGGATTCTTTAGCTTGCCTCACTGCTGTTTCAGGGGATAGAGAGAGGAATTATGCTGGATTTTCAGCCAACTGGATCAATTGAGATAGTTTTCTGAAAAATGTGTGTACAAAGACTTTGGTATAAAGTAGGGTGGCTACATCCCAAGTTAGATGAAACCAAAAATAGGTCCTATCTTACAGTCCATCTCAGATTTTTCATTGGATCCATATACATTTATTTAGTATACTAAAGAGGTTGCTTTTAGGTGGGAATTTGCTTTGTGTTTATATTTGTAATCTTTGATGTGCACTTGAGTGCAGTGCCGGTGCTCACAGGGTGGTTTCCTTCCTGGTTGAGCCAAAGTTGAAGCCCATGCTTGAGCACTATCTGAAGCACCTTGGATGCCAGGTGGATCCATGCCCTCCATTACTTAGCTCTCTACCTATGCACACCACTCACCTGGGAAAAGCCACTGGCAGAAGCTTCACTGCAATAAGCACAATGCAGACATATGATCCAGAATTGTGATAGATTTCAGCAAATTAAACTCTTGTCCTTCTCTCCTTCCATGTCACCAAGCAGAAGATGTATACACTGAGACCAGAGCTTGCTGGAAGGGTGGTGTGTGGCAATTCACAGGGTGCAGAGGCAACCACCAAAATCCCTAATTTTACACCTAGAGAATGAATCTGAAGAACTGATCCAAATGTTATTGAAGTACTAGGGGAGAAGCATTTTAAAAATTATTCACTGACGTGGTTGAGTTTTGCTCTTGAGGTTTGGACGTTGACCTAATGGTGATGGTACTTTCCTCCTAAATATCAAACAGTTCTTTTTCACAGCTGATGTTTTTTTCACTTGGTCCTCTCAGTCCAGAGAAAGAGTGTATTCTCATTTGCAGGGGAAAGGTTTGCACTCTCCTAATATTGGCTTTTGATAGGGACTCAGAAATCATTCAATTCTTTAAATTCTGCAAGTCAATGAGAAAATGATCTCTAATGGCCTATGCATTCAAAAGCAACAAGAACTGAGAACAGTCTAAAATGTAAAATTTGATCATGCTTGCAACATGAACAGAGCTTAAAAGTGAGGTTTGAGGCCAAGCATAACCTTGAATATAATCCTATTTGCTTGCTTCAAAAGCTGTGGGAATCAAGAAACACTTCCAGGATGAAAAGCAGTTAACGAGGGAGAAACTTTTTCAGCTGATGCCCATTTTGAGAGTCTGAGTCCATTAATTATCTCCCTGACGCTCTTCAGCTGTTTCTAGCTGTGTTTTGGAGTGTCTTTTTCTTGCTGCATCATTCAGGTAGGTTGTTACTTTTTTAAGAGAAAGAAAAGCAGACTATCAGACTTTGCAGTATGCTCTTTATGCAGTAAAATTACATATGGAGGCAAGATCTGCAGGCCCTGGATAGTAAGTTATCTGACTTGTTCATTATTCTCTTAAACACAGTTGAAAACTGCAGGTGCCTGAATCCATCAAAAGATGCATTCTTGTATACTCTAAATACAATCCTAAATGGCTATAAAATGTTAATGTTCCATACCAAGGAATCATAGAATAATATATAACATGGAATAACACTTTGGTGGCTCTACTTATCTCTGGGCTTCAAGTGATAGTTTTTACAGGGTTACATGAAATTTCTTGTGTGATTAGGAATATACGTATTGCTGTTGGAAGCAATTATTTTGCTGAGCCTATATGCATGAAGTTGTTTTCCTTTCTTCTTTTTAGAATGTGCAGAAGTTTGTTTTGCCAGGACAAAGGGAATGTTGCCTGTCTGCACTATTTCCAACGATCCCAGAGTCCCTGTTTCCTTCTAGTAATTCTCCAGCACAGTGGAGGTAAGTGGATACTTTGGATATGCCTGAACCTTTCTTTTAGACAGCAAGGTATCTTGAAAATCCCAACTGTCAAGGGTACGTGAAAGAGCAATATCCTTGGCCAGCAGGACCTTCATAATGTTCCTCTGCTAAAGACTTTCTGGGACCTGTGTCTTGGTATTGTTCCCTTGGCCTTTCATTATGTGCCCATAGAAGAGCAAATAGATTGTCCTTAAAGCTCAATTTGCAACCAAGCAAAAGCAGGAGGAAGATGGGCAACACCACACCGTGGCATTGCCTCTGGGTCTGGATTTTCATAGTGGAAATCACCAGGCTCCTTTTTCTAAAAGAGAGGTTATCATTGTCAGAGTCCTAATGAACAGTCTGCAGACCGACATGACTGCATTGAGAAGTCATAGTAAAATATGAGATATGGTTATTCATTTCAAAGAGAGAGGAAATCAAAATCCATTTTAGGAGGCACAGGAGCTCTGGCCAACAGTCATTTTTGTTCTCTGGTTATGCTGCAGACTGGTGTGCTCTTCACAACAAGGCAAAATATTTTTCTAGCTTGTTAACTCACATTATGAACATACTTCCTTTTGGTGGAACGTGAGTTTTTATTGCTGTTACTTCATGCACAAACAAGATTGGGAAGGAAAAAAAAATCCCATCATAATAAAACAGATTTATTAAACTGGGGTTATTTGCTTACAGACTGATACTGAAATTAGAAAAGGCCTTTCTGTTCCCCCAGATAAACTGGCTCTGAAATATACTGTTTATTAAAACTTAACACCCACACAATCCCCTCTCGCAGTGGTGTAAGAAAAAAGACCAAAAGAAACTATTTAAAATGAAAGTAACTGTGGCTTGCACTCTAGCTTATTGTGCTGAGAGGAGGACTTTCATGGTAGAAGAATCAGTTAATTAATAATCTTTGATAATCTTTGACTATCTTCCTTCAGTGTTTCTTTGCAGTCCTGTGTCCTAGGATGCTCTAATGTGGCTGAAACATTCTGTGTGGGTATACTGCAATATTTCCATTTAGTGTATATAGTCCCCAACTAAGAAAATATTAAAAATCTCTGAGATTCTTACTGAAACACCTGGAAACAGAAGCCTTTGTGGTGTTAACCCTCCAGGTTACATCTGCCAAATAATAGGGAGACTATATGGCCTAGTGGTCTCCTAAATACTGAGACACCTCAATTCTCCTCCTAGTCCTGCCTGATCCTGAGCAAACCTGTGGGTTTTTTTTTTTTTCTTCACCCTCCTTTGTATCTCTTGTCTGCCTGTTGTCTTCTGTCCCACGAATTCTCTGGAAACTAGACGCGAAGTTTTTTGTAAAGCATTTTTCTTACTTTGTTCAGCTCTTAATCTATTTAATGCAAATTTTTTGTCTGGTAATTAGTTACAAAATTAGGTATTTGTGCCCGATTTAGAAGGTCTTTGCATGATGGAAGCTTTGTCCTTGTTCTTTGGGTGCTTTCTGGTGGCAGAGATACCCTATGGGTGTGTTTGGAGAGAGATTTGGGATTTATGAGTCCACTTTTATTCTTTGTAACTGAACAGGTTAGCATATTGAATGGGTTGCACAGACATCTGATGTGGCCTGGGTCCAAAGCTCACTTGTGTCTATCTTATGCCTTTCTGCTTCTAAAAGTTCATCAAAGTTGGGGGCACATGTTGTATATAATTTAGGGGTTTTCTAAATGTCTATCCAAGCCACCTAATGAAAACTTAATACATGCTCTTCCCAAAGTTGGGGTGATTTCTGCTTGGGTTGCATGGGGTTAATTATTAGAGTTGTCTCTTTAGTGAATGAGATACTGTAGGATAGCAGAGGTGTTCCACAGGGATGTTAAAGCATTAGAGGGATGAGAGGGTGAGGCTAAGAGCTACCCTTCAGTTTGGGGACTGCCAGAAGTCCACCGTACCTCTGTTTAGGAGATGACAAAGACCACAGAATTTGCACAGGTTTGTAATGCAGGTCAGCAATGAAGGTCAAACATTTCAACTAAGTGTTTGATGAACAGCCTGCACCAATGCTGCTGTATTGCCATTTCAGAGATGAGCAGAAATTCAGCCTGTAGTTTCCCCTTGCCCTCCCTTTCCTCGAGAGCTGCATCCTCATCCTCCAGTCTTAGCTGCGTTTCATTTCTCCTGTTGGGGAACTCTTTGTGGAAATGTACATCTAAGCCAATGAAGGTTAACAGGATCAGATCCTCAGTTGGTGTCAAGCAGTATCGCTCCATCGTCATTGGAGAAATGGCACCAATTTAGGCATATCTTATTGTATTTCTCCTGAGGACTAGCATCGGTAATGAACTTGTGCTCATTAAACGGTGTCTTCCTGACTTTGCTTTTCTCTGCTTCTGTAGAAATATATCAGTTTAAAAGTTCAATCCCTGTAAAACAACACATGCAGGGTAGCTGTTCGCTGAATGGAAAATGATCTGGTCTGTTACAGGAATGGATATGTAAATCACTGTTGGGAAGCAATTTTTAAAAACTTATTGTTACCAGATTCTCCACATTCTGAATTTGAAACATTAACTGAGGAACTATTTTTCTTTGGCATTTTGTAAGATGACCCTAAAGACGTCAAGAGGAGGAAGGAAGTGGGTGTTGATGAATTTGATAACAATGAGTTGTTTTAGGTCTGGGACAATTTTTGATAAACATGGCCAGTTCTTTGCTGTCCTGGGAAAATTTCAGGCTTCATCTGAATAGGTTTTACTAGTGGCCAGAACAGACTGTTCCCTTGGTTGCAGAGCTCAGCCTCCAGGTCATCGTGGTGGGAGGCAGTGGTATTCAGTGTGGTACAGACTGAATGTGAGAGATGAGAGCCCAGCAAGGAAAAATGAAAGAATGGGCAGACTGCTTTCTTTCTGTCATCTCGGTTTAAGTAGCCAAGTAGCCTTTTTTATGACTCAGTTATTATAGGACCATATGTTTTCTCTTAAAGCCTCTTACAAAGATTGTCCCCCACTGTCCAGACAGCTTGATCTCCCCAGGTCATTAGACAGTCAAGAAGAGGTGTCCTCTTTTGCATGTCTCCTATCTAGTTCCTTGGTAGACCACATATACTAACTGGTGTTCATGCTTTTGATTCCTTCTTACCATGGGGAAGCATCAATTTCTCCTAAGAGTTCTGTTAAAAATCAAGAGTCATTAGCTAAGAGACATTAATGGGATAACCAGCAGATTAACCAGTGCTGCCACATGAAAAAATAGCATGTAAGTAGAAGTTTGAGGTGGCAGAGGAAGGCCAAGTTCAATGCTGTTGAATTCTGGTTAGAAATCACATATGCTTTTGTTGTCCTTGCCCCAGCCCCTTGCATTTCTGAGCACACCTTTTCCAGACCTAGAAAAAGAAAGGTGTCTGACCAGAAGATGGATGAGGGTTCTCTCTAGGAGTCAGTCTGAATTGTGCTGAGTGCCCTGCAGCCCTCTTGCACGTGTATATCACTCTGTGCCTCTCTTATGCATAACAGGATAATTCTGGGTTTTGAATTAGGTGAACTATTTTTCCTTTGCCGTTTTAAATATTTGATGACATCGTGTTGCTTATTCCATTTGTATCCTTTGCATTGCTGGGTTTCTGTGGCATCCAGGTTTGCTTTTTAGTTTTCTGGGTTGATTTTTTCAGTTTATTTTGTGTTTTTCGTAATGTGTCTTTCTCTCGCTGCCTGTCATGATATTTCAATTATTCATAATCACTACTATAACACAAGACATCTCATCTACCTGGATTCTTTTGACATTCCTCGTGCTACATGTGCCTAAATCTTTTTAGATGTTGATGTGGCACAGTCATCTGACTTACAGTGTCGCAGAACCTTCCTAGTTCCCATGATACTTTCTAAATTCAGACAAATTTAGGATACTATATTTCACCTATCTTTGCGATTAATTGCTGTAAACTCCTAATGGCTATCTGGCTCACCTGCAGATTAAAAGCTAAGAATAATCATGATCTTCTAGGTGAAATTGTTTACTTGCCTTGAAGCAAAACCTTGGAAAACTGTCTTTCATTCAAGGTGGGGACTGAGTGTCTTGTAATGTTCATGACAGGTATGTTCTTTCCAACTAAGAAAACAGGCATCAAGCTATTTCATAAATTCATGTGCTTTTCAATTCTAGTGACACGTACCAGAAAGCAGTGTATAGAAAGCCCGGCAACAGATGATAACAGCAAAAATTCTCACTGTTCAGTTAAATACCTCTCTACCATCTGGGAAGGCACAGAAATAGGATGTCAATGTTGAGTCTTTATGTGCTTGTGTGTGTCATACCACAGACACCCACCAGGTCTCTTCCAGAAAGTTTCCCAGCAGAAGTACCCTAAACTTGGAGGGATTGTACCCGAGTAAAACAGCTCCGATTGAGAGCACAGGGGTAGCGTGGGAATGTGACAGTAGATGGGATACGTACTAAGGGTCTAGCCCCAGTTCTGTTCCTTTTGCCTGGCTGGCCCTTTTTAAGGTCACTGACTGTCTCTTTTTGTTTTGGATAGTGGATAGTACCTATTTTATTTATTTTTTCTCCACTTGCATATTGTGACACTTTTTAAAATTAAGGGAGTAACCGGGGGAAGTAAATATTCCTCCATCCCTCAGGAGCAGTGGAAAGATGGTCACAGACTTCACGGCAGGGCAGCAAAAAGAGACCCCCTCAAGCAGCTGCAGAGTCAGGAGCCCTATTCAGCAGCTGGGAGAAGTGGGCATGGACTCGCAGACAAATGTCTGCAGTTACAGATGAAGAAACCTTTTGGGGAGCAGACAGGATTGTTATAAGCTTATTGCAGCCCTGAGAGCCACTGAGCTGGCAGCCACAGCAGCAATTGGCTTTGATCTGCCCTCCAGTGTGTGAAACTCTCCAGGCTGTTAAACTTTCTAACTCTCTCAAGTCTCTATGAGTTACCTCTTCTTTATGAAATTATTTGCTATAGTAAATCCTGATTGAAAAGCAGGTTCTCACAAAGAGTTCAGGGGAACTCGAGAAGAAAAGAATGAGGTACGTTTGCTGGTGGATGGGATGCTCTGTGGCTCCACTCTGTACTGGGAATGTACTCTGGGGGGGGGTGTGTGTGTGAAAGAGGAGAGCCAAAAGTTTCACTGGAGTGTTGCAGAAGGCATCTGTGAGCTGGACAAACCACAGCATCCTGCTGCAGTCATGAGGAATCACACAAATTACTCAAAAACTTTCTCTTATGGATGACTGCTGGCTGCTTTTCTTAAAACGTGAATCATAAAGTCCTTCTTGAGATGGGTACCAGTCACCATAAATAATGTCAAGAGGGTGCAGGGAAATACTGAGATCACTAGGCATAGAAAAAACAAATGTACCCTGTCTAAATCATACACAGTCCCGCCTGTCTTCAGTTCCAGGTGATTTTTATTCAGATAGAGATAGCAGGGGGGAAGTGGGGGGAGAGAGCACTAAGACGATTTTGGCATGAATTGGGATTGTCTGTCTCTAGTTTCCAGCAGCGTGTTGTCACAGATGCTACTTTATCACTTCTGTAAGACAAAACAAGGGCAGGTCTCCTTCTCTTCCCCCCCCCCCCCCTTAATTTTCAGCAACAGTTGCTGTGCTTGAATCCTGCTCCCATTTTTATGACAGCGAAACGTCCTACCCCCTTCTGGCTAATTGGTTCTCTAGCAGCAGGAGATCATGTGCAGAGGCAGCAGAATTCCCTGCCTGTTCAGCATCTGCAGTCTGCTCACATATGTAATTTCCATATGAAGTTTAAATGTTATAAAAGTGAGTCTAAATAGTAATTGGTTGAAATATGCCCAGGGATAACAAAGCTTGTGTAGTTTCATGGTTTGACTTAAAGTTGCCAGCCTCTTCGAAACAATCATGAAGAACATGCTTAAAAGAAAGTCCCGTTTAAATGTACATTAAATTTCAGGGTTGCAAACTGTTGATACATTGCTGAGACAAAACCAATGTTCTCTGAGAGGCTATTTTGCAAATGAGGTATTATATATTTCTAGCTTAATAAATACATGTGTATATTCACACTGTCTAGAAACTTTCTCTCCTTTAGTGTAGGCTCAAGAATTGCTTTTTGTCATCTTTTCTGTGTAATGTGCTCTTGGGATCCTGCAGATATTGAGGACCAACCAGGCAGGCCACCATGGCAGCAACTCTCCCTCTTTTCTTCACCAACCCACTTCTTACTGGTCCCTGGGCTGGGGGCTGTATGCCAGAGAAATTGGGGAATCCAGGGTTTCAATCTGAAATCTTATTGCACCTTTCAGGTGTAAATCCTTTAGCTACATCCACAGGGCACCAGGAACATCCTCTCAACCCGCTGTCACCTTTTCTCCTGTTGATGGGGAAGGAGCCATGATAGGGGACAAAATGGATTTGAAAGCTATGCTTGTGGGAATGGTTCATAGACAAGAAGATGGATGTCATCTAATCACCCCACAATAAATTCCCGCCTGCTTCATGCTGTGTTGTTCTATCGCTGCCTTCTCTCGTTCATTCCCATTATCACCCAGGGCATCTCTTTCCCCTTCTCCTACTCTCCCTGCTCCTGAAACCCCAATCTGCATTTAGTAAATAAAAGGCGAAATGAGTTCTCATCCACCCGACTGGCACTTCGGGACTGAAATGAGAGAGCCTCTGTTGACAATGCAGTGCCCTATTTAAAGCAATATCACCTGTCAGTTTGATAAAAGGCATGGAGAGAATATCCTGTCTCGGGCAAGGGGGGGGAAAGGTGTCATCTAAAATAAATGCTAACCTTAGAAAAAAAAAAAATAGATACACAAACAAATGGCTGGGAATTGTTTTTATGGTTCTATTTGCTGGGGCTAGTCCTCCAAACATAAATTACCGCTTATTTGTGACTCAAACAGAATGGCCAGGAACGAAGCTTGCAGGCCAGCAAAGATGCAAACTTGCTTGTAGTGCTTTTATATCAGAGCTGTTGAAACGTGCGGTGTGAAAGGTGCATTTGCAGAACCTTGGGCTCAGCTCTCTCTGCCTTCTGATCTTTCTTTCTGCCAGAAAATGAGTCAGTGCATTTCTCTTTTGTCCTCGCTCTCTTGAGCTTTTGCTCATGTTTCAGAAAGGCAAACTGTCCTGCTTGTTTGCTTTTCAGATGAGCATCTTGCTTAATGCTTCTGGTCTTCTTTTCACTGCGTGTGGTGCTGCAGCAGAGCTGGTTCAAGGAGAGCAGATGTGGCTCTGGAGTTGGTGCTGTTGGGTTAGGAACTTCCTTTTCACCTTCACTTGTGGGCTGTGATATAAGGGGCTTTACTACTTGAAGACAGTTTACTACCCCATTCAAAATGGATCTGATCACCACCATCCGTTGACCCCACACCTCCAGTTTGGAGGGTTTTCCCTCCAAACGACCTGTAGCGCTTCCCCTGGGCAGCAAAGCTGCAAGAGGATGTCTGTGGATGGCAGAAATGGGGTAAATGCTTGTGAAGGGGATGTTGCATGGCAGGATGCCTGTCACAGAAGGGACTCTCCTGGTGTGGCCCCACTGACCACACTCAGCCACTGACACATTTAGCCAGTGTATGTGGCCAGGGCAAAAGAAACACAAAACCCACAAAAGGTTCTGACAGTTGACAGCTATAGCAGGTCTTAATCGTGTCTCTGGTACTTGGCTTGGCCAGACCGTTGCAATGGAAGACAAAATACCCATGAGACATGTGAAGAAGTACTGCAGTATATGAAATCATCAGCCAGGAGGTTGTCATCTCTCTTGAGCTGGCTAAGAAAAAGTTTGCAACAGTTCTACATAAGAAAGTGTGTTTTAATTGGAGAATGAGACAGTGAATTTCATCCTAACAGATGACAAATAAATATGGTTCCACCTGACAATGGTAAACGATTGAATGGGCAAGAGATTCTGTCCATGTGCCCTCTAAAGAGCACGCCTAAATTTATTGGCAAGGCTGTGCTTTGGACTCAGGCACTGAAATAATTCTTATTACTATTTTGTTAGCTATTAGGCTGTAGTGAGGGCAATCTAGAAGCTTTTACCAATAAGAAACTGGACAGAAAAACCTAGTTATATTTTAATGACATCACCTCTAGGAACATTTTGTAATCTGGAAATAGTCAAGTTCTTTGCAAGCATTTGAGTATGAGGAAAATAAAATGACAGTTTGCTACCAAATCCAGTGAGAATTTTTCAAAGAAAGAATATGGACACGTACAATTAAGTATATTTTGCCCTCACAGAGTGAAAATAAGCATATATTTCTTCTTCCAAAAGGATGTTATAATGAAACAATTCTCCTATGATTTTGAGGTGGACTTGGGAGCCATCAATGAAGAAATTTTCCCCAAGGTATCTGGCATAGGATTTTGCATTAACCAAGGATATTTTAAGGGTTTTAAGAATATTTTAAGGATTGAGTGTATAAACTTTTCATTTTCTCCGTAAACTTATATTTTGCTGTCCTTTGGCAGTCAGCACTTCATTTTCCACCTTCTCTTTGTACTCTTAGGAGTGTGTAGAGATCATCAGCTTTATAATAGGAGTTTGATCCTTTAGGTAGCTTAGTGCAGGATTATCTAAGAATTCAGATGTTATGCTAGATGTAAACCAGCCAAACTTTAGCTTGTAACTTCCAGTAATTCTTCTTAGTCTGGATTCACCGTCAGTTCTGCTGCACTAGTTGTTGCAGAACCCACTCCAGATTTCACTGAAATCAGCAGGAATCTTCCAGATTCAAAGAGCTTTGAATCAGATTCTCACTGTAGATACAATTCAGTTACCTTAAATGTTTTACTGTAGCTTCAGTGCCTACACCATTTGCACATTTTTCTCCAAATGGAGAATGTGTTCTCTCTTTTAATTCCCCTAAAGTCAGAATTTGGTCAGTAAGCGTGGCAAATTTTCACTGTTTAAGTGTGTCAACCTGAGGAGCTAAAAACTTAAGGGTGTTAAGGCATCTGAGAGATGCTGGGCAACGCATCAAGGAGCATTAAAGCCCATATTAAGGTCAGTAATACCTGCGAAGACAGGCTGAAAGTCAGGTAGCTCATAGGACTGCCTCACAAAGTGAGTTGCCTGGTGTGGGGAGGGACATGTGGAACCTGAGAATCACAGGAAAGTGTTAAATACATTCATAGCATTCTCACCCTCAGGGTTTAAGTTTTGCTCCAAAGCCACTTTGAATCTGATTTCAGACAAAGGCTTTTACTCAACCTGTAATGCATTGTGATATCCAGCAGGTAGAACTCATTGAGGAAAATTGCTTCCCGCAATGATATATGATTCATTCAGTCACATCTCTGAGCTATTTAGGGGAAATTATCCATGGGATTGTATCATTAGTTTAAAAGCTGCCTCAATTGTTTTTTTCTGTCAGGATAATTTTAAGCCACGCAAGAGTATTAGTTGGAAAAACATATTTGAAAAGGAGTCTAACTCCTACCATATTGCTCAAATCTGGTTTTCAGGTAATATTTTACTCTTCATTTGTAACCACTCTATTCAGGAGGGGAGAGCAGAGTTCTGAGTTGGCCAGTGACTTTCTCTCTGGGTACAGCGACCCTCTGTTAATCAGGTACTCGGACTTTCATGGGCTTATACTTCAGCCACTGGCCTTGTCTGCTCTTGCCACATCAAAAGGAACACAGCTTTGAAAATTTCCAACGGCAGTCCTAACTAATGGTAAAATCCATGAAATAACAAAGTGCTAGCAAAGGAAAGACCCTGTTTATATTAATCAGTAATGTGAGCTGTTTCCAGGGGAGTTTGTTTAATCAGAAGTCTCTAGAGAGAGTTAAAAAGGAAAGCTAGACTAAATGATGAAACTACTCAAAACTAGAGACACTGAACAACAGACACGATTGTCGGAGCATTGATGAGTTGAGAGTTGGTGGAAATATCAAGTTAGAAATCAAATGAAACTTTCTCCGAGGGAAAAGTTCTGTACATCAAAGAGAAAAATGAATTCATAATAATAATAATGGTAAATAGTGATGTAACATAAAGACTGAATGAAATACAATTCAGGGAGATGTGAAGGAATGAAGGGGATTCCTGGGTGACCTTTGTCAAGTCGCTTTAGCTTCTAGCACTAAAATGAGGTGGCGTGGCTATGTTGCTCAACTTGAGTATAAGAGAAAAGACACAACAAACTTGAAGGGTACGAGTGTTCTGACAGTAACTGCTCTCTGTTGCATCTCAGAATGCAGCTTCAGTCTTTAGCTCCAGCCTGATCACTAAGCTCTTCCTGACTATGGTTTCTCCCTTGAAATTTGGATGCATATTAAGATAACACAGCCAAGCATTCTGCCCTGGGATGGATGACCTGGACTGGCAGCTGTGAAGAGCAGGCAGGCTGGGATGACAGAATTGGCGTACTTGGTTAATCACAGTGATCTTGAGGCACACAGCAGGAGCAGTAGCCTTAGCAATGCAAAAATGTTTTGTAGTAACTGCTGTAAGGGCAGATATTGAAGAAGGATTGCTCTATTTCATCCATAGCAGAGCAGGATTTAACTTTTCTTGTGTTAGGCCAATGCGCTTGCTTGCTCTTTTATGAGTGACAGTTCTTGACAAGCCTGAGTCCCAAAATTGCTCTTTCAGTTTGAATAGTAAATTAGGTTTTTTTCCACCTGAATCCATACGAATGATCCAAGTGGGTGTGATGCATAGTCAGTTGGCAGAAAGATGTAGCTACAGGTATCATAGACTGCATTTATCACAAAGCAAGAAACAGAGCTTTTGAAGTTCTCTTGGCCTCGCTTTCCACCAAAGGGAAGGTAAGACACCGTCGTGCACTATGGGCAACATGAATGCTTCTTGGATGAAGTCTGTGCCAGAACAGCAGCACTGATATATGGAATTTGAAGCACAGGTTAGGAACCAGTAACTCTGATACAAGGAGCATTTTCTTGTGACTTTTTAAATTTTCAGCAAAAGATACTCAGTAGTTAATAGAAATGTGTTCTTCTGATCCTGAAAGAATTGTACACCATCAGACCACAAAAGACAGACTACATTTTAAAAATTTATGTAGGCAAAAGGGCAAGGGCTTATAAGATGGTGGTTTATTTTCTGGGAGGAGTCTAGAAATGGACCCTGAGCATCCTCCTTCTTTCTGTCTTTAATGTGATCTCTCAGCATCTAGGAAGATGCTAGGAAGATCAGAAAAGCATTGGTCTTACACGAAATGTCTTTCTGAAATTGGTGCCATCAATCAGAGAAATATCCAATGACAAAATATTTGAAAGCATTACACTTATATGACCCCAAGGACACATTTATAGAAATATCCACGGAGTCAGATTTCCAGATTTCCAGGTGTGCCTCAAACCACTGTAAGGTGCCAAATGAATATTTGGATGTAAATAGACTGAGGAATTGTTGTAGTCCAGAGAGACTCTGACTCCAGATACTGTGGAATCTTTTTTATTAAAGGATTTCTAACTTCTGGATTTGTTTGATTTTGAGTTAAATATGACTTTTGCAACTTAAGTTCCTCTCTGATTCAAAGAGATGGGATGTAAACATCTGTTCACAGTTCGGAATTTATGCAGCTGGGGGAAAGGCTATCCAGGATATCTCCTTCCCTAGAATTGCTTCTCTGCTGTTGCCAGTTAGCTTTACAGTAACCTTAGATGGGACTCAGTTGCCTAAACAAGTACATAGTGTCATTTGAAATGTCCTAGGACATCCTACCAGCCTTCCAATCACCAGAAGACCCCATGTCTAACATACATATCTGGCAGCCCTGTGCATGGTCACCATGTCAGCATTTCTGCAACTGACTCGTACCTTCTCTCTCAGTGCTGTTGGAATTAAATCCTGTCCATTCCCCTCACCCCCCACTCCCTTCCCCAGTACAAAACCTGCAGATCCTGATACAAGCACAGTTCCCCGTCCCCATAGCTGGTGGTGTTGGTCAATAAACAGCAAGCTGTTACTCTGCCTGCGGACCGATAGATAGTGCAAACACTAAATCACAATGTCCCTTAAATAGATGCTCTGAGTAAAAAAAAAAAAAAACACCGGCAGGACACCCAAATCAATGTAACCTGGTTGTTACCAATCACATCGAACTTCATTTCAGCTCTTGGGTTTTTTGGCAGCCTTGGGAAATTTCAGCAGAATAAGAAAGCCTACAGAGAAAGCACAAAGCATAAAGTATGTTTTGTTGGAGTGCATTTCAAAAAGAACTAAATGAAGTTTCTGCATAGCTAAGGGAAAAAAGAAAACTCTTTGCAACAACAAACGTTATCAGAGGACAAAAAATCAAGCATTATATTTTTGTTCTTTGTTGTGTTCTTTGCAAAACAAACTTATCTGTGTATTTGTGCTTCTTTCTGGTCACCAATGTTGTAAAAAATTTCAATAGAAAAAAATCTATAGGAAGAACTGTCTGTGAGAAATCCATTTTTCAAGCTCCTTGTTGGGAAAGACTTTGGGGAAGGCTGACTATTCCACATAAGCTCTCTGTGAGTTCATTGAAGAATGAACCTGGGAACCTGATTAATATATATTTTATGCACTACTAATAACCATCCACTGTAGATTTTGCCTCTAAAAACCACAATACGTTATTTCTGTGTTAAATTTAAAAAGCTCTTTTTCTGTCTAAGCACCATTAAGTAGTGATGCGCCTAGTGATCTTGAATACAAGGGTATTTGGTATCTAGTATTGATGGAGAACAAGCCCCATCATCTGTCCATGGCTTGTAATTATCCCTTTTCAATGATTTTCCCAACTGCATGGCTTCATAAAAAATTATCCACCTGCAGCTGAAAAATGCAATCCCTATTTCATCCTCCAGAGGTAAAATACTCCACAAAAGATTAGGCCTCCGCCTCAGTTGGGGTACCTTTACATTAGCAAGAAGCATGTGCTTTGCACTTCTGCCCACTTTGTTGTATCTCAAAAGGCACAAATGTAAACATTAATTATATGTATTCAGAGATAAATAATATCCAGCATGAACATTATTGTTTATGAGAAAAGTTGGATCTGTGATTCAGAATGAAATGTAATATGAACCTGACTAATTGACACGCATGTGTTTCTAATAGTCATAGCTTCCCAATTTGGGAAATCAACATAGGAGTCTTCCATTCTTATCGTTAATCTAATTGGGCTATTGTAAATAATTAGAGTTCATGCTGTACTGTTCAAGTGACGCTTATTCAATATTCAGTCATGGTGCAGTTTGGGATGAGAGGATGGCTTCTGAAAAATGAGGTAGCTCACATGAAAGACATTACCATAGGAAAAGAAACTCTGAGGAGTGCTTGACCGAGTCCGGATGACTTATATATTCGGAAGATGCAAAATGTATAGCGACTGACATGGCAGGACCCAAGGAAAAATGTGATAAGAGAGCACCAAATACCCAGAGATGCTACAAGTGTTGAGTGATAACAACATTTCAGTATAATCCTTCTCAGGAATGGTGTCATATCCTCTGATATATACTGAGCTGGTGTCTGGCTTTGCTCCGTACCACAGAAAATATGCAGGCAATAAGAGAAAATATTAGTGTGTGTGCATGCATGTGTGAGACAGAGGGAGTGAGAGAGAGAATACAAACCAGTGACCTTTAATAGATGGAGTCAGAAGCAATCAACTTCACATCATAAGATCAACTGAATGTCAGAAGCTTTTCAGAGAGGCAAGACTGTTGGAAATTCCCCTGTAGCTCAAATTTTTGAGCTTCATAAGTAGGATAATTTCAGTATCACACCAGTATCTCTCCAAAGTTGTTCTGAATCATGACATGAAACACAATGGAAACTTTCCTGGACGATGGTGGCTTTTTTCCATGATGTCTGCACCTGAAGAATCTAAAACTTCGATGTCATTTTAACAAAATGTAATTATTTTTTTCCCCTTTTTTATTATCTCTACAATTCAGAGATCTCCCCCTCCCATCTTTAAGGGAGTAAGTTTCCTATGGGTCCCAATTAGTTACCCTCTGTTATGATTAGTTTTGGGTAAAAGTGTTTCATGTTTCTTATACGCAATGGAAGTCTGTGAAAATACAAATGTTTGTCCAGTCCTTATTCCATTTCAGTTCCTGAAGGAAACTGACATTCTTATATTTCCTTGGATCTGATACTCTTGGATTTCCAATGCTTCCATGATATTTGTTCTACAATGCATTGGATGTTTTTTGTTCGATTTGGGTTTTTTGTTTGGTTGTTTGGGTTTTTTTTACACAGTTGTTGTTGAGAAAGATATTTGAAATTCTGAAGTAGACAATAACAAAGCAGAAAAAATTAATAATATCACCAGCTCTTCTGGCCCCAGGTTTTGCAGGACCAAATATGCCTCTTTACCCCATTCTCATTAGAACCACCTTCATTTCTGGAAAAACTGCTGCAGTGGAATCAACTGGATGTTGCTGAAATATTTTTCTAATGGAAAAGTTTTCTGTGAGGAAATGGGGATCTGACTAAGATGCTACATTTCACATACAAACCTTGATTGCATGGAACTTTTCTGTGCTTTGTTTCTGAGATGCTCGGGAGCAGTGCTTCAGCTTCGTAATATAATAACATGCAATTCAATTAACACAGTCTAATCTGATCCATTGCAAGTACTTTTACAAAGGCATTGTGGTATTACCTCGAAGTTTGAAACTTCTGCTTTCTGGAAAACATCATAATTTCAACCTTTTGGTCAACTTTGGAAGTAACCCACATGTTTGAAATACTGAGTTTTAGTCCTTGTAACATAGATGGATGAATAGTATGCTGAGGTTAAGTGAAATTCTGGTGTCTTTCGAGTTTATTTACTGTTGGCGGTTAATTCAACACTGAATTTTAGTATCATAGACATTGCCACTTGGACTGAAGGGTGCTATGGTTAAGTTCATAATGCAATTTGAAAAAAAAAAAAAAGAAAAGAAAACGAAAACAGAATAATAATCGAGATATGATGTACTGCAGGTCAGATTGACATCTCCTATTGTGGTCATCGGTTTATTAGATCATTTGTAGTTGAAGGAACTTGGGAGCTGTATCAATGTCTGATGAATATTTAAGGAATCCCAGCAGCACTCCTAGCTCTATTGCTACTCTCTTGTGTTTGCTTCAATTGCTGCTTACAATTATTGCTAGCAATTGCTCCATGGGGGAAAGAGAAATCAGTGCAAAAAGAGGTCAGAGAGCTGAGAACAGAGCTAATGGGCAAGCGATCTTGGTCTTTGTATGTGGTGGTGTTGTGATCCTGCACACTACTTACTTCTTGGTTAGACTTTTGGCAGGGCTGCAGTTTCTCTGGGCTGATTTTGGTGATGGAAGAAAGGAGCTTTCTAGTTTTGTTCAGGATATTTGTCTGTGATTGAAGCTTGAGCTCAATGGCCAGATTCAGAGAGAAACAAAGGGTTTTTCCCTGCGTAGGTGTCTCTTTAGTGAGTAGATCCTGGTGGAGTATAAAACTCCTGTGTGTCTGGAAAGCTTAATTTGGGGTGCTTGAGCTGCAAATTCAAAACAGTTAAGTGCCTTTAAGTTAAAGGTGTTCTGTGAGTCTTCCAAGGGCGAGTTCCTGAGCTCCCAACGTGTTTATCTGTATTTTTGGACCCAAGAATGCTTTTGATTTCAATGACCTCTGTCCAAATTGGAGTGAGACCTGAACATGCATTGCCTCTTTATACATGATGTGCATTATGTGCTGGTTTCTCTAGGAAGGAAGTTCCCACATGGGGATCTGAAAGGAGCCAGAATTATCTTCCATCAGTTCCCCTGCCTTGGAGCATCAGGGGACTACTCTCAATATGTGCCCAAGTTTACTTTTTTTAGATACAACTATGATTTCTCAAAATTCATCCTTGTAATTTTTTGTCATAAACCTACTTTTGGTAATCCTTCTATTCATTTTAAACAGAATCAAGTAGTGATCTCCTGCACCACGGTTTTATCACGTCATGGCTGCATCTATAATCTACAAAGACCTCAGTCTACTATAAGCTATAAAGACCTCAAAGTTTAACACTATTTACATTATACAAGCTGCTGTTCCCCAGCATTAGAGCTGGACTACTCCCTCCAGAAATTTGTTAAATGCTCTCTGCAATACCAAGCAGCTTCTGGACAGAACATGTTCCTTTTTAACACTCAGGTCATAAAGTGCCTATTAAAAGGACATTAAAGCCAAAGAAAATCTATCCAAAGCCTCAAATAGGCACTGGATAAGGCCCACACTAGAGAATATGCTATATAAGCATGCTCATAAATCATTAAAATTAAGATAGGATCTATCATTAATAAGTAAAGTTCAAGGACAGCCTTTATCTTGTTAAATTATCCAAATTTTGCTGTCTATTAGCATACCATTTAGAATGTAAGAATGGCTGTAGGGTTTTTTTTTTACCCTTCTTGGTAATGACATATTATGCAGAATGAGAAGCCTTAGCAACTGTTCTAGGATGCCATAATAATGCTTGAATTATTCTTTGGGGGAGGTCGTTGCATTAAGCAGCAAGTAATTAATGGTAAATTGCATTGGAAATTCTTGGAAAAAAGACAAATTACATATGCTCTTGTACTCATACCCAGTAAGTCCCATGTAATTAACAATATTAAGATAAATATGAGAGGAATTATTAATGATGAGATTAACTTCACATCATAGTGCAAACAGATGTATTTCATCTATGCGTGTGATAGAATTGAGAGTTAGTTGTAATTGCTGAAAATATCTGGTGTTACTGCTTCATGGAAATTCACTGCAGAACTATTGATTATTATGCAATCCCTGACATTTGTATTGTGACTTCTGTCCCCACAGATCCTCAGTCACAAGATCAGTTTTGCTGGGTGGATTGAGAGGTATTTTGTTGAAGCTGCAACTGCTTGAGAATATGAAACACTCATTCTAGATAATGTGGGTCGGGGTCTCAGTAAGCATCAGGCTGCAGTGACCAGGTAATAAATTATAAATTACTAACAGAGAAGGGAACTGACCCACTTAGCAATATATTCAGCCCAGGTTCATGAGTTAAGTCACCATTAAAGCACAAGAATAAGTGAGCAATTGCCAGAAAACAGAGGGCAACTATCTCAAATGGGAAGTGAAGGGTTGTGTACCCAGATGGAATTTCAAAGGCAAGAGAAGGAAGGAGTAGAACAATTTCCTCATTTGAATTTGTCTTCAACAATGGTGGTACTTGCTCTAGTGCATTTATCCCGTGCAGCTGGGTTCTTCTAGACATAGGAGGAAATCTGCAGATTATTCTTGAATTCAGAAAACCCAGGTTCAATTTCTAGCTCTTATTGGGTTTCTTTGTGCCTCATCTTTCCCACCTATACCAACCAATATCTTGATATCCATCCTCAAGTACTTCACAAATGGTATGGACTAAGGGACAAGGTTTTATTCTTGTTTCCAGGCAGAATCATGTCTGGTAATATCAGCTGAAGGGCTGTTGCCTCGAGGGAAGGTCCATGTCTCTCAGATTATTAAGACCATTTCTTCTGTGACCTTCATGGCCCATGATTTTCCTGCCTCCCTGAGGATCTATTTGAACCCTGTTTAGTTCTGGGATCTGAGAAGCTATTACAGTAAACTCCACTTGAAGCAGGCCCTTCACATAGCAACTTTTAATTTGAAGATAACCAGACACCACTTTGGTACCAACTGAAAGCATTTTGCTTGGTCACCTGGAAGAGAGAGAATTGTGTCTACTTTAGCACAAAGGCGTAGGTGGAGTGCTTATAAATCCTGCCTCATTTGACCTCACTGGCACGTACAGAGGAGCAATCACCAGAGCTTCCAGGTTAATTAAGCAAGGCTCTCAGAAATGCAGATTCTTAATGGCTTCAGGTGCCTTTCACCTTTCCTGTAGGTCCTGGTTTGAATCCAGCTCCAATCAGTAGGGATGGAGGGATGCAAGTGACTTCTGCCTGCTTCGTTCAGCAGTGGCAAGAACTGGTGACCTTAGTTTAGTTTCCATTTCATTGGGCATCTACAGGTTTAATATCAGAGTAGTAATTAGCCACCTTGGTGGTCAGGCTTGGGCTGATTGTGTGTGAAAACACAGATTCTAGATGGAGTCCCTTCGGGTCATGCTGGAGGGATTCTGGTCCATGATTGACTGGACACTTCAGGTGTCACGGTGTGCTCTGTACCTGCTCTCAATTTCCCTTGCTTGCTCTCTTGCATGTTCCCTCTCTGAGGGAAAAAGGAATTAAAGGACATCATTTTATCTGTCAGTCAAGTAGACTGGTGTCTGTCACGAGACCTCAGCTGCACTCAATGTGATTCAGCTTATTTTCTAGCCATGAGAATAATAGAAAATTGTTCTACTCCTGAATTATATTTCCCTTTGATTTTTTTTTTTTTTTTTTTTTTTTGGTAAATAGAAAGACACTTTGGTGCCTTTTTCAAGGTAAAATAGTTGTTTCCTGAAGGTAGATGTGTCAGACTGTGTGTATCTCTATGGATTTTGAAAGCTTTGCTATGGGGCCTGTATCTTCTGATATATCTGTGCAGTGCCTGGCGTAAAAGGATGCTGCTCTTGGTAAGGGTCCACAAATTGGCCCTTGAAGGGAACATGAGGATACTGTATCATCATTTAATGCAATTGTATGTATTTTGATGTGTGTACACTGCACTTCTGACAAACTACACCCTGTTATTAGGATTTGAAAAGCCTTTATGCAACCTGAGCCAAGGCAGACACATAGGTAGGGAACTATTAGAAGAAAAAGTAAAGACCATGGGAGACAAGAGAAATCAAAATTATTAGAGAAGAGAGGACCTTTGGGATACATTTTCTGTTATTGTTCTCTAACAGTACTGAATTAAGTTGTTTAAACCTATAATTTGAAGGTTATAGGGAGGAAAGCATGCTCCCTGAGATTTAGTGCAGTTTTTCATCTGTTTGATGTGTTAACAAGATCATTTTTCATGAGTCTCTGGTGGTTACCTCTCATTTCTTTGTTGCCCAAGATGGTGCTTTGTTTTCTGTTAGACTGTGGGATTTCCGTGGATATTTTTAGTTTCTAATGTTTCTGACAAGACAAAAATGAAAGAGTTTGGGAACCTACACATAAATAACTGATCCCTAGCGTTCTTTTTGGAACCCAAAAGGTTTGGGCTTAAAAACCCTCAGGAAATGCAGCATTATTCATGCATGACCTCCACAGTATGCTGAACTCCTGAATGCTTGCATCACTCAAGACTGGCTTGATGTCCTCATCGGCAATAATGACTGAGAAGACACCGAGAATAATGATTTTTTACTGTGTCCACAAAAGTGCTGCTTTAGCAACTGTAACTTCTGCTTTAAGAAGAGATGTCATCAATGCAAAGGGCAGCTCTATATTTTTCTGTGACTACAGCAGTACCATTACTGTCTAGAAAAATGACAGAGCAATGGATTTACTGTTTTAAGGGCTCCTCAATAAGTCATTGGTTTCGGTGGAGAAGCGTTTGCTTAATTTATTGAGGAAGCAATCAGTCACAAGAAAATATATCCTGTACATTAAAGTAAGCCTTTGGGTCTCTGCCCAGTTCAACCAACTAACCCTATGGGTCTCTGTAAGGGTAGCCCAGACTGCTACTCTCTGACGTTAGGTGGAGTTTTTGGGGGGTTGGTGGCTTCAGAAGCAGCATGGAAATGCTTGAATGGGAAAGACACAAGTCTTGAGGGACATCTGAGAGCACCTTGCACAGTGAAGGGGGTTTGATTGGTGTGTCTGTTGTGGAGAGGACAAGGAGTTGCTGGCTTACACTGCACAGAGATAGATCCAGGTTAGGCTTTAGAAAACCAACCTAACAGCAAGGATCGCTGTGGTTTTGAGAGAGATTTAGTCAGTCACTGGAATTTTTAATATAAGGCAGAATATGCTATACCTGTAGGTCATTATGATATCTTCGTATGCCTAGCTTTTTGTGCTCCTTGAAAGAAACACCCAGAGAGAAGGAGGGTGTTGAGTTTTAGAAAGATGGAGCTGAAGTCTCTTGGTCAGCTCATAGTGGACCCACCCCGTCCTTTGTGGCACCAGGCTGCTTGCCCAACTGAGGGGCTGGAAGAGAGAGCAGTCCATAACCACAACCTTGCGCCCCTTGTCTTCAACCAGATGTCATCTTTCACTGCAGTGAATCCCCAGTTAAGGTCACACAGGGTGTCCCATGATCCCTGCAAGATTTGTTACTGAGGTTTGTCCTATCTGACACTCATGATTGCTTTGCAGCCCTCTCTCCTCTGGGTCAGCGTTTCTCTACCCCTTCATTTCCCATAGATGGTAGTTTCAAGAATCAGAAATGGTCTGCGTCCTTTCAAACATTTTCTGGAGGGCAAGATTTGGGTGTAGGTACTACAGTGAATTTAACCACAGGAGATGACAGAAAGTTAATGCACACTGACCTGATCCTTCTCTGTTGTTCTTGCCCAGCAATACGTCAGACCACCAGAGAACTGTACTCTTTGCCCCTGGTTTGAGGGGAGCACACACAGCAGCTATTAGCAAGTGACTGATGCAGAGCACTTGCCACCAACCCCGCACCACGCTCAAGAACAAACATATTTTATTGCAAACAGATCAGCGCTACAGTGATCATTTTGTAGGTGACCTCTGCTCTTATGAGAGATATTTACCTCCCATTCAAAAAAAGGCTAGCTGCAGCAGAATAAATAATAGGTTGAATAGCTTTAAAAGCTATAACAAGTCTAATGAAAACATTTCCAAGGTTGAACATTACAGCTTCATATGTGGCTTTTTGATTGAATGTCCTGAATTTGTACTCTAATGGACAACAGTAAAAGAGGAAAGAATGGAGTAATAGATATTCAGTATTGCAAATTAAGTTATTTCACTTACTGCTTTTGGTAGTTTTCTTAAGTCATCTCTGAAATATTATTATGGGTAATGCCAACTTTCATAAAAAAATAAAAAAGTTGATTTTGACCCCTCATAGTCACAATGAAAAGTGAACCTATGAGCTTTTAGCAAAAAGCTACAAGGCATGTTCTTTTTTAAGAAAACAAACAAAAAAAAAAAAGGCAAAAAGCCCCAAACCACCAAACTGCAAAACATTTCTCTTTAAGTTTCCTCCTTTTAAACTCATGTCATGATTTTGAGACACGATTCCTTGTTGCTGAAATCATTAGATTAAAAATATCGTGTATGTCAGCAGGCAAAGAGGTATCACTTCTAACGGCCAGGTCCGTTCTGCAGGGGTGCTGTCATACTATTGATTTCTTTTGAAGTCTGCATCTTTACTATTGACTTTCCTGGCAGAGGAGATATTTCCTGTATTTTTGGTATCAGTCCTGCTGTGATCTGGACCTGAAGCATAAGCCCTTGCCCTTTTCATGTGTGTTGCAAGTCCCGGATAGCAGCTACGTAGCTGGTTGAAAAAATTCTGCAAAAGCTGGATAATAGGACGTTTTTTAATGAAAAAACTCACTTTTCAGTTAAATGTTACATTAATGTCAGAAAGTCTTTGCAAAGTTGGGGAAATGTAATCTTTTGGTCAAAGCATTTAAAGTTCAAAGTCTTAAATACTTAAAGCAAGAAACTGTGTTGCTTTGAGTACAGAGCCTTCGACCTGTCTTTCTCCTCTTTGGGGTGTGTCCCCACTTGCCCTATTGCCAGTAACTGTTTTTGCGCCCATGAGCCCCTGATTGATTATTTCCTTTCTAAAGAAGCTCTAATGGTGCATTATAGAAAATGCAGTA
This sequence comes from Gallinago undulata, assembly GCA_026546715.1. NCBI lineage: Eukaryota > Metazoa > Chordata > Aves > Charadriiformes > Scolopacidae > Gallinago > Gallinago undulata. The sequence goes on along the minus strand of JAOTQQ010000002.1, from coordinate 27,326,429 downwards.
CCCTCAAGATGTTTCATTTACAAAGGTTTTTGAGGCATCTCAGCTACAAATCCCATGAGGTACCATGAAAAAGCTCAATATCCTTCCCAGTGCTTTCTGTAATGGTTCCACTGCATACACTCATCCTTCCAAGCAGGTGTCTTCGATCCTGGGATTTTCTTTCTTATTCTATTGATCTGACAAAGTTATTTTTTAAGCTTTCTTGATATATTGTAAACCTTTTCTACTCATTCAGGCTTTTGCTGGAGGCCAGTAGTCTGAGAAGGTTGAATTTCATACTGCAGGTGTGAGGGAATCTATTTGAGCTGGTTCTTAGTCCATTTTGTGTATTGTTAATTGATGTTTTATCATTCTTGTACATGAATCTGGATGAGATCTGCATTGGACCCATTTTTTTTATGGTGTGAAAAATAAATAAAATGACATAAAGAGTCCTCGAGAGACCATTCATCTCTTTCATCAGTGGAGTCTTCTATAAAAACATTATATGAATTCTTCAGGCATCACTAATTGTTCCAGAGGTCTGGTGGAGATCCCAGGAGAGACCTCACCTTGTCAGATCGTCAGATACATCGGGTGTTAGTTTGCCCCTGAGTACTTGCTGTGCACGTATAGATCTATTCGCAGTGTCCAACACTTTCCAGTGCCGTGTCTGGGTGTGCAGAAGCAGAACTGTGAGGGAGAGTCCAAGAATATTTTTTTTGGAAATGGCAAGAAGTTGCTTTGTGGCTTCTAATGATGGACCCTACTTTGTGGGCCTTCTTTAGAGGAATTTGTTGTTGCTTTCTTAAAAAAACACCAAAAAAACCCACCAAAAAAAAAAAAAAACCAAAACAAAATCAAACAAACCCAAACCAAAGAAAAAAGTGAGTGGTAAAAGAGCACAACGTTGTTGTTTGCAGAGTACTTGCTTTGCCGTAGTTGAAATTCCTCCTTTATGATAGCAATGTGTTAGAAAGCTATGGGTTTGCCATAGCCAGATGGTTTAATTAGCAGGACTTTACTTTCTTCTGAATCCACTAACCATGAAAGTGAGGTCTCCATGAATTTTTTTATTTATTTTTTTTAAAATCCAACGCAAAAAACCAACTGATGCTGGTACAAGCAACTATCTGCTAGACACAGTCTCCATCCTCCTAAATGACATTCAGTTCATGTCAAGCATGTACCTGAGTGTTAAGACACCTCTTGAGTATTTTAAGGCCAAAGAGACTGTTACAATTGACGATTTATGCTGTCAGTAAGCACATGTGTTTCAGTAAGATCACCACATCCCTTTCAGAAACATTTTAGACAATGCTGCTTATTATGAGTTGTTTTTACTATTGCTAAGTAGTTCATAATGTGGGGGTGAGTAGGAACTAGGTACAGACCTTTTCCTTGAAAGCTCTTCTTCTGAAGAGTTCACTCATAGTGTGTACATTCAGTGTCATTTAGTAAAGCTTCAGTTTAGGTTAATATTAAGCCCCATGCCTCTTTTTAACTAGTCAGCTGAGAAAGGAATTTTGCACAGATTTTTTTTTTTTTTTTTGTAGGTGACTGAAGTTTTTACTTCTACTGTACGTTTTCTCCATTTTCAGTTCTATTTTTTTCTGGTTTATTTACTGGAACATCCTAGACTGGGTATAAAAATCTCTTGCTGAATCCCCAAAGAGCTGATTGGTGTGAAGATGCTTTCATTTGAATAAGTACCACGTACAAAATAAAAGCTTTCAGTAGTAATTTCCCTTCTGTGATTCCAGTTCATATGACCAGCGCAGCCTCATATTGTGCACATTGTGAATATTTCTGAGATTTTTTTTACAAAAATACCCTTTGTTGGATGTATCCAGGGCCCTTAATTTTTTGATCTATTTCTCTTTTTCCTCTAACTTGTTTCTGTCTTCTGGTTTCACTCCTCAAGTTCCTTGCTTTCTTTCCCATGTTAACAGAGGCTCTTTATGAATTTCTATTTCTTTCACATTCCTTCCTTCCCCTCTGAGTTTCTTTTTTCCTCTTTAGTTCTTTGATTGCTGCTGGGGGCTAAGGTTATAATTTAGTCAGCCTGTTCTGCTCTGCTGCCTAAAAAAATTCTCTCTCTTTTTAGACAGTAAATAATTCTTGAGCTTGCCTGCCTTTTAGCTTAGTGGTTTTTTATTATTATTATGGAGCCTATCCTGCTGTTACAGTGTCCTCTCATTGTTCAGTGGAAATGCCTTCATTCCTCTGACTTCCCTAATTTATTTGCATCATGCCTTACTTTCCTGGACTGTGTGTGACACAATACAGTGGGATGTCTATTGTTAGGGATTGCACAGAGATGATCAACCTCAGGGGTCATTATTGCAGTTATAGGTTGACTGAGACTTTAGTCTTGTACCTTGATGGACATTTTCATGGTAAACAGTATGTTTGTTCTCAGGATGGCCATTACAGAGGCTTTTACATACACCTTTGGAATTCAGGGCAACAGGTTAGTGACAGAGATACCTTGTAGGGTGCTTAGTAACTCTGTTAAAATCTTTCTCTTAATTGTGTAATATAGCAATGGTAATAACCTTTTAGCTGACCTTGTCCATTTAGATTGTGAAGTTTAGGAGCCGTCTGATTGAACAGCATCAAGGCAATAGACCTCCTGGTGCAGACACTGCACAAAGCATTGAATCCAGAATCTGAATGCCTCTCTTGGTTCATGACTTCATAGTATGATGAATGAAAACCTCTCATTCTACACTAGAGCATTTCATGCCCTGCATTTTAGCTGGAACTCAGATAGGGGTTTTAATGCTGCTATTAAGACTCATCTGGAGTCTCCAAGCCACAGATGACTTCACTGACATACACAAGACAGTGCTGGGAAGCAAGGACTTGAGAGAAAAATGTGAAAAATCCAAGTCTGGGATGTGATAACTATCAAGCAATTTTGTACACTTAAAATTCAGAGATACATCTTCTGCATCATCGTAATTATCCACATGTACCTCTATACTTATAGTTGCCATTCTGAGAAGAAACACTGCTGATGCATTAGAAAAAAAAATATTCCCTTAGCCCGAAAGCAATAAGGAAACTAAAACTGAAAGAAGAGATCACTAGAAATCACAGAGAATTTGTTAAAATTAATGACCCAGAAGTTATGCAACTTGTAGAAAGAATGGATATGAATTAGGAGGAGTGCTCTGAACAGGTTTCGTAGTCTCAGGAGCATTTCTAATACCAAGAGACTCATGCTTCCAAAACTGTGCCTGGCCCTAGATGGCTGTCTGGTTGCCACAACTGTGAGACCAAAGTTCATAATTGTGAAGCAGAAATGGAGGCACAGCCTGGGGAAACTGATTGACTCGGACAATGTAGACAATCTGGTCCTCTTTCAGATTTCACTCTCTCTGACTTGGCTTCTTCAGAATTACAACTGCATTTCATTCAACAAAGTGCAGCAAAGCTATAAAGTGGCGTTTGTTTCAACCAAGACTTCAGTAAAAAAATCTGTATCCTTGCCAACTTCAGGGAATAAAAAACACTTTATAATTCAAAATTTTTATTGAGGATAAGCACTACTTATCTACCCACCTTTCCTCATTCTTTGCACAGTAAAAAGGGTATCCATTCACTGTAGTTGTCCCAGTCTAATTAGGACATCAGCCCGATTCTTTGTCTACTGATATTTAGAAAATCAATCTTTTTCTTGCCAATATCTAGGACAGAATTTTAGTATTTCCCAAATAATCACCAAGCCTTTGTATAAGAAAATCTGAACTCATACAGACGTAGGTTCTCATTCACACGTTTATGTAGCCCACTGACAGTGCGTGTAAAACCTACTCCAGTATTACCAGTTCTTATAAGAGTGGGTGCGATGTCCAGGTTCTGCTATTGAATGTTGTGCTTCTAGTGCTTCTTGAGGTTGTTAATTCAATTTTTTTTTTCCATGCTACATAGGATGATGTCTTCGCAGATTTCAGTGCACTTTTCTGTTTGCATACACATAAGTAATTTTTTCTCTAGTATATACTATACTACAGAATAATGAATATACTATACTAAGACATATGCCCTCCTTTCAAATACTTACATAGACATACAGAGACCCACACACACTTTCTTATTGTTAATGTGTTTAAGAAAAAAAAAAAGAATCTTTGTGCCGTTCACAGCTACTCGGCACCTCTTGATTTTTTTTTTAGCCTTTCGAAAAATCTCAGATCTTTAAAGATGAAAAATTTCAAGCAAAAGAGAGTACAGATGGAGGTTTTTCTTTTAAGACAATAATAAGAAGCAGAAGAGATTGGAACAATGTACCATGAGTATTTCTTATTTCTTTTTCTCTCACTTTCTTTACAAGAGTCATTCAAAACTGAACCATTGATGGGTAAGTTAACGTGTAGAAATGGATTTTAAAATTGATTAAATATCAATTTGAAGTTAACAACCTAAGAATCAGCCAAATCCACAGGGATTACTGAAACAAACTTCAAAAGACACATTTCAGGACAGATAGTGCTAGGAATTAAAAAGGGAATTTGCTATTGATTCTGGGCTGCCCTTTGTGGCAGTCCCATTATTGCTCAAGTCTGAGTGGCTTGAGATTTTCCTCACACTGCTTTCCTTGTATGTCATATCTTCATGGTTCCCTTATTGCTCCTTCCCTCTTCTTTCTCAAAAGTGTTGCTGTTTTCCAGTGGGTAGAACAGAGTGGAGAATTGCTGGGAACCCTTCAGAGAAGGCCTGATCATCCCAAACAGCAACCTGAATTGCAAAAAGGTCTTAATCTAAGAAAGATAGTTAATAGTTTTTAGGAATTTATCCTAGAAGAGATATGAAAGACCTACACATGATGGAGTAGGAAGTTCACAGAACACATGAGAGAACAGAAGGGCTTAGGTTTTCAAAGTCAAGAGACAAGAACCGAGCATTGGCCTTTTGGGGTGTTCATTTACCCAGTAGGGTGAGTTTTAGGTGACTCATGGGTCTTGCAGTAGTGGCAGAGAAGACTGATGATTTTTCTTCCTAGTTTTCTAAAGACGGAAATCAGAAGAGAAAAGATTCTGGAAAGGGATTGCTGGCCAGGTAGGGGGTTCTGTAAAATTTTCACTGTGCTTTTTGGTAGCAGCGATCAATTTTGCATCATCTCCTTCTATCTCAATAAATGGGGAAACAATCTTCTAAAGGTCATCGTGCTGGCCAGGCTGATCAGGAACAGTCTGAAGAAACAACACAGGAAGGAGGGAAAAGATGAAAGATGCGTTATTTTGGCATAAAATTAAGATATTCAGAAAAAAATTAGTGAAGTAGGAAGATAGTTAAAGAGGTTGAACTGTGTAATTATCCATACTCCAGTACTGGGAACTTTGGTAACAAACAAATGTAATTTTTAATTTATGAACCCAAATTTGTTTTGATGGTATTACTCAACAAGAGTGTTTACATGGTGAAATGATGAAAATCACTATTTATAACTAGTTTAGAAAGGATTAGATTGACAAAGTTGACTTTCTCAGGAAGGAAGTGCCATTGACAGCTTTGAAAATGATCTGCATTTACAGATTATATTAAGATGCTCAAAGAATAAGATGGACATTTGCTGCTGCTATCAACTGCCAATCACCAAACAAGATAACAATGCAAACACTTCCTTAAAGGTCCTTCTATAAGGCGTAGAGATGGGAATTGTGGCGAGACCAGCATGTTCAAAATTTCACACTGATAGTATCAAAATATCCTTTCTGGCATACAACAGTTATATTGTATTCAACACTGGGGAATTCTGTATTATGCTTTAGTTTCTCTTTGACTGTGAATATATCTGGGAACCATGAGCGAGGTCTGCGTGGTCATGTCTTCAATGCAAACAGAATAAATTCAAAACCATTTATATTTATATCTTGTGCTTTAGAAAGGTCAGATTCTCAGAGGCAGAAACAATTATGAGCTAAATTTGCAGTGGGAAAACATTTACATGGGGAAATGTAAAAAATAATTGGGGCTTGTTTATGAACATTTTACTAAATGAAAAAAAAAAAAACCAACAACCCTGTCACATACTTTGAGGAAAACACTACATTGCTTTAAAAAGCCTCTAACTCTACTTAGAATTAAAAGGAAAATAGCCAAATCTGAATGTGTGTGTGTTTATATATGAGTAACAAAGTGAAGCAAAAAGGCACATATAGAAATTTGTAGTCAGAAGATGTAAAGATAATACCAACCTTTTTATATTTTTTTTAAATATGTCCAAAACATAAGAAATATAATTATAGCATTGTTACATTACTGGGACTGGACATGTTTCTCAATAATACTGGAATAAAGTTTAGTAAGGTTTTCTGCTCCAGGCCTCAGAGTCAATGGATATTAACATCAGATGATAATCACAATGAAGACATAATTTCAACACCAATGAAAATACAGGATAGTATCAAATAGAACTTTTAAAATCAGTAGATACAGATAGCTTACAGCTAAGAAAAACAGTGGTCAATGACCATTAATATTGATTGATTCTAGGAAGGCAGAAAGCATCCCAGAGAACTTGAATAAAATCAACAAAATACCTATATTTGAGAAAAGAAAACCAGGTAATTTAAGTAATTACAAGTTTGTCAGCCCACCATCAGTTCTGGGCAAAATGTAAGCACATCTGAAACACGATTCTAGTAATAAAAGAGTTAATGAGGGGGAAATAACAAATGCCAATCAACATGTTTTTATGGAAAAGGGTCTTGTTTAACCAGATTGATACTATTTTTCAAAATGAAATTTCATGTCTGTTTTATAAGTGTAATATTGTTGATATAATAGACTTCTCAGACATTTGGAGCGATACTCACATGATGTATTGATTTGTAAGCTAGAGTGATACAAAATCAATGGTGCACACATTGAATGCATTGAAACCTCGTTAAACAATGAATCTCAAAATCTAATTACAAAAAGAATTTTTTTCAAGCATCTGTGTTTCCCACAATAATCTACTCAGACCTACACTATTCAACAAATATATCAACAACTTGGAAATAAAAATTAGAATGTAATTATGGATTAAGTCTATAAATAAAACACACTTGGGGGACCATTGAAGGGAGCAGATTGCTGAGTGATCTGGCAGTTTGAAGATATCAGGCAAACAGTGTGTGTTTCAGCTGAGCCAAATCTAAGTTTATAAGTCTGAAAAATAAAAATATAGGATATACACATAACACAGAAGACTTCTGAAGGCAGCGGCAGAAACGAAGTCATGGGGGTCATAGCCTTCATGGTCACTGAGCATGGTTCAAAAAGCTAGTGTAATCTTTGAATGTTTAAATGTGAGAGAACTCAGTAGGAGTAGTGAGGTTAAATTAACTCTGCATTTGGCACTGGTGAGATTACTGCTGGAACACTATTTGGTTCTGGTGTCTACACTTCAGATGGATATTGATGAATTGGAAGGGATTCAGAGAAGAGCCACATGAATGCTTACGGGCTTGGGATACGTGCCTTGTTGTGAAAGACTCAAGCAACTCTATTTAGTTATCAAAGAAGGCTTAGAGGGTGACCTGATTGCAATCTAAATATATCTGCAGGGGGAAGGGAAAGGGCAGAGGGAATAAATTTGATAAGGCTCTGCAGCGCAACAAACAAAGGTGAAACAACGTCCGCTAGTTCAAATGAGACAAATTCCAGCTAAAAAAATGAAGTGCGAATTTGAATAGTGAGAAAGCCAGCCACTGGAACAGCTTACTAAGGACTGCGGTAGATTTTCTATCAGTGGAAGTTTTAAATTCAACATTGGATTTACCTTTCCTGAAAAGAAAAGTCCATACTGACTTCAGGGGGTGAAAGTGAGTCAAGAGAAATAGAGCCACAATATGAAGCAAAACCCATTAGCAGTGACTTCCATTAATTTCTGGAATGGCCTCCCAGGAGGAGAAGTGGAGGCAAGAGGGTCCTTTCCATGTTGTTTAAGAGGAAGGTGGTAAATATAAAAGAAGAGATATCTCAGCATTAAGACAGCAGCCAGGTTAATAAGCTTGGGCACCTTTTCTTACCATTTTTTTATACTGCTTTGCATTTAACTGAGCTAAAACTGTAAACAAAACATAGTGTCTTCAAAATTTGCTTTGTTCCCGAAAGCTGTTAGTCCCAGATGTTTGCCCTATTAGAAAAAAGGAAGCCCACCTTTCTGGGCTCTAGCAGTGACCACTGGTTTCACCACTGCTTTAGTATTTGAAATTGAGAACTGAAATGGGAGGAGTTAGTCAAATACCTTCCTGGCAGAAACATGGAAGAGGCATGAGGACATTGGGAGTGTTTCTCTGCCCTGTGTTGCCTGGAGTTTGTTTGAAATCCCTCCCTCTCATTATCCTCCCGGCAAATCTTCATCTCTCACCCTCTCCCACCCTGTTCCTTTTAGCGTCTTTGTCCGTGTGCTGCCATCTCTTCCTTTTGAGGACAGCCTGTCTTTTAGGGGCTGTTAAAGCAGCATCTCTGGTTTAGCCTTGTAGAAATGTTTGCTTTCTGGCTAGATCTCAATAGGTAAAAGTTATGAAGGTAGACAGGCTATTTCAGTTAAAAGTAAATATTCCTGCAAAAAGAAATGGATATAATTTTTCTACAACCAACTTTCTGCAGTGGTCTTTCAGGATCTAGAAGAGGGAAAAGCCACATTGTTTGGAGATAGATCCTGATGTTTTCATTAAGTGATAACCTGTAGTATCGAAGAATCGGTGTGGCTGAGATTCTTTCAGGTCGTATGTTACTGTGAAACATATTTCTGTTTCTAACTTTACATGTTCCTCTACTTCAGGAGGTCTCCAGTGGCTGTGTATTTCATATACAGTATAAATCCATAAGTCTAATGCTGTCTGTCATATTTGGAAAGTCACTGCTCTTGTATTCATGACATGCAAAGATCTGTCACTCAAGCCCGCTCATAAATCCAAATTCACTAATAGGAGTCCTGTATGTTCCCATTTATCAAAGAGCAGAATGGTCACCCTGGACATAGAAGTAAAAGGCAGCAATAATGCAGTTGCAGCTTAGAAAGAGGTAAAAATTCTGGTGTGCCAGAAAGCTGAAATTTCAAAATTAATAAAATCTCCCCAAACCCTCCATGTTAAAAGCAGGTATTTTGCAGTGAGAGGAAAATTAATTTCCCTAAAAAAGCTGAAGAAGAAAAAAAATGTATCTCTTTTCCCAAACCCACTTTATGACCACAAAGCCTGAAAACATGTTCAGTTTTTTATGATCCCCGCCACATAAATTGCCAGACCTCTAGGTTTCTGCCTGCTTGTTTTTTTTCTTGGAGAGGAAAATAAAGAGCAAAGTTATGTGCTAGACTAAAAGGCTATTTTTCTTTGGGGGAAAAAAAATAAATCAGTGGTGTTAAAATCCATATTCAGGCTCTGACAGTTGCCTGAATTCTAGGGATTCTAGTGTTGGTGGCTCCTTCCAAGAACAATGGTAGGATTGTGGGCAGGTACTTGGGAGTTTAACAGGGACTGAGATTTCCTGAATGAAACTTATTAAGAAGCGCTGAGCAATATTTTCTATAAGTCACAGATGCTGGTATTCTTTAACCCTGGTCTCCTGAGCTTGCTGAGCTCTGCAGGCTTGTGCTCCAGGGAAAGTTACAGTGCTTTCACTTCTGCAGCTAATTGGCTGAGGCTACAGTAGTAACTTGCTGTTGATGAGGTTTAATTGAAAGTGCAGGGCTTGCTGCATTAACACCACGTTCTGAGCATAAGCAGAGGGCTCACCATAGCTGACTGCATCATGGCCCAACGCCAGCTCTCCTTCTATCCCAAGCCAAAAAACCATGGTCTTTATGAAAAAGAAAACCCAAATAACACCGAGTAATACCTCAAGGGGGGCGGGGGGGGGGGGGAAGGAAGGGCTTATATTTACTGTGCGTTAAATGATTTTTTGCTCCCTTTCAGAGCATGTTTAATCATGGCAGGTGGGTAGGTCACCTTCACTAGGCTCCAGCATTAGGATTGGATTTGGTTCTAGCTGAGAATCAGTGTAACTCAATACCCATCAGACAGTGGTGACACTTAGATGTGGTCTTGAATATTTTGCCATCCCCTTTCTGGAGAAAAGTGAGGATTTAGATACCAACAAGCCTGCAACAGTCAGTTTAGGAGGATGGCTGATTTCAGGGTCCCCGGAGCTCCTTTCTGTGAGGATGTGCTGGGTTTCCTGCATGGTAACTCAGGAGCTTCTGCACTGTGCAGTTAAAACGTATGTGATTTGCATCATCTCAGTAAGGATGAAGCTCCTCAGGGAGTAGGATGTTGCAATGTGGAGTGCAGTAATGCCAAAATATTTTAAAAGTCTGAGCTTTAGCCAATTACTTTTCAAGGACAGGGTATTCTCAACTCCCTCTTAGTCTCTCTGCAGCAAGCACATCTCTGACTCATCAAAATCTTCCCAAAGCCAAATTGATTTCTTCTTACTTTTTTCTTTTACTTTGGCCACCCAACTCAAACAAACAAGTATGATTTCCCTTCCCAGCAGGCAGCTTATGATGACTGTGTGGCAGCACCATACTTTGGAAGGTGACTTTCCTCTAAGGTGCCTTTTGTCCATAACACCAGGGACCAGCTTTGCAGAGCTTCCCCGAGGCCCCCAGGACAGTTAGAGCAGAACCAGGCAGGATTCCTTTTGATCACCCACCTCAGGGCTCTTGTTGCTAAGCATTTTGTGTAGTGCACATCCATCGTGAGTTTTGTCCCTCATGTCCTGCTACTTCTGGTGATGTTTTGGGGATAGATCCGAATGTAGCCTTCTCAGCCTTAATCTTCATATTTTCTGGAGGGACACAGTGAAGAGACAACATCTTCTGGTAAGTCACACTGTCTTTTACCACCCTCCTTGTCTGTGAAGAAAAGGAAATTAAGACATTGATTGTATTAGAGTTCCCCAAAGCTATGGACTCTCCCCTTTGTCCTTTTTCACAGGGCAACCCACCAGTCTCCTCAGAAATAGAGATCAAATTTCTAAAGATAAGTGGTGCTTGCAAAAATATGGAAAACTAATGTCTTTTTGATAATAAGTTTGACTAGTTGGAAATTATTCTGTGATTCAATCTGGGCTTTGGGCATGCTTGGAGGCAGGTTCCTACCACAAAGCTTAGAAGCAGAGCTGGGGTCTAAAGCTTGTGTATAAGAAATATGTCTCTGCATAAGCCCAGTTGCAAGGATCTGACACACTTTCAAAGCATGCATTACATTTAGATTCATATTTAAAATACCCAAAAATGTTAGTTTACTAAATATTTTCCTTTAAACTCAGTGTCTGTGAACTATATATAGTACAAAAGACTATCTGCTTAATCATGTACAATTCTATTTTTAGCTCAGGAAACCTTATGTTTCTGTTTTCCTGATTATGCCAGCACTGATCACAAATCTGCTTCACAAGATGCTTAAAATGATACTGTGCTCCAGTTTCTGGACAGTAAGAAAATACTCACAACACAACATTAAGAACTTAGAGGCAAAAGCATGGGAAGGATCATGGAGGTAAGAATGGGGAGATAAGGAGACAGAGGATGGGAAGAGTCATGGAGATAAAATTTTGCTGGTAGTCCTAAAAAACAGGTCCCTTCCAAACAAGCGTAAAGAGCACTGGTAGCAAGAGGAACCTGCCATCCCTTTTCCCATCTGTTTTCCAGGTTGAAGATTGATAGAGATTTTCATCCTCCAGCTGTAAATCTGAAGTTGTATACTAGTGCACACTCACACAAAAATCACTTAAAAAGAAAATAATAATCCTATTTGCAGGGTTATTAACAGTGAGCAATATCATTCTGTGCTTTATATTTTCATTGAAATTCTTTATCTTATAGTAGTATGGACAGAAAATATATTTCAATTATACAGCTATGCATGTCTTTTATATTAGGTGGAAATGTTTTAATAGAGGTTTCAGTTATCCATTTATTGATCTTAATGTATTTTTAATATGCAGGCACCAGTCTTTGCTAACTGAGATATATCTGCTTTTCCCTAGCTGAGTTCTACAAATTAAAAATAATTCTTTCTCTCTTCCAATAAGTAGTATATGGTGGGCTTCTGTCTTGTGGGCAATATCTGCTATGAGCTGCCTTTTAATTTATGAGATTAATCTGTGCTCACAAAGGGAGATCTGAACGTGAGCAGCAGAACTTGGCTATAGACTGCAGGAGAAACAAGATTAGACAGAAACGTTGACCTACAATTTTTTGCTGCAGGTGGACCTCCTTTATTGTGGTCTCTATTAGGAGGCCACATACCTCTATAGCATCTCCAGGGATCTATCTGAAGATCCTTACTTGGAAACGGTGACATTCTATGCTTGGTCTATTTTGAATAACATAACACTTTTCAATGTTTGTGATTACATATACTTAATTTAGTTTGCTGAATGTGGGAGGATTTGTTTCTCATCCATTCCGACTGGGCTTTCTCTACCCATGGGGCCTCACCGATTTCTGATTTCAAATGCTTTGTATCCCAGTAATTCCAGAGGAATGGCATCTGGGCCAAAATACATCTCCCATGAAGCACTAGACATCTATCTGCTACAAGCATTTCTAGTCACTTGCAAAAAGATTAAAAATCAGTGAGGAATTTTCTCTTAGCCTTCTCATATAGAAAGGGGTGATAAGGACTAAATTCTGCACTATTTTTCCATGTAGATATTTCAGTCATTTGATCACTGGGACAACAGGGAACTTTAATCCTGGGATGACCTGGCTTATTCCAGCAGTCATCTTTACATTGTGTCTTGTTCTGTCTGTTGGTCAATGGAAATCATAATTCTAGTTTTGTAAAATGTTTTCAGATAGCTGGCTCTGTGAAAGGGCTACGGATTGATTGTGGTTATTTCCTATGCTAAGATTCTCAAAGGAAATATCCTTTCTCCTGGTGAAACCGGGAGCTGATTGTGTTGAAATATCTTTGAAAAAATCATCTTTTACAGTAGAGGTGAGGACATATTTCCAAGAGTCCCACCATGGGACAGTAGGAATGAAAACAAAAATGTGATGAGATTTGATGCCCTAAGACAAAACATGATAAGGAATCCATCCAGAGAAGGTATTAACTTATTCACACAGCAGACAGGACTCACGAGGAATGGTAACAGTAAAGAAAGCAGTGAAAGGAAGATGTCTGTTTGTCTTCCACTTTCACCTTGGCAGACAGTGAGCAATGAGCGGAGCCAAGGAGGAAATGAAGGAAATTGTAGGTGCAAATGACAAACTCAATATCAGATAAAATATTGGAGATGCTACAAGTGCTGAGCATGAAGCTGGAGGGTGGTAAAAGACATGAAAGGTCCTTTGAACAGCACAGTGACCAACACAATAGTAACTGGAATAGATTTTTTTTGAGTGTAATGAATTTAAATAGATGAAGGTATTGTTTCTTCTTATTACTTTTTGTCCCCTCCCTCCTCACTTTCCAGAATAATGAAGGCAAAAAATTGGGGAGGAAAAAAACTTTTAATCACAGAGAAAAGAGATGTCCCTTGTGCAGTATCTTTCACCTGCTCAGTTCCAGCCTGGAGGTTGCTGTCAAGTGTTTTTGCTCTCCAGTCATGCATCTTTAAACAAGGAATGATTCAGCAAGAGAGCAGGGTGATTGTGACCATCCTCGGCCCTGTAGAAATCTCCTGGATGATCACCACACCACAGGGAAGCATGAGTCCATCGTTAGGGGATAGCATCATCCTCAGGGGGGCTCCAGGGAAATAAGAGAGATCTTCCATTTGCAACCCAGAGCATTTCCACTCGGGAAGCTGAGGGGAACAGCATATTTATCACTCCCACCAACTCAGAACTGTTCAGTTGATGCACCTGTCATCTATCCTAGCATTAGTACACTGCAGCCAATTTTCTTTCCTAAGCCTGTCATCTCCTAGTTCGCATCAATTTCAGTTGTACGCTGATTATTATTACAGGGCAGAGTTTATTCTTTCCCATGCTGATATTTTGTGGAGTATTGACATGCTTTGCCACCTCAGTGCAGGACTGGCTCACGAGACAGGGAGTTAATATCCTCATTTATACTTACACGAAGCTGGGGATACATTACTCTTCATAGAAGTATGCCAGCAGCCTGTAAAAAGGATAATTTTCCTACACAGTATAAAAACGACGATTCATTGTTCTGTGAACTTGGGGTTCCGGATGCAGAATGTGAGACTAAGTCCTTGCAAATTGGAAAAAAAACAAGCTCCAAAGAATTTTCTCTCATGTCATAGTGGGAAGAAAGAAGAGCTAGTGCCCCTTGTATAATTAGTTGACCCACAAGTGCAAGGCAAAAGGTGGGAGCACCAAAACATGCATCTATAAAATAGACTGTTTTATTAGTGAACTCTCATAGTAGCGGTCATAAAGATGCTTACAGAGGGGAAACAGCATGTTGCACTTGGTAATACACTAAATTACAAACTGAGGAGCACGCAATCCATTCCAAACTCTTCTAATTTGTGTGGCTTTGGCAAACTTACTGCTTTTTCTTTTAACCTTTTGTTAAGTCCCCTGTCAGTTTCTCAGGCCCAGTTTCTCACACCGATGTCTCTCTGTCTCAGCAACTTCCTTTATAATCTCCAGGTTTACCAAACACAACACAAAAAATATGCAATTCCATTGATGAACTCTACATTGTACTATGATATACGTAATAATGCAATTGAAAGGATAATCATGCCTTTGTGTTAATCCTCTTGTAAGAAAAAACTATAATCTCCCAGAACAGAATGTATAGGCTATTAAGTTGTTCCTACACCAGTCTTGACAGCAGGCCACAGAGAATTAAAAATAGATATTTTTCTCATGGTTTTGTGATTAGTTTTCCCAAACTTATTAAGAAAAGTGTATCTGCATGAGCAGAGGTGAAAGTTTTAAAACTATAAAACTTTCAGATCTATAAATATGACATATTTATAATTGAATATTTCTAGGGCACATGTTCCTTTATTATGTGGGTATTATAAAGATGACATGATACAATGTCTGTATACAGCGGTGGAAGCTTTTGTGTATGTGTCTGTGTGTATGTTAAGCACTCTGCTACATTTCTGGAGGGTGACAACATTGTGCCTTTAGCTTTCCAGTAAGTAGCTACAGAAGTATCCTTAAAATTGAGGCAGCGATTCACACAGAGAAGAGAGCAAGAGCAAAAAAAAAATAATCCAGGATTCAGCTAATGATAAACAAACAAATAGAAATTATGGACCAAGGAGAGAGGTGAAAGGTTCAGGAAGAGCTCAGGAGTAGAGAGAGAGCCAGCCCATTGCTTCATCACCCATTTCCAGAGGGAGCTGATGGATATCTTCTGCTGAAGCTCTGCCCAGATGGAGGGATGGGTGCGAAGAAGGGAAACATCCTCACTGAGCCTGTGAGTGCCTTGTGGGCTTAGGCATGCTAGCTGGTGCTGGAGTGAGCCTCTGAAGAAGGACGTTTCAGATACAACACAGGACCTTTTCTGTGAGAAAGTCTAAAAAGAAGAGAGGAAATCACTGAGTGTGGAGGATAATCTTAAAATAAGAAATGATGGGGGCCAGGATGGGAGGCAAGCAATGAGATACAGGACGTGTCTTGCAGTGACAGGCACCTCACTGCTTTCAGGAGGATCCCTTCAGGCAGGGCTGACTAATCACTTGCTCTGCAGCCCAGGCAGTTTTATCTGGCATCTTGGAGTACTCACTAGGTCATGAAACAAAAGGCAGGAATCACAGCATGTATGATTTTGGGAAATGGATGTATACAGGCAGAGACTGAAGGTGCAAGGTTTGTTAACCGAGTTCTGCATCAGCACAAGTATTGGTTACTGGGAATGGGAGTGGAACTTAGAAACACATTTATACTTTGATAGTAGAGACACTTGACTTTCTTTGGTGACAGAAGTAGCTTCTGTTCTTTGTCTCTTGGGGCCATTGACAATCTGGTTGTTTTTTCGTTGAACGAGTTTTCTATTCTGGTTCTCTGCCTGACCTCACAAGTTCTCACGCTGGTACCCTGGATGGTGCACAGCAGGGGTAAGAGCAAGCAGAGAGGCGTGGAGAAGGAATATCAAAGCTGCTTAAGCACTACTGATACCAACTTCTAACCATTGCTAGAGAAGAGATTGAAGTGACCTCTTTTGGTATAGTCAGAATCTGCCAGCAGGGTTCGCTATTCCTTTGCCACTTAAAAAACTGTCTTTGCCCAGGATGGGAAGACATTTTTTATGAGCTCTTTCAGAATTAAAAAAAATAATTATAAGAGAGGACTCTTTATCTTCTGTAGAGTTATGGACTCACTTTGCATTTTGACAATTCTAGTAATGTCATCCTCTGTATTTTGAATATCAGTCATCCACTGTGAGTTCATCTTAACATTTTTGTCATTTCTACCAGCACCTCCTTACCTTTAGGAGAGTGATGGAAATCAAATTCCCAACTGCTAGCACTAATTCCAGAAGACCAGACCTTTTCTCCTTAATAGTATCTGTACTTTCCTTTCCAAGACAAATGTATGTCAAACTGGAAACCTCAGAAAGAAGTCCATCAAATTCTCACTTAAATCCATGCCTCTGCAGCTAATGATGTTTGGAAGAATGTCACCTTGCTCGAATTGGTGCTGTGTTGACTTTTTCCTTTCTATTGGGAATAGGCTGCATTCTAATTTAAGAACCTCTATAATTCCCCTAGCTGTCATCCCAAATGGGCTCTTTCAAATGTTACGATCAATGTGAACCTCCTATTTCCAATATAAAGGAAGTTCTGAACTCAGGAGTGCCAACTAGAACAGATGAGCAAGAAATCACAAAGCACTGAAAAAAAAAAACAAAAAGCAAAGGAAAAAGCCCGTGTCATTATACAGCTACAGTGATCTGTGGCACGTGTGGTCTCTTGTAATTACTAGCACAGAAGCTTGTTTATGGATGGACTGAGATAGCAATTGCTTACTATCAATGCCTTAGCAATTGTAAAACTAATTACAACCCTCCCTAAATGTAAATAATTAACAGCAAGTATCTTCTCGGCCTTTTATTCATCTGTTTATCATTTTGCAAATGACTGGTCTATCTGGGCATGGGCACATCTGAGCAGGAAAAACAGGCAACAATTACAGAAATCACAGATGTTCCAAACAGTCTGCACCAGGGGAATTTCTCCCTGGAAGTCTGCAGAGGTTTTGCCCTTATTTTTTGCAGCATCTGTTAGAACAGTTGGATTTCCTAGGCATAATGCCTATTGTAAGGTCTCTGAAAGTATTATGCTCCTGGGATAGGATTTGGTTCCAGATTAAGACATGTCACTTTAGGTATCAGTGTATCTATATGTTGACTGGGTTCCTCTGAAGTCAGTGGAGACATAGTCCCTACCGGGAGTGGGGTCGAGAGCACCATTCAGTAGATTGAACAGAGCTGTAAACTTCAAAGGGGGCTGACACCTTTCTATACTCAACAGATGTTATTGACCAGATCCCCTTCAACTAGATCCTCTTCAACTCTAATGGAAATATAAGGTCTTGGCTCATGTGTTAACTGAGTTCTGTTGGAAGTAGAGGTGTTTGAGATATTAAGCTATTCAAGACATCTACACGCAGCTGATACAAATCCAGACCTGCACCATCCTGGAACAGCAGCAGGAGTCCAAGAAGGATTCCACCTCTAATCTGGATTGAATATCCCATATAGGATTTTACCATTTTAGGCTTTGTGATGGTCCTTGGCTCAAAACACTTGAAATGGTATTAATCTAATATTCATCTACAAATATTATACTGAATATCTGCACTGTAGATGTCTGCCTCTTAAGCTTGCCATCCTATGCCACCCCCAGAGTCCCTGGACAGAAAGGGGTACTTTGAGAATGTATTTTATCCATCCTACTCTGAGGGAATATTTCAAAATGAAGTAAATAATAATCTGGAAATACCTGTTTCTCTCCAGGGTTTATAAACATAGTCTACACAAGTAATTTGAAAGTAGGAGTATATCAGTTTGAAACCCAAGATGATTTTCATTGCACCAGCTTAATGAAGCCTTTATCAATACACCCAGTGCCTAGATTCCCATTAAATCAGTGGCGCTCTTCTAAATGCAGTCAGTTGGGTGTAATCCATCAATTCATCCACAGATTGAGAGGTATCCACTTCAGGATGCAGCAAATAGTTTCTCAAACTCTAGGGCTGGTACTGAGCAGGTTTTGTTGGTTATAAAGAGAAGGTCTCTCACACTGTACAAACTGTGCTGAGTCTTACAAATTTTGTTACACAACATCTTGAGCAGCTAATTTCTAACCATGTCACAGGAAGTTTTAATGCTTTCAAGCAGGAGTTAGGAGCCTAAACACTCTGAATTATGGAGAGATGCAAGTTGCCTCTTTAGTCTCTGTCAATAATTCTTTTTTTATAAATGACAATATATTATACTTTTTTATAATTATAGAAAAAAATGATACTCTTTTTTAGGATCCAAATACTCTTTGGAATCAGAGGCTTCAGGCAGGCATAAATTGAAAAAACAGTTCTTTAACCTTCTAGTTAAATCACTTGGATCACAAAAGATTTCCAGTGTACATTTTCTTGTAGAGAAACAACATTTTCTTGTAGAGAGACAAACAAACAAACATTTGTTGAAGCTTTTGTGTGGTTCATCAGGGCTGAGCATATTAAATGATTAGGTTTGCATTTCAAAGAGTAATGCATGTCTGAGTGGGTCATTACAAGCAACTTGTACAAGAGCACAGGTAGGATTCTGGTGAAGAGGGAGGGATATCTGTGCCACTTGTGAGGAAGAAGGAAAGGGTTAGATGCTGGATTTCTCCTATAGTTTTTGGATTGCATGGAAAGTTTTCTGGCTTGGCAGGCAGGCAGCCCACACCCCACCAGCTTCACCAAACGCAGAATGCTGCAGTGAGAAACTGCACAGGATGCCTCTGGCAGCGTCTCTAAGGTGCTTGAAGCTGCAGGATCACTTGGAGAATCCTTTGAAGTCAGAGAGTTTAGAAGGAAGTGGTCTGTCCACCATTGCTTTTCCCTAAAGAAGCAAACTTCTAAGCCAGGCCGGAGGTATGGTCATAGAAGAGCAAGAGATGCCTGATCACTGATATAGAAGTTCTGGGAAGAGATCAAGATTGGTTTTGCAAGTTGTCCAACAGGACACTGGCAACAGAGATAGCACCTTAAAAAACACAAGGAGAAGGGAAAAATATATGTCTTTTTAAGAGAGTTGAGTACATGCCCCATGAAAGCATTTGATGCTTGCAGCTGACAGCCTCATCTTCTAAAAATATGTTCCATTGGTGACACGTACTTGGACAATTTGCTCTGAAAAGCAGGAAGTATCATGTGCAATAGTAAATTGCAATCATGATCCCTGCAAATTAACAGTGACTCAGAATTCATCAGGTGGCCGTGATGGTGATAGGTACCAATTCCATCCAATCCTGCAGACAGCGTTGTGTCATTTTTTTCCTATGCCGCTAATTTAGATTAATGCTTTTTATTGTTGGTTGTCAGCTTTGACTGATTGAACAGTAAAGTTACATGTCATTTCCCCTCTTTCATTATGGCACTTTGTGAGGAAAAATACAAATGAATTCACATGTTTAATTGGAGCATAGAAGTATTTTTTTTGGCTCTGGTTTCAAGAACAGGCATAGAGAGCTATGTAAAAGCGGTGATTGGGTTCCCGATTGTGTTAGTGTTTGTTCTTTCTGCTGATGGTGAGCAGTTCAGACAGAAGGTGTTTTCATTGCCAGTTTATTACTTTCTAAGATTCTGTAAATGCCTGCAGGAAGAGCAGATATATTCCTGCAAACAGATTTTTCCACTACCCCAACTTCAGTTCCCTCTCTTGATTAATTTCCCTCGCCTGTATAATCTTAAAGTCACTCCACCTGTAGAGAAGGGAAGAAAGCTTGAGAAAGAGAGAGGGCAGGTGTAAGAAGTCGGTGCATGTGCAAATTTAATTGAGTATGAGGAAGAATGTCAGTCCTAGAAACTGATCAATCCATCAGTGCTGGCAAAAACCCTCATGGACTTGTGTAAAAAGATGAAAAATGGACAGCACAGGAATGTCCTTTCTAGGTTTTTTCTAACTAAGCAGGGAAACAGTTTCACTCTTTTCTCCTGCACTTCAAAATGTCGTTTTGGTAGACGTTGTAATGCTGAAGGACATGGGTGGTGTTTGAGCTGGTGACTCACAGACGCTGGGATGCTGCAGGGAATTGAGTTCAGTGGAATAGCTGGTTAAACTGCTCAAAGCTATGGAGCTTCAGACTCTGAAGCCACCATCCATAGCATGGGCTGTAGGTAAATCAGAATAAATTATTTGGAGCGAGGCATAGATTCTGAAGAAACAGTGGTGAAGATATTTCAGGTCAGCCGGCTGCAGGGAATGGGGAAACAAGAAAGCTAAGAAGATGACTAGCAAGGGGATAGTAAGACAAAATTTTGGGAGGATAAAAACCATAAACCGACAGGTTTTCTGATTTCTGGCAGTGATTTCTGACCAAGGACACTGCTTACTTTGGTTTATTGCTACACTGCTCAGGAAAAACAGCCTGAGTGCATGCTTTTTTGAAATAGAAGAGTATACACTGAAGAGAGTACCAGTGTCAGATCACTGGTGATTTAATTTTTTTCTCAGTGCAAACGAACCTCCAGCACAGCAGATAATGGATCACAGTCCAAAACACAAGGAAAATAGATCTTCTCTGTTGAGCAGATTCATTCATAATAAAGCTATTTTTTCAAGATGCCAAATACCTTCAAAAGGAGCCCGTGCCCTGATCTACTTGAAGTACTTGAGGCCAGGATTAATGTTGGTGTTGATCTAACCTGAGTGTTCCTAAATCTCATTTTTAAAAGTCTTTTTTTTTTTTTTTTGAAAGGAAGATGTATTGTAGCTATCTTATTTGCAAAAAAAAAAAAACCAACCACCACCAAACACTATATCTGACAATAGTGCCTGACCAGATTTGGACATTTCTGCAACAGACACACCACTAACCACTGCCTACTCTGGGCTCATTGGGAGCCCTTGCTCTAGGAGCCACTAAACATACCTGAAATGCTAAACTACCAGATTTCTTCACTTCGTGGTAACCTACTTTCTAGTAACTCTTTCCATTCGTTTCCTTTTCCCTGAAATGCATTTAGTGTTGGTAAACATAGCTGTAACAGACAAGGTGACAAAATACAGATGTCTTGTGTCTAAACACAAGGGGCTCTGCTGACTATATCGGCTGTGCAGTAATTTTATGAGCAGCTGGAAGGGCAGGCTTTAGGGTTATTGGGTGTTGAAGGAAAAAGCAATGAGCCTGTGAGTGGTGACCAGTGGCACAGGCAATGAGAAACATGGCATAATGTGGCATATACTCCTCCCTCTTTTAGGGTCTGGACAACTAAGTGTGATTTCAAAGAGGTAATTTTATTTTTTTTTTTCCTTGCTCTAGAAGTGCAGAAAAATATACTGCAGCCTTTAAAGGAAAAGCAGCCTATTTTTATCTACTTCAACCAATGGATGAGGAGTCTACAGTACAGGGAAGGATATGTCCAGAAAGAGTTCAAAGTCTCAGCTACTTTCGCCAGAGCATTTTTTTTAAATCTCCTCAGAAGTTGCTTTGGGATTTTTCTATGCAATCAGGTCATATTTGTCTCTGGTCAATGAGTTTTGTTGTTACTGGAATGCAAGCCATCAAACCCGTCTGCTCTCTTTTCTCCATCAAGAGTGAGCCTGTGGTTTTCAAAGTGCAAACCATCAGCCTTAAATCAGTACTTTGCTAAAAGTCCACTGGCAAGAATATTCTGGAAAGTTTAGAGGTGAAAATGGCAGCTACCTATAAGGTATATTTTTTGAACTCAAGTTGCTATAAGGCAAATAATTCAGGAAAGGATTAGGCACTTACATGAATATGAATAACATCAGCAATAGCTCTGGCAAAGAGAAAATTTACAGGGGTTATCAATCCTTATGCTTCGGAGCATGGGGCCATATCTAGGAAGAAATATTTTCCTGCCTCCATAGCCCTTAATCCTCCGAGGCCTCAATGTGTGACACCAGCCTTTAGAGCATCTGAGTGCCTTGGAACGAGAGGCACAACAAAACTGAGGGTGAAGTGGGCTGCGTTTCTTTAGGAGGTTCAAAAAGCAGAAGGGCTGGCAATTCCCACTGATCTCCACTAGTCCTGAAGCAGGGACTCAACGCTTCAGCTCTTTTTCCAGGAAACACTGAAACGTGAATTGCTGTTGCCAGCTGAAGGGCAATAACTCTTTTTTAAGTGTGGTGAGGGTCTCTGCCAGATTTCCCTTAGACTTAAATGCAGGAAACTTTTTCACTTCCCACCTTTGGCCTCGTGAGCATTTTACTGAATCACCACTAAATCACGAAGCATTGAGAGGAAAGTCCTCCCTCGCTCCAGCTGTACACACAGCCACCTGAATTACGAGCTCCACATCCAGATACTGGCTCCTTCTGTCCTCCTCTTCTCCCTGCAAGGTTACACTCCCTAGGGAAACAAGGAGTCGCTAACAGTTAACACAACTGTGGTGTTAAATCACTACAGCAAAATTTATGGAAAGACTCAGAGAAGCAAGTTTGTACTGTAATGACACTCTAAATAGCCATTTTTTGTTGCCTTTCTCAGAAGGCAGAGAAGAGAGATCTATCTTGGGTATAACTCTGCCAAACTATGTCATGTTGTGCTGGGAGTTTGTCCCTTGTGATGTTGTCTTTACTTAACTGGTGGGGGTGGTGTCTTGTCTTCAAATTGCTTAAAATACTTATTCCCCAGCCCAAATGACAAAGTAGAACTTCAGGCTCTGTGTGTCCTCCATGTTTTCCAGTAGGAGTATTTCATCACCAAAACTGCAATCCGACCTCATGCTTGCCAGCCCTCATTTGCCTTGATGTCTTGAATGCAATATCCTGGATTTCATCAGGAGATTCCTATCTGATATGGGAGACAGTGAAGCCAAGGGAATTGTTTTGAATTCAAACCTTCTTAAGCACAGCATCATATCACAGTGAAGCCACTAGCTGAAATGAGGACTGACAGTTTAATTTCTTGAAGCACTGGAAAAGAAAAGACATCTGCCATGATGGCTACTGGCTTCCACAAGCTGATGGTAATAGACTGTGAGGCCCTTTACAGCTAAAGAAATTAATTCTTTTTCTCCCCTAATATACCCGTCATTTTCTATATGAAGAGGTATGGTTTTTCCAATCTACAGCATGGCTGTTTTGTCTTCCTCTCTCTCCTCTCTCTGCCTCTAGTCTCTGCTTTCCATAGATTTTACAAATTTGCCAGTCCAGCCTATCCTGTGATGAGGCAGTAGAGGGTTTGGCCAGTAACAAAAACAAAGACTTGAAAAGGTTTGCTCAAAACTTTTTTTTTTTTTGCTTTGGTTTAAATAATCATGTCTTCATTCAGTATGAGCAGGAGACTTCTAAATAATATAATAAAAGTAGCAGTAATAATAATAAACCCTGTAATAATCCTTCTCCACATGACACGGCGTTTCATTAAATGGCTCTTTTCTTCCTTGACTCAGTGAAAACTTCTGGTATCGTGAGTCTGTGATGCAAAATCACCTGAAAGACACACACACAAAAAAGGGGGGATGTGTGTGTGAAATTTGGGATGAGAAAAATTCACTGGCCATTTTGAAAGTGGCAGAGCCGTAGCAATCAGGTTATGTGTGCATTTGTAGTTGTCGCCTCTGCCACCAGAACAGCAGTAGGTCCCTTTGCCCACCCTGGTCACCAGTGTGCCTGTGGCTTCCGTGGGTGCCTGCCCCCTTTCCCAGCCGGGGTGTGCGGCAGCTGAGGGGTCCCTGCCCCTCTTCCGACCAAGCCAGACCTTCACCCCTCACTTCTCATCCCAGGCAGTCCGGTGAAACTTGTAAAACGTCACTGTTCCTGGGACTTACCTCCCTCTTTCAAGTGTGGTTGAAATTGGTGAGCCTGTTCCAAAGTAATTAAGGGAGGAATGATGGACAGTTTGACAAGGTACCTTATTTCCTTAGGAAATCGGGCTAAGAGAAAGGGGGTTGTCATGTAAAAATCATAAATTTTTCCAAAACAAAGACTTCTTTTGTTCCCTTGAGCATCAAAGATTAGCAAAAGCTGAAGGAATTTTAAACTCCAATTTAAACTTCAGCACTTGTGCTAGCAGTTTACTATTGAATTGTCAATTATCTTGGTCTTTTTAATTAACTCTGTGCTCTGGTACAGAGTTAATACAATTTTTATTTATTCTGTTTTTTAAGAAAAAAAAATGGAACATAGTACTTGACAGAAATAAAACTGGCTTTTCATGGAGGGAAAAAACTCATAAACATAATTTTGTCCAACATTTGAAATTTGATTTTTTTAAGGCTTTCCATTAGTGTGGTCTGTCACATGATGGAAAGGTGATTGTTTTCTAATCTGTGCTATAGAGTTGTTCCTTTCTGACCGATGTATTATTTGTAGACTTTTTTTATCGGGTTTGTTTGTTTAGTGTTCTTACTCTTTTTTGGTGGAGAACTGAAGGTGCAAAGAGAGGAGTCTGAGACAGCCCATGGTGTGTGTGTATAATTCTTCAGACTGATGTAGCATCCGAAACAAAAGTCACAACAGTCCTCAGACAGAGGGGATAAGAAAAGACTTTGGTGCTTAGAGGTTTGACTACAGGACAGCTGATCTCAGTATCATAGTATAGAAAATGCAACAAACATTGATGAATTCTCACGCTCCCTGCCCATGTAAATGCAGAAGTACGGAGGTTGCAAATTGGTCATGAAGTACAAGAGAGATGGCATAAAGGACCTCTCTTCTCCTTTGGCTTCAGCCACAGAGTTCGTAGGATCATCTTTCCTGTAACACTTTCGTAACGCAGTGTGTGTGGGTATTTGACTTACATGCTGGGAATTGGATTGGAGAGCTACGGATCTACAGATTGATCTGAGAAGCGCAGCATCTTTATATTGAAGCTATCACCTTTCCTATTCTTTATAGATTGAGAGAAGAGGATTTTCATGTATGCTGTTTACTCAGTTACACGCAGAATCCTTAAGCAGAGACAGGCTGAGACCAGTACGGCATGAAACTGGGCACAGGTAAAATTAGACTTTATGCTAGAACGTATCTGACTGAGATTTTCTTCCCCCGTACCAAAACAGTCAAATGTTTGCCTGGAGTACTGGAGCAGTAAGCTCTCTCACAGGAATTCCTCATGGGCTTTCTGACACACTAAGATAAAATCTCCTAAAACCTAGTGTTGTGATGAGATTTGCAAAATTGGAGCCAACAAAAACAACATTTTCGCAGCAGCGCAGGACCTTTGAGATGTTTTATTTAGCAGTTCTGTGAAACTAGATGCCCAAGGTTTATTTAATTTTTCTCTCTCTGTATGTGTTGCAACGCTATTTTAAAATGTTTTGTTAATGTTAAGAAAACATTCTGCTAACACTAAACTTAACTTTTGACCACTTCTTCATTACAGGATTGCTTTTCAGATATTGTTCTTTTAAAAGTTTGTAGTGATGAAAAAAGAGCAAACAGTATCTTGAACTATTTTAATAATGTATGACTGATGGCTAGACACATAGATCTTTTTGTAGCTCTTTAATTGAATTTTTTTTTTAATTATACCATGTCTTCGAACAATATCCCAAATCACAGTTTTAATCTTTACCAAGAGACAATTTCCTCTCCTTGCACTGTGTTGGTGTCTTTCTGTCGCCATCAATAAACAAATAAATGCCAATAACCTAACTTTTCATCATCTTGCAGTGGTACACTGAAATCAGAACATCCTGGAGCCATGGAGCTAACTGAGTTAATCAATGGACATTTGCAGAGGGCAGTCAGGTTCCAGCATTTTCTTTGGTGTTTCTTCCCTTCCACATGGAAATTTTCCTATAATCAAGCTGCCTCCAGTATAATTTTGTAAGGAAACAGACAAGTCAGACTCATGCCTGTAGTGTTCTTGATAGAAATTATTATGTGCTTGTTGGGAATCTGTTACAAAGAAGGAGGAAGGAGAAACTCTTATCTTTTTCTTTCAAAATGAGTTCTTATTGGTTCATAAGCAAAACTGAATTCAAGGTCTTCAACTGCAGAATTAAAGGTGTAATTATTAGGGTACAGACAGCTGTACGCTCACATATATGTCTTCTATAGACTAACATTTGGGAAGGTGGAATGCCATATATTTAAAAATACCCATTTTCGCAGGTTGTAACTGCTGTTGTCAGAAAAGAGCGATAACATTGAAAAATCAGAGAACCCTGGGAGTCATTAGCATGCACATACTTTATGTACCAACATGCACAGTGTAGGAGTATTTACATCCATACATACCCTATATGTGTGTTTATATATATATATATAGGCACGCGCAATGCTTAAAAAAGTAATGTAAATGTTCTGCTATGGAAATTTAGGAGTCTGGGTATGACTTACAGCTTCAGAAGGACCAAAGAGATTTATTTTGACCTCTGTACCTCTCTATAACTGGGCTCCTATTGGATTGCATCAAACTGTGTGTTCTTATGAGCTGGTGAAATATTGTGACCTCTATGGAAATGTTAATGGCACACATGTGACGTATAGCTCTAGAGATAACATCTGGGCAGAGGAGACCTGCAAAAGGCAGGGTGGAATGGAGTGGGGAAGAGGAAACAGTTGGTATAGATTTTTACTTCGTTTTAGAGTTGAAACAGTTTTGAAAGGTCAAACTGGGAGAAAGGACGGGGTCACCAAAGTGAATTGTGTAATGATTTTCATGATTCTGCTTTTCGTTGCGTCCATGGATGGCCCTTCAGTTTACACCTGGGATCTTTACCCACTCTGAACTGAGTAGTAAAAGAAGCAGTTAATTGCTCAAGCCTCCTTGCAGTGCTATAAAAAGGGGACAGTGTTTCTGTCCTCAGGATGCAGAAGTGAAGAGTCGAAATGTCTTAAAAGTAAGAATTGCTTGCAGTTGGAATAGCTTGATGTTGAGCTGCAATAATTGCAAAGGCCTTCTCAGTAACAGCCAGGTCTTAAGTACTCCTCTGTGCTGCCTTTCTAGGCTCCTTTGACCATTTTTTGGAGCTAAGTTCTTATATGACTCTACTGGGTTCAGGTTTTTTTAGTAGCAATATGGCACTGGATCCAGCCACCCTGCCTCAAGGTGACCAAACCCATCTTTTAGAGAGAAATAACTATTGTTACAGTGCTTTTCATCATTTTCCTCGAGAAAACTATTTCCTTGTCCATACATTCAATTAGAATTGCTGAATTTCCAGGTCTCCACATCTGCTTCCTATCTAGCTGGGATCAATACAAGATTGCTTCTGCAGGTTCTGGATGCTGTCAGTGACCCAAAGACCCAACTTCTATATTCATCTCAGTTATTTTTACTGTCTCTTTTTTCACATAAATAGCAGTGAAGGGAGCACTGGCAGGAGCAGGACTGTTTTGAGAAGCAGTTGGGTGAGGGTTTAAATATTTGACTGCTCCATGTCCCAGGATATTATCTGTGTACCTTCTCCCTCTCCTTACTCAGATTTGCAATGTTCTTGTAGCAGGTGAAGTGCTGCTTTGTGGGCTGCCAGTCCCTGAAATGGCTAAATCAAAATGCTCTGGTGCATTGAATTTTGGCATTATTATTCAGCAAACAGTGTATCTTCCCCTCACCTGCTCCCTCTTGATACTTCTTGCTATTAAGCAGCCGTTGCCTCTGACACCAGCTGAATGCAGCCCAGATATCCAGAGAGAGTGAAGCCCACCCAGGAACAGAGGGTGTTCCTGAGGCAACCCTCACCCAGTGCGTGTCTCCAGACACATTAACACCCAGAGCTGTATATCGAGTGCCAGAAATGGCTCCTGAAGTGCTATTGGTTATGCCTCTAACTCTGTTAGACTGTAAAGCAGAGAAAGAGCCAAATCCTGGCAGTTGAAGGAGCTGGGAGAGCAAAGGCCGTCCAGGCTGGAGGTTAAATCCAATAGTTACACACTAATGCAAAATACCCTGAGCTTTTCAGTGAATAATCCTCCACCAGTTTGGAGATACTTCCCCATCCAACAAGGTTCATTCAATCTACTTACATATTTCCCCAACAATTTGGGGAAATTTTGGGCTGGGATTTTGGGCTGGGGCATTGACATCTTCCCGTGACAAACCCATGGTGTTTGCAGAACTATTTTATTTTAGTTGGGTCAACCTGTGCCATGCCCAGAGAAGTTTTCTCACCAGGGCAGAAAAAGTACTTAATTCTTCAATATTTTTCCAAAGGGAAGGACCTGCTGTCAACCTAAGGGTTGTTTAGTCAGTTCAGGCTCTTTTACTCCATTTCTTTTGATGGTTAACTCAGCTCTGCAATGTCTTTTCACTCTGCAACTTAATGCATGCTTTACTTGAGAGCTGTGGCTGTATTACCCTTTCAGAGCAAGCTATGATGCCTGTGAAAGTTTTTCAGTTATGTTCCAAAATCCTTTGAGAGAGGTAACATTTGTTTATCAAGCCCTTCTCTGATAACGACTTCTTTTTTGCATCTCTGTGCCTAACATCATGCCTTAATGGGTACTATTTGCCCTCAAGATTTCAAAATCATCTCCTTATTTTCCATCTTGGGATGTTGTGTGCCCCTTTTTATATTAACCCCCTGGTGGCATACCCTTGTGGAGGGCTGTGGGTTAAATACTTATAGGGACTGTTCCAGAGCTCAGAAGAAAGCCTGTGCAGAAACTCCCACCGAGTGTATTAAACTAAGAATCATGTCTCTCCTAGGAGAGCTGTGTTACTGCAATTTGCCCAGTGACGCTTAGAGAAGGTGGAGCCAGTACAATTTGGCCCATTTTAAAAATAAATTGCTGTCCTTCGTAAAAAAGCCTGTTTGCTGCTTTGCAATTGCTTCTGGCAAACACTGACAAGGTGGTGGGATTAGTGGGATGGTTTTGGCAGGGTAGCTTGTTTCTTCAGGTTCTCCCACCCCTCATCTGTCCATTTCAGCAAGTTTTGCTAAATTGACAGCATTTAAAAAAAAATAATTAAAAACAAAAAGGGGAAAAAATCCAAAAATCAGAGGCAGCTAAGCAGAAAGCTGAAGTGGAATGGCTTTTACTTTTTTGTTGAATGCAAGATCTGTCATCAAGGGTAAAAACCACAAACAATTACTGACCAAAAAAGAGGAAGAAAAATAAAAATGAAAAAGCTTATATCTTAAATGTACCTGCGTCAGTGTTCCAACCTGCAAAACTAAGGATTCAGCTGTGAATTCAGAATAGCAAAGCAGGCCAGTGAAAGAGAAAATCTTTGGCAAAAACATTGGTAAAGTCTACATGGCACTGATTTGGGGAGAAACAGGGACATGGGAGATGTTGTTTAAAGACATACAGAAAATTTCCTGGTGAGACAATGTCCCCGGGTACTGTGAGGCTGAGTGATCTGGATATCTACTACCTCTTCTTGCTTCTCCAGTTTCTTCTGGAATGAATGCAGGCGAGTTTTGCTCAAAAGCTTCATGCTGTTGAATTGGTGTACAACTGTAAAAAGTACCAGAGTCTTTGAGCTTTGTCAGGTTTATGGTCCCTCCTTACCCTCTGTAGCTACAACAGACTGTTTTTGCCATGATGGATTGGAAAGTGAAGCAACTGATGGATCCCAAATCAAGCCCTATACCCAAAGCCTCTAATGCACGCGGTGAGTATGATCTTAATCCAAATTTGGCTTTGGGTCCATATTCAGAGGAACCAACTTGCTGGTAAAACAGGTGAGGGACATCATTCAGTCTGATGGTGCAGCTTTCACGGGTGGTACCCAGATGCCACCAGCCTGGGCATCTGTGTAAAACTCCAGCCTGATTTCACCACCTTGTTTCTCATTGCATCCTGATACCTGGCAAACCTTCTATTTATCTACAATAATAGACAGTTTCTTCATCTGCTGCCCTTTCAGTGTGTGATGGCTATAAACCACTGATTACAAAGCCTGAACGTTTCAGAATCTAGTGACATTTAAGCAAAAAGATTGCCAAACCCTTGAAAGTAACACACCACTGAAATACACAAAGAAGGAAGTGCCACTTCCTTGGAGTTAAAGCGATAAAGAAATTAACGGCACACCAGGTTCCAAAATCCCACTGCTGTTTGGAGATATCTCCTTTTTTCTCTCTTTTTTTTTTTTTAAACTCTTCTCTCCCTCCACAATATATAAAGGTAGCTGCAGTTAAAGGGATGGCAAAGACGCAGAGAAGATATTGCTTCCCCTGAGTTTTATGAAGCTGATATCAATCTTTTATTTCATAAACTTCAGGCCTGTTATTACACTAAAAGCATGTTCCACGGCATTTAATGTGACACTGATGAGAATACAAATAAGGGGAAGTGAGGGAGATGGAGGACAGGGAGAGAAGAATCAAATCATGTTAAATGCAAGGACCTGAACAGCGTTTCCATATCCATTGCCATTGAGGAGAGTTTAAAAGGGCCATGAAACTGCAGAGCATCTGAATTGTGTTTGGGGGCAGTAAATCAATTTAAGCCTCGGCAGTGAGGGAAAAAATACCATCTGAGAAAGGTGAGAAAAGAAATTTGGGTTATGGAGGCATGAAGGCTTACATGTGAGCTAATGAGGCATGCTTTAGCTGAGTGTTCTGTGGAAAGTCAGGATATAAATGCCCTTCAAATTTGGATGATGTGGAGTGGAAAAAAAAATGCTTCGGATTTTCTAAACTTTCACCTGGAAGTGTATGAAATGGCAATTAGTTTTATGTCATGTTTATCCAGTGCTTGGATAGATTCTAGTAGATACATACATAACTTCAAGTAGAGAAATATTCTTGCTCTTGTTGGATCATTTGTTTTGTTTCTTCTCTGATACACAAGTGGTTAACAATTGGCACACTCAAAAGAAACCAAAAGAGGTAATTCTTCATACAGGATGTAGCTATGAAATTCCTTGCTGCAGGACATTGAGGATATGTAGTTTGGATAGATTCAGGCAGAGACTGGACAAGTTTTGGAAGGGAAATCCAGTGAGACTTACTGCATGTATATGAACCGTGTTTGGCTTGGGAAGTCCTTTAGCCGCAAGCTGCTGGAGGTTGGAGTGTATTCTGAAGTATTACTACATAACTATCCAAGGCTTATATCTTTCCTTGGCATCTGCTTTTTCTTTTGCTTTCAGGTATGGAATGCCAGGTGGCCTTGACTCATGTTCCTTGTAAAGATTACCAGCCTCAAGACTGGAATCACCATGATTTTAGGCATAATTAGAGATTATTCATTGGAGCGTGAGGGACCCCATCAGTTTACCCTGCCACATTCACACTCCAGTATGACTTCTGCATGTTACTTGGAAGTGATCAACCTTCCTCCTTAGCCCACAAGAGGAAGCCCCACAGGCAGAAGCCAGGATGGGAGGGCAAGGCCTGTCAACATCGTGGTCTTTCTGGAGACCATTCTTTCATTACAGTAGATAGTTACATGAGGCGTTGTTCAGTGTTAGGCTGAGCCAAAGTGTGTTTTCTTGCAGTACCACAGCTGAACCCTTAGATGGTGTTCATGAGGCCATGTCCCAGGGGAAAATCGAGGTGGCCCCATTGGAGTCAACCTTGGCTATCTCAGCTGAAGATGGGACCTAAGATGCTGTTGACACAGATGGGCTCACCAGACTGCTGTAGTGATCATGCAGGATACATAGTCCAGCTGCAGTGCCACATGGTAACAAGCTGAGCATTCAGCTAACTTTTGAAGCTACTCTTTTCCCCAAGCTACATCCTCAAATTTTATTGCTCTGAGGAAATCTACAGGACCATAAAGACAGAAGAAAGTAACCATCTCTGAACTGAACCTGAAGGAGAAACCGTGGAGTGTGAGCTGGACCCAGACTCGAATGCAGTCAGAGCAATGATATCTTTCTGTCCATCACATTTTTCCTATGTGATGTAACATCACCTTTTGAGAAAGTAGTTGAGGAATCCAAGAAGTCAGTTCAACAGCCTTGTAGAAATCTGTTTTGGCGCTTTTGAGAAGTGTTACTGTGAACAGGATGTAGCTGAAATGGTGATAATTTACCTGATGCTGCCATGGGAAACAAAGCTTCAGGCATCCTCTTGACAGCCCTTCCAAACTCCCTAAATGCTCCATAAATACATTCTTTTTTTGAATGAATTATACCTTATGTGATATGTATTATCAGTTCCCAGTTCATAATTTCAGCTCAGGTACCTTGTGCCAAATTTGCATAAATGACTATATGAGGGAAAATTATCTCATTTTCAGATTTTATTCCAAATAAGGATTCAGAATGTGCACATGAAGGTTGTATGTAATTTTCCACAGATATTAAACTCTTGGTATAACTCAATATACGTTTTGATACGAAACAAATTATTACAACAACTCAACATTTGTCAAAAAAAAGCTATAATACTGTTTAGAAATGAGAAAAATGTGATAAAAACTGCAGCAGTCAAGGTATCTATGTTTGAGTTTTAATGAGATGTAAAATTGGCTGAAGTTATTTCAGATTTCTGCAAAAGAAGAGTGTCTTGAAATGTCACTGTTTGATGAGAGTATTCAATAGCTCTTCAAGTGACACAAAGTACTCTCATGTCAACCTTAGAAACTCTAACCTGTACAGCTGTTCCTACATAAGGAATTTCCTTTGCAAAGTTAATGCTTAGCTGAGGACCGAAACAGTTCTTGCGGATTGTTAGAAGGAGAAAACAAGTTTCAGGAGACACTGCAAGTCTGCAAAGAAATGCCTTTCTTGGATTTTTCCCTGGCAGAACACTCAGCTGAGAAAGAGGGCATTATGTATTGCCATGTTTTGAAAACAACCAACGTTAACCATATAATAGGAGGGCTTAATTCTTCAACTTTTTGGGGTGAGGTTTTGACTCAGCCATATAATTTGCACTGATGTGATGTGGGACAGCTTTCAAATGCTCTGTGTACAGGCTAACCTCTCTCAACGCTTGGATAACATGGACTGTAACTTTTTATGGGAAGGGACTGTGGTCTTTGTTCAGTGCTCGGTTCGGGGGTCCTTAAGGATTTCAAGAAGCACAATAATAAATCAGAAAAAAAATTGTACTTTATGATGTTCAGACATACTGTTTTGTGAAGAGCTATTCTTGAGAAATGAAATAGCCATGGAAGCAGTTTACCAGGTGCCAAAATGGTACATAGGTAGCAAATTAGTTCCTTACAGATTTGTGATTATTTGTAACTTTGGTACATCACATACAGTAGAAAAATCTTCCCATGTATCTATGCACCCACACTTAATTCTGTGCTTGGGATGTCAGATTTTTGAACAGCAAAACCGATCAATTCCAGAATAAAGACAGCCACCCCAGCACTTGAAAATCATTCCACAAAAGCCCACGATGCTTGTTTTTTTTTTTCCCTGAAAAGCACTCCAACAGTGGAAAAACACTGAAAAATTACATACTCCCCCCCCACCCCCCACCACCAAATTCAGGAAGAAAAGTATTTCAGGATCCTGAAATACTCTACAAAAGCTTGTCTTTTGGCCATTTCAAGCAAAGGCAGGAAGATCACCAGAAATGTCCCGATTGTGTAAAGAAAAGCTCCAATGATGGCATCACTAACTTACTCTACCTCTCTCTTCTTTAGGGGATGATGTTTCTCTTTGCCTGACAAACTTTCTCCTTTTCTCATCTACTCTTCGTTTCCCCATACTATCCAGGGAGCAGACCCATCTTCCTTAGAGGAGAAGATGACCTTGCAAGACAGGGCGAGATGCACCAGGATGTGATGCAGTTATCCCCATACTCTTTCTGACAGTGACCAGCACCAACCTCCTCAAAGGCAGAGGTAAGAATTCCCCAGCTGTAGGCTGGTACAGCTTAGACCTGTTTCCCCTTCTCATCTTCATGTCTGATAGTTAATGCCCTGAGATGTAAACCTTAAAAGTCTTTGCAAAAATTGTTTTAGAGGTGTCTGCTGTGACTTTTAAGCGTGTATATTGTCAGCAGGGCTATACGTGTTAAATGAGTTCTCAGCTTCCTGCAGCCCTGAGTTCCATGGTGCCATTTGGCAAGAAAAGGAGCTAAATGTATGCTGGGTGTGACTTTGGTTGGTTGTGATTTATACTGTGTGCCCATGAGAGCAGGAATTGATTTATGCCATCAAAGCTAATAAAAAAAACCCCACTTGCTTGTGGGACGATTCTGCCAGCACCCAACAGGTGGCAGAACAATTTTCACCTAACTGAAATAGTATGTTTAAAAAAGGTCCTTCAGGAAATAGAAACAATTTTATTTTATTACTTAAAACTTGATTCTGCTGAATACTAAAAGACCTATCTAATAGCAATACATTTTTAAAGTAATGAAATATTTACAGCTGGAGCCTTCAGCAGAGGAACAGTAGTGTGTGTTTATTTTGCAGCTCAGTAAATTATATATATACCAAGAATGAAATTGATGTTTTCAGTTGATCATGCTAATCCAAACAAGCTTTCTTTATGCTTTTTAATACGGAGAATTTGTTTTCCATTCCCATACACATAATTATCAAACATCTATTAGACACTATAAATAAATCCAGGCCCTAAAATTTGTCTCCAGATTCTACATACATAGTATGACTACAGGGCATATCATTTCTCAGCAGAAGCTGGCGGTTTTGTCACTCTCCCTGGTCCCTTGCTAGACCCTTAAAGGAAAACTGCAGTGATAGCTAAATAAATATTTGCTAAATAAGAACATATATATTGAAATTTATGCAAAATGGTTGAGAAATATCTAGCAAAATTTCCATCTCTGTATAATAGTAAAGGTTGCTTGTAGCTTTCCATAAGCTTTGCCAAGGATGGACAAGAGCAGGATTCAGTTTCAACTCTTGTTTCCATAACTTGTATATAGGGAAAAATCCCAGTGTGGACTTTCTATGGTCAGATGCCCCAGAATATTTTGAAGTAAAGGGAAAAATTATATGAAAATACAGTGGATGCTGTTGGCCAGACAAGCTCTGCTTTTGCTTAAACTCAGTAGAGTTCACCCCAGCACAAGTTAATAATTTGGAAAGGGCAACTTGCAAGAGGGAAAAATAAAAAATCAGAAAGCTTAGAAGACTTGAAAAATCAGATAAAGCCTCAGAAACCAGTTAAAAAAATAAGGATCTCAGTTTATGTGAATGTACGTTTACCTGTGTGTGTCCTGGTCACATCGTTCAGTGGTAGCCATTCAGACAGTGGTCATTATGGGGGACCTGAAGGTGGCTGGATGTGATGGTATCATTTTCAGTCATTGTTTCGAAATGTGGTGAACCACAAGCAGGTTGAGCCATACGAAGAAAGAGGCATAGACATTATGACAGACAGAATAAAAAACAGAAGAGGAAAGAAAAGGGTGACTCCACCAGAATCAGACCACAGGTCATCATCATTCCCACCAGAATCCCAGACCTGCTCTGGAATTGACAGAGAAACACCTATATCACCAGTACTGCATTCAGATAGTTTGCCTCTCAGACTTTCCTCCAGCACTGGAGCAGGGGCAGCCTTTATTAGATGAATGTGTTGGATGGATGGGCTGAGACCAATGGAATGAGGTTCAACAAGGCCAAGTGCCAGGTCCTGCCCTTGAGTCACACCAACCCCCTGCAGCGCTATAGGCTAGGTCAGAGTGGCTGGAGCTGCCTGGTGAAAAAGGACCTGGGGGTGTTGGTCGCCTGTCGGCTGAACAGGAGCCAGCAGTGTGCCCAGGTGGCCAAAAAGGCCAACAGCATCCTGGCTTGTATCAGGAACAGAGTGGGGAGGAGGACTCAGGAGGTGATGGTCCCCTTGTACTGGACACTGGTGAGGCCCCACCTCGAGTGCTGAGTCCAGTTTTGGGCCCCTCACCACAAGAAAGACCTTGAGGCCCTGGAGCAGGTCCAGAGAAGGGCAATGAAACTGGTGAGGGGTCTGGAGCACAAGTCTGATGAGGAGAGGCTGAGGGAACTGGGGGTGTTCAGTCTGGGGAAGAGGAGACTGAGGGGAGACCTTCTCACTCTCTACAACTACCTGAAAGGAGTCTGTAGAGAGGTGGGGATTGGTCTCTGCTCCCAGGTCACAGAGAATAGGTCAAGGGCTAATGGCTTCAGGCTGCACCAGGGGAGGTTCAGGTTAGATATTAAGAAATATTTCTTTCCTGAAAGGGTTGTCAGACATTGGAATGGGCTGCCCAGGGAGGTAGTTGAGGCACCATCCCTGGAGGTATTCAAGAGACAAGTAACATGGTGCTTGGGGATATGGATTAGTAGTGGATTGGTGTTGTTTTGAGTGTGGTGTGGGGTTTTTTTGTTTGTTTGTGGGGTTTTGTGTGGTTTTTTTTTTCATTGGTTGGACTAGATGATCTTAAAAGGTCCCTTCCAACCTAGGTGGTTCTGTGATTCTGTGATCCCCACTACAGATATTTCATAGTCTCCCCAGTGGAGTCCATGATAAGTTAATTCCCATTACCCACAGAAATAGCCTAGGTTGTTATTAGAGTCTTTTCTAAAAAGTTAAATGAGAAAAAATATCACTAGAAAAAGTCCAAAAAGCAAAAAGCTTCATATTGCTTAGCTGGTTCTGTCCAGCTGGATTGTTCTCTAATGCTGAACGTTAATTGGAAAATAACAGCATTCCTGCCTGCTTTTAGAAAATCAATATGCGCTTTTCTGTCCCCCTCCCCCAGTTCAGGTTAATTCATTACTGAGATATTTTTAGACAGCTGAATAAATAAAAACAACCTTTTCCAGTCAAAAATTAATAACTGTAACCAGCCAGAAAGATCTCCCTAGTGCAGTCTTTCCCCCGCTTTCAGTATTGCTCACTCCTGTCCATGCCAACCGCCCGCTCCAAATCACTTGTCACCGCTCCCGCGGAACTGGATACGCATCCTCCGTCCCTTTGAACTGGCCCGAGCTGGAGGATCAATGGCTGTGTCTGGCAGTGGCTGAGCTGCTGGACGTTTTGCAGCAGCACCAGCTGGGCAGCAGCGCTTGCAGCACCCGGGTGTTAACGCCAGTTGACCGTTCCCTGCCACCCAAGTGAAGGAGCAAGGCAGGAGAAGAGAGGACCGAACTGGAAACGCAAAGAGGCCACGTCATATTTCACAGAAGATGCCTCACAACATAAACAAACATTAATTCCAGCAACATTGTTTTGCCTTTTTTTTAATACATAGTCCTGCTCAAATCCCCCTGGATCTAATTAAAACTTTGTTGGCCACCCACCAATCAAGATAATTGCATTGTCTGGCAAAAACAACAGCAACAAAGACGAAATAAGATTGTGCAGAGATGCACCTATGTGGGAAAACAAAACAGGAGAACAGTCCAGGCCCCATGCCTCGCTTATTTATTTTTGCTTCTTTTGGAAACTGTAAAAAGAACCGAACTGTATAAAAGATTTTGAGTTTGCATCTCAAAGAGTCCTCCAGCAGATGTTCAAGGCAGCAAAACGCCCAGAGTGTGTCAATGAGGATTTGAAATCCTGATAAGGGAATCTTGCAGGAGACCGAGGCACCATATTAAATATTAAAATGAGCTGACTGCTGGGAGAGACCGAATCCAAAAAGAAGCTCTTAGTGCAGTGAAGGGGCAGATGCTCAAGATGTGTTATATAGAGCAGTCGCCACTAATAAACCAGGACTTGCTTAAGCTCCCCCCACGCAAGATATGAGATCCTGGATTTATTTTATTCTCTCAAGATCACGGGATGATAGATGGCTTATTCCATGACAGCAAACATATGTAAGTTACGCTGGAAACAAGCCTGATCCAAATTCCATTGAAATCAATGAAAAGACTCACGCTGGCTGCAATCAGACGTAAGTGAAATGAAATGTACTTGGAGACTTGGCCAGACTGGAAAATTGAAACCATTTTAAAAGAGGATAGCAAGGAGTCTTGATGAAAGTTTTAAAAATTAATTTGGATTGAATGAAGAAAAAAGTTAAGCACATTTAATAACTTTTGAACAAATATTGTTTCAAATGGAGAGGAAAATCATAGCGATTCACACTTGGACTAATTTATGCATTTGGAGGGCTCCAAACCTTGGCAAGCACAGTTTTGGCATAAGAAAAGCACAAACCCTGAATTATTATTAATTGCATGAAAATACATCCAAATGGAGTTTTCCCCCTATGCATCTTTGATAAGAGAATAGATATTAAACACACGGAGCCATCCACATGCAAACACTCCCAAAAATACATGGAAACTGTGTGTATATATGTATTAAACACTGGAACTTCTTGTTTTCTCATCTCCCTTACTTCATAAATCTGATTCTTCTAGAAGAAAGATTTTTAACTGAAGATGAGGGCATTTCTTTCTTCTTTTTTTTTTTTTTTCCTAAGGGAATTGCTGAAAACTGAAATAATTTAAATTAATTTTGAAATTATTTCATACAGGCCCTTTATACATAATATCAAATTTAACCCCAAAATAAATCATCGTTATCAGGGTCCTGTTTACCAGAAAAAATAATAATCACTATATCAGCTTTCTATAGCTTAATCTTCCAGGTGCTATACCCACAGATGTCCCAGATAAATTGCTAAGAGGTCTGGGCAAGAAATGAACCCAGTACCAAATCTGTAGAAATAAATTGTTTTATATTGCAAGGTGTTCTGGCAAATGTCTCAAGTAACTGAAGCCATAGGAATAACTGTTGGTTTTAATTCCCTGGCCAAATTCAAAAGGGGACAAAAGAAATTCAGAAATCAGAGATTCATTTCAAGTTAAATGCAACAGTTTGTTCAGCTTGTTAAAAAGTATTTCCTTTTATGTGTATATATATACACATAGATATTTAAAATATACATTTTTTTTAAATCTTGCAAGCAGGTAAAATTAGCTCCACAATACAATTTTTAAGCAGAAAAAAAAAGGGGGGGGGGAACCTTTCATTTTTCGAAGTGTTCAAATGGAATATTTAAATCTGACTGTTTTGGCTTTGTTTTTTGTGTTTTGTGTTGAAACACTCCAGATTAGATTTTGAGCCAGTAGGAGCCTTGTCTTCATCCTGTTCTCCATAGTTAGGACTAGCTTTTTTTTCTTTTTCTCTTCTTTTTTTTTTTTTTAATGAAAAGTAAACAAATGAAGGGAGTTGATAACCTCATATAAACATGACATCAGGAGTTGTAAATTCACTATGTGATTCACAAGGAAAAGACTGGCAACACAGAAATATAGATTTAGTTTTTCTCCAGATTTCCCACTACTTACTCCAAATCCTTCCTTCTGATACTTTGGTCAGCAAATGTGGGACCAACATGCTATCTCTCATGATTACTTTTTTTTGCCCTCATTAGAAGGTCTGCCTCTCTCTGTCCCACCAAAGTACAAAATGGTAGGTAGATACCATAGATCTGAGAAGCTGTTGAAGAAGCGACCAGGCTGGAGGGAGAAAAGGTCAGAGGCATTTTCCTCTCTTCATCTGCTTTTCTTTCTGGCCAGGTGGATCCTGTGAAAGCATTAACCTTCCAACAGCTGCCCTGGTGGGAAAGGTGCCTCTGACCATGTGTTGTAATGCTCAGACGTGGACGTCTGTTGGAAAGTATCACACTGGTTATCAACTTGCAGAACAGTTCATGTGAGTATCTTCTAATGTGTTTTAGGCAGAATGAGCTGGGTTTGTAAAAAACAGTTTTAACTGACGGCCAGATCTGTCTCTCCTGATACTGTACCATGTGAATGTGTGTATGAAAAGCTCTGCTGGTTGATCTATGAGTGATGCAGCTGTCCCCAGAACAGGATTTCTGACCATGACTTAAGAAATAATGCATCAGGGAAGCAGGACAGAGTTGCCTCACAGAAATTTTTTCCTGGTCATTTTTTCAGTCCTGAAATAAAATACTGTCAATGAGCAAGCTCACATCTTCAATCAGCCTCAAGGGTTCTCATTTTTTCATTTTTTTTATTTTTCCTGCAGTAAATAGGTAAGATAGAAGAATAATCTATTTTGTCTGTCTTCTCTTTCTTCTAGTTGAAATTTTATCTTTAGCTGTACCTGGAACTCTACTTTGTCAACACTTCTGGCTAAGAGAAATCAAGCAAGGTGCACAAGCAAGAAAACACCATCTGTAATGATGACAAACTATAAACAGCATTCACAGGCCATTAAGTTTGTAATCTTTTTCTTTTCATCATTATTCTCTTACCTCTATTAAATTCTTCCACAACCAAGTGAAGAAGCCAAAGGTGGCAGTGCTAGAGTGATAGACAAGAATTTTTATTGTCCTGTCAATACAGATAAACCCAGGGTTTATAGAATGTCAGGTGAACTTCCCCAGTGATAGCTAAAGTTTGGTCATCTTTGAAAAAGGGAGAAAATACAAATGATTTTTACATCTGTTAGGCTTTTAAGAAGATTTATGTTATTGAAGTGTCCCGACTCTATGGAAGTTGCTTTGAGTGATATTTATTGTTCACAGGAAACCATTATCTGCACTTGATCAGCCTGCTTCAAATTGCAGATTTTCAAGGTTGCAAGACAACTAGAGGCATCCCAGAGCCACAATCCTCTTGAGAAACTGGAAAGGTCTAGAAGATGAGGGAATGAAAACTTCATGTGTCAATGGACACAGCTGAGCAACTTGCAACTGATGTTGAATAACTGCAGACCCTCTGCTGGTCATAGAAAGGAGGGTTTGCACCTCCACCCAAGGAAGAGAAATGGACATGCTGAGAACCAGACATGGATCATGCCTGGGGTTACAACAGAGAGAGTAAGGTAAAGCCCAAGAGTTTTCATATGGCATAATCTAGGGTGCTGTAGTGCAACTGTCCCTGACTGCTGTCTGTCAATGGATGCCACCACTGGTAGCAGCAGTTCATTAGACCTAGAACTCTGGTTAAACCCACTCTCAAACAAATGCTGGGAGTCCTGTAGGACTCTGCAAAGGTTTGGCAACAATACTTAAGGTAGATGGGATGGGACCCAAGAGGATGAAATGGTCTAAGAGCCCCCACTGTTAAGCTAATGCTGGAGATACAGGCTTCTAATGAAAGAAGAACTGGACTGGTCTCTGGAGGAATCTGAATTTCACTATTGGGTGGTATCTACGCTCATGCTGAACCTGGAAACTATTTGTCATTGGATCAAGTTACTGGCTTTATCTTGGGGAGAGATGAGATTTATTACTGCCTTTACCAGTAAACAAGTCTTCTTGAGCTTTTTACCTCTCAAATATTCCAAGAAATGTTGGTTGGGAGAGACCAACCTCCCACTTGAAGCCGGGCTGCCATCATTACTAGATCAGGTTGGCCAGATTTGTCTTCTCGAGGGAGATCCTACAATGTAAAAAACTTGTCCTGAACTGGCACTGTCTTCCTGTGTGAGCTTTTCCTAATTTTCAGTCTGAACATTTTAAACACATATTTTGTCTTCTCTTTGTTTTAGCACCTGCCACAACCAAGAAGAATTTGGCTGCTACTTCTTTGTAACTCCCTCTCAAGTAGTTGTAAACTGGTATTTGATTGCCCCTTAGTCTCCTCTTCTCCAGGCTAAACAAGTCCAGCTGTCAACCGTCACCTTGTAGGTTGTGTGCTCACCACCCTGGTAGCCCTCCACTTTGTAACCTTCCTCAGTTTCCCCATGTCCTGCTTTACTGGGGGCCCACACCAGAAACAGTGCTCCATGTTCAGCCTCCCCAGTGCTAAGAAGGAGGTTATAATTTCTTCTCATCTCCTGATGATGCTTTTCCAAAAGCAGACAAATATGCTCTTTGCCTTATTTGCAAAGAGAGAATATTCTTGGCTTCTTGTCCCCCAGTGCAATCGCCAAACCTTTTCCAGGCAGTTGATTTTCAACCTTTGAGACTAGTGGACCAGCCAACTTTCAAATCTCCATCAATTGCTTCGACCTGGCCATACTTCCTCAGTTTACCATGAGACTGCTATGGGAGCCGGGGTTACAACAGTCAGCTTTTTAGTAACAGAAGACAATCAGGTTGGTCAAGCATTATTTGCTTTTGCTAAAGCCATTTTCATTTTTCCTGGTTATATTCTTGCCTTTCGTGTGGTTGGAAATGTCCACAGCATACATTTCAGTTATTGATGGCAAAAACCTTCTGGGTATTATGGGGTTGCTTTAAAACAGTCAGGATGAAATGTGACAATTGCTGGGTCATCCCTGTGGTTATCATTCATATCGGTGGTGGTGAATGACTCGACTACAAGATACACCCCAGGCTTCCTCTTCCCGCCAATGTTTACTAGTTTAAAAGTTGCTATAATAAAGCTCATTCTAGCTCTGAGCTCCAGCTCTGTTTTTATCTCAGCTGCAAGCTCAGGGCAGTAGTGGAGTGTGTGCAGCCCTGCTGTTAAGCGCAGTCCTTGCAATTCCACTCTACACTCAACTGAACCACGAAACCCAGCAGAATCTCAGACCAGCTTTTCAGGGCAGCTTTCCAGGTTCCTTCGGCTGCAAAAGCTGATCAAGAGAGAATGCCAGCTGGGAATTTAAGCAGAAGATTTTCTCATCACCTCTCTTCTGTGGCCCGGGGTGTTTTTGGGCTCCTAAATCCCTTGGTAATCCCTGACAGGAGGGCAGCTCTCAGGACTATAGGGTGGCAATGGGTTGATGTCTCTAGACCACAAGGGGAGAGGATCACTGGGACCAGTGAAATTCAAGGCCAGCACAGAGGAGCGGATCACACTGGAGAAGAAAAGGGATTAAATGCCAGGATCTGTCAGCATAGTGGCAAAGAGGGCTGGATTCAACCTCGGTGTGGATGTGGTAGTTGTGCAGCCACGTGAATATTTCTTCAGCACGTGATTGGGAGTGCAAGTTTATTCAGGGGGATCACATGCTCCTTTCTTCCCACAGCAAATCCACCCGTCTTTATCACTGAAATCTTTGTGCAAAGCTGGCCCAGGGAAGTCTCTGGAGCTGTAAGAGCAGGAAGGAGGTCTGGACCCAAAGAGTAAAATGCAGGGTCTGTGACGTGGGTATGAGGCTTCTCATCTGTGGTGGGACGGTGTGAAAATCCTTTGGGTCCAGAAGTGAAAGTGAAACAGAGGAGCCTACATGGGAGGTTTTCCGGAGGAGAAAGATCCAGACAACTCCTATTGTCCCCAGAGAGAGCTGCTGGCTGATGAGCATCGCTAGATATTTCAGTATAAACAGGGCTTTAAGGAAAACTGGCACCAGGTATGGATGCTGAGTGCCCTCCTGTACTTAGAGGCAATCACACTGGTTGAATCTGCTTGCCACCCAGCTCTTCTTGCTGGATAAATTGCTATCTGAAATCTCCATCTGAGGATTTAGCAAAGCAAAATGGCTCTTTAAATTATAAAGTGGCAAAGTCTTGCACTTTTTTTTTTTTTTTTGAGATTACTTTAACCCTCAGTCTTTGCAACAGGCTGCAGCAAGAGGGAGTAAAAGAACAAAAAGCCCTTGCTGTTAATATTTATGGCAACTAAAGGAAAATCGCATCACATTTGCAGATGAATGGGAGCCCCTGTTAAAAGCTGCAGCAGCTTAATTTTGGGATGGCACTGGTTTGGGGCTTGATTGTCTGGAATAACAAAGGAGAGCTTTCACGTTAATTAATTTAGAGGAATTATTAGTGTTAAAAATAAATAATTCAATCACTTTTCCAAAAATAATCTGAGAGAGGGAAATGACATTCAGTGGAAAGAAGATTCAGATTTTATTTCAGTTCTGGAATACTTTTTTTCAAATAATTTTTGTGTGCTAAATACATTACCCCTAGGTGAAGTCCTAGTATTTACTTCTGATAGTATCTATGTAACAATTATCTAAATATTGCTACAAAACAAGCCACATAGGTAAACAATTTCCATTTGTTCAGTGAAATAAGATGTTTTGATGTATATAATTAC
This sequence comes from Gallinago undulata, assembly GCA_026546715.1. Classification (NCBI taxonomy): domain Eukaryota; kingdom Metazoa; phylum Chordata; class Aves; order Charadriiformes; family Scolopacidae; genus Gallinago; species Gallinago undulata. Next base: position 27,282,654 of record JAOTQQ010000002.1, on the reverse strand, counting down.
TCTCTAATTTATTTAAAGAAGGAAGTATCCAGAACCTATTTAGAAAAAAAAAATCTCTTTGTGATATTTACAGCTGAGAACCATAATTTTTCAATTTTTTTCCTAAGGGAAACTGAACGAGCCTTGTTGTATCCTGATTTGTAATTATTTTTTTCAAACAGAGATTCCTTTTGGAGGAATTATGTGTAATGTGGAACAACAGTATTCATCACACACCGTGGCTTGATAGGAATCAATGGAGCAGTGTTCTTCTTGGGCTCCCTCCATTACACAGTCTTTACAGAGAAAACCAATGATTCAAAACGAGTGTAGATTCACAAAATCCTGATTATACAAATATTTACTAGGGAAAGATTATACTGCTTAGCCTAAAATTCAAGTGCAAGATAGACCAGGCTGTGTTATGCCTCTGTCTTTTGTTGAAAACTCAGCTGGTCAAGCCCACCCAATTCTGTTTCTTTGTCTCCATCCTCTTTCATTCCTCTTTCTCCCTTTCTGCTCCATCAAAGTGCAGGCAATGTTGGCATAGTCCCTGAGGTGCTTCCATCGTGCAGGCTCCATCATCTAACATGTTTCAGAAGACAGGAATCCTGTGGAGCCAGGAGAGCGGCTCCCACGTTTTCATAAGTAGTCTCTGATTGCGAGGATCTGGAGGAATGGATTCCTGCAGATGGTAGGTTATTGCAATCATTGTTGTAAGGATTTATGTCCTTGACCAAGCCCATATTTCCACTTGTCTCCGAACCTGCCCAGTCCCAAGTGAAGATTTGTGTGCTCGGCTGCGTTTCCTTCTGTTCCTGCTTCTCTTCTCGAGGCTATATAAATCCTTAGGAAGATGCTTGCTCCACTGCATCAGCTACCCAGAACTGATATCTACTCCCTTCCCTATATTCCTGCTTGTGCTTCCCGATCCCTAAAGTGAGAACCTCCTCAAACGGTCTCATCTCTGTGCAGATCTCTGCCTTGGCAGTAGTTCCTCCCTGGCGATAGGAACACCCACTGCCAGCCTGCAGCTTATCCTGGTGAAGGCAGAGGCTGAAGAGGCCAGCTGAGACCTGCATTTTAGATTTTCTCTCAGAGAGTCGTGTTTTATAGTGCCAGTGATTGTCTCTCGTTCCATGGCTCCTCTCTCCTCCCCTGAGGTGCTATCAGCCGTGTGAAGCAGAAGATCACTGCCCTGGTCGGGTAGCAGAGCAGCTCTGTTGGACAACACCTTCTCATCAGGGGTTGGAGCTTGACGTGGGGTGATGCTATCAAAACCAAGCCAAATCAGGTGTAACCTCAGCCCAGATCCTTTCCTTTCTGGTGAGCATGGCCATGGAGTCTGGTCACTACACACCAGTGCTTTTTTTTGGCTGAATATATGAATTCAGCCCCTCCCCGATGACAGCACAGGGGCTTGCTGTAGCTCCCAACTCAGCTGTCCCTTACATCAAAAGACGGGGGATTATTCTTTTATGCCAAAGTCTCTGGTTTCATATCTCCGACAGCTCAATCAGCACATCAACTGGCAACAAGATCAGATTATGGCGTTTTAAAATGTCTCAGATAAGTGCAGACCATGAGTATTCAAAAGCACACACAATCAGATTGTAAAATTGGCTACCAGAGCATGCCAGGGTATAAATAAGGATTAGACAAATTTAGGGAAGACAGGTCTATCTGCAGCTATTAAACATAAGGGATCAGGTGCGATTTCTGTTGCTGGAATCTCCAAAACTGATGATTCCTGGAAATAGGGATCAGGGAAAGCTTGTACTGTATATCTCTGTCTTATATCCACCCACAACGAGGGAAGTGCTGGAAAAAGCAGCTGTGGTCCTCAAGTTGGATCTGGTATTTTCTCTCCATGATTGGCTTGTGTGTGTTTGCTGAAGAGCTCTGCAGGTGTCCTGTACCCACAGGTACAAGGTGTGCTTTACCAGGCACATCCATGCCACTCATCACAATCCAGGGATAATCACCTGCCTGAATGAGACAGCTAGATTTTTTTCTCTTGTTTGCCTTAGCCACTCCTTGGCATACAAATCTCTGTTACAACCCCAGGAGAAACTTCCTCTGACCTCTTATTAATTTCCTTCTTCCAAGTTCTTTTTCTGTCTCTCCCACTCATCCCTGAATTTCATCCCTTTAAAGACTCTTTAAGAGACTTGTCCTAGGAAGGTGTCACTCTTCAGTCCATCCTTTAGGACAGATCCATCTGGTCAATCTATTGAATAGAAGACAAAGGATTGGGTTGATAATAAGGTAGCTCCATCTCCAACCCTTTCTGTTTTACTGATCGCATCGTGACTCAGTTTCCCTCATTTCTACAAGAACAGAAAAATTCACTGGCCTTTGTGAAGGGCTTTGGGCTTAGTTAAGGAAAGGAGTTGTTTAAGTGCAAAGTGTTAATTATTATTACTGACAGGCTGTAACTAATAGTAACCATTTAGCTGGGCGATATGGAAACAGGTATGCTGTTAATTGGTTTACAGTAGATTTAGCTGAGGTCTGGTGGTTGCATTGCAGACAATCCATCATTGTTGGAAGCAGCATGAAGTTATGGCTGGGTTCAATTACTGCGAGTATCCCTTTGCCTGTGGTCTTGTGCTAATAGCCCAAGACGTGTCACCAGTGAGCATTTGAGTGAAATCTCTAGAAGAATGTGGGACAAATCTGTAAATCTCCTTCTGAAATGTCCTGCCAAAAAAAAATACAAGAAAGTCTTGCATGCCAGGAAGGAAACATTAATTAAAAAATCAGCTGTCCTGGAAATTAAGTGGGAACGAGTGAGAGCAGATAGATGGGGATGGAATGAAATTCCAGAGGAAGAGCCTGTAATTCCCTCCATTTTTAAAGCCCGTGGACATTTGCAAGTGGCTGTTAAAGCTCGGCCCCCTGTCCTGCTGCATGGGCAGGACTTGTGGTGCTGCCTGCGGGAAGGGACCAGCGACTCCCTGCAATCTCTGCAATCAGGGTTTGGTCATCTCCTCTGGTCATCCATTTCCTTTGGTCATCTCACCACTAGTGACTACTCTGAGGGGAAGAGATCTAGTGAGAGAAGAGTACATCTCCATGGGGGAGAAATTGCTGGTCCTGAAAACATGAAACAGCTAGAGCAGAAAGGGTTTTTTTTTCCACTGATAAACCAGTGGTGGGGAATCTCTCTCTCCCCCTCTCCCACCACCAACTGCTGTCATCTCGTTTCCAAAAGCTGGTCCCTGTCTCCATCAGCATTTATGTGACTCCATCTCTGCCATGCTGAGTGATTTATCTAAACACCGGCAGCCACTGCAAATGACGGTACAGCGAGGCAAAGGCGGGGGAGACAACAGAGGGGCCAAAACGTGACTTTCTCTCCACGAAATCGAGCCCAGGTGCCTATTTCCAGCAGCTCCAGTGCATGTACATCAGTGACAGGGGGAGAGAAAGAAAGGGACGTTTCAGACCCTGCTCAGACATTTAAGGGCACTTAATCGAATCAAAATATTTCCCCTGGAAACACTATACAGACATGTATGTATGCTTATACGTATGCATTGCTCCTTCACTTTGCACATTTGCTTCCCGTTCACGCTTTTAGTGTATTAGGGGAGCAGGTTTTAGGGAAACGCAGGGGAGGAAGGAATGAGACGGTGTGAGTTGAAAAGTTGGGGTAAGTCCTTCTTGGAGTGCGTGTGTGTGTGTGTGTGTATAGTGTGTATATGTGAGAGAGAGGGGGAGTGAGGAACCAATCACTCGGGAAACCCACGCGGGGCGGCTGCGGGAGGAGTGTGATGCAGAAGCGGCGAAGTGAGAGGGAGCAGGGAGAGGAGCGAGCGGTGACTTCGGCAGAGGCAGCCGGGAGAAATCACCAGCCAGGATTTGCTCCTCTCTCTCTCTCTCTCTCTAATTTCTATTCAGCTCCTCCCCCGTGTGGTTGTGGCTTTGCCTTTCCATCAAAAGCCTGATCAGCAACGCCGGTCTTGGGGGGGGCGGGGGGGGAAGCGGGGAAAAAAAAAAAAAGAAAGAAAAAAGAGCAGAAAAAAAAAAAAGAGGGAAAAAAGGAAAAAGTGCAAAAGAAGGACAAGAAAACAAGGAAAATAAAAAGAGGGGGAAAGAAAGCAATCTCCCCTACCCCCCAGCTGCATCTAATCCAGCAGAGTCTGAAACTTTATGGAGTTCTCGCTGTGTTTACCCCGCGGTGGGTAAAGCGGCAGCGCCCGGCTCTGCTCCTGCTCTGCTCCTGCTCTCTGCTCTCTTTCCTGCTCTTTCTCCCTCGCTCTCATCAGCAGTCAGCAGCGATGGAAAAAGTTGCTGGCTGGTACCCAGCCTGGCACGTTGCTCTCCTGTACTGGACATGGCTTTTTCTCTTCACTTTTGGCTTTACCGGTGCAGAAATAACTTGCAGATCCTGCCGTTCCCAGGTGAAGCCGCAGCAGCAACATCCGCAGCAGGGATTATTAATGCATTTGAGGACCGACAGAGGAGAAAAGGAGCAGCCGAGCTTCCCCGGGGAGAAGGGAGGTGAGAGAGGGCAAGGAGCCGGGCTGGAGGCGGAGGATGCCGGGCTGCAAGCCACCCTCGCCCCAGCTCCGGCGGGGACGGAATCCAGCGGCGGGGAGACCCGGCGATTCACCGGGGACCCCGAGAAAGTGGCCGAGGAGAGCCGGCCCCGAACGGCGGCGGCGTCGTCTCCTGCCGAGGACCATCCTCTCCGGGGCCGGGCGTCTCCCCCGACGGGCGGGCGGCCGGGGTCGGAGCGGCGGCGGCGGCGGGGCCGCAGCCCGCGGGGCGCGGCGGGGCGGGAGCCGGGGGAGAGCGGCGCCGCCCGCTTCGGGCTGGAGGAGCTGCGGCTGGGCAGCACCACCTTCGCCCTGGCCGGCGACTCGGCACACAACCAAGCCATGGTGCACTGGTCGGGGCACAACAGCAGCGTGAGTACCCTTTCCCTTGGTTGTTTTTTTTTTTTATTTTATTTTTTTTAAATTTTATTTTGATGGGATGGGAGGTGGAGGGTGCTGGGGTTTTCTTCTTCTTCGAGGAGGGGGGGGGATTTTGCGCCTCCGGGCGCCGCGGGTTGGCTTCGCTTAGCAGTGTGCAGTGGGGCAGAAGTGCTTCAAAAGGGCCATTCTTCTGGAGCAAAAAAACTTTCCGCCGCCCGCCCGCTGAGCACCCCCCCACACCCCCCCCCCCCCTTCTCCTTCACCCTGAAGGCAGAGAGAGGGATAAACCGGAGCACAGCCCCCTCCAGCCCCTTTCTCCCTCCTCCTGGGGGCAGAGGGGGATAAACCACTGCCACTGCCCGCGGCAGGGCGAGGAGAGGTCGGTCTTGGGGGAGATCCGTCCTCCAACCCTGCCTCCTCCCCAGGGTAACCCCCGCCGGGAGCCTGAGCTGCGAGCAAGGCCTGGGAAAGCCCCTCTGGTGCTGCTCCTCCTCCTCCCAGCCCTAGGAACCCACGTCAGCCCAAGGGTTCATCCCCAGGCCCTGCTGATGGGGAGATGCTGGAGGGCTTCTGGACTTCATCTCCGAGGTGCTTCCGTGCAGGGGATAAAGCTGCCTCTTGTCACCGAGGTGTTAAAACAAGAGACGTCTTGTCCCTTCCCCCTAACCCGGACGGTTTTTGTGAATAGCAGCAGAACGGCTCCCACATGAGCCGAGCAGAAAAAAAACAGGCAGAGAAGTAGGTGACTGGTTTCCAGGCTGGAGCGATAGTCATGGCATCAAAGTGATGAAAGTGACCAAGTTAACCCAAGCCCTGTATCCCTCTGGCCTCCACTGCAGGGACAACCTGGAGCTGGAGGGCTGAGCCCTGGGGAAGGCAGAGTGAAGACCGACGGGCTTTCTGCCTGCCATTGACTCTGCTCCCGGACTAGCAGAAGCTGGGGGGGATCAGTCTGTGGGAATGCTCCAACTTCTCTCACTTTACATCTTAGAGGCAGCAAGCAGAATGCTAATCAGAGAGACAGGGATGCCGGCACGACATGGTCCTTGCCCTTGCAACTTCCCAGGGGAAAAGGGGACCTGGGCTCTTCTCCTCTAAGGTGTCTGCAGCTGTAATGCTAGAAGGTTTCAGGCTGCTTGGCAGAAATCCTTGGCATCTCTTTCAGTTTTTAGCACTAGGAGCCTAGTAACGTTTTGAAATAATGGTCTAATCATTACGTATTCATTTTGGTATAGATTGTATTGAGATGTATCACAGCCACCTGATTTAGAATTACAGCGGGTGTCATAGGCACCTCACTGTGAGGTTTAGCCCTAGTTAATTGTGATGTGGTCTCATCAGGAGCTTTTTAATCAATTAATTGACAGAGGAATACTTGTCACCTCTGTTTTGAAGGACTTTCCTCTTTCTTCACAACCCGGCTAGCCTGTCTTTTATGGAGTTGTGTGAACAGAAGCTGCCTTGTAGGAACTCAGGTCTGTTCATACAAATTGAATTGAGGCTGACAGTAGTTTAAAGTGACCCGTTTGCCAAGAAAAACGCTTCTGATATAAAGAATCACCCCACAGGCATCAGTTTTTCTGGTCTCTCACTGTAACTACGTTTAATCTGTACATTTATCAAGACACATATACTGTTACCATATATGTGTTTTATTATACATGTGCTTAGGTATATACATATACATGCATATATGTTTCTGCCCACTGTGACAGTATGGAAAATGCTAGGGACTGGTTTACTCTCTGCATGTCTTGGTGTACAAATGTTTTCAGGGAGCGGTGGGGAAATAATTTGTTGCTGTCCTTCCCAAAGAGCTGCGGGTTGCGTTGCGTACGGGGAGGTTACGCTCCCACTTCGCTGCTGGGGGTTCTAGCAGTGCTGTGCCATCTTGTGCCGTGATTGCATCCCCTTCACAACACTAAATGAAGCTGGGTCCCAGCAGGACTTGGATACACAACAGGATTGTCCTGGCTCAGCCGAAGCAGTGGTGTGTGTTCAGTAGGTTGCCCAAAGTGGCACCGACCCAATACCCCTGCATGCAGGTTTTTGGGCACTTATCCGTGAAAGGAGCTGGGACTGGGAGGAGGTTGGGGGTGAAATCCTTCCTTTAGGGTGCAATGTATGTAGTACTGCCTGTGTGGGGGTAGCAGAGGATCCCATGGTTGCGAGGGGTGCTGTGTAACCCCGGTGC
>JAOTQQ010000002.1:27252490-27275453 GCA_026546715.1 Gallinago undulata | reverse complement strand
GCAATGTATGTAGTACTGCCTGTGTGGGGGTAGCAGAGGATCCCATGGTTGCGAGGGGTGCTGTGTAACCCCGGTGCCCTGGCAGCTGCCACCTTCCTACCTGTGGCTCCCTGCCCTGGCAGAGGGGATGCAACACACCTTTTCACATTTTCCTTCTTACATGCTGTGCAAGTGCTGCTCTTCAACAGCTTCTGCCTTTCACCCAGGCACAGGGGCACTGTGAAGGTGGTCGTAATTTGCAGCATCTGTGTGACTACAGGAGAAATCCAAAACAAACAAACAAAAAAAGATTTGAGATCCCTTTAGATGGAAAAGCTGGAAAACTAAAGCACTGTCCCCAACAAGTTTTTCTAATGCAATGCACCTGATTCTGCTGGCCTCAGTGTTGTTCCCTAATTTGGGTAGTGGTTTGGACTCTGATTTATGTAAGGGGTTGTTCTCGGTGTCTGCAGCTTCTTTCAGGCTTGGCTGTGATTTCATATCGAGTGTGTGTACCATCTAAGTGGTGGCATTCAGCTATGAGGATGAACTCACTGTACACGGGTACAATAAGAATAAAAAGAATAAAAAATACTAGTCCAAGTCATCCTGGTGTAATTCCACCAACGTAAATTGTCTTAAATCAGGGATTATTTTGGCCTATTAATGACTTTAGGTACTCCCTGGACATCTTACCTGGACAGCACAGTGTCTGTATCCCGACATCTGGAGCGTGCCCATCTCACATCTGTAGGGTTGGTCACACCAGTGCACTCACCCCTCCTGTCTACCTTGGCTTTTTCACTGGTGGAGTCAACAGGAGCTCCCTGGAGGACAGTGTAGGTGTAGGGAGCCTGGATTGTCAGGTAACATAAGGATGAAACCGGGGGTGTATCCAGTGCTGTATTAAAATACTGGTGCGTCTCAGGCTTTCTTTGACTCCAGTGGAGGTGAGCGAGGCCACACAAAGGCCACCTGGCATCTCCACAATCCTGAGCTTTTTCAGTCTTCAAAACAGAGAAGGGTGGCTGCAGCTAAATTGGGTGCTGGAAATGGTCTCTGGCTTGTACCAAGTCCCAGACTGTCTGGGAATGATCTAGAAAGGTGTTAACTGGCTCATGCCAGCACCCTGCATGGAAGCATTCTGACAGTATAACACGAATATAGACTACTGAGTCTGTGGATGTGTCCTATATTGCTTAATTTACCTGCTTTGATACATCCTGAGAGTCTTTCCATTCATCTGTTGAAACCGGAGTAAAAGATCCTATGAGATAAAATCGTCCTCAAATCTCTGCTGCAAGACACACAAGCGAGGTCTCCTGCCTTTTTGTTCCACTGAGAAATGTCATTATCAATGTGGAAATCAGCAGGTTTCCTAGCTCACAGAGATATCAACCGTGCTTCCTGATGTGGTGTATCCGAACACTGTAGGTGAGAGTCCCCATAGCTCCCTTAATGCTCTGCTGCAGACTAGGAGAAAACACCTAGTGAAGATTTGTGTCTGGAGCCAAAAGAGAGACTTGGTTTAAACGTAAAGAAGCAAATCTATCAGAAAGGTTCATTATGAACTTTTGGGATATGGATGGTTCTCAGACCTTAAAAGAAACCAAGACTGCTTCTGTCCTGCCTTGTGGTGAGATTAGCGCCTTACTTGTTCCTTTGAAAGTACCCTGGGGAAGCAGGAAAAAAATTGGAGGGGGTCAGAAGACAAGGGAATCTGAGCAGAAGCCTTGATACTATAGCTCATGCTATTTGTGCGCTATGTGCTGTATGTGGTGCTGTGAAAGAAAGCCACGTGGGTTTCACATTCACTTAATAAGGCAGTTTACTTTTCCCTTGCTCTGGACAGAAAGCTCTCCTGGGATGGTGTATTTCACAAAGATTTTGGGTATGTACCCCGCCGTACAGTGGGTGTTGGCTTTCACGTGGCCATGATACCTTGAAACAGCTGGTTCAAACTCCTGTGATTTACGTGGCTGGAAAGACAAAGCTGAGCTTCTCCTAGGTCCTCCACACCAGAAGATCCTCAACAGACTGATGGAGGTGGAGTCTGGACCAGATGCAAAACAACCATGGCCCGACAGGTTTTATATTCCATCCACAGTAGAAAAATCAATAGAATTGATGGGTCCAGTGCAGGAGGAAGCCTGCAAGGTCGTCGGTGCTGATGTCAGGTGATTACACTAGACAACAGGGGAAGGGTTAGGTCTCTTTATGGGAGAGCTTTTAGGCAAGATGAGACTCTACATTAGGTATTACTTGAAAGATTTTACTTGATGTTATTGACGGAATAGGTGAGGCAGGATAACAAAGCACCTATGTATTTCCAGTGCACTGTAACCTGCTGTTAGGTTTCCAGTCGAGGCATTCAGACCTAATCCAGGAATAAGGAACCTCAGGGAGGGTCGAGGGCTGCAGCAGGTACTGCATCCTACAGCCATAAACCGATCAAATTGTGTCTTAAAACCAGTTGGGTTTCCTTCAACCCACCCTCCTATTGCCGTCTTCCTTTTGTGATAGCTGTTCCAAGACTTAGTCTTTTGGTTTTTGGAAACTTCTGTTTGATTTCTGTTCTGTTAGGTAATTTAATTATTTTTATTTTTATTTGTACATGTGCTTTTTAATTAAAGTTATTTTCCCTCCCTGGCATTTATGCCCCCTGGAATTATTTTACAGGCAGTGATCATATTCCCTTTTAGCCTCTGGTTTGCTAAATCAAGCAAGAACTGATCTTTCTGTATCCGCTTGTAAGACAGATTGTGGAAAGTGAACTGTGAATTTCTAGGAGTCGGGCTCCCAAGAGCTTGAATTTGAATCGGATTTTTTGCTTTTGATGAACACAATTCCATGCAGATGATAACGAATTTATTCCCTTTTACAAGCGAGACAGCAAAGACATGGCAAAAGGATCTTAAATTGCCAGTGTTCCTCTGTTCAGACCAGAATGGGGGGTCAAAATGAGTGGTAGCTCCTTGCATCCTCTCCCTCCAAGGCTTCTTTGCTCAGATGCTGTGTTCCTGCAGCTGGCTGCAGTTGGTACTCACTGTCCTTCCCTTGCGGGCAGAGCTGTGGGTCCAATGTAAAACTCCTGGGGGTGGATGAAGAACCTGCCAGCATCATCCTGTGAGTGACCAACATCAAGTCGTACGACGCTGCGCTCATCGCTCCCTTCCTCCCAAGGCAATCGCATTATTATAAAGGAGGAGTTTTAGGGAAATGAATATGACTGTGGAGCCCAGAGCCAGCTGCACGGCGAGACCCACGGTGAGGAATGACCCCACTGTCAGTCGCTTTGCATTTAGATTGGTTCCTAGGGTGCAGGAAACAGGTCCCCAAAAAAGATTCATCTGAGAAGGATGCCTGCATTAAAACGCTTCAGTAAGATGTAGTATATGTACTGCTTACATATTACAACAGTATATAACAGTATTAAAAGTATTATACACCAGATGCTGAGACTGTTTCAGGCTAATCTCTTGCTAGAGCTAATGAGGATATATTTAGGAAGGGCTGAGTAAAAATTGAGGAAACAAAGAGTAGGATTTAAACCAGAAAGAATCAAGTCAAATCAAAGTATTGCTGAAAGTCCCCTGTGTTCCAAATTTTGATCTTCTGGACTAGATTGGCTACTGTGTAGATCATGAAGTGCCTTACATCCATTCTTGTTCTGAAGCCTTCTTTAAAAACAAGCCTTCAGTGAGAGAAAACATCAGAAAATTTCCTGTAAATTTGAGTAGGAATTTTTCTTTAACCAGAAAGTTTTGAGGGATTTTGGGTTTTTTTGGGGGGTGTTTGTTGTTGGTTTTTTTTTTTTTTTTTTCCTGTGTGTATGATTTGGCAAAAATAGGACGATAGCTGTAGTATTTCTTCTGTGTTGCAATCCATCTCTAGATATATTTCTTGACTGGCTAAGATGTAGGCTTTTCATATCCAGAATATAAAATGGGATACGTGGGAAATTGTTAATAAGAATAGCTGTGTGCGGAGAAAAAGCAGTGGGTGAAGGAGAATCCGTGAGAAGTAGAAGAAAGGCTTGTCATTGTGCGAATCTAGTCTCTGGAAAAGAGTTTGGGAGATGGTGAGGAGCTTCCACCTGGACTGACAGGTGGGATATGCAAATCCCATCACTAGGGGAGATTAAGGAGAATAATAGAAGAGCTCTGACAGTTGCAACTGGCATTCACACAATACCAAGAGGCTATAAACTGTATAAAGCACTAGGGTAATAGTTTTCAATCTCCTTAATACTGTACTTTATAATAGAAAAGGGTTCTCTCCCTTTCCTCCTGACTTCAGATAAGACTTTTGTGTTTCTCTGACCTGGCAATCATGATGAGGTCTGTCCAGAGGGGGAAGCAAGGAGGTCAGGAGTCCTCAACTCATTCTGGAGAGGTTAGAGACTATTCTGACCCATCATGTTGTGGTATGGCTATATGCACCAAGGGCTGCAAGATTAGCATTGGCCTTGGACAATCTTGTGTCCTCTGGGCTTTTTTTCTTTCTATGCCAGACTGAACACAACCCTCATGTTGTGTGGAGCTCTAGCGAGGCGAGTGAAACTGTCCCATCAAAGACCTCTTTCCCTGAAAAATGCTGTTCTAGCTTGGCCAGAGCATTTCATAGATTTCATGTGATTTCCTTTTGATCTCAGAAACAGCCCCAAATGAGCCAAAATCTTGAGAGTTTAAATGTAATGGTTTTTTCACTGCTTTGTTTCAAGGCAGCGTTTTTTGGATGGACTTAGAATTCTTTTATTCTATATTTAAAAATGATCTGGTGACACAAAACCCTTGATGAATCGTTCCACATGGAGGCATCTAATGACACTTGTGATGGTCTGGCCTCTAACTGCTGCTTCACAGAGGACATCCTGTGCGTTCTGCATCCTACCTGATGGCCAGGCCTAGGAATAGTTGAGCATTTCAAACTATATTTGCCTATATTTGGGGATCTGATATTATTACAAAATCTATCTGTGCTGGATTCTGTTCGTCCAGAACCAAAGCTACATTCAAGTTTTCATTTCATAGGAAGAGAAAAAAAAAAATATCAGACTGACACAAAGCACTTCTCTCACTCTCTCTCTTTTCTTTTTCTTTTTTTTTTTTTTTAATATCTGGCCAGCAAACCAAAAAATCAATGACTCCCGCAGCTCTAATTGACATTTCTATGTTAAATGAAAATGGGCTTTGATTCCAATTCAAATGGCAGCATTGGGTGATAGACTAATTATTTTGGAATTTTAAATGCATATAAAAATTGATGCAATAAAATGATTTTCATGCCACTTGCAATTTTTTTGGCTGTCTCTTAAATCAAACAACAGTTAACATGAGAGCCCTTAATCCCCAGTTCTCAGTGCTGGTAATATAATAACACTTTTACTTGGTGCTGCACTTTCTCTCCTTGAGGAGCATAAAAAGAAAGTACATTGAGAAGAAACAGGGTATTTTAGGATATGTCCTAAAATGTAATTCCTTTCTTTTAGAGGGTCTCCAAGAACTTAATTTAACCTCACAATGCATCCCTAAATAAGGGAGTGATGTTCTCCTCTGACAGAACAATGGACTCAAAGCTGCCTCTGAACTTCTCCCCCGTGTGCTGTCACGCCAGGGACATGCTCAGGGCAGGAGGTGCTGAGGTCCCCCTGACGTGGGGCGAGCGGGAAGGAGAAAGCAGAGAAAAGAAATGAGATTTAGGCAATCACGGGGAAGAAGGTGGAAAATGGGACCTATTTCTGCTGCTACAGAGGGATGTCAGTGCCAAGTATCCCCTCCATGAGCAGCCCGTGCTGGGGGAGGTCCTCCAGTGCTGTCCCCGTGTGCTGGGGTCAGGAGGTAGGGGCAGAACTGCTTCTGCAGGGGCAGGAAGGGAGTCACAGGCCTTGTGATTTCTCTGTTCCTGGAGGAAAATCTCAGAGATAGCCCAGAGGAGACAAAGCCCATCTCAAGCAAGTGTCTTGAGTGGGATGGAGGGATTTAACCCATGTTGTGCTGCTGGGAAGTGTGGCTAAGGAACCTCAGGGTAGGATGAGGAGCCAATTATGTGGTAACTGCAAACACCACCCACCTTCACCCCCAGAGAGGTTGCTGTCATAAAAAAATAAAATTAACTTTTTTTTTTTTTTAAAGAAAAAAGCATTCCCTGATGCAGAAGCAGCAAGGTAGGGAAAATACTCCTGTACTTTCTGGGCTGGCAAAAATACTGGAGCGTGTCTAGTACATTTGTATCAGGTTTTATATCACCTTTGCTGGTGACCATTTAAGGAGAGTAGTGCCATGAGCTCTTCCAGATCATTTTCATGCAGGCCTTCAGGAGGAAGTGAAGGGCTCATTAGAAAAACTCAGGCTATTTAGATAACCCATCAGAGACATCCCATGTCTTTCCCCAAGTGTTTCTCTTCCTCCCTTGTTCTCACCTCCCCCACTGCATTTAAGGTTGAGAAAATAATTCAAGGGAAATAATTTATATAACAAATGTGGGCTTGTTTTTCTCTTCATAAGTCGTCCCTGCTCAATATGTGATTTTCTCAGGTGTACTTTTTGGGGGGGCGGTGAAGTAATTGTAAAGTTCTTGATTCAGAAATCAGTAGGAAATTCCCCAGTGATGTGGGAACGGATCCCTTTTAAACATTTGGAATAGATGTTGCATGGAAGATTTTTATTTTAAATACAAGGTGTGTTTTCAGTAGATGAAGGAGGTCACCCTTTTTGTGTGCGTGTGTGACTGGGTCAGTACAAACCTTTAGAAATAGCTTAATGTTCCCAGCCTTGGCCAAGAATGTTGCTGGTACTGTTCACTGAATATTCTCTGAAAAACATAGGCCTGTTTTCAGAGAGTATTTCAGAGAATTTTGGAGAATTGAATCCCACTGAATATTCAAATGAATATTTGAGGGCCTTATTTTTTGAAGAATTTACAGATGTATAAGTGTAAATATATTTACAGTGAAAATCAAGATTTGAATGCCAAAGAATATGATATGGAAAATTAATTTGCTTTCTGTTGAGTTTTCATGTAGTTTTCCATGAAAAAACTTTTCTATAGGCAAAAGATAAAAGCTTTATACTGACCATTTTAGAAACAAAATCAAAGTTAGGTCTTACTTTGATTGCATGAAATGTAATAATATTATGTTTTTAATAGGAGAGAGTAAGTAGGTAAATAAAAGAGATATGGATATATCCGCAAAGAGCAGATGTGTTAAACTTAGTACCAAAATGCATAGCTCTGTGGTGAAATGTCACTAATTAGAGGAGTTTTGAGGGTATTTATTTCCTGAGATGGTATTCTGGCTCAGGATCACACCAAGGGATGCGACCACACTGCCCCTCCTCCATTTCTGTGTGTGTTCCCACGCTCCCCTAAAGACGTTAAGCAGGACGGAGCCTGGGCTAGAGACACGAAGAACATCCATCTGGGCTTAGCCTGGATCCAGTGGGCAAACATCTCTATGGAAGAGTGGTAGTAACTATTTGGGTTATTGCAACCCCAAGGTGCTTTGATGCAGTCCTGCAGCCTTTGGGCAGGTACAGCTGTTGTGCCTTTTCTGTTTGTTTAAACAACAAACAGAATGACATGGTTTAATTGTGTATCTCCTGAAAAACGTAATGAAACAAACCAAACCAAAACATTCTCCATTGTTTTGGCTGAAAAGCCCCAAGCTCAGTGTTGCCTTCCATTTTATTTTCAACTATATATAAATTGACACTTGGTCTATCTTTTTTTCTTCAAAAACTCCTTATCCACTCCCATACAACTCATTTTAAAGTTGTTAAAGGAATAAATGTGGTTAATTCCAGCTGTCTCTAACCGCAGGATGTGAACTGAGCAGGACAGTGGGGTCCTGCCATCCCACCTGTGATGGAGAGAGCTGGACCATGGACACCTCTGGGAGCTGGAGCAAGGAACCCAGCTCTGCGTTACTGTGCCATGGGCCCAGGTCCTGCCATCTTCTCTTCTTCCACCAAAACTCTGGGTTCTGCAATCACCAAAATCCCTGTTATTTCCATCATGCTGCAGGCTGGGATCCCATCAGATAGATTCAGCAGCTCCCGTGCCTCCCTTTCTCATGGGAACGTGAGGAGTTCTTCCTCCCTGCAAACCCCAGTGTGTTTCATCCTCCTCCTCCTCCTCCTCCTCCTCTTTGCCAGCCACCCACAGCCCTGTCTGTTGATGCTGTTGCCTGGCGACCACCCTGTGATGGACAACTTGGAGGGAAGCAATGATTAAAGAACCTGAACTGGCTTCTGAAAGCAGCGCTCGTTATTGTAAAGTGACAAGCAGTGACGGCTGAGTGTGATTCCTAAAAAGCCGTGAAAAGCAGTAAATATGTGAAGAAAGTGCCTCACACACCTGTGTAGGTGTGCAAGTGCTGATTCCTTCCCTTGATGCAGAAGGACCAGGACAAGGCATGTTTGTCTTTATTAATGAAAGGTGAGCATAACCCTAATAATTGTCATGAGGAACAGACTAGCCCATGAGCCGAGGCGGGTTGCACCAATGCTGTCAAATATCTCAGCTACTCTGGTGGGCCAAGGAAGCAGTTAAATGGATGCTACAGGTGTTAGCAGGTATATCCTCTGCACTGAGAGGAACGCGTTGGAGCTTTGGCATGAAGGTGGTGGTCCTGCTGGGTCCACCTGCCATTTCTCCTCCTGCCTTCCAGATGGACGAGAGACCAGTGTAGGCACAAGGATGCAGGGTGCTTTCAGCTCTGATAGAGAACACATGCCCAGTTTAGGGGACTATGCATCACATCTTCCAGCATCAACTGGAAGGCTCCTGCCCTGCTAGCCTTCCTTCCAAATCCAGGTCATACCAAATATTGTCCTTGCAGAAGAAATTGGAAAACAAGATCAGAAGCACCTTAAAGGTGCCTGTAGTTAAACCAGGACATGATGAAGAAATGGGTCACTACTAGTTGAGAAATCTTAAGAAAGCCCTGCTCGTGAACTCAGAGAATGAGTTTTTTTGGTTTGTTTTTTTTTTGGTGAGTTTTTTGAGTGCTTGAAACAGGCCAGTTCTACAACTGGATTGGGGATCTGTGGATTTAGTCATTAAAAGTTCCTTATGACACAGTTTCCTATAGTCTCTTCCCTCTTACACCATCAAAAACTTCCTGAAAAGTTGCATAGAAAACATATTATTTCCCTTTTTCCACAGCTTCCTTTGACTGCATTCATTGTGACACAGCTCAGAATGAGACCCTGAGCTAGGGTTGCAATATGCTACTTGGATAGCTGAGGAGTTGCTGGACGCGATCACGCCTGAGCTCTGACAGAATTCGGCATCCCCACACTACAGGGATGTGGGCTACTTTTACCACCATTTGTCCAAATCCCAGAAATGGTAGGCTTACATCCCTTCCAATTATTTTTTTTTTCTTGTTCTTAAGTGTAACAGGCTCTCAGGGACTTAAGTGTTGTCATTGTCCAGGGCTCAATATTAAAGCTTGTCTTTTTGATTTTCCAGTGCACACAAGATCTAGATACACACAAGATCCAATGGAGCAAATAACGTATTTATACTGATGTTTTGTCTGATTTGTATGTGGATTTGGAGGAAGGAAATTAATGTTCCTGGTGCTTCCCATTTGCTTCTCCACCTCTCCTTTTAGTTTTATCCCAAGTTAGGATTGATGCATTTCCACTGTTCTCCTGTCCTGTCGGGGTGCTGGTCCCTTTCAGCCCTCCTCAAAAAAATAGCACTGTCTTGGCAGGCCCATTATATCTGTATTTTCACCACAAAGAACAGTAGGGGTAAGGTACAGCTTCGGTGCAGGCCAACATCACCTTTCTCTTAAAGCAGAGTTAACTAAAGATATTCCAATGTTACTTTGAACTTTTAAAGTGCTGTTAAATGTAGCAAGTATTTCAAGGAAATGTTTGTGCTGTGGATTATCTGTCTATGCTTTGATGGCTGCTCATGTCCTTTCAAAATTGCTATCGATGCCTGCACTTAGTGCAGCAGCACTGATTTTCTTCAGTGCTATTTAAGTTCTTAAAGCAGGTTGATCAGCAAGGCTTCCGAGTGATGGCTCTAAAGGGAAATAAGAAATCAAACCCCAAACTACTTTACAAATATCCTTCTAAAAAGAGTTAAGAAATCACCACTGCTCCTCTCAGACTGAAAGAGAAACGTGCACACACAAAGAGAAGAAAATTTCATCGCTTTAGTTGCTCTATCCCTTCCATATCTCCATTGCGTCTGGCACCACCTGGGAATGAAAGAGTTGAGGAGGGATGTTGAGTCTGTACCTGCGCTCCTTTGCTGCTCATGTAAATCAGGACTCACTTAGATGAAGCCAAGAACCACTTTGTGGCAAGCAGAGGGAGAATCCATCTCGATTCTCTATCCATCTCTAATGCTGAGGTATTTCAAGACCAGGCAGAAGGAATAATTTCTGAGAAATCTTGAGTTTGACAAAGTGGATTTTGGTGAGAAGCAAACCTTTCTGAGCAAGTAGAGCAAAGACATACCTAAAGAAATCTTATGAGGAGCAGAGAATATAGTACAAAGGAATCAGCATCTCATTATGAAACGTCACTCAGGAAACCTGTATTTAATCCTCTGTATAGAGAGCATTTTGTTTAAATAAGGACATACTGTATTATTAAACAGATGGAGATCTTCGCTGGAGAGAGTTCAGAGAAAAGGAAAGATTTCTGTAATTTGATGCTTCTGCTTAAATATATGGAATTTTATGGTTGACGTCTGAACTTGGATGGTACGATACGAATTAAACTTTAACCCATTAGTAAATTTGTCCTCCTAACAAGCTACTCAGAAATATGTTATGCAGTAGCAGCTGCTAGAAGATGAAAATACTTCATTGCAGAAATACATGGTATAATAAAGTATGGGAAATGAATGCAGTACCACAATAAGGGCAATAGAAGATAGAGTACATGATTTTAAATATTCACCTTCTGTATTGAGTTTAGAAAGGACAGATGACGTAAGTATTGAAAACAGCACTGAGACACGTAAGTCATTAAACATGAGTATTAGAGCCACTTGGGGAAATAAAGTTGTCAGAAGAATTTTCCATTAGAAAATATAGTTTAGTCAAAATCAGAAAATTTCTTGGGGGTATGTCATTTTCAGTGACATTTGCTACACTAAAATATCAACCAAAATTGTCTGCTCTCTGACAGTGTCAAAAACTGTAGAGAGAAACATTCCCAGTTGGCTCTGCTTTGGCACCACAATTATGCCAAGATACTAACGCTGTATCATGGAGACACATCTTATATACTGAATATATGACAATATGCAGAGTATATGGGACACTACACGATACATCGTCTCATTCCCAGGAGGTGTAAAACTTTGTTGCTTCTCGTTCCTCTTCCACCTTCCCTTGTGGGAATGAGCCCCATGAACCAGCTGTGTTTTTTCTTCCTCCTGGAGAGATTTTGTTTCCAGCTGTCTCCTCTTTCCTATGTCTCCTTAGTCACACGGTGGATGCCACCGAAGGACTTTTGCTGAAGTACCAAGTTCTCTGGGCAGTGAAGCCACCGCAGGGAGGCAAGTAGGTGACAATACAATGTTTTCCTTTCGGAGACAGTGTTTGTGGGGATTTTATTACTGACGCATTATCAAAAGGAGGTGCTCTGGTGCTATTGATTATCAGCTGAAAAATGTTTACTGGTACTCATTTTCATGGGAAATTTCATGGTCTTGCCTTTCCTCCTTGGGACAGAAACCAAACATCATCCTGTCTGAATGTCTCACAGAACAGAAATCGTGGCTTCTGACACATTCAGGTAGGGAATGCAGCTTGGAAGGTGGTTTTAAAATGAACCTCAGCGATTTTTGCTTTCTATAAAATGTTCCTTAGTGGCTGCTATGAAGTTAAGGTGAAGGTAACTTGAATATCAAATATTCCTTTTTGTTCCTGAAACGGTCTCGGCTTTACTAAGGATAGCTCTGTGGAAAATCAGAAGTGTGGCAGCTTGACCATTCCTTAACTAGCCAGAAACTCAAGGGGAAAACAGATTGCAAGAGGAACATTTGAAAACCCAAAGAGCTATTTTTCACTGTTCTGACCCTTTTCACTGCTGAGCAGAGTGACAGCTGAGGTCCTAAGGAATGTGGTTTCCACCCAGGCAGGAGCCTCCTGAAGGTGTTAATTGCTGACATTGTTTTAGCGCAGAACAAAGAGATGTCTTCTCCCCGATAATTGCAAATCCTGTACAATGTTCCTTTTTACAGCAGTGAAATGCTTTAAAGACAAATATTTGGATCCTGGCTCAGAGTACTGTCAGGCAGAGGTAGCTGTGGTCTGGCAGGCAGGCAGAGCCACTCGGCTGCAGACACAGTTCCAGGGAATGCTCTGGATTGCTTTCCAGAGGAGCCAGGTAGCTTCTTTCCGTGGGAGGTAGACTAGATAATTGGTTCTTCCTTGCACATGTAAAGAGGCAACAAGAAGCAGCAGAAACACGAGGTTTACAGATGCATTGATTATGTGACCACTTGATGCAGACCTAGTAAAGGTTTTTTTTTGTGTGTGATTTAGATAATTAACTTCTAAAAGGAAAATAATAATAATGAAAAAGGTACAGACAGGCACAAACACACAAGAGATGAACGTTGATTGTAGGGTGTGGTGAGAGGCAGCAGAAGGCAATTTGAAGGCCTCAGGGTGTAAATTAACTGATGAAGGGCAGGTGACCCAGCTGGCTGTAATTACCTGCCTTCCCAGGTGGAAGGAATAAGTCATTAAGGAGGAAGAGATAAGAGGGGTAAGGGCAGAAACGTGAGAGTCTTTAGTGGGACTGTATGAAGTTGTACGTAGTCTGTGGTAGAACAGCTTTTTAGTAAAGAAGCTGATTTCTGGTTGTTGGTAAGCTTGGAAAAAACCTGATATCAAGTGACCTTGAGAACTGAAGAAGAACACCCTTGTCTGAAGTGGTTTCTACTGGTGAAGAGATGTCCTAAGCAGGTAGGAAGCTCTCTCTGTTATGGAAGGTGCTAGTGAGAATGAGGGAAGACTTTGCAAAATAGGGAAGGTTCGAGCTGGAAAAACAGTGTGCTAAGGTGTTGCCTGGAAAACCCAGGGAAGGGAGCAGCAAAATGAAGTTGCTAATAGAGCAAAATAAGGTGATGGTGGTGGAAAATCACGTTTGTGGGGTATGGCCTTGAGAAGTGAAAGAGCAGACAATTAAATAAAAGAGGGGAGTAAAAAGTGGGGTGTGAGAACTGGGGTCAGAACAATCAGTTTTAAGGGTGGTTTTATCTCCAGAATTAGCTAAAGAGAGACTTTGGGGGGAAGAGAGCACTTCACAAGTTAAGATGCAGACAGCTGGTTTGATTTCATTTTAAAAAATCAGCGTGAGCTTTTTGAAAAGTAGTGTGGATTTTCTGTTGGGGATTTTGGACTTTGGTGATATGAAACACTGGTTGGTAACAAAGAGGCAGAAAGAGGATAAAAGGATAAAAACAACGAAGCCTGGTTATGCACAGGTGAATCCTGTGTTACTGATTGGAGGAGGACTCAGACTGACTTGGAAGGAGATTAATTAGCAGACATTAGCATTGCTAGACAAAATTTAATACTCCGAGGGTAGAGAAAGTTGCTGGGACATAGATGGAGGAATTTACCTAGTAGCAGTTTTCCATGCTATGACTTTCCACTCATGCGCTGTCCTGTTTCTTCTCAGCATCTCTGAATGGAAGTCATCTCTCTCAGCCACCACCTGTGGTGGTTTGACACGAGCCAGCCAGCAAATCCTGTCTGGCACATCTGGTTTAATTGTATTTCTATGCTTAGTGTCAGAGTTATAATATGTGAACAAGACTCTCTGAAGGGACATAGGTAATTACATAAATTGGTGTGGAGACATTTTGCCAGAGAGATGTATTTTGTTTACCTTCTTGAATTTGGCAGGGAATTGCCTTGCTATTTGTAGAGGTACAAGTTCTTATAGCTGTCTGGGCTCAGAAAAGAGTGAAATAATTGGGGACTACAAAAGCCTTGTAGCCTAGCAGCTTCTGTTTTTAGAAGGGTGATGTAAGTAAAACCAGAGGCCTTTACACCCTCCTGCATCTTTGTGACAAAAGCTAATACAGACAAGGGATTGCCCTGGTCTCAGTGGGGAATTCTGATGGTGCATTTTTGCCTCTTGAGCATGCAGCCTTAGAAACAAGCTCTCCTGAGGCTAACGAAGCAATTGCAGCAGAGTGTTTGCAGCCTGGCTTGGATTTGAGGCTTAGACCCCAGGTGCAATAGGTTCTTCTTGTTGAGATGAGGAGTGGGCAATGTCACACATGGTCTTGGCTCGCAGCAAGTTACCCGGAGTGCACCTGTGTTTACCTGAGCTCATGCTGAGAGGCATTTAAGCTGAATTTTCTCTCAAGGTGAGGAGCCCTCACGTGGAGAGTTATCACAGATGGGTTAATGTATAGCAACTCCTTAAGTTATACTAGTGTGTGATAATTCATTTAAATCCTCAGATATTTCCTTTTCCAGCTGAAGCTTTTGCATGTCTGCCCACAGAAGCTTGCACCATGGCGTTGCTGATTGTTTTTTAAGCTGGTGTTGGCAGCCTGTGGCAAAAAGCTGATCTTAAATGGGTTTGTAAGTTATAAAAGGCCCAAAGAGGCAACTTCTAGCACCTGATATCCTGCAGTATATCATCTCAAGGGAGCTGGGAGTCTCTGGCCTCACCAAGAATCACAGGGCCCCTTATAAACTGCTGATTCCCTTTGGTTTCTTTTGAAGGTGGTTTCTCCTGTTCCCACTGATTCCTGCTCCGTGTGCTGCCCCTGCCTGCTGTCCTTCAGTCCAACTTAATTTGTGAAAGTTAGCCAGTGTTTTGGCAGCAGACTTTCTGTCTTCATACTGCATGGTTCCTTCTGGAAAGTAGAAGGAACAGTTCTTGCATTGCTGTTCACAGTTCTATGTAAAAGATTTTCAAATATGTCCCTTGAGATCAAAAGGGTTTTTGAGTTTTGTGCGTTATTTCTTTTGTATCATATGTGATATGTGAAAACAAATCTGTACTTAGATACACCATATTTTGGGCAATCTTTACTAAAGATGAATTTGACTCGCTCTGGTTGTTAATGTAGTCTAGTCCCTGGCACGTTGGTGTGCTCTGACGGGCAGTGAGGATGGGAACTTCCATTGGTGAATGATAATGGACAGTGACAGCATTCCAACTGCCCCTTCTTCCACCTGTCACACCAGCACCACTTCTGTTGGTGTCACAAGACAAATGGGATCACCAACCCATAGATAAGAAAATGTCTTCCCAGAAGGAGAGGTAGCTGTCAGTCTGGCAAGGTTGAGGCATGGCAGGTGCATGGGACAAAGCATCACCCAGCCAATGGTGCAACTAGTCCAGACACCTTGGCCACCATAACCATGTGTCTGCTCATTGCTTGTCTGCTGGGAGAGCTTAGCATATAGAACTGTGCTCTGCAGATGTAATAGGGTGCATTAGCTGCTCTTTGAGATGCTAGGCTCTGTGTTACTTTTTGCCATTAGAAAGATGAGGATGAGCAGATCTAATATTTTGTGTTTCGTCAACACAATTCCATTTATGTTGGAATAAAGGGACCATCTTGATGGAGGTCTGGGATGGTTTCTTGTGCTGCATTGAGGTGCCATGCTTTCCTTGTTAGCCTCTTCAGGTTAGGAACTGACTTGTTCAAGACAGGACTTAACACTTGTCCTGCCTTTTAATCCAATTCAACATACTCCCAACTTTCTAAATAAATCCCAAGTGTTTACTTAGGAATTGAAAAGTAGTATTTCAAGGTATGTGGGGAAAGTGCTTATTACCAGCTCAGTCCTATTATCAGAGACTAAATATTCCAGCAATCTCATTTGTTCTGCGAAGGGGGGACATCAAAAGAACCATGTAGAAATCTTGACAAGACTCTTCCAGTTGATGGCATCCATCACCACTGAACAGCGTTTCCCCCAATGCGTGCATATGCAGAATGCAGGTCTGTCCACATAGCCACAGGTAGCTGCAACCTGCCGTTGACACTGCTCCTGTTCCCTCACATGGAATGTAAATTGTAGCCAGGATGAAATATTTTGCTAATTAAAAAAACATTAAATGATCTCCATCTACCTTCTCCCCAGTGAACAATGCAATTGAATTATCATTAGAGCTTGTACAGAAGCTTTGATAACAATGGAGCCATTTGTATTAAATTCAGCCTTAGTTTTCTTATTCCACTAAGTCCCACCATTGTGTTCATCGTACTTTGAAGTCATAGCAATCTTCCCTCTCCTGCTATTCACCTGATTTATTTCAGCCCCAACACACAGCTCCTAAATTCTTGTTAAATTTGTTTCTGAACAAAAAGGACTAAAATCAGAGTCTGTTTTAAGTGAAAGACATGAGGCAGTTATGGTTCCATTCATTTGCTTGTATCTATTTGCTGCATCTAGAGAGCTATTATTATGCATGCAGTGCTGGAAAATAATAATACTAATAAAAAATAATAATTCTTCCAGGGTTTGCTGTCAATAGCAACAATCTAAAGAGAACTCAAGCCTAGAGAGTGAGTGATGATATTTCAGTTCTGCTGCTAAACTTTAATGCTTTCCGGATGCACAAAGAGGATGAAGACAGACAGGAACTAGAGGGATGTACTCAGTCTCTGAAGCCAGCCCCTGGTGTGGTGCGAATGGGGTCATTCAACTCCACCCCAGACCCTTTTAATGGGAATATGCCAGCTGCTGAGTGGTGTGTGACTTGGAGCGCTGCTCTGAAGGGGTAGTAACTTCTGTGGGAACTCTGCCTTCTCATGGCCCTCCTGTCTTTCCCCTCTTTCCCAAGGAAACCATCTTCTGACTCAGGGATATGCAACAGCTGAAGTTTTATCTCTGTCTCAAGCTGTGTTGGAGCAGGAGCTCATGAGCTCAGAAGTTTGAAAGAACCCTTGAAAGGGTTTATAAAGCTGCTTTGGAGGGTTGCCTGTGACTCTGGGGACCGTGTATGGATGATGCTGAGTGTACAATAGGATGTTACTGCTGCTTTTATTTCTTCCAGGTATCACAAATTTAAATGGCTTCTCAGAACTGACCTTCCCCAAAGAAGAAATTAAAAGTCTTGTTGTTGGCAACCAATTTGAATCAGATAAAGGGTCAGCACTGGTGATGAACTTGGCCTTGTAGGAGTTGTGCTTGTCTAGGCTACTTGGTTGGCCTTGCTCTCAGGAAGATTTTTTTCAACCTAGATGAGTAAAAAACTACAGAATCCCAAGTTTAGTGAAAAGCCTGCTTATTTAAAACCTACTGCCTCTGTGTTAGTCTCCTGAAAACAGAGAACAGAAGAGCTGGGCAGGTGGGATTCGTTTCCTTTCTCTGATAAAAGCAGATTAATTTTAATACTGGCTAAAATTGCATGCATTTTTTCTTGGTAAATGAACCATAAGACACATTGTCAGAAGTGAGCCTCCCATAATGACTGTGGTTAATATTTTAGAGCCATTTTCTCTGTGGATCAGAGCTTAGACACAAGCATGTGAGAATCGGCAATATATGCTGTATATTAGCTTGATTTCTACTCATTTGCAGCTCAAGAGCATTCTTCCATTCCCTCATGCTAATTTTGGAATACCTCTGAGCTCTGTAGAGCAAGGGATTTGCATCTGATTTCATACACAGGTGTACGTGTATTTACTTGGGGAAAGCTGTCTTGTAGGCAGAAGGGAGGTAGGACAGTTCACAGGCTTGTGAGTCTCAGCTGAGGCTTGAGAAATCTCAGTTCAGTTATCTGCTCTGCTGCAGAGTTCCTATGTGTTTTCCAGAAAAATCCCTGTACCTTGTCGTGACTCAGTTCCCCGAGTTGTAGCGTGCATATCAAAAGCCTTGCCCGGCGTCCCATGGGACCCAGGAATCTAAAGCTGTTCAAAGGCTGTGGTGCACTAGTTGGTAAGAAGTGAAGGTAGAGGGGGAAGCTCTCCTAGTCTTCATCGGCAAAGCACTTACTCTAGTCATATGTAATTCTTTCCAAAGCCTTATTCTGGATGTTGCTTCTACTCCCTTGATTTTTGTTCTCTGAGCATGGCAGTGAGCTTGAACAGTGCTCAGCAAGAAGCATTAATTTTAATTCCTGGAATTGTCCACTGAATTAGATAAGGACTATTTCTGTGGTGGTTAGTTCCATGAAGCTCATATCAGCAATTGGTCCTATTGTCCTGACTTGGTCCCCTTCCTTTGTAGTGCTAGGAAGGGATGAGGATTGTGTTTGGGGAGCTACGGGGAAGGCTCAACCTCAAGCAGGGGATGGGGTGGCTGAGGCTGCCATAGGACCGTGCCTGTGGGTTGATGTGGCCAGTTAAGTTTCACAGCCTGAGCATTCGTTGCCTATGGGAGTGGGAAGAGACTAGTGGGTGGATATTATTGTGCACAGCACTTCCAGTAGTGTACTTCTCTTCAGACTTGGATCTTGTGGAGTATTTAATGAAGAAGTAGCCTTGCTGAACAAAAGCTGGTTGAAAATACAAATTTCTATGGTATGAGGAATACTGCACGTACCAAGGTGCATGTCCTCACTGCCTGGGTCTACTGGTCTTTCTCATGGCTTTTTTCTTTTTTTTTTTTTCATCACATTTCTTCTATCCTGCACAGTACAGGGAGCACTGGGACCGGCTACAAAGTGCTTAACACTCACATGGGGTAGGGAAGACCTGCTGCCTGTGTCTTTCAAGGTAGTACCCTTCCCTGAAGTGCTAAGCAAGGAATGGCTTTTGTGCCATGTTTTGGTCCTGTGCTGACTATTTTCTGCAAAGAGGGTCTTTAGTCATATCCTTCTGGTGTTGTCCACGAGTGCTGCTTCGCCTGGAGAGAACAGAATGTAGTTTCCATTTGCTATATGCCCCATAGGGATGTTTTTTGCTTGATCCCTGTTTTTGCTTTCCTGGAAGAAAACAGACCATGGTGCCTCTGCAAGTTAAAACTCTGTCTGTGTCCGACTGTCTGGGTTTCCCATTACTTTCTAGTCCTAATGCATAAACCACTGCAGCTGAGTAAACTATCTAGTACTTAAAAATGACTTCTCCATGTCATTTGAGCTTAACATCTGCTTCGGCACTGCTTAGGATCTGGAACAACTGGATAGTCCTTGTAGCTGACAAAGTTGGACTTGAGAAAATACAGCAGGAACATTAAAGTTTTAAGACAGCCACTTGGGAATGTAAGTTGAGACAAAAATATGTTGTTATGTTGTGGATGTAGGATAATAGCCTGAGCCCAGGATGAATAGTTGTAGGACAAAGGCAGCAGCTCTGGTGTGCTAAAAAAAAATAAAAATAATTGGGCACAGCCAAGGTAATAGTCTTCCAAAGAGCTCTTGAAATTGTTAACATTGCAATTATTCTTAAATAAAGTAGTTTTGTTCTACTTACACATCATGTTTTCTTGCTTTTTGCCCAAATTAGGGAAGTGAATTTCTTTCTTAACTATCCAGTTCTCTAGCCCTGACGTAGATATCTAACACTGAGGTATATTTAAACAGGTGCTTGTTTATTAAGTTGAGGGAGAGAGAAGGAGGAAACAGGGAAATTTGTAAAATCTTTTTAACTCCAACAGGTCTTTAGAGAAAGTGTAATGTTCTGCTGATTGATACCCGCTCACGCTAAGCAACTGTTGTTCTTACAACTTGGGTGTTGTAGTTGTTTCAGAGGAGTGACAGAAGGTGGAAGCTGTTATTCCTGCCGCTTTTCCTTGATAAGCTGGTATATTTTTCCCCCAAAAGCCTTTACCAATTTAACACTTTCCATCCGTGCTCACATAAGGACAAGGTTGCTGCAAAGACTTGGGAAAGGTTTCAGGAACTGAACACTTAATGAAAAGAAATTAGAAAGCACCAGCAATACAGCTGGGGTGAGCTAGAATTCTTATTTCACATCTTTATCGTGGGAATCCCCTGGGCTCCTGCTGGGACTCTGCTCTTTGCTTTCTCTGCCCCATTTCACAGCTCTCTCACTGCAGCATTGCCACAAAAGAAACCCACCTTTTTATTTATGAATATCTGAGAGACATTATCAGCACCATCTATTGGGGAAACGGAGGTATTGGTTTCTTCCCTGATTTGAATATGCAAAATCTTGTGGGTTTTCACTTGTTTTCTTGATTTCTAGCTATAGTTTAAAGGGAAAATGTGCCTAGACAACCTGTTTGTTTTTTAACTTTTAGCAGCCTGGAGCCTGCACTCGGGGGATTATGCCTTGCTTGAAAAGGTACCTTCAAGAAATGCAGTGAACCACTTAAAAGGGGGCAAGCAGACAAAGATTCAAATGTCAAAATGGTACCTTGGTCCTGGCAGGTTCTGTCACATCAATAGGACAAGGGCAACAGCCGAGAAACAATTTGCAGCCGAGGAGATGGGCACGTCTAGCGCCTTGAGTCAATCTAGACTAGCGTGTCTGAGAGATTTGGGTGAAGAATGGGATATTTGACCTTCTTGATCTTTTTAGGACAAAGAAAACTATAGCTTCAAGAAAAAGCAGAGGAATTATCATTGTTAGCAGAAGACTGACTTCAAGGCACATATGAGGCGTGGAGTGTTGTCATGATCCGGAGTAATTTCAGGACAAGCGTGGTTTGATCAGCGTGGCAACTCCTGATGAGATTGGTGGCCTCCCAAGCACGCTTGAAGAAATTTGTACGTGTAGGGCCTATTGAAACCTCTAGTTTGAAGTTATTTCCAACCTCTTGCTTATTTTGCTGCATTATGGGCTTTTCCCTGTTTCTCTGGTACTCACACCCATTGCATTTTTGTGCTGTCCCGTAGCTGTACATCACTGGTGCTCTTGTCTTCCCCGCGCTCCTCCTTCAATAGTAGGTAATTTCTTGCAGGGATCTCCGTGCCAGCAGACCAAGATCCAGATCCCCCTGTGGATAAGCAATGATACCATGAGAACACAGCAGATAATGGTCTCTGAAGTCAACAAGGTCTGATCCCTGCTGCTATGGGAAACGCATAGCCCCTGCACTGATCTCGTTTACTGTTGGTTTTAAATGGTTTGCTTCACAACGTTTGCTGAAGAACACTTAAATCTTTCTGACCTGTCCACTGAAAAATCTTTCCTTAATGCCCAACATAATTATATTTAGATCTTGTTTATCTGTTTGCTGTTCTGCCAACACAATCTTTTAATTTTCACACTGTGGTATTTGCACTGCCACCTCCTATTTAGAAACAAAAGCCCTGTCCTTCTGTAGCCTCTGTTTTACTTGGTAAACAAGCAAAGGTCTTTTATGGCATGGCTGCATGATTGCAGTTAATTGAATTAGCGTTTTAAAAAGCTAAGATCTCACAGGTAACTCAATCAGGAGAAGTATAGCTTTTTTAAAATGGGACTATTTGTATTCCAGACTCTCTGGATGGCTAATGTAGAGACCTAAGTACTTTCTATCATAAATTCCCATTTCAGTAGCTTGTTCTATCAGCGATAGGTGATAAGATAGCTATATTTCAGATAATTAACACCCTAAAATTGAAGGATTGTTAGCTGGATGAACGCTGTTCTGAGAGTCTGGGAGGATTAAATACGACGGGAGGGGAAACAGAGCTGTATTACCTTTGGGAACGTGGACTTGTTATAGATACAAAAGGGTTATTAAGACTTCTGCAGGTAGTGCAAGCTGGACAGCTTCGGCTTTGATCTCACAGGCTAGAGGGAATTGCAGTGCTGCTGAAATGCAAACTGCAGAATTGCTTATGCAGTGACAACCTCCAGAGCTCCTTCACTCCAGTTTTAAGTGATGCTAGTGACAGGTTTCCCTGCCTGCTTCCCTTGAGAGGTGTGCGCTTGGTCTAATTGATTGACCCATTAGCAAAGCAAATTTCTCTTGCTATTCAGCCAAAATTTTCCTTCTGCTTAATTTCAGCCCATCACTCCTAGTTATGCCCCCTGTGAGCCTGCATGAGCTGCCTCTGCCACACTATAGCTTTATTGATCTTGGCTCTCTGCAAGTAATTCTTAACTGACTGAACTTACTACTGGTGGTACCAGGGCAGCGATGGCACTGGCGAGAGCTCGTTTCTTGGCTTCTTGATCCATGGGGCTAGAAGAGAGGAGTGCAGGGAAAGGAGAGCTGCAGGGAAAGAAAAATTGCTCGGTAAACTTTCTAAATGGCCATATGAAGTGGTGAAAAGTGATTTCTGAGTTTTCCCCAAGCGTTCAAACCTTTGAGCTTGCACAGTTCTGTCTGTGTGTGTGTGATGATGTGTGCAAAAAGCCAGGATGTCAGAGCAGGTGTCCAGAAACCAGAAGATTTCTCAAGAGTAAGTTTTGGATTCCTGTAAGGCAGCGTGTGAATGTGTTTTGTGGGGACAGGAGAAGGATAACGTCTGGGGAAAGTGCTTTTCTGAAAGTGTTTGGCTGAGGAAACCTGTTGCCATGTAGAAGAGAGGCATCATGAGAACTGATCCCCAAACTCCATACCCTGTGATCCTTTCATTTCAGTGTCTTAGTCTAGGTTACGTATTCTAGAAGTACTGATCATGCTCAAGTCCCCATGAGCTGGGGGGAATAACAACCCCTGGACTTGCTCATGGCCTGTTTAGATCTACCTTGTACTGGGTAGATCTCTGTCTCGCCATCAGCTTTGCGCTGGTGAGTTTATTCTGCCTCTGAGGGTGTCACTCAGCTGAGCAGCTGAACAATAAAAAGATGGATGGTGATGCTGGATTCCTGTGCCTCAGCTTACTCCTGGGTGCAACAAGATCTCTTTCCCAGAGGTACTAGAGTGGAAGAGGGGAGAATGGTATTTCTGTTGGTGGGATTTAATTTCAAGACATTTTGGGCAGCCTGCTCGTGCCGCCGTGCAAACTGCTCGTATGTACTTCTCACAGAAAATCTGATCAACAGGGTAGGTAGGGGGGGAATTGTTAATAAGAATTTTAAAACCAAAACCACCGATGAAATTGCATCCCATGTAGGTGAAAGTGGGGGAGCACACAGGGTAGTATAGGCTGGGAAATACAGCTGTTCTGTGGAGAAA
>JAOTQQ010000002.1:27199224-27252390 GCA_026546715.1 Gallinago undulata | reverse complement strand
TTCTCCCATCGAGTTCCTTGAAATGCTAGCACAAAACTGGAGTTATCAAGCCTTAGGCACTACATGGTATTTACAAGCCGAGGTATCAAACTCCCCGCTTTAGGATACAAAGCCCCTCTCAATGCAAGGAGAAGAGCTAAGCACGGGAAATGGTGGCGGTCTGCTGCCGAAATGCTCGTGGATGCTCTGAGCCACCCCCTCGCTGCTGTGAGTTCCCGGCGGCTGGCTGCGTGAGGATATTCATAACGAGAGCCCTGCACCTTTCTGCTGGGGCTGCAGAAGTAAAGCCAAGGCAATTATTTGCCCATCAGAGCACGGTTATGGTGCCCCCCCTCCCCTCTTCTCTACCCATTCTTTTGTTTTTGCATTGTTTTGCTGAGAGTGTAAATGCGGAGATGATTAATTGCCTCGCTGACCTGATTCTGTCTCTACATGGGATCTGCTCATATCAAAACGCTCCAGCCCAAATGACTAAAGTATGTCAGAGTGTGGTGATTAAAGAATTATAAAATACTTTCTGAACATCCTATTCTCAACTCATTGTGACTTTGGACAGAAGCCCAGACAAGAGGGGGAGAGAAAAGGGGGAAAAATAAAGAAAAGGGAAAGAATAAATTCTGTAAGAGGGACTTCTGCAATATTTTGCTCCCATTTTATTGGGAAGAGAAGATTGATAACAAACATTAGTGAGACAAAATTACAGTGATTTGTATAGATTCCCAGGTGGACAAGTTTAACATTAATAAAATATTATAGCCTACTCTGTCACAGAACTATTGTACTGATCATAAAATGAGAGGGTTTTATATATGGGCAGGGAAATGTGCGTGCTCTTGTAATATGGATGGAGACGTCTCATTTTTCACTAATAGATTAAAATGTTGTGTGAGGCTGGAACAGTGAAGTGTTTAACTTTCTGCTAATGCTGTGGATGATTACTCTGGGAGAGGATGCTCCTGGCAAGCTCTTTCCTTTCGGATGCCAAAGCGAACCTGGTGGGTCTTGCTGAAATGACCCCCTAAGCCACCAGTGCCTTCAACCCAGCAGCTCAGGTGCCCTGTTTGTTTCTGTTGAGGCTGGCAGCAAGCTGTGCACCCCCGTGGATCTCAGAGGTGTAAGCGTGGCGTGGCCCATCAGAGCTGACAGCTTAAGTGCTTTCTCCCCGCTGCTCTAGAGTCTGTGGCGGGAAGGCAGCAAAGCTGAAAAACAGCTAAATAGAAATAAACACTTCAGGACGAGAATCTTTTACGTTGGTGTTTTGAAAATAAGTTTCTTTGGGGTTTCCATAACGCCTGGTTTTATTTTATTGCCGACGATGCTGAGCGATAGGCTGGGAAACGCTGCCTTGTGCTGGCGTCCTGCCCGCAGTCCTCTGTCTCTGCTGCGGTGGGGAAGGAGCTGATGCTCCCTCCTGATCCTGGGACATTTTGCTGGCGATTGCTCTAGTTTACAAGCAAACACCTATGGGTTTTGTGGCCCTAAAATCGTAGAGGAAAAGCAGAGATGAATTTTTACCACGATGCAACACCATCCCCTGCTGTCCACAACAAACCTCCGGCTTTGGCCGAATTGCCGGTGAGGAGAAGTTAATCTGTTTCCATGCTCAGCCTTCCTGTGTACTTCCATGCACTCCTTAATCTCCTCAGTTGAGTGTATTTAATTTATCAGCAAGGTAAAAGGGAGGCAAATTCATGGTGATGGTATTTACCCAATAAATTTCTATGGGCTTCATGGTTCATTCTCCAGTGTGGTAAACTAACGTGGTATATTGGAGATCTGCTTTCCTTTAAACCATGTAGAACTGAAGAACTGCTGCTTTAATTATATCTAGGGATTAAAAAAAAATAAATTTTTTTTTTTCAGTATTAAATATTTCAAATGCTAATACTTTTTGGAAGTGAAGAGAACATTTACTGCAAAATCATGTTTGTTTTGACAGCATCGTATGTTTTAGTCCTGTGAAAAGAAGAAAACAGTCACTTTATTGCTTTTTGTTATTATTATTTTGGCTAAAAATCCTGTTTCTTATTTTAATTAAAAACCAACATCATCCTAACCCTGTTTTTCTTGCTGGATTTTTGCCTCTATCTTTTCCTAGCTTTTCAACTGTAAATATTTAAGAAATAGAAAATGTGGAAGTAGTCCTTATTCCCCTTTTTTCTGTGCTCTCCACATATGCTCTAAATGCTGTTTTGAAATGAAATGTAAAGAAACAGTCTTTTTTTCAAACAAGGTCAAAGAAAAACTCAGTCTAGAAATCAAATAAATCAAAATTCAATCAAGAAATTTCAATAAGCATTTTCAGAGTGGGATTATTTTTCTCTATGATGTGTCTTCCTAGGAAAGAAAGACGTAGGTTTTCTGACTAACTCTCATTACTAATAACAAAGAGAACTATCAGAAGGGAAAGTGATATTGATACTTCACTTAATTTCCACTTTTTTGTTTGTCCTTTGAGTTAGAAAATTGATTAATTGATGCCTCCCAGCACTGGAAACTGGGATGCTTTTGTTCAATTTCCTGTCCCATCGTAATGTTCCTGTTTGGAATCAAACAAATTTAATTTTTCAAGCTGGGATGTATTTTTAACCCAGGCTTATCCTGCAGCCAGCACGCTTGAGTTCCTTACTCTACTTCAGGTTTTTGAATCCTATGGGGAGCAGTGCAGCATTGGGTTCTGGTAGAATATATTTTATTTTTTTTTGGTCCTTTCTCATAAACTAGTCTTAAGTGCTTGCTGTGCACATAAGCATTCTCGTATGCTTTGGGTTCAAGTCAATATATGGGTGTCTTTTGTCTTGGTTGTGGACCAAAGAAAGTCAGATGAAAAAGGACATTAAGGACTATACAGTATTTGTATGCTTGTAGCTTTTCCTGAGCATGAGCTATGGGCTCCAAGTGTTGGAGGGGATTAGGGAGGGATGTTCAGTCCTGCCCATTCCCAGGGTTGGACAGAGTCTAAGAAACTACTGAAGAGCACTTCACTAGTAGGGGAAAATCTGCTCAAGTACTCAGATTCGAAACAATTGCTCTCACTACATCCTTCAGGGTTTTCTTTTATCTGCCAGGTAATGTCTATTCTAGGAGACCCAAGTGATTGTGGATTTCAGGTGCCTATATGCTGGGGGAATTGATATCTCTGTTTCTACTACAAATGCAACTGGGGCACCTGGTTTGGTTCATAGCTTGCTGACCCTGCTGGGCAACCTCTAGCAAGTTGTTCCACTGACACCTATCTATACTGCCAGTTCTTTGAGGAGGTGCTTTCCATGGGATGTGTTAAGCTTCTTGTGGAGTCTCTGGGTCAGGGGTCTGTGTACCTTGCTGATCAGTAGGTAAAAACATAGAGTGTGTAATATTCTGGACTGGCTATTTTTTTTTTCCTTCTTCTCAAGGAGGCTGTGACTTCTTCATATGGCCTTACTCTCATGTGTACCCATCTACGTGAGCCAGAAGTTGGGTACCACTGCTTTAGGTACTGCTGTTAGGCATCTATTATCCCCAACTTTAAGAGTGCTCCCCATGCACTTCCCTTTTAGAAGAAGGGGGGCTGTGCCGGGGGATGAGCTGTAAAGCCATTATTTCCCCCAAGAAGTAAAGATTAATGTTCCTGCATAGCCTCTGTTGTTATTCAGGCAGCTTTAGAACAGATGTGCTAAAAGTGAAACAATGGGTTGTCACTTCTAAACTGCTGGTGCTGTAAAGACAAGGAAGGAAAGGAATGGCAGATGTTTATCTCCATGTTTATACTAAGTTTTAGTGCATCAATCACTTGGTGCTATCAAGACTTGTGGAGGAAAGATAATAAGATTTATTGGTGGCTGTTGGGATAACCCACCCGGTGCATAAATATGTTAGTAAAACTCCGGGGAGTCTTGGTCTATCAAAATGAAATAGGCAGAAAGGAACACAGGCCTCCCAGCTATGGAGCAGCTGAGCTCTTTCTGGGAGGTCAGTTCCTCTTGATCAACATGAATTGCATGAAGCTGCTGGTGGCTTTTCTTTTTTTCTCCCCACATTCAGTGAAGGACTAAGAGGCAGAAATAAAGAAAGCAGAGACTTGCAGTGGAGGCAGGGAATAAGCTGTGGTTTATATGCCTTCCATCTTCTGGTGTTAAGCCATCAGCGTGACCATGGCAGTTGGACTTTGGGCAGGCTGCTTGGGTGATGCTGGAAAGGGGCAGTAGGGGTTGTGACAGGGAGGAGACTCAGCTGAAGAACTGGAGCAACCTATGAGCAGTCAAATAATAAGGAAAAAGTTTGACTTGAGATTATTCGCTACTCTTGAATTATCCGTAGAAGCAGATGGTTCAGAGCGTCTTGGAGAAAGGGAGATGGGTTTTCCCTTGCTTCACTCCAGAGACACAGGAGTGCTGGCTCTAACTTAGTTTTGTTTCCTTTGCACCAATTAGCTACTTCTGATGCTGTTGGTGTCATTTTGAAATTAAATACAAGCTATGATCATGACGTGTCTGTGTAGTTACTGGTATACAGGTGTTGATAGTCCAGATGGTGGATTCTACTTTAATGTTACTTGCCATTTTTGGCTGACATACATGGAGTTTTGCATTTTGTATGATTGAGCTGAGTAAGAGGCACTCATCTAATCACAAAATTGGTTGGGAACTTAAGCCCAGTTATCTCACAATGAGCAGCACTCTGGGATTCATGGAAAAACAAATCCCAAAGAATGATTTGAACATCTGTGGACCTGGTAGAACAATGACAAGGCAGGGTAGTTAAGGGGCTGGTCCTTATTAGAAGAAGATGCAAGTGTGGCCTTCTGTGCTGCAGGCTCACTCCTGCACTGTAGAAAGCAAAACATACAGCAGTTCCAGCTGTGCTAAAATGGGAAAAAAAGATGCGTGAAATGGCTTCCCCTTCTGCTGTGTGGCTATAAATGCATACATGCCTGCTTGTTAAGGCAAATACAATTCTGGGTCAAAAGAATAGCCAGAATTCTACAAGTTAAGCCACCAGCCTAAACATAAAACCCACGAGAGGCACCTGAGACTTCAGTTTTGTGCTCACACATTTGAACTTGGACTGCCAGTGCCCCCAAAAAACGTAATTCAGAGTGGGAGGAACCTCAGGAAATATTAAATCTGATGTCCTGCTCACCGCAAGGGCAGTTTGATGTGCAGCCAGGTAGATCAGAGCTGTTCCTTGTTGGATCTTGAAAACCTCCCCAGATAGAGACTACAGAACTTCTCTGCCTGGCTACTCTCACAGTGGGAAATGCTTTTCCCTTGTGTCCAGGATGAACCTCTTATGTTTCAGCTTATGCCTGTTCTCCGGTTGTCCCACCATGCCCCGCTGTGTTAAACCTGCTTCCTCTTCTTTATGAGCCCACTTTTGGCTCTGGGGGTGACTCTTGGGTCCCCCAAAGCCATCTCCTCTCTGGACTTTACAGGACCTGCTCCTGTAGCCTTTCTGTAGAGGTGTTCCAGCCCCACTGTTCAGGCAGCACTGCCCTGAGCTCCCTCCAATTTATCCAAGACTTCCCTGCACTGGAGGTCCTAAAACTGTACGCTCTATCTAACAAGTGCTGAGCAGAGGGAATAATCACTTCCCTTGATGGCTGGACGGGCTCCTGTTCCTACATCTGGGAGGTAGCTGGTGTGCCGGGCTGACTTATGCTCTGCTCGATGTCTGCCAGGACCCCTGGGCTTCCTCAGTGAGTGGCTCCCCAGCCAGGCAGACCCCAGCCTGTTGAGAATTTGGGCTTTTGCAAGGAGCCAGATCGTAAACACAGCACGGTTCCTGGACTTGCCCATGTTACTTGTGTCCAGAAGATGAGGTTGCCTTCAGGCACCCTGATGCAGAAGGCCAGGGTGCCGCCTTTGAGCTCGTAGCAACTCCTGGATGTTTGAAGCACAAATGTGGCTTAATACAAAGGAAAAGACCCCTCTTATCAGCTCTGAGTGAAATGTTCTACACTAAGAGTCGATTCCAGTCTAGGGAGTTTTTTATTCACCCTCTTTCTCCTCTTGAACAGAATGTCGTTAAGAAAAAATTTGATAATCCAGGAGATGTCTCTGAGTCTTAAGCAGCAGCTACTCAATGTGATTGTGTATTTGCTTCAAAATAATAAGAAATTCTTTGCATCCGCTTGTTACTGATATTGCTTGGAAGTGACACTGAATGTGCTGCCTTCCTTCTCTCAAAGATGATATAAAATTCTATCTTTGGTAACTTTAAAAAAACAATCTTCCCCTTAACTTCTGAATGACTGAGCTAGGTGAGGATTAACTGCAGAGAAACAGTCATCCCTCGTGCTTAATTGGAGCTGAGCATTAGACTGAACAAATTTCACTCCGGTAGTGTTAAATCTCCATGGATATGTTAGCTAGGGTTTATCCAACTGGGGCTTTATTACTTTGTAATTATTTTTTTATTAATACTTTAATAAAACAAATAACCATGCGAGGCTGAGAATGGGATTGATGCATGTTTTTTTTTGTTTGTTTGTTTGTTTTAAGCACTGGAATGCTGCAGTTGCTCTGCTATGGCATTAGTGATGGGCTTTTCCGATCAGAAGAGCCCCACGTACTGCCATGGGACCAGATAATGAAGCTGATGTGCTCTGCTTTGCGTTTGGGTGAACGGAGATGTCTCTAGCTCCAGATCTGTGTGCAGGGTTGGAACCCAGCAGTTAACTTCTACCATGGGCTGCAGAAGCTCTATAGCCTAACAGAGCATAAATATTTAAATAGCTCTACTGTCAGTCATCCCATAGTTTGCCTAGTTCAGCTCTAAATTACTCCATTTTAATGTTGCATTTATGCAGTCTAATAGAATCAAAACATGTTTCTTCACTTAGTTTTCTGACCTGTTTCATCTTTAGAATTTGATGCGCTCCCATACACAGACCCTTTCTTTGATTTCATCCCGTAGCTGTTTGTATACCTTGCTGTTTTCTTTGCTAAAACTATTATTTAACCATAATGATGTTACCAGCAGTACTATTTTATTGAACAATAGACTTCATGTCTGGAGGTGTGTTCTCCCATAGTTCTGATTTCTCATGAGGACTGAAATTATTCCCTGCAAGACACATCTGATGCCTTGTTTCAGTTATGTGCAATCCAGCTTTCCAGCTGCTAGGAGAGGCAGATTGTGACTAACATTTAACATCTTTTATGGCACTGGGAGATGTAAAGTTAGGAATGGGAGGATCTGTTTTAATTTTTCATTCTCTTATAGTTTCAGTTTTGGTCTCAGAGGTGCTATCCACCTACCTCTAGCTGGCTGGGAAGCAGTGCTCTGACTTCAGGTAAATCTCAGCTTTGAGTGCTGTGAAGCTCAGGGCTGGAAACTAAAAAGAAAAAAAAACCACAATTTGGCAATAAATAGATGTGACACAATGGAATTATTTCAAATGAAAATGAAGTCCTAATTATCAGGGACAGCTGATTGAAAGATGGACAAGCTTTTGTTACCACTTTCCTGGACATCTGCAGGAGGAACTCCATCTGCTCTGGGCTTCGGGACCGTGTCCAAGGCCAGACTCGCTGTCCATATGGACAGTGAGTCAGGCTGGCCCTGGAGGTTGCATTCCAGGGCCTGGTCACCAGGATGGCTGAAGCTGGCCTGCCAGACACCAGCTCCACGGTCAGAGGTGGGTGAAATGCTGTGTACCCCATGTTTATGACTGCTTTTGCACCCAGCTATAAAGTCTTGGACCACGTGGCCACGGTCCTTTGTGCAAAAGCAGAGCAGAGGTACGGCTGACCGGGCTGGCTGGGAGACAGGGTGGTCTTCAGATTGAGCCAAAGTGGGAAGAGGTTCAGGACGAGGCAGGACCTGGCAGTTTCATCACAGCGGGCCAACTGGCCTCCTGTGCAGGTGGGGCTATCTGAGTTCTGTACTGTGGGACTGCCGCAAAGACCTGCAAATGTGAATCAAATCGGGGGCCTTTATTAGGCTGAGAAAAAGACCGGAAAGGCAGGACTCGTGTGTCCCTGTGCTGTGCCTCCTGCGTGGTCACTGGCAAGTCAATTAACTGCTCAGTGTTCAGTGCAAGCCATCTGTAACATAAGCATCATGATACTTACCTACCTCTGAGGGCCATTTACTTAATTAAATTGCTGAGATCTTCAGGTAAGAGATACTTTAAAGAAGTAGTTCTGTGTGCAGTAGAAGTAATGGAGCTTGGTTTCCAATGGCTCTGTCTTGTGGTTCATTGCCAGCTCTGATTGAAACTTTCCCCCTGGGCCAGGTCTTCATGAGGGTTTTCTTTTTCTTTCTAATTCTCTCTCCAGGATTCGCAGGTGTTCAATAAGAGGTAATCTTGGCCTTTCCTGTAGAAAGGGCAGTCCCAGGGGATGTTTCTTGGATGTCTCTTTTCTGCCTGGCTTTTTAAAGAGGTTTTTCTGTTACTGCAGCTGTAAAACTTGGTCCAAGTCAGCTGCACTACACTTGGTGCAGCAGAGAGGCAGCCTCCAGACACGTCCACCAGCACGCTCACAGGGCAGCTTGAAAAGCCTTGCTTGCTGTGGAAAGCTTGTGGAAACCAGAGCATGATAGTGCAGACCTACTGCTTAGAAACGATGGAGCTGAGATGGGTAGTGGAGATCAAGGACCCAGCGTGGGCACT
Source organism: Gallinago undulata (assembly GCA_026546715.1). NCBI lineage: Eukaryota > Metazoa > Chordata > Aves > Charadriiformes > Scolopacidae > Gallinago > Gallinago undulata. The sequence goes on along the minus strand of JAOTQQ010000002.1, from coordinate 27,243,791 downwards.
GTTGGAAAAAGCAGTTGTGATCAAGGCTGATAAATCTCTTGGACACTTTGCTTATCTGCTCTGGTGTGATGCTGTCCTAAGGATGCCCGTATCCCTTTCTCTTTTTCAATCATTCCTTTTGCATCCAGACACATTCCTATAAGGAACGTGTGGTTTATGGAATTTTTCTCAGTGCTTAAGGCCAAGGAGAGCCTGTCAAAACCAGGTAGCTGATCCCAGGTCTCTTGTGTTGATAGCTCTGCTGCGGCTCCCCTTGATGTGATTCCTTCCTGCTGGCAGCCTGCCCGACTGGGAAGAGTTTTGTAGGATTTTCTGCTGTTCCAGCTTTTGTGCACGCTGCCTTCTGGGACTCCCACAGACCCGAGATAACGCAGTTGCACCTTGGTACCCCGCTTTAAATGAGGGTGCTGAGTGCATCGCACTCCAGGAGAGCAGCTGGGGAACTGCTCGCTGCAAAGAAGAGAGGGCTTCAGTTGGGGATCAGGGAATGGGGAGCATATCTGGTACCCTCGATTTGAGTGTGTGAAAGTACGTGTATCACTACATCTGCACCCTTCAGGCAGGATTCCTGCCGTGGTTAAGCTTGTTATCAAGTCGGCTCAGGAGTTCACACTTTCTCCCTGTTGCAGTCGCAGTCTGGATAAAGCACAGTGAGAAATTCCTCTGAGCTACTTTGCTGTTTCCTTGCGTGCTGCTCAGCTGAAGCTGGGAATAAAGTGACTGTAGGGTGGAAATGCAAAGCAGCATCACTTGCTGCTGGAGGAATCCATGGGTGCAAGAATTACACTGCAGATGCGGAGTCTGGCTTTTGGGCTTGCAGCTGCAGAGAAAATGAGCAATGAATAGGCAGTTAATTGAAAGCTAAAGTAGCTATTTACTGACAGTATAGTCTTGCTTTTTCTGCTATGTGTAATCTGTGTGAGATCACTCGAAGTCAGCCTCTTTGACCCAACTGGTTTTCAATATTTGTTTGTTTTCCCTTTTCCAGCTGAATTTATATGTCATGCTCTTCATTCTTTCTTCTTCTTTCTTTTTTTTTTTTTTTGTGCCAGCTTCTTGTGTTGTTGATCTTCACTGTTAAACTGCTGCTATATATCAGTGGTGGAAAACTGATTCTTTCACTGAGCCAGTTAAATTCTGCTTATCTGAGTAAGTGCTATTTTAGAGAATAGGGATGCAAGAAGGACTACTTGGATAAGGAAGGGTTTACAGGTCTGGGCAAAAGAAGTTTTAAAAGTCTTTTGGGATGCTTAGAGTAAATGTTGAGTCAGGAAGAGATGTAAATATTTGTGGGATCTCATTGATTGAATGGAGCTACTTAAGTCTGCTGAAATTCATTGCAGGGCTGTGGGGTTCATTCCTTGAAAGAATAATGTGGTTAATAATAATGCTCCTGCTGGCTGAGCTGCTGACTGGTAGTTTGTACCTGGTCAGCTTTTTCATATTGAAATACAATTATGAATATGTAGTGTCAATGCTTTCATTTAGAAAATCACATTGGTAGAAAGTGTAGAACAGGAAAACATTTTTCTGAGAAGCTGAAGTTTTCTCCTGTGACAGATTATAAAAAACCAGCACAATAGCGCTTCAGTATTCGGATGGTGTAGCTGCTGGTGGCCTCTGACTCTCAAAGCTCCTGTAAGCCAATGCAGAATGTGATTACTGAGCAGAAGCCCTGACAATTGGTTTGTGTGTGGTATTGATAACATCCTAAACAAGCCAATATACAAACTGCCTGGGATTAATTACTGGTAGAGCTGGCTGGCATTTCTTTCATGAATATTAAAATAATTACCAGTATGTGAAAAGTGGGTGGTTTTTTTTCCCCAAGGGTTAAAAGATTTGGGGGACAACTGAAATGATATCTAGCTCTTGCTGCTTTCTTAGAAGCTTTATGCCTCATTCCCGGTCCATCCACAGATAGAAAGTGGGGTTAAGAAGAGCCCTTCAACTGAGTTGCCAGAGATGGACACAGGCAGGGCTCTCTCCACAGAAAGCCATGAGTGTACTTAAAAGAAAGGAGGCTGCATATGTGAGAGGAAGAAGTTGGAGCACTTCACCTCCATCAGCCTGCTTGGATGCCACTTGCTAGCTTCACTAGGCATGTATTGATTTGAATATTTTCTTTCATTTTTTCCCCTGGTAGATATCCCCTTTCAGATACTGAAGGGAGAGAAGGAAGAGGATCTGAAAATGATCTCTGGAAAACTCATTTTAAGAGTGTTCCCACCTGCAAATTATTCTGACACAAAATTCTCAACTCGTTTGTAAATTTCTTCAAATATTTGAAGAGCAGTCAATCACAAAAAGTGTCTTAGGAAAGGATTTTGCTTTAATGAGGTTCAAAGTACACGATGAGGAAGGTTAGAACAGCTCTTTTAACTACTTAATATCTGGACACCACGCTAACGAACGCTTCAGAAATGCCAGAAGCGTGGCACTGGTAATTACATTGAAGAAGTGCCCAGGACTTAAAACAAGGACCCAGTGTGGTAGACAAGGGTGGTTTATGTTTGGAAGGTACTTGTTGGTGCAAGTAAAGCCATGAAGGACATAAAGGGAAGAGAGCTAGGTGCTCATGGTGATGGTGGGGTGACCAAGGCGTGCTGGGAACATGGCCCTGGCTGTTGAGACCAAGGAATCCTGAGTGGTACCCCCAGCAAGGGGAGAGGTGAGACAGTGTCAGGATGCTCACAAAAAACACTGGAAACCTGACAGCAGAACAAGACAGAGATGGGCTATTTAGAGTAGTACTAAAAATGGATCCAGGGATGTTTACGGCAGCAATTTCATTGCTTGGAAACACGGACTTTTGATATCTAAGCTTTGTGTAATATATGCAGTTACATCTCCAGGGAATTAAAGCAGTGAGAATTATTTGGATTGCCTGACTATATTTGTATTACTGTTCAGAAGCTGAATCTCCTTTTGTTTGTGTTGTTTTGATTAATTTCCTGGATTGAAGCTGCACATGAAAAATGTTTCAAGCCATTTAAGGGGCAGGCTTTTATTTGGTAGAAGCATTTTGCAATTGGTTATTAAATCCCTTCGCTGTCTTAGAGCTGCCCTCCCTTTGGCTCCACAGGCTGGACAGCTGGATTGGAGAGTGCCAGATTGCCCACCGAGTCTGGAAAGATGAATGGGGGGAAAAAGTTTTCCTTGTAAATAAACCCAGTAACTTGGCAGAAAAGTTTCCCTTCTGATTTGCTTGCAGTGTCTCTGCCTTGGAAGCGGCAGAAACCACTTTGTATTAATTTGAAATTGGTTACAGTGGGAGCAGGAATTGCTGCATTTGGCGGTTTTATTTATGGCGGAGAAATAACTGGGAGCCTCAGAACCGGTCTCCACTCTGCTCAGAGCTTTACATCTACCTGGGATTTTTTTTTTTTCTCCAAATTCAGTAGGCTTTAGATTGTCTGGTTATGGTAACGTAACTGCTGAACTTGGCTTAATGCAGGAATCCTGGTTTGGAAACCTACATGGAGCTGGGGGCTCTGGGGAGATGTAGCCCCCGTCTGCACTCACAGTGATGCAGGTTACCTGCAGCTAATTTGGTTGTTGTGTTTAATCTAATTGCTCTGTGCTGTGAGTGAGATTGCTTCGAGCCTTTGTCTCAGAAGAACCGTGCATTTTTCCTTTGCAGGGAAGGAAGGTAGGAAAGGTGGGATCTCTGCCTGTGACAGTGCCTCCTGGTTTGTCCTTCTTCCTAGACAAACCAGGGTGGTTACCTGTCCAACTGGTGGACTTCTGGCAGTGAGAAGCAGACATTGACTGGTGTGTCTATCCTAAGAAACACCTTGTGGAGCTGAGATTGTCCAGGTGGGCAATCTCGGTATGGTTCAGTACAGGTCTACCTGCTTGTGTTTGGTGGCAGGGATGAGTCCTCCACTGCATCCTGGAGAGGAAAAAAAGCACTCAGAGGCTGGTCTAGAGCTGCACTGCAGCCCCGAGGGCACTGCTGGACCAGGGGCTGGGATGTCCCTGACTGTCCCATGTTTCTCAGATGCTGCTTGGGAGCTTGGTCTTGCCCGTGCCACTGAGCCGTTCTTGTAGCGCTACTTTCAGCTCCTTCCCGAGTGGGACCCCTTTCAGCAGGTGTGATGATCCTGCGGTGAAGTCTGTTGGGATGAGCTGAACTCATCTGAATCTGCCAGCCCTCATGAATTTCGGCACAGAACTGCCATTATCTGGACAGCTGGGATCTGCTGACCTGCTGGAACTGGAGCAGCTAATCTGTTGTGGGGAAAAAAACACAGACGTGCCCTTGAAACTGGACATAAAGCAAGAGGTTTTAATAAATATCTGGCCTTGCCATGGACTCTCGATTACCATGTGGCCCACCACTCTGTCATGTACTCATCATGTAGCTGCTGTATGGGGCCTCACACGTAGGAAAGGGAAATATTTTGGAGAGCTTATACCTATCTAGTGGAATGTGGTATCGGGCAAACGTCTGGCCAGCTCTCATTTTCTTCGTTGTTCTGGCTTGAGACAGAGACTTGGGTGGCTCATCCTGCCCAAGATGGGGCAAATGTAGTGCTCTGCTTTGTTATTAAAGTAAGCTGTCCTGGAAAATTGAAGTGATGCCACGTTTTCTAAAGATGGTCACTTCTGGACACAGTGTGCAAAAGAATTAAAACCTTAGCCAGCTAAATTAAAAGACAAATTACTAATTATTCAGCAGTGTTCTAAATAAGGAAATGAAGGTCAGCTGTGAGGAAGTCAAGACCACTTGTGGTAAAGCTTCTGCCATGTTGTGGTAGAAGAAATTCCCCATACCTCAAAACCACATGTTTGCTGGGGTTTTTTTGCTGTTTTTCTTGTTGGTTTTGGGGTTTGTTTGGGTTTGTTTGTTTGGTTTGTGTGTTTGTTTTTTTTTTTTTTTCCTGGAGAATATGCTTGCTTAGTGATTCCAACTGAACGGAGCTTTATTGTAGTGCTCAGAGGACCTAGGTTACAGTTATGTGTGTCTGATGGCAGAAGACAAGCTGGTTTGTCTTTGTGCCTCAGTTTTCTATCTATGGCAAAAGGCCATGACCTCAAAGTATGTTGGGATTCCCAGGGAAGAGCAGTGTTCAGGAACAGAACAGAGAGCTTATTGACTCTGTGTGTATCTTCGTATGAGCTTAGTATTTGTAAAAGCACTCAGCTTGGTCAGTCTGGTCCTATTCAGGGACTGAGTTGTACCCTTGGGAGAGGACCACTGCTCAGGTCCTACAGGACCAGTATTGACCCCCATGGCCTTGCACACCAGAAGACCTCTTTGTACAGGTATTGCTACCAGGACAATCTCAGCAGGGTTAGAGGCTCCTGGAGGGAGTGCCTGAAGGTATGTGCCATCCAGAAGCTGGTTTTGAGTGTACAGTGGCCCAGCAGATACTTGCCTATAAAGGTGGTGCAGGTTGTTGGGAAGGAAGAGAGTGGTTTAAGAAAGCAGTGTATTGCATCAGTGGAGCAGGAGCCAGGTTACTCGGCCTGAGACTTCATGCTGCAGGGGGCTCTGTTGTTGGGTGGCTGTGGAAGACATCACCATATGGGTCAGAGTAGGGAAGACTGCATCTGTGCCGCTGGATAGCCATGCAAATTTAATAAAGTGCTGATCATTCCTAGCCTAAAGAGCTAGGATTTGGGGTTTTGGGTTGAAAATCTGCCGTGTCCATTAGAGTTCCAGTTCTTCCAAATCAAAACCTTGCTCGTTCAAACTAAACCTTCGAATTGTTGATCCTAAGCTGCTACAAATCCCACCTCTGTTGATGGGGAGCTGGCTTGGCTCTGGGAGATTTGGCCTTAGGTTTGGATTCTATTCATGTGTGTGCAGTATTAACAGCTTGAATCGATGGAATAGCTGAGGAGCAGAGGTTACCATTTCAGCTGTCTTGCAAATCCTATATCCAAAGCATGTAATGTGGTGCTACGGCAGCATTTGTGCTGCTTGTTGTTGTGTTTTGGTTTTTTGCCTTTTTTAAACCTGGAAAATACAACCTACTTCACTAAATGTTACCAACAAAACAACTGCTCAGAAAATTGGCCTATAAATATCACCTACTGAATGTGACAAGGGATCTGAAGATGCCCTCTGCAATACGTGCCCTTTTCCTCTCTAAGATGGGACTTCAGCTTGCTGCAGGTGAGCTGCTAGAGCCGTGTAAAGCCACATTTGGCAATAAAACAGAAGCATCTGTACAGTGGGAGCACAATCTCCAGAGACCCGTGGCCTGGTTGTGCCTTGCCATGGACCTTTTGGTTGTAAATATCGCCACATTCCTGCCCACACACAACCACCACCATAAATTTTGGAACTGAAGGGATGTGTGGCCCAGGTGTGTGCTGGAGATGAAGGGATTGTTAAGGAGATACATGCAGGGGGCAGTCTGCAGAATGAAGAGGGAAGGGGATGTTTGAACTGAGGGAACAAAAAGGTCTGGAAGAATGAGCAGAGTAGGTGAGATGTCAAAGGGGGGATCCAAACCCTGAGACTTCCACAGGTCATAGAATCATATGGGGTTGGAAGGGACCTCTGGAGATCATCTTGTTCAACCCCCCTGCCAGAGCAGGTCTATCTAGAGCTCGTTGCACAGTAACTTGTCCAGGAGGGTTTTGAATGTCTCCAGAGAAGGAGACTCCACCACCTCTCTGGGCAGCCTGTTCCAGTGCTCCACCACTCTCACAGTAAAAAAGTTCTTCCTCATGTTTAGGTGGAACTTCTTATACTCAAGTTTGAGCCCATTTCCTCTTGTCCTGTCCCTGGGCACCGCTCAGAAAAGACCAGCCCCATCCTCCTGACACCCTCCCTTTGAGTGTTTGTAAGCATTGATCAGATCCCCCCTCAGTCTTCTCTTCTCAAGACTAAAAAAACCCAAGTCCCTCAGCCTTTCATCACAGGAAAGATGCTCTAGGCCCTTAATCATCTTTGTGGCCCTTTGTTGTCCCCTCTCCAGCAGTTCCCTGTCCTTCTTGAACTGGGGAGCCCAGAACTGGACCCAGTGCTCCAGATGGGGCCTCCCCAGGGCAGAGTAGAGGGGCAGGATGACCTCCCTCGATTAATGACCTTCCTCGATTAGTAAGGATTGTTTGCACTGTACCTCGAGGGATGGCTTTAAGTTCCTTGGGGGGAGTCAAGGTAGACAACTGGAACATATTCCTTTAGGTGGTGAAAATCCATAGACCGGGCAACCTGTCCCAGAGGGAGGGCATCCAGATGAGATCAAGAGAAAGCAGTGCAGTGTGGGGAGAATGATGTGCCTGGGTTACCAGGAGTGTCCTGGGCAGCCCCTTTCTCCCTGGCTCTCCCCTTCTGCACCCAGTCCACCCTGCTTGCGAGGCAACCCTTTGAATTCCCCACCGGAGCACTGAATGCTTTCTGAACTCTGGCAAAGAAAAATAATACTGAAATCTATTTTGCTATTTAAAAAGAATGTGGCAACTTTGCTTCTGAGGGCGTTCAAACGTTCATTTTCTGAAGATACAAGCTGCCTTTCTGTTTAAAAACAGAACAACACCCCCCGCTTTCTTCTTTTTTTAAGTGGAAACCAAATAGCACTGCAGTACAAATCCAGCAGCACTTCATAGTATGAAAGGGCAGCTCAGTGTGAGGTGCTGAATAATGCTAAACCAGCAAATAAGTGAGCTGACAACAGTAAGCCCATCATGTGTTGGACTCTGTCATACTGGAGAAGGACTCCTTATGTGGGGAAATGTGCAAGAAGGTATTTGTGCATATTTCAGGAGTGCTGCTCAGTAAATGGTTTTGAACCAGGTCTGCCTCACTATTGGAGCTGTAGGGAACTCGGCGCAGTGATGGAGGGGCTCTGACTGAATGTTTGACAAAGCCATTTTTAACTGTGTTTTGTGCTTTTAGTGTATGTGATGAGTGCTAACTTTGCAAAGAAAAATGTAGTGTTTCTTTAAAAAAGAGGGGAGAAACCCCTCAGACGTAACTGTAAATAAATGCCCTCAAAATGTAGGTTTTCGGTAAAAATGTTTAAATTTGAAAGGATAGAAAAATCCCCCTTGAATTTTGTAGCTCTTGTGCCTTAAGGTCCTCTTCTCCTGAGGTCTGCAGTGCTCACCCTCGGGACAGCCTTGGGAGTTGGACTGTGTCCATGTTGCACTATATCTGATTTCACCTCCGTCCATCCATTACCATGTTTTCCACAAACATTGCACAGGGCTAATCTCACTATGGCACTTTAAGAATTACACCTTATGAAGAGACCAGCCTTTTTAAAGTCATTTACCCCTTTTACCGCTATCCTTATGTCAACTATTACCAACAGCTGTTTTTCCACGCAGATACCTGAAGTTTGAGTGAGGAACAAACATCCTTTGAAATCCAGATCTCATTGAGGAGTATAAACTTTACTGTTGATGCTGATGGCAAGATGATTTTCTCATTGCTATTCTGGAAATATGCTACAAAAAGAAATTACTGCTTTCTCAAAGAAACCTGATACAAAAGTCGCAAAGATTACTGGAAAGATTTTTGTCTCCTAATGAGCTGTAGGTCAGGCCTTTATTAGGTGGAGGCTGAATGAAACATTGCTGAGTCTGCTTCTCACTTGAAACTCTTTCTTGAAATACAATAAAAAGTTCTCCACATTTCTGTTTGTTAAGAAGATGGACCCAACCCAGGCTACTTGCTTAAATTTATCATTGGCAACGTGTGCTAAGTTCTTGGTAGAAGTTCTAAATTACCTTTGATTATGGTAAGATATTTTTTTCAAATTTAATTAAATATAGATGGAAGTTCTTTCTTAGTAATTATGCCTTAGGAGAATTATTTTAGAGTGGATTCATTTTATAAGAAATGTTTCGAACGGATTCAGTCTTGGCAGAGACAGGAGTGATGGGAGCAAAGTGGGACAAAAAGTAATTTTATCACTTGTTAATAAAAAGTTTTGTCTAATTTGCAGAGTTTAACTTGCTGTGTGCTTATCTGCTGCTGAATTAAGTGTTGCTGAATGAAATGCTCACAGAAAGCACTTAGGTCTTGAGGAGCTTCTAAGTAAGTTCTGATGCACAAAACACCCCTATTTGGATTTGTTCTTTGTGTTGTGATTGTGGGCCAGGCTTGGTGTCCTGGGCTCCGTAGATACCGGAGTTCGACTCCTCCTTCCAGGAGTGTGCAGTGTTCAGGGAAAAACACAAAACAACGAAACAAACCAAAGATGCACCTTCACTGGTGAATTTTGGGTTTTTTTTGGCAAGAAAACGAGTTCATGAAGAGTCCTGGGGAGTCACAGCTGGATTGCAATGAGTGTCCAAGTTCATGTGAAGTTGAGCTAAACATTTTTATCCTCCCCTGTAGCATGGATAACCCAAAGGCAGTGTTGTCATCGTTCCTGGAGCGGAAGGTGAAATGGAAGTACAGGGAAACTAGATGGATTAAGCTTTGGCAGGAAAGTTTGTACTGAAATAGAGAATTGAGGCACGTTCTCAGGAGTAGGTAGTTTTTGACTTAAAGCAGGACTGGCTTGTCTTTCTGTTTTTTTCTGTGTGTCTTTCATTTTTTTTTCTCTCTTTTTTTTTTTTTTACTGTCTTCTCCAAATGTTTGTGTGTTGCACCTATTTTAGTAATCCAACAGGAGATTGTTTTTTCCTTTAAGCCTACTCCGATCAGTTACAGCTGTGTGAAATAAGGCTGCTTCTGCTTGCCCTTATGATTGTATTCTAACTTGGGAGAGAACAGCGTTCATCTTCATGGTAAAGAGCAATTAGTGACTCTACACAACTCCCTAAAAAACATGTAGTAAATGTAATTGTCCTCATTATGTTGATTACAAAGCTAAGGATATATCAAAGCTTTCTAGTTGAGGCAATGAGGCCTTAGTATTGCTCTGCAGTGATATGCTGAAGTGAGAGTTAACCTTGTAAGAGAAGTTTCTTGTTAACATCAGTGGGAGCTGGGAATGCTTCTCAAACTTATCTTGTTGACATTCTGTTGACTCTACTCTTGCTGCAATGCTGCTGAATTGTCCAAGGCTATGAAAAAGGCAAGCTGAGATCACATCCAGAAGAGCCTGTTTACTTGTCCTGTGCTGGGGTCTTGGTCTTTCTTGGCCTCAAAAAGTTTTATTCAAGTATGCTGTTGTTGTGAGGCCAAACTGTATATTTAAGTTGCTGTCTTCTGCTGATGGGCAACTGGGTTAAGTCCCACAATAATGTGGGGGATGCTGGCTGAAGTAGTAATCCTACAACAGGGAAACCTGTCAAGTGTAACTATCAGGTATAAATATCCAACAAAGGCTCTGCAACGCAAAAGCGCTGGCGTTTCTTGTTTAGAAATATTTCATTTAGTATTTAGATCAGTCTGTTCAGCTGAGACATGTGAGATGTAGCTGGCTGCAGGCTGGACGTGGAGGCTGCTGCAGACACTGTGCCGACAGACACACGAGAGCCCCCTTTGGAGCTGCCTGTCCTTCTGCACCGAGTGGAACGGGAGTCTGCAGTGAGTTCAGACTGGACAATGAGCCTTTAGAGAACGAAAATGATCTCAGATGAATTCTGTTTTAAGTAACAAGCAGCGTCTACTGTGGAAAATGAGTAGTGACTTCTACACTTCAAATGACCTGAGAGCTCTTGGAGATTATATCCACACGGATCTTCCCTGAGCTGCTGACACAATCCGTGGGGACGGACTCTTGCCAGTGATTCTGTTAACCCTGGAGTTTTGCATGTTCTTTTGTTTGTTCCTGAATTTAAAGGGTAGGGGAGACTCCGTTCTTAAAACCTGCAGGTATGATTTCCCTCATGTAGATAGCATTTGTCTGTGTGGCAGTTTGATCTGGAAACTGAGGATAATGTTTTCATACTTGCACAAAAAAGCTCATGAAAACTTAAAAGCCTGTGCAGTCTGCAGACCGGTTCTTGCCATATCTCTCTTGACAGGTGAGATGTACTGCCTTTTGGACCAGCTGTTTCAAAGGATTTTATTCATGTAGTGGGTAGCTGAGGAAAATCAACTGCTTGAAAGACAGGAAGAGTTTGACTTCACTCTTTGATCAGGAAGAGAAAGAGCCATTCAGTCACTGTCATATCTGGATCCTTGGAGATCTTTCTGTAAGGGAGTCCAACCTAAATCACCCACTTAAATGTGAGTTGGAAGAGGGGGGTCATCAAAGATCTACCACCTTACTGAGGTTTTCTGTTCCTACACTCATTATTGAGGCTGACAGTGGTCCAGAAGCAGGCTGTACATCTTCAGGGTAGGGATGGAACTCTTCCAGCATCCCATAACGCCGCCATGTACAGGTAAATACTGAAGACATTTCAAATAGAGTTGGCACTTGTTATGAATTAGTAGTTCTTGTTTTTTAAAAGCAGATCCATGCTTGAGATGACCAGTGATAGTCTTGCTTGATATTGAATCAAAAAATGATCTCTGCGGAAAAACTGGAGCTGTCGAAGACTTAAAAAAAAAAAAGAGGGGGAAAAAAACCAACTTGCTGTGCTAACCCCACTGTTTGCTCTTGTTAGTACATGGCCCCAGGTAAGGTAATTTTTAATGCAGCACTGATCACAGAGTTTAAATATGTAGAATATTTTCAAGAAATATATAATTGGTATTTGAAGCATACAACTGTATACTTGTGAAAAATAACTTATGACACTTATCTAAATGGGGTTTTTTATATTATTATTTTAAAAAGAAGTCTTCGCTGCCTGAAATAAAAATACTGTGTCTGCTAGTCAGGACTTATGTGGTAAATTAAGCCTGGGACTGGATCAAAAACTATCACCCTGCACTGGTAAATATTTCAAATTCAGTTCTTCTATTTGTAGAAATCGTAATCGGAGGCATCTGTACTAGTGTAGCAAAGTTTCACAGGTGTATTGCAATGAGATATACAAGTTAAAATTTACCCTTATGCTGAGTTGCAATGACATCCCCAGGGAGTTTCTTGCTTTAGCTATATTGATTTATAAACATAATTGTAATGTAATAGGAGACCTTGGAGTTGTGTTTATGTAGCCAAGGGTATGGAGACATACCACAGGACACACCTGTCCGATCAAAAGAACTCAGACTTTGATTATTTTCTATAAATCACATGGTAGAGCATCTGCAGGTGAAGGACACATGGACACTTGGTGAATGAATTGCAAAGTATGGAGAGCTTGTCTACTCAAAATGTGGAAAAGGTGGATGGAGATCACCTTGGGGGAAGGCACATGGGAATTGTTTTGCCTCTAAGTAGTCGATGGGCCAACTGAGTCCTCCAGTCTCCAGTGTTGCTCTGACTGCTTGGTTCCAAAGCACAGAAAGAAGTACCATGGAAGAGTTTTCAGCAGTTGCAGGGGAACCATTTTAAGCAGAGCAATATCTTTTTTTTCCCTGCCTGTCAGCCTCAATTCACTCTGAATGTTTGGGAAGAGCAAATTAAATTCACTATTGCTAAATTCTTCTTCTGTAGCAAGGGTCAGGAGGGGGTTTGGGACTTCATATTCATGTTTGTTTTAATTGCCAAAATGTCTTCTGTACAAATCTATTTGTGGGAGGTGAGGAAAAGGTGAATGAGGTGGTGATACCGGTGTGAATTGAGGTTCACAATGTTGTAGCTCTTACTGTCACAGCTGAAAGCTTTAGTGAAAAGCTGATCAGAACCGATGGACTGTTTCGACTCGGAGAATTTTCTGAACCTTCAGATATTATTTTTTTCAGATATACTGGAAGACCTTTTCCCTCCTCCTAGTAAAAGACAATTATGGCAAAACCAGACACATTTATGTTATAATTACAAATGTAGGCCTTTTTAGCTGAGTACTGATAACTGTCAGTTTTCCATGCTCTTCTCTGCCCAGGAATAGCACTATTAGGCCACTAATACTGAGCTCTGATTAACTGCTTTTGTTAAGAGATTCTCTTTGAGTGTGCAGAAAACGCCTTGGAAAAGGAGGAATTGTTTGGGGAAATTGTAACTGTCTCCTTTCAAGGTAGCATCAAAACAAGAAAGTCTACATTTGTCATTTCCTATTGAAATAACTCGCTTAAGTTGCTAATGGGATTTGTTTCCAAATATGTTTTAACAGACTTCTCTAAAGCCTCTGCTTCTGACTTAAATACTGCTCCAAAGCCTTGTTTGCTGGTGTGACAGTAAGCTGACAGGCCAGGAGGAAACAAAGGGTTTATCTGGTGTGGATTCCGAGAGGGGCGTTCTGTGGCATACATTGGTGGTGGTGAGGAGGAAATACATCCTTGAACACGCTTCATATTTTCATTGATTGGTTTTGTTGGTCTCAGAGGCAGGTAGCAACATAAAAGAATTGCTGTATATTAAAATGCCTGTAGCAGTATTGCACTTTGCAGCAGTGCTGAGGCACAGCTTTTGCTGTGTAGACTGGATTAGGGTGTCTCTTTTGCAAACTACATTATACTGGGAAAATGTTTACCAGGTGGAGAAATGCTGGGGGAGAACACTTTTTCACTCTGGTTTAGAAATTTGTAGCTGAAATTTAATTTTTCAAAAGTGGAGACTCAGAAGAGCAGAAGGAAATATCTCAAAGCCGTGTGACATTCTGGAGGTATGAGCCCTGTGCGAGCCTAGTCCTTCTCAGGAATTAATGAAGTAGGTAGCCAAGGTCACTGAAGATTTCTGAAGCGTGAACTGTGCAAATGTGGCGTCTGTGATTCTGAAAAGTTCAGGTGACCACTCCAACACTTGCTTTCTTCAAGGAAAGAAAAAGGGGAAAACAAAGCAAGCAGCCTGGTTTATCTCCAATGAGGCAATAGTGTGAACTTCAGTTTGCAAGGTGCTCTCTTCTTGGAATACAGGGTCTGAATTCGTACCAGCTAGCAGCAGTAGCTTTTTGGTGACATTAATATAAAAAAGCAGTTTTGCTAGAGCTCTTGAGATTCCAAGGGCCTGACCAGCAGAGTCGAGGGGGGGAAGGGGTAATGTGTCTGTCATAGAAGGAATTGAATCGAAGTTCTTTATATTCAGAATATTCAGCCTGAAACGTATATTGTTTTTCATGAAAATATCAGATCCAGTGTATTTATTAACAGAGGCAAGCTATGGCATATCACCCTCTTGAACACCACCCTGTTAGCCAGATCTCAGTGTATCCATATTTTCTTTCCAGTTGTCTTTGACTTTCCCTGTTCTGGTTATTCTTTTTTATTGTTATTTTTTATTCTCAACTGACAGTTCTGTCCTCCAATTCTGTAATTACTGTCTATCATTTTAAGTGATGGGCTAAGGGCCGATATCTAAGGTCAGGGCCGTGAACATCTGACTTCCCTTGAGAGTAGAACTGGTTGGGTAGGAAGAATATTGATTTGCTGAGTAGATCAACCAAAAAGAAGGAAACTTTTCAAATGCTTTTGACCTAATAGTGTCCAACCATCTCTACTTGAGGCAAGTTAATGAAGGGCTAAATCATATTTTGTACAAATCATGCCTCAAAATACAAAATGAGGGACTTTGAAAAAGCAGCCCAGAGGCTAGCTGCAGACAGCTGAATGTGTGTCTTAGCCAGGGGTTAGACTAGATTTATAGAAAATGTCTAGATTTATAGAAAATGCAGAAGGGAGTGAATTTGATCCCTAATTCTGAGTGGAAACTGATTCATCTCTCTGGCTGCTTTAGTGGATCTGCATCTTAAATAGGAGCATAGAAATGAAAGCAGCATTCACTGTTTTACCTAAAATTGTACCATCTAATTCACATAAAGGGAAAATCTGTAACTTACTCTTCCCTCAAATGGCATCTTTTAATTTAGAAAAAAAATTGTTCCAGTTGATTTCGGGTTCTTCCTTTCTGCTGTATGTGTAACCCTGATCAATTGTGCTTTTCATCATTGGGCAATAACATCAATTCTAGGGCATTAAAAACTTCCCGAGCTCCTCAAAGAACATTGATGGTGATGAAAAATGCACCTTAACCTGCTCCCTAAAAACAAACAAACAAACAAAACACAAAAAAAACCCAAAACAAAACAAAACCAAAGATGGTTCCATCAGCCACTCATGACTAGCATTTAGGAAGGTCCTAAGTGAGTTCAAGTGTCCATCTCTCAGCTGGTGGAAATCCCAGTCTAGAATCTGCCGGTATTTGATTATCTGAAGCCTTTGAGTCGTGTGTTTGTGTTCCTGGTCTAAATGAATGATGTGGAAATGTCAAAGCAGCTTTTTGTATGATGAACAGTAATAGAAAAGCAAAATACTTATCCAAAAAGACCTTTAGATGTCTTGGCTGGGTTTAACTTTCTTGGCAAATCTTAGCTACAAATAACAGAAACAGCCTGCTGTGCAGAAGGAAAAAAGTGCCATGCAAGAAATGTCCTAATCTTCTGGGTTATCCACTCTGATACTTTTATCCTTGAACATGAATAATTTATGCTCAGGAAGTTGGTTTCACTGTGACAGAGAAGCATTTGTTGAGAAAGCTCAGTATTGGTCCTTTCAGAGGTATCGGAGTGCTTCCTGTTGCCATTTTAGAGAATACATGGAAAATGGAGAAAAGCTCAGGCTTGTTTTGTAAGGATGTCCAACAGAAATGCTCCTACCTTCTTTGATACTTTTTTTTTTTTTTTCTTTAAACTGTGTTAGGAAGCTCATGGGCTGCTGCTGACTAACAGAATGCTATTGCTGTCCACACAACCGTTTCAAGATAAATGAGCAAAAAAGTGTTATCCTGGAAGGGTTAGAAATAAACATGGATTTATTTTTTTTTTCTTTGCTCACACTCAGTGATCTTTATAATTTCCAGTTTTATCTCTTAGTACCTCTTTATCTCATGTGGTCTTTCCTTTCTTCCTTGCATTTGTATAACAACAACTTTTTAATGAGCTAGTGTGGAGCAGACAAAGGGGGTCCAAGGCCAAACCTTAGTCTTCAGCTTGGGTGGAAAAGGGAATAATTAAATTCTGAAAAGGCAATGGAGTCAGGTGCACTGGAAGCAAGGGCGAAAGAATAATGAACAGAGTGAGGGCAGTCTTGATAAAGCTCTCCAGGAGAGGTTCCTGGCAGTCAAAGCCACTTGCCAATGTGACGTGGCATGGCTATGTTTTTACGTGCCATTGACTGAGGGGTACGGTCAAAAAATTCTGAGCAAGGCGACATTCAATTTTCTTTGGCTGCTCAGGCTGGGAGTTGGATGGAGAGAAAGTGTGCCCTTACCTTAAGAGGCAATGTAGAAAATACTAGTTTTCTGCCTCATAGAGGCAAATCAATTAGAGGGGTTTGTGATTTATTTCAGTCGTGCTCCTGGAGGATAAGAGTGCAATATAAATATTTTAAGACATTGAATGGCTCCTGCTATATCATTGGGCAGGACAGGAAGAAGCTGAGACATAATCAGGATGAGATTTTTTTTTTGGCAGGCGTGTGTGTAGGGGAAAACAGAAGCAGGCTGTGACACAAAAAGCTGTTGCAGATAACATTTCCCAAATCATATCAGATTTTTGGAGTCAGTCAATAGTTTGAGGGCTAATAGTTCAGAGGGACCTAGAGAGGCTGGAGGAGTGGCGCAACAGTGAACTGATGGAACTGAGTGAAAGCAAATATGGAGTCCTGAGCCTGGAATAAACCCCTGGAGTAATATGGGCTGGGGAGATACTGGCTGGGGAACAGGTCTGCTGAGAAGGACCTCGGAGCCCTGGTAGCCAGTGAACTGAACGTGAAGCAGCCATATGTCCTGGTAATGAGGATGGCTAACAGCGTCCTGGGCTGTATGAACAGGAGCACAGTCAGCAGACCCAGGGAAGTGGGTACTCCTTTATTCAGAAATCAGATGTTGAGGTTGGACAGGATTTTCAGAAGGGAAATGCTAGAGGAAGAGCTCATAAGTAATATGTTTTTAAACATCTAGCCTTGACTGGTGTGAAGGGCCACTTCCATTATCTTGGCTGAAGAGCTTTGGTAGAGGAAATGGAGATGATGGAGCTCAAGGCTGGCTGCAGCTGGTAAAGGCCACCCTAGGTCCTCAGAATGCCAAGGATAATTTGCTGACTGGGCTGCAGACCCATTAAGAGAAAAAGGAGAAGCTGCTAGAGAAGGGATCAAGCATTTTAATAAAGAGAATCACTGGCTGGGATAGATACCTGGCAGTGTGACTGTACACAGCTGTGACCCCTCTGTGTCTGTACACGCAGAGATGGGCCTCTACAATATCCACACTGGAGACAGTTATGTGAATTTTTTTGTCAAAAGCAGGAGTTTCAACAGAAATCTGAATTCCAGTGCAAAGTCAGTCCTAACTGACTGCAGTGTGCGTAGGGAGCTTGCAGAGGGAGTCAAAGGTACCCTCGAGCAAAGCCGGCACCTTGCTGTCTCTTCTGGCAGTGTTAGGACCACACACGGGAACCGAGCCAGCCGGAGGGTGCGGTGAGGCTGGGGATGTATCTGGGGATTTATCAGCTCCAAATCCATGGTCTGAGTTTCTTAGAGAATCTGCAGCATTGCCACTCTCTGATCTTGTTACCCTCCCCACCTTTGTCACTAGTATCTGATGGGCAAATGTGGAAAACGGGGCTTGGGTTTGTAATGACTGTTTGCTGGCTTTTTTTTTTTTTTTCTCATCCCTTCTCTGTGAGAAGAGAAAACAGGTTGGGTATTTTTGGGTAGGGTTTTTTTGAGGGGGTGGAAATTGGGGGTTTTGGGGGCAGGAGATGGCTGTTGTATTTTTTTCTTTTGCAGAGCTGCACCCCAAAGGTGCAGATACCCCCTGGTCATACATGTCACAGAGGTGCTTGAGCAAATGTAAAATGAGCTGCACATACTGAATAGGGGAAAGAAAATCAGCTAAAGCTTCTTCTTGGCTTGTATATACAATTGTATAATACAATATTATTATTATTATACAATTATATAATTATACAATACAATTGTATAATACAATACAGCCTGTATTGGTTTGAGGGTTATCTGGACTCTGATGCCTCTATCTGATCCTCACAATACCTTTGGGCAGCAGGAAGGATGCTTGGGAGAGAGAACAGGATCTTGTACCTACTTGATTAGGCTTGTCTTCCATATCTTTCTTCCTAAGGAAGTGGAGAAGTTTAAGGGAGATCCCTAACTGCTGAAAAATTAGCTGGATTAAGACAACCAAAGGGCCAGTGTAGCTAGTGCTTGCTAACCAGTCATTTCTGGTTATGAAATTTCACTGGCAGGAAAAAGACCAGGTTGTAGGTAAGTCTGTAGGGTAGCTTTTGTTGTGACTTGAATTAGGTACCACTCATCTCTGTAGATCCAAAGAAGGATGATGTAACAGCCCAGTTTGCATCATCATTTGCTGCCAGCATGAGCGTTAAAACTCAAACTGGTCAAAGCCCTTATAGTATACATAGGTCTTTAAATATTTAATCTGTAACAACAAAGAGCAAATGTGGAAGGACTAGCAATAAGCAAGAAATTACATTTCCGGAAAGGATCTAGCAATTTGCTGGCATCAACCTGTTACAGACACGACTGTGGTAAGAGCCCGTGTGTGGCTCTCGCGGTGTGCCTGCTACGGGGCCACGCAGAGCTGCCTGCAACTAACGTGCCCTTTGCAGCATGATATTGAAATGGCACTAATTATTTCCCCTTCTTGAAAGGGCTAACGAGCTCAAGAGTAGAGCCATGCAGAAGGACTGCCTACCTTCCAGGGTCTCAGTTACCTTCTTTTCACCTGAGGCCCTGTGGACATACTGGCTAACTCAGGTGGAGTGGGTTCAGATACCTCTGTATCGTTGCACCTTGCCCTTAGCAATTGTCAGCTTTCAGGAAAACAACAAACAATGTGTAATTAGCTTTATTTTTTTACCGACTCTGATTTCACTGGCTGGTGTTGGAAGGGAGCTAAACAGAACAGTCTCTTGAATCTTGCCTCTTTAAATTCAGGACAGACAGCTACTTGCATCTTCAGTGGGAGATGTCTTGTCCCTTCCAATTGCTTCCCAGCTGGAAAGTGTATCCAGCAAACAGTTACCTTTGCTCATATTCTGTACTACTGGGTATTTATTTAATTATATATTTTTTTAGTGATTGTCTCTTTCTGCATGAAGTTGTATGATTTCCTGGGAAAAGTAATAAGCCTATTGCCCACTTAGTAGTTAAATGAAACACATTTAACACTGTGGCTAAGAAAGCGTTGGAACAAGTTATCTAAAGGGATATGCTAAGTTCACTATCTCTCGAAGCTTTCATCAAGATTGGTACATCTCTCCAAGAGATTTTCCAGTCCAAAGGAGCTGTTGGGTTTAATGTGACAGTCTGAAGGATGTTCTTTGATCTGTATTACAGAAAAAGGCGGATACCACCATTACAATAACCTTGAAGGCTGTGGGTCTGATTAAATTGCAATGGTTCAGTAGAGAGTGAGAATCTCGGTGGTCTCCTGTGTGTCCATTGCTGGTACAACTGAGAGTTTGGCTCAGGGACTATGGACCTTTCTGAAACAATCAGCTCTTATCTAAAAAATGAAATAATGTTAGAAAAGATCTAAAAGTTTTACATGCGTTTTTGCAATTTCTTTTGCTCTTGTGCTTCTTGAATGTAAAATGCTGTGCTTTTCCTTCTCCATCTTTGCTATGGTTTGTTCCTCCTGGATGACTCTTCCCTGAGTCTACTTCCCTTGCTGTCTACCATGTTACCATGTCATGGTGTTGTGTTTTGACCACGCATCTTGTTGTGGAGGCAGAAAGATGTGACCCTTTTTGGTTAGAGAAAGAAATATTAGGAGGGGTGGAAGTGTAATAAAATATGAAGCTTTAAAACAATGTTTTCTGCCTTCAGATTTTGCATGTACTTGAACCAGATGTTTAGTGATTTATTTATTTTTTTTTTCTGTTAACTTATGGGCTTCAGATAGTGATTCTGGAGGGGAATAAAGATACCTGTTGGAGCTGAGTTGATGGTCTTTGAGCTCTAGAGCTGATGAACAGTGAACAGTTGCTTCATTCTCTATTACCTTATTTTTAATCCCTTAAAACCTTACCCCATGTTTTAAATGACAGCAAAAAAAAATTTTTCAGCTGATGTTTCCTGTAACTTCTGATTGGAAATATTAACCAGAAGGTGAAAATGTTATGTTGCACAAAACATAAAAAAAAATAAATAAATCTGAAAATCCTATTTCTTATGTATAATGTAATTAAAACAAGTATAGATATGGAAACAGTAAAGAGCTCAGAGCTTTGGAAAAGATATGAGAATTTAAAACTTCTAGATTTCTCTTCTTAAAAAACAGAGAGTTGTAGAAAAGCAGAGCTGGAAGAGATCAGGAGAGATCATGTAGCTCATCTCTGCCCTGTGGCAAGAACAACTCAACCTGAACTGTTTCTGACAGAAGTGCATCCAGCTGCTGCTTCAAGATGTCCAGGCTACTGAAAATAGATGCTCCACAGAAAGTCTCACTAACCTATTCTCATGCTTCATAGCTATTGCTGGAAGGATGTTTCTCTTAATATCTAGCTTGCATGTTCTTTGCAGATATTGCAGATTATGATTCCCGTTGTGCCCACTACAACCCTGGGGAGCAGTTTGTTCCCCTTTTGAAACAGCCCTGCTCAAACCTCTCCTAGACAGGGTTCGGGTAATGCGTGAGGATGGCTTTAAACATTTTAAACAGGTAGGTTTTGTTGAGTGGTGTCTTGGGTTGTTTTTTTTTTATTTATTTTTTTCTGAGGTCTTAAATTCACAACCTTAAAAAGATACGGTATGGGAGAGGAAACAAAACCACTAGGAAATGACCTGGCTTGTATAGCTCAAAAAAACTCCAAAAGTAGAGACCAGCCTTCCTGAGTCCAGATTTGATTCCTTGTCTGTTACACAGCTCTGTCTTCCTTGCCTAAAAGTACTGAGACGTACACCAGGGACACTTGTCGTTGAAAGCAAGGTATTTTAGGGACAGTCCATTGGCCAGGTTTGAATCCAGGAGCTGGTGGTTTTATGTGAGCCAGATTGCATGAGATGTGAGTAGACACTCTTTCCTGCCTCCTTCCTCTCACTCTGATAGATGGGGTGTGGAGGGAAGGAGGCACGTAGCTTATATATGGTGAAGTACTGAAAAGAGATGCTGCTAAAAACCTAAAAGCTGTCTCTGAAATCCCATTATTTTTTATTGCATAATTAAGCACTATTGCTGACACATCCTCCCTTATGATTCCCTTTAAGTTGGAGCATCTGGCCGAGTGTTGCACAAGAGCCCAGTTTTCTTCTCCCTATACAACGAAGTTTTGATTAATTAATCATCACTTCTGTTTGAATAATACATTAAAGATGCACTTGAATGTTGTAGGAAAAAAAGTAAAATAAAAAAATAAAAATCCACACTGTTCTGGCTTTTAAAGGACATGCTCTTCAAATAGTATGACAGTTGTAAAGGTAAATGTGTTACTGGTCAGCCTGTGTTTCTCTTCCTGCTTGTTTATTTTCTGTGCATTTGACTTGGTGACAGTCACTTGTATCAGCAGGACGTTAAGTAATGAAACATATGAACCTTACTGCAATAATATTAAAGAACGGTACAGCTCTGATGAATATACTTTTGAATCAATGTTTTGCTCTATTAAAAAAAAAAATAGAAGGAATTATGAAACTTGCACAGTGTTGGCTGCTGTCCATGATTATTTGCGGCTTGACAATACCTGCTTCAGACTGATATGACCACAAGAAGTTGGGTAGTTGTCCTCCTAGAAATTCTGCTATGGTTTCAAAAGTGCAGGGTTTGTGTTTGCTCAGCACCGAACCTGCTGCTTGACAGCAGATATTGTCGACCCCAGGTTTGTGCAGGGACATTAATTCTACCCTGTGCATATCCTCCGCTGTCTAGAAGCAGTGAGACAAAGCTTCTGAAAGCACAGAGCAAAACTGCTTTGTATCCAAAGGCCAGGTTTTCCTGGCATTGTGCTCTTTTCCCAGTATCTAACCATGGTCAGGATTTTCCCAGGGGGACATCACCCAGCAGTTGCTGAAATACTGCATCCACTCTCTGGGGGTGCTCAGTTCTTGAAACTCTGGATGTTAACTCTTGGCCTGGGATGTTTCAGAAATGCTCAGGGTTCACCTAAGCTTGCTGTTAGGTAATTTGAAGTATGTAGTGTTCTAATTTGAACACTATTGCTCAGGGTTTTCAGTAGACAGCTGGAGAAGCAGCGTGTTGATGTTGGGTCTGGCTCGTTCTGTGTACCTGGTGAATGTGACTTGCTGTAGCCCTGAGTGTTGTTTGAGCAACCTGGTCTGGTGGGAGGTGTCCCTGCCCAGGGCAAGCTGGTTGGAACTGGGTGATCTTTAAGGTCCCTTCCAATCTAAACCGTTCTGTGATTCTGTGCTTTTTAGAGAAGCCTTAGTAGTGTTAAGGACCGAAGAGATATCGTGGTGCTGAGTGCTGAAATCAGAGCCAGTGCCTGGGCACCTCTGATGCCTGAAGAGCTGGGCTGTGGGAAGGGCTCACTTACAAAAGCCTGGCTGTGCAAAGCTTGAGGAGGCCTCTGTACCCAGCCTTGAGAGACCTAAGTGTTTGCTTCTCCCTAAGGGAAGCACCTTGGGGAAATGGGGACCCTACACAAGCCTAATGCCACCGTCCCTGTGTGCCTGCAGAGTGGTGGCAGCAGCAAGGCAGAGGATACACCTGTGGGGCTCATTTGGATCTTCCTCCCTAGGTTGATTGAGCAGGAGAGCTTTCCAGCCTTTGCATAGACCCAGTCCTGCTGTCAGATGTGACACTCAGCCAAAAATCCCTTCTCTGAAAGCCAACGACCGCTGTGATCTCACTAGATGGAGCGGAGGCGCTGCTGGATTTCACCCACGGAGGCTCTTGCAAGAGCTTTCCCCCCTCTCTGCCCCCTTTAATCCATTTTGAAGCCTAGCAATGCCTCGTGTTTACCCAGCAGGCCCACGTGAAAAGGTCAGTTTTATTTCTTTGACCTTTTTCAGCTCAGTAAACATCGGCAGCTGGAGGTCCTTGCTGTAGATATGTCAGTTGCAATGAAATGGTGTTGCAGGTAATGACATGCATACAGAGTGGCTCCGAACTTGGATCTTGTTTGCCCATCAACACAGGAGTCATCCCAAAATCTTACCCACTGCAAAACCATCAAGACTTATTTGCTTTCAAAGAACTTGATGCTTTGCTTTACCTTTCCTCCCAGCATTATTTCTTCCCTCCCCTTCCCCCCCCCCCCTTTAGAGTTAACATCTTGAATATTCATAATCTTAAAATTATAGGTGTACTGGTTACCACTAGTGTGTAACTCTGGGTTTTATACCTGAGGTGTTAGTGCCAATTTGTTAGGATAGAAGGAAAAAAAGAATTCCTGACAATTAGTGTTTTCCTTGCTTAATTTCTTTCTTAACTTTTTCTCTGAACTGGGAGACCACATCTGGCACCTGCATAGACTAATGTTTTGGTGAGGGTGGAGGGGGAAGAGAGAACAAGGTACCCACAGAGCTTTAGATTGTGACCTTATAATTATTATCAACCAGCACCAATTATTGAAACTGATGTCACTGCTAAGGCAGTAACAGAGGCAGTGTCAGTAGCACCTGCTTCAGGTTCAGAAGCTGGGTCTAGCATCTCTGGTCCCTCTGTGGACTTGCTAATATGGAAGTCAAACTGGTACCTATGTCTCCGATGGTGAGCTTAATCTGTGGCCGTGTACTACCATCAGCCACGGCTGCAAATCCTGTAGTCCCATCAGTGGGAACCCTCATGGGAACTGCTGAAAACTAAGTTGTCATACTCCATTCAAATTGCAAGTGCTTCTGGTTGGAGTGACAGCTACACGATTTTTAGCAGACAAGCGATGGTTTTCTACCTGTCCTGTGCAAAGCTGAACCTCATTTACTACCTTTGATTTTTGATGAACGTGAATATCTTTACTGACTGAATTATATCCAATCTGCAGAGTGTTTTTCGTCTTCTGGAATGTAGTGAAAAATTTGTTTTGATAAATTTTGATAAAATTTTGAAAAATTTTATCACTAGATTAGTACCGTAAAAAATGTAGGAATCAGAGCATCTCTGAGGGAAAGCCTCTGCTCTGTATCAAATTAATGATCTCTTGCTAAACTTTCAAAAAGCGCAACAACCTTAAAAGTAATTTCTGGATAATGATAGAAAAACTCCTGGGTACTCTGTAAGTCCTTTTGTCCCTTGTTAATACCTCATTTTGATTGTTGCATTTTTAATACTTGGATTAAGACAGCGACATGCTCTGATCATTTCTGTTGAATACGTGAACATCTGGTTTTTGTTGTGGTTTAGTGTTGTTTGCTGTTGGCTGGGGATGAAAGGAGAGATCAAATGGTTTGAAGTTGGCTTTTTTTTTTGTTTTTCAAAGTTGCCTTTGTTCATAAGCTGCAACTCAGGAACTGAGCGGCAATTGTAATTGTGACTGACAAGAGGTGATGGAAAGGAGGAAAACGTGAGTGATGATGCATTAGCTGTGCTCAGCAGTGAGAGAGAGAAAAAAATCTTATCACTGCT
Organism: Gallinago undulata; assembly: GCA_026546715.1. NCBI lineage: Eukaryota > Metazoa > Chordata > Aves > Charadriiformes > Scolopacidae > Gallinago > Gallinago undulata. Next base: position 27,219,378 of record JAOTQQ010000002.1, on the reverse strand, counting down.
CCATAAACTTGTTCATGCTTTACCTAATGGGGAGATGAGGTTGCAAAAAGAAGGTACTTCATTATGCACTGTACTGAGTACACCTCCTGCAGATTAGAGACCTGCTGCTTGCCCAGAAACTGAAAAGTGTTTGGCATCTGCAGCTTGGTGACCCCGGGGCCAGGACAGGGGTTCTCTGGCCTGTGCTGGGTTGCAGGGGTAGAAAGTGAAACCCTTGTGCCTATGGATTATTACAACCTGAACAGAAGCCAACATCCTTTTAACAGGTCACAGTTTGTATGTTTTCTCCCTTCCCTCTCCTCTCTTCCGTGAATATTTTGGGATTTCATGTAGGAACTTGATTGTTATTTCCTTGTGCCATTAAACAATAATGTCAAGGAAAGGCCGTTCCACCCTGTGTATTTAATGATGTGTGTTTGAAGATGAATAGCTGGCAAGCGTCAGTGTCTAGGGAGAACTTGGAAAGCTCAGGGTACAGAAGTGGGTGATTAAATCATCTGAAAGTATGTACAATTGATTGCTTGCTCTGTGAGTGAAGTACTTCTGCAAGCCTGACGAATATTGTTTCATGCAAGGTGCTGGATGCAGCTGGCTAAAGGTTTCTTTAAAAACTTCCCATATCTCTCATGCTTGTTGGAGGGACTGCGCTGTCATCTCTGGAGAATGCAGAGATCAGTCTCTGCTACACTTGCTCTGAACAAATACCCTTTTAAATGAAAACACCTCTTCTGTGTTTAAAGTTAGACAAGAAAAATCTGCCCTACTGTAAAAGCCAGTGCCTGAGCTCCCGCTGGGCAGAGAGGAGATGCTACAACTTCCAAAGCGTGAGCCAGAAAATGTCTTAAATGTTTTTGTAAGAATGGATGATTTTTCCCTCCAGGAGTGTCTCTCTTACCGCTGTGCAGAGAAAGTGCCAGGACGACCAATTTAAATTCCTGAAATTTAACTTAATTTCCAAGAGGCTACCCTTAGCGAGTAACAACCTTCCTGGACGTACAATAATTTCACATACAAACTAGAGTGAAGGAGAGCAGATGGTACCTACACCATGTCCTGAAGTCTTGAAGCTGGGGGTTTAGTGCTGGAGCCCTGCACAATGCGGAGTGCGGTGTCTGCCCGCTCAGTCTGCCCGTCTCTCCTCGTCACAGAGGTTGCTTCTGTGGGCTCTTTGCTAAAAGGCATGTTGGGCTCAGGTTGTTTTTTGTGGTTTCTTTATGGTGTTTTTTTTTTTTTTTCTTCTTGTGCTTAGGAGATTCTGACTTGCCATACAACGTGTGGCTCAGCTTCCTTAGGAAATTCTTGGCTCTCAGATGATCCTCAATCACACAAACACTCTTTCCACTCCGCACGTGTCGCTGCACCACCCACTGCTGCGATGATGTAGCACGATGCTGCTGCTGAAAGAGGCACGAGTACACTGTGTCCCCGTACAGCAAGCAGAGAACCTGGGGGAAGAACGGGATAAACATGCTGGTGGTGTTACACGGGGATGAATTTGGGCTGCGTAAGCCCTGTTAAAACAATGGGAGGAATCTGCAGAGGCAAACAGCAATTACCTCAATGGGAATACGGCCAGGGCATCAGGATTAACATAAATGAAAAAATGCAATAGGATGGATCTTTAATGATTCTTGGGGTCGGAACCTTGATTTGCATGTGATCTGAAAGATAACAGTTCCTAATGCATGGTACGAGATGGCTTTGCTTCAGTATTAGATGAAAATATGCTGCCCTGTTTTGTACATAAAAGAATTTTGCTGGCTGTCCCTATGTAGCAGGTTACCTGAAGGGTTCACAAAGTGAATTATTGCCATACCTTTTTTGATATCCTCTAGTCCCAGCTGGGAGCAGGACATATACGGTGCCTTTGCTCTGTCCTGGCCTCGCAGTTGTGCTGTGTTCTTATGGCAATGTTCCCTATGGGCCTGTTTCTAAATACTGTAACGTGGCCAAACCTGGTCAGAGTTGCATTTGCAGATGTGTAATTCATTAGCCTTGGTCTGCCCAGCCTTCGGTGGCTGTAGGGATGACTTCTACCACTCTATCATCAGTATGAAACCTAATTTGCTTCCACTGCCTACGGGTTAGAGACGTAGCAGTTACATTGCAGGTTACTGGAATTCCACTATTGCGAGTTTCCAGCCTTCTGTGGGATAAAACAAACTTGCCAAGGAGCTTACTTCTCACACAGGGAAGTCCCTGTTTAATATCCTTAAGAAAGTAATGCGTCGAAGAGCCTCCCCTTCTCTAAGCACTGGACTGCAAAACCTCCTCTATTGAAAGCTTCCCTGATCAATTCATTCGTAACCTCTCTAAGCATGAATATAAATGTTGCTCACCTGATTAGCCTGTTTTATAGCACTTCAGAAGCCTTGATAAAACTGGTCAATGCAATAAATACCTAATGAATGCTGAGCCTCCTTCCTTGGCAAATAAATAAATAAAGCACAGCCCAAACTCTAGGTAATGCTTTCAATCAATCAGCATAAATCCTTCTTTAGCTGCAAAAATGAAGCCTCAGATGATAAAATGCAGTGGCTTTGGATGTGCTCCACTGATTGTATTATTTCTTTTCCCCACAGTAATCCTGACAAACACAAGTCACTTTCTTTTCCAGTTTAAATGCAGTTTGCCAGTAGTTTCACATCCTCTCCTAGTTTGTAGTACTTGCAGTGTTGCTATTTTAATATTTTAAAGGAATGTGGCATGCTGGCACCTAGTTTATTAGACTATATCGCTTTCACGAGGTACAGTCAGTGATGGATGGGTAGAGACTCTAAAAAGGAAGCCTTTTATTTTTTTTTTTTATGATCCTGTTGCCATTCCTTAACTCTCACGCCCCCACAGCTGCTTACACAAGTCATCTTGTTGGTCCTAGCAGGTTTATTCTTGAAACACATATATAGAGGAATGGTATACCGAAGTGTCGTGACAGAGGATGCCACCTTGACAATTGCAGTAGGGAAATACAGAATCATAGAATCATAGAATGGTTTGGGTTGGAAGGGACCTTGAAGATCATCGAGTTCCAACCCCCCTGCCGTGGGCAGGGACACCTCCCACCAGACCAGGTTGCCTAAAGCTCCATCCAGCCTGGCCTTGAACACTTCCAGGGATGGGGTATCCACAGCTTATCCACTGTCCCATATGTGGGACAGTGCTGGATAATGTAAAGGATACCTTAATGTTCACCATCCCTCTGATCATTTCTTAGTATGGTTAGGAAAGACGCCTATAGCGCAGATAATCTGGAAGCAATGAAGGGTTCTCCACATGGTTCATGATAGGTGATCCCCATTACCTCCTGTTCCTTGTATTGACCTTCCCTGGTCATTGCACTGTGCATCCATGCATTTTGTTCTTTCATAGCAGCTCAGGCTTGTAGACAATTTATTGAAATCCTGTGTGTGTTACGATTAAGCCACCATAAAAATGGCTATGGCTGTGACTGTTCCTGCTTGTGTTCTGAAACACCTGCTGACTTCATCCACCTGTTAAACGCTCTGACTTATATCCTGTGCTTGATTTGCTTGTGTTTCTCTAAATTCTTATTTTGGGGTGCCTGCAGCACAATGGCTCGGTCCTTGATATTTCTGTGAGAAAGGCAAAAACGCAGAAGACTTTAGGCAGAACCCTCTCAGGTTAGAAGAGGAGTGGAGCCTCAGCCTGTTCCCCTGCAGCCACCTGGACATTCACAGTGGCACAAACAACAGTAAAAAAACCTCTGCAGTTCCACTGAACGGCATCGAATCAGATTTTTGTGAAAGCAATGTAGGAATCCTTTGGATTTTTTTGATGCCTAATAATGACAGAGAACCACTTGTTTTTCATAAGCACAGAATTTGGCCCTTCTCCTCTCTTCTTCAGATCCTACTGAAAATTCGCTTTTAACACCCTTCCTCATTTGGTAAATGTAACTGAAATTAACGTGTTTTCTCAAACTGATCCTGTTTCAGGTATAGGATTCTCTTAAAGATCCCAAGTAATGTCTTGAGTTTTACCCAGCATCATAATACAGAGATTATGAATGTTAAATTCTTCCAATCTTAGAACCCATGTGTACTATCAGTAATAAAATTTGCAAGAAATTTTTTGGCAGCTTTTTTGGAAATTCCATGACTAATCCAGCCTTCTGGAATAGGACTATTAAAAAAAATGAGGTAGCAGACTTCTAAGTAAAGTTGGAAGAAAAAATTCATCTCTTCCTGACTTTTTCCACCAAGAGTAGTGTTGATCTGGCAACCTCCATGGCTTATCAAGCTCATTTAATTTCACCAGATTTGTTTTGCTAGTGCACAGAAATTTATTTTTAAAAGCTTTATTTTTTAAAAAACGAACAAACAAAAACTTTTGAATATGGGGGGGAAATTATTTCAGGTGGACAAATTACCTTTTTCTACAAATTTTCTGCCTCAGTAAAATACATGGAAAAATGACGGGGGGATATCACTGGATTTTGCATTGATTTAACAAGGTTGTTTTTCACATACACAAGTATAAACTTATAGAAATGTTTTCACATACATGTACACGTACATATCTAGAAAATCTAGTAATTTTGCAGGTCAAGAATCAAGTATATCTGTTGCTAAGAAAAGGATTCATGTGTTGGCTGGCTTGGATTTTTGTTTATTTCTCTGACTGCGTTGAAATTGGCAGTAGGAAAAAAATTAGGTTTTGGTGTGTTTACTCCTTTTCCTGGGAAATCATCCTGGTTAATAGCCTGCCATTAGATGGGATGAAATTTAAGTGCAAAAATGTTCTCAGGCTAACGCAAAATCCCGTCACGTAGGTTGTAGTCTAACGGTGAAGCTGATTCTAGTCTCTGTACAGCAGCTTCTCTCTCTCCTAGCAAAAGCTGGACCTTCAGGCAACCTTTCCTGTAGGTTGCTTGCTGGGGTCCTTAATGCAAAGACTGTCATCATTTGTTCTGATCATTCTGATGCCATCTTAAACAGGGTCTGAAATTCTCATCCCAATCCTACAGCTCAAACAGAAAACTTAGGATTTTAAAGCATTTATTTTATGTGTTGGTATCTTTTTGCTTAGTTTTGTGCTAGTCTTGAATATTTGAGTAACTGTTTCCATGTTGCCTTAACACATCTTTCTTGCTATTAATATTATGACATCTATTATTTCTCTGATTAAAACCCATGACAGATTGCAAAGCAGTGCATTGTATAAAAAGGGTAGCTGTTTTTTTTCCTCCCTAATGGATGTAAAAGTAGCGTCCAAATTAATTATGTAAGTAATGCCTTTTGGGCCAGTGACTTGGCCAACATCAGAAACATAAATCCTTCCCAAATTGGTTATCCGTGTCAATGATGCATTTAAAATTTGCAAGAATTAATTTTCTGAATTCACATAATTTCTGAATTCTTGAAGGCCACCACCTGCTAGTGACTGGATGCTCAGGGCAGTTCCTCCTTGATGGGCAGACCTTGTAGTCAGGAAGAGAGTTCTGTTCAAGATTTACTGAAGATTTCCTTAAAAGTGTGTTATAGCCATTCCAGGAGTTTTTGATGACCCCTTTCCCAAAGCCAGGGTTAGTGTGTCAAGATTTGAGTTTTGTCTCCAGCCATGATAGACAAAGGAAGAACAATCCAGAGACTTGTTACTATTAGAAGGAGGAGAACCAGTCTCTGTCTCACACCACTGGAGGATTCTCGCAGAGGTAGAGTCCTGCAAACACGTGCCTTATCTGAATTCTCTGCTATGTGTGTTCAAAGTAAACACATGATTACTTCTAATAATTAAGCCGGACACCAGAAGGTGTTATGGTCAGTCTTAGCAAGCTAATACCCATCAGACCAGCATGGGCAGTTATCCCAGCAACTGCAGGGTTGGTCCCGCAGTAGAAGGAACCGAAATGTTAGTAAACTCAAGGGGGTAATTTTCATCAAAGATTTGGAGAATTGAACTTGTTGGGAGTGGAACTAAGTAGGGAAAAAGCGATGCTAATGAAAACTTCCCTGATACAGTGGTTGCAGACAGTCTGACGTCTGATGGGAAGCACCTACTATGACACCTACTTGAAAGGGTTAATGTAGCGTAGGAATTCCTGTTGGAGGATGAGATGATAATTTAAAGACTTGCATACCCTTGATGTTCTCACTAATAAATCAGGTTCGAGCCACTGTTCCAGTTTTTGATGCTGTCCTTGGAAGAGGTTGTCATGCGTCGCTTAGGAGGGAGCGTAATGGTTTATGACTGCAGCACCTGAAGTCCCCTCATGGAATGAGTTCCCGGGAGAATCCTAATCACACCCAGCTAATATTGCTTAGCTGGTGATCATGTCATGCTGCCCAGCTGAGTTACACGGATTGCTGCGGCAAATGCCCGGCTGATTAATTTTAACTCAGTGTAAATAGAAATGATGTCAAGGATGTATTTATTGTAAATACGAGATGGCTGTACACATGCAGGGGCCCACGAGCCAAGATGGCATGGCCACATTCCTCAGGCACGTCTGACAGTATTGCTGAGGTAATGAGTGACCCGCAGCTCAGCGATGGAACAGTGCACTAAGCTCTGAGAAGACCTGAACAGAAGGAATTTCTATCTAGAGGTGTGGGTGTTTTAAGAAAAAACAAACAAACAAACAAAAAAAACCCAAACCAAAACAAAAAAAACCAAAACAAATGCCCAAAAAACCAACCCAAAAGCCAAAATGAAGAGGATTAGCAGTGACACGGGAGTATAAAATGAGGCAGAACCCAAATGTGGCACTTCTCCGCTGGGGGTGCCCTGCTCTGGATGCGTTGCTTAACTTTGTTTATGGGGATTAATTCTCCTACTGAATTAACCCATGGGCTAAATTATTTCCTGTGAGCCCAGGGTACAGAGAGAAACAATTAGCTGCAGGTTTGTATTGCTGATAAAATCAGCTAACAAACTGCGGCTACTCCTGGAGCAAGGAAGTTTGGCTTGTTTATAATTTACCCCCCCAAAAAAAAGAAAAAAAATCCAAATATATATGGAAATGAAATGACTCCTTTAAGCTCCTGTCAGGCTGCCAGTTCAACCTACTTACTGTGAGCAGATCTCTTTATCATCAGAACGTGGTTGCTCACTTTGGACTCAGTCCACAGGCTTTCCCTTTTGCCTTTTAGGCTGTACGTAAGTAGTTAATCACATTGCAGCCAATAAATGACTCCAAGTTGCAGTAGGTCATCAGATATTATTTTTTGTTTTTTAGTAGCTCGTTGTTATCTCTCTTCCTCCAGAGCATACTGAGAGAGGAAACTCTGATGTGAATATTCATGAGAATGCTAAAAGTAGCCAAGTGAGAAGATGGACCTGTTATTTATGTTTGAGGAAGAAACTGTAGCCTTGCTTTCATCATTTTGACTTCTAGTGATTTGCATAGTAGACTGAGAACACTTAATTACGTGGCTTATATGGAGAAAAGGCTGGCTCTCTGGCTGGAGGGGTGGGTTGGAGTTATGAGCTCTCCGTTCTGTGCCATACACCTTGTTTGACCTGGGCAAGTCATTCTCCTTTAGTTTTTTCACTTGTGCTAAATGGGGATAGTAATTACCCACTTCACAGAGGAGGGCATGTGGCTGAAATTAATTAATGTTTATAAGGTACTCGGTTTCCCTGATGAGGTTTGCAGCTCTGTTGCTGAGTACAGTTATTTCTGGGTTTTGGCTCGTGTGTGTGCGTGGGGCGTACAAAGGTTGGCTCCAGCAGAAAGGGTTGTAAGATGCAGTCTTAAGAATAAAATTCCTTGGCACTTATATAAATGCAATTAATCGCTAAAGATTTTGAAGCATTAATGCAGCTGGTGCTGGCTTTGCTGCTAAAATGTAACTGCTCTGTGGAAAGCAAGAAGATAAATAACAAGGCAGAAGGTTTATGGTGTTTTTTAATGGAAGGGGTAAAAAAAAAGTTAGCTCACAAGGATAGCCCTTGAAGAAAAGACACCTTTGGGATACTGAGCACAGCTCTCCTGAAACCTTGTGGATATGAGTGACTGAAAAATCTAGTCACCTGATTGACTTTAGTGCTAACTTGTTGAAGGAAACTGAAATCCTGATTTAGCCTCAAATGCTTATTTTAAAGTATGCTAGTAAGTGGAAGATGTTATAAATAATATCAATAGATATGTAATGAACATAACCACGCATCTTGGTGTAACAGCTAGAGGATTATTTTTTTTAGCTGGGTTTCTGTACCATCTGTAATCTCTGCCAAAGTATTTTCTATCAATTACACAAATCCGGTGAACCCTCATAAAATGCTGCAGCCTTCAGAATGTTTGCCGGAAAGTGAATTTATGTAAATCTGCTCAAGAGTGAGATCTTGGGGGAAAAACACACTGTAGGGAATGAGTTGCCTTAAGATGTCAAACAAAAATTTTGTGTGCAAGGGCCCTGGGGACAATCGACCTGCCCACACAGTTGTGCACTGCACCCACCACTACTCACTTCTAGCAGCAGGTCAAGTTAAGCAGAGGCTTGAATCTTCTCAGTGTGTGCAAAATTGCCCTCGGAATTAAGCATATTTTTAATGCAGTTTGTCAGATTGGGATGATCTCAAGGAGATGTTCAATGTAAAGGATGTGTTTAAGTGCTTTGCTGAATCCAGGCCATAATGGCCAAGATCTTCACCTTTCATTGATGTGATGGGTAGCGTCTACCAGATGAATTACTGCTCCTCTGCTTGAAATACTGATATTTTGAGCCAGCCTTAACTGTACCACAGGTTTTCAGGTGGGTACTCCAGTGTTTTCTGTAGAGTCCCTTTGATGCTGTCAGTGAATCCAGCTTAATTCACGTACCCAAGGAGGGCTCCCGAGGACTCTTGTTTTCTCATCCTGGAGTGAGTTTTTATTTTCTAACAACTTCTCCCTGAATTTTGACTCTGATTAGCAGCATGCCTGCATTTTAATAAATGATCTTAAAGAGCTGCCTTCCATCTTCCCCCAGCACTTAATTACAATGTGTAAATATGCACACAGCCCTATTACTGGTGTTAATCCCAATGCTGATAAATCTGGATAGGAGAGAATAGAAATGAATTGGAATAAGGATAAGCACAGGTCTTTCATTAGCCCAACTAAAAGTAATCGCAGATCTCTTGCTGGTAATATACATCTTCCAGATAGAATACTAATTACTTCTGGCAGTGCTGTGCTACATCATAGAGATAACTTTATTGTAATCCTGTAGTGATCTAATGCTTTCACATACCAGTTGCTGCTTTTCCCCCCTTTCTCTCCTTGATAATGTGACCTTACAGATTTCAAACCTTCAAACTACACCTTGTAGTGTCAAGGCTAAGGAAATCTGACAAGCTTCTTTCTTTCTTTTCCCCCTCAAAGTTTTCCACCAATGTTTGCCATAAAGTAAAGTTGTGCAGAATTCAGGGAAATAAACTTGTATGTTCCATGTGCCCAAAGTAATGTTTTATGCAGCACCCAGTATGGTTGCAAGTGTGTCATTGATAGATAAATCAGCTACTCCTTTCTGCTCAAGGATCCTAAAGTGCTTCCTTATATATCTTGTGTTATCTATGTATTATGGCGAGTTTTTTCAAACTGTGTTATCTAAAATTAAGCTTTTACATAGAATCATAGAATTACCTTGGTTGGAAGGGACATTTCAGATCATCTAGTCGAACCATCAGCCTAACACTGACAAAAACCATCACTAAACCATATCTCTAAGCACTATGACAACACGGCTTTTAAATGTGCCAGGGATGGTGACTCAGTCACTTCCCTGGGCAGCCCATTGCAAGGCTTAATAACCCTTTCAGTGTAAAAATTTTTCTTAATATCCAAACTGAACCTCCCCTGGTGCAACTTGAGGCTGTTTCCTCTTGTCTCATCACCTGTGACTTGGGAGAAGAGACCAACTTCCCCCGGCTACCCCCTCCTTTCAGAGAGTTGGAGAGAGCGAGGTGGTCTCCCCTCAGCCTCCTTTTCTCCAGGCTAAATCTGAGCTCCCTCAGCCTCTCCTCATCAGACTTATTCTCCAGACCCCTAACGAGCTCTATTGCCCTTCTCTGGACTCACTCCAGAGAATGTCTTTTTTTGTGGTGAGGGGCCCAAAACTGGGCACAGAGCTCGAGGTGGGGTCTCACCAGTGCCCAGTACAGGGGGACAGTCACCTCCCGAGTCCTCCTCCCCACACTGTTCCTGACACAGGCCAGGATGCTGGTGACCTTCTTGGCCACCTGGGCACACTGCTGGCTCCTGTTCAGCCGACAGGCGACCAGCACCCCCAGGTCCTTTTCCACCAGGCAGCTCCAGCCACTCTGCCCCAGCCTGTAGCGCTGCAGGGGGTTGGTGGGACCCAAGGGGAGGACCTGGCACTTGTCTGGGTTACACCCAAAGTTAGGGCCAGACTCTGATTTCCTCATTTTTTTTCAAAGGATACTAAACTCCATAAATAAAACCCTTATATGTTCTAATTAGTAGAATCAAATTCTGATTCAAGTGATTAAGAGAGGTTGCTGGGACGTGGCCCCTTGAGAACCCGTGGAAGTTGCCTATTTGTTGTGTTACGTGGGCCTTGGTGGTGGGGTTTTTGTTTGTTGTTTATTGGGGATTTTTAGTGTTTGTGTGTGTTTGTTTGTTTTTTACAGCAGTGGTAGTTCCACTGTATGGGTAACCTGATATTTTAGTTTAATCATCTTAAAGGCAAGCAACAGGGAGAAGGGTATTGTATGAGTTGACTGAGAAAGACAATTAGGGACATTAAAAAGCTGAAACGTCCTTTCCTCAAAATGTTTTGATATGCAGTTAAATTAGTTTGTTTGTGATGGATCACCAGGCTCAGTGTGAAATACTCAGCATCGTGTTGATGAGCAAAACTGAAGGAGCTTTCAAGCCAAAGAAGTCATTCTTATTACAACAAAACACCACTCAACATATGCCATTTACATGGAACCTCTCCTATATTTTCAGCATTTTTTGAATATAAAAAGAGCAAACAGTTCAACCGAAAATGGATCAATGAAATAACTTCTTGTCACTGTGTGTTTGGTCCAAAAAACAGTATTCATGAAAAATTTGCCACCTTGTACTGACAGCCCAGTTCGGAGTCCTTTAGAATACATCTCTGGGGCAGTGCTAGGTTAGAAATACCAGAGGTCATCAAGTGCAGCTGTATGGTATAGAGCTATACGCCTTGTGGATGCGCTCATTGCAGTACCATCTTGTGTTTGTTTCATCCCCTCACCTTTAGGTGGTCACCTTCATGCCACACCAGTTTCTGATACATTAAGGCGATATTGTGGGCTGTGAGAGTCTGAACGTGCTTTTGGCTTTGAGGGTATTGTATTGTGTGATGTGCCAAATTCAGTCAGCACAGGGTTGTGCCACCTCGGGAATACTTGTGGTTATGTCATTTTTTTTCCTTCTCAAGATGTTAATTCCCACCTCTGTTGCTAAAGCAGTCATTACGCTATTAGTGAGAAACACATTTTGAGGAACACGTTTTTGCCTGCAGATAAAAGCCCTTTCTGTGAGTTTGTGTGAATGATTCCTTTAAGTACTTGTGTGTGTGCAGATAAAGTTGCCATAACAGGAGGCTGAAGAGTATGTGCTGAGATGGGCTGTGTGAAAAACTCCCAGAAACTGGCAAGGTCCTGAGGTGAGTGGTTCTCATCTCATCCGTTCTCATTTACAACTTGATAAAAGGTGTTGAAGTAAATACTGCTGTGATTTGGTGCCCCAGCTTGATGCTGTATTGGGGAAAAACCGATATAGTCTATAATAGCTTGGCCAATTATTTTTTTCCCTATGTCCACGACCTGTTTAGCCTTTCTTCCTGGGTGATGTGGTCTCATGTGTGCTTGCATTTGGCTCCTGCTGTTTCATGGACTGGTCTTCCTTTTCTGGCTGCAAGGAAATAACTTTTCTTGTGGTTTCCTGAAAGCACAGCAGGGCTTCGTTGCACGACTGCTGCTTGGTCGTAGCATCACACTGAGTCTTGGCTGCTTGCTTTGAATGAAACGGTGCCTGATATTTCATTTGTGTTCCAAATCAAAACAAACAATTTGGAGGGATTTGTGTCTAGTTTGTAAACAATTTACTTCAATTACAGTTTATCACAGCATTTACAAAACTTGCACACTGGAATGCAATTTAATGAATTATTAAAGACATCAGTCTTATTCCATGGTAAGCGTGAACCTGTAAGTATCAAGAACTGGTAGAAAAATCATAAAAGCTGACTTATATTGTAACTCATACAAAGAATTTAATACATAGTTTTGTCCATGCAGTTAGTTTCTACATCGTTGTTACAAAAATTCAGTCCAGTGGAAATGTTTCTGAAATTGTCTGGGATTCTTATTTACATAGAACCATATTAAAATTTCTAGAAATTATTTAATTCTTATGAAAAGCTTTAGGACTTTTCACGTAAAGCATTTACAAACTGTGTTGCTTCTCTTCTAGCAAGGGTGTTAACAATAACATCAGTAGGTAAGGTGTGAACGTGCAGAGAAACAGATGCACAGAAAATAAAGAGCTGGTTACTAAGAGACACCTGTTCAACAGAGCTGCATAACTACAGAAATGTAGTTTTCTGGTGTGAGACCTGGGGATGATTCGGCTGTAAGGCTGCAGTTGGAACATCTGGCCTGAGATTTCCAGTTTGCGGTGAAGCTTCTGAGCTGCTCACCATGGGCAAGTCAACTGTGCCCAATAGCTGAGGGCAGTTGGATACTGTATTACCTTGCACTATGGTGTCTAACAGAAAACTGGGAGTAGATGGCAGATGCGAGTCTGTCTGGTGAGTGGTGGGCTGAGGAGGCAGCTCTGTGATATCCCCTCCTGCATCGTTTCATGCCAGGCAGCACCCCAAAACAGCACCAATTCACACACCTTTTATGTGAAATAGCCAAAGATTATAGGAAACTTTCTGCTGCTCAGTGCATGTCCAGCTTGTGAAGCAGAAATCAAACTGAGCACTGCTAATGCACATAGGAAATAATACTTGGCCATAAAGATGATATGGACGTGTTTGTCTTTTTCTGAGACTGAGTTATAAGGCTTCTGAGAACCATGGGCTTATGTTTTAACCACTGCTGCATTTAAAACTATGGATTTAGTAGAATCTCCCATGTGAGACTCGGTATGCTTTGCTGGCCAGTGGAAATAATTTATCTATCTATCTTAACGTGCAAATGATGAGGCTCAGGTAATGACAGCAGCCTGTTTGGAAAGGGTGACAGAAACTGGGGGTTTGAAGTGGAAGCTTATGGTGCTGATCATTCATTTTGTGTGGCTCATTTTTATTTCCATTGCTTAGGTTTTAGTTTAAAAAGCTGCCAGAAAATGACATTCTTCTGTTACTGCAAGGTCCCATGAATGATGCTGCAAGTCTGAAGACAGTTTGCTTTCTACAGACAGTAGCATTCTCAAAACTTGTTTTTGGAAGAAGAGGGGGCTGTGGTACCCCTATATGGATTCTGAGGTGATTTCAGTCTAAACCAGGGAGAAAAATTACTTTTGATATCTGATTTTAGGACTGTGATAAGTCTTGTGTCTGCTTTACAGGTCAAGAGCTAATAAATGTCAGTGTTATAGCCTGTGAAAATATCATGGAATGAAACACAAAGAAACTGTCCACAAATTCAGTTTAATTTTGTTTGATGTTGCTGCCCCCTGTTTTTCTTGAACACCAGTGCTTAAAAACTCTTCATCTCGCCTTATCTTTTGCATGATGCCTGAAGAGTTCAAAGTCACCTAGGAGATGTGATTTGCTGATTTCTTATTCACTTTATATTTTTACATGGACATATCTATCCTTTTGTTTCCAGATATCTAAAGCTATATCCCTTCAAAAAAGGGACAAAGGAAAGACTGACTAGATCTGATTTATTTATTTTTTTCTTTGAGAAACAAGTTTCAAGGACCTCATTGCTTCTTTCTCTTAGGAAGAAAGACAGCAGCTGCCAATAGAAGGTGACTCATAAGTGCAAATGACAGATTTGGACAGGAAAAAAATAAAAAAGACATAGTCTTACAGTTGGAATGAAAAGTGAACTTATTTAGCTTGTTTTATTACTTTACTACCCTGCATAAAATGACATGTTTTGTCCTGTAAGTAGAAAGCAAAGGAGAATAACATAATTTCTGATTTTGCACATTAGGACAAGGTAGAAAAATCCCTCTTCTCCAGTCATAAACGTTTCTCGCACACTAGTGAGGAGGAGGGGATAAAATCCTGCTGAGGGTCTGGGTCTCTGTTACTGTGGTGGTTGGAATAACTAATGATATCTTGGAATAGTCATCTGTTTGAAATGTTAAGAATTAGGCAGCTCACAGGAGAACTGATTGTGAACCCCTTGCTGCAGGGGATTTTGCTGTGTGTTTTCATGTTTTGCTGCTTTGGGGTTTTATATAGTGGGGAGGAGGGAAGGATGGAACGGTTCTAAGGAAAATGGGTAAGTGGAGAAAACAGCTGTTTGGAGATTTTTAAAGCTGTTAAATAATTCAATTTGATTTTCTTTGGGAATAGTGAATGAGATTGTGCCTTTTTAATGTAAAAATAGACAAGTTCAGTTGAGATTGAACAGTGCACTTGAAAGGAGCTTAGATTGCTTGTTTTTATTCTAGCCAAACAATCAGCATTTAAAAGCAATTTAAGAACCTGCAGTTGTAATAGTCTATTTACTTAAGAAGAAGAAAAAAAAATTAAATATGGCATTTTATTTAGTACGTAAATAGTGTTTTATTTAATTGCAGAGCAGTTGCCCTCAGCCTAGAGACTGCTTATAGGCAGTATAGGCGAGGCTGTAAGTCTATGCTGAAAGTCCTTTGTATGTGTAGGTATGTTTATATATTATGCTAGTGAGGTAATCCCTAGACACATATGGCTGTGTTGACAGCAGGGGGATTGGCACTGCTGTGATGGAAGTAGCATTGCTGTCCCTTGACCAAGTTTGACATCCATACAGCTGTTAACTGTTTCCTTGGGGACTTCTGTCTATGCAGGGTCACATCACTGGTCAGTGTAGGCAGGCAAACAGAAAGATAAACTTATCTGAGACTTCGGATTAGATCTTAAGATAACCTGAGAAAAATAATATTTTTTCACTGCTATTTTTTCCATCAAAATTTATAAAATATAACTGTCTTTATTTGTGCCTAAGAAACCAACAAACTGTAATAACACTTGATTTTTTGAAAGCTTTTCTCCTGCCTGTTCCATGCCTGGTTTTGTTGGTGTGATGTTTTTTTTTTTTAATTTTCCTATGAGGGCTTTCCTTCCTTGTCCATTTTCCTATACTTATGTTCTTTTCTAGCAAGTAATATAGGAAGGAGCTTTAGAAAGGCAAACACAATTTTTCTGTTTCCTGTGAGTGGTGAGAATCATTTGATATGAGATACAGATTTTTGTTTCATACCATCTTGACCTTCTGTCACTGCCAAAAAACCCCAAACAACCCAAAAAACTTCTGAAATCTTTACTGTGAATTGTTGGTTGTACATATGGAAGGAAGAACTGTATTAATCAGCTTTGCTAATCATCTAGAATTGAAACAGTAATTTGCTCTTATACTAATGCAAACTGCTTGTCACAGTAATGTTACATCCCCTTACTGTCTATACACTGCTTTTTTTTAAAGTACTTGAAGGCAGAAATCAGAACTTCGGTCCTCAGGAAGTGAAAAAGAAGAAAGTGAATTTGTTATTCAGCAAAACAGCAGTATCTCTATGAAATGAACATGCGTCTCCAGAAAAAAAGCATGGTCTACTGCCCTTCCTGCTTACCAGTCTTTCAGTATCAGCCATTAAAAGCTTTAGGGCCAGATTAAAAAAAAGTAATAATAATTGGAAATGCAGATCACTGCATAAACAACGTGCTCATGCAGTGCCATGTCTAATTTGTAGGCAGAATTGGTGTAATTGCCAGTGCAATCTGGGTAATTGGGTGTGGAAATTATGGCCATGATTTCCTCATCTGCACAAGCTGCAAGGAAAATCATTAGCGCTTTATTTACTTAAAGTGGCCTTTTCCACAATAGCCTGTCCTTTAGTGCAGATGAACGCAGTGGGACCAATCACTCTTCACTGTGGCAACACGTGGTTTGAGAAGTCCAAGGATAGTGAGCTCAGCGGGCCTGGAAAAAACAACTGAGTATCAGAGAGGTTTTCCCCTAAACCAGCCATTGCTGTTCAACCAGGAGCTGGTCTCTTCCCTCCTGATTATTTTTTTTTTTTTTTTTGCACACATTTTCCCAATTGAGAGAGAAAGGTGCTTTCTTGAGTAACTCCAGCTTGTCTAACTTCTCACCTGTGGATGATGTTGGCATTTTAATGCTTCCTATTGGACAAGAATGAAGACACGGGTGTGTTGCCGTTCTCTCACCTGGCAGTTCTTTTTGGGACCAACCCTTCCGGGGGGGAGCATGGCAAAGCTTTGCAGAGGCACTGGGGGGCATTACTGGGGTTTCCTGAGTGCAGGGACATCAGGCTGCCCCTTGTGCCACCCCAGGTTTCCACCACTGCCACGGCCAGCCGGGCTGAGGTGGGCTTTGGGCTACTGATGGCAAGGATTGCATTCAATCTGTGCCTTTCTCTCTGCCAGCCGTAGAGTTCCTTGTCACTGCACTAGTTTGACATGAGCAATCGCTTTGCTTTCTGCTTGCAGAGGGAGGAAGGAACAAGGAAAACTGGGAGGAAACAAACAACAAAAAACCTCTTTGGCTCCGTGTTTGACTTGTTTGACTTCAGGGTGTCTGCCTCTTCCTTGTGAGATCGGTATTGGTGAACCAGAGTTACTGCCTTTTCATCCGTTTCTTCTCAAGCAAAATGTTCTGGTTCATTTCATGCTGGTATTTTCTGCACCTTTTCAAACTGTGTTAGAAATTTCACACGGAGCTAATACTAAATAACGTGATTTCTCTGTGAAGGAAATTAAAGCCAAAGGACCAGAGTTCTTTCTTTAGGAAAAAAATGTGACATTTTCTTTTTTAGCCTGGTTTTGCTTTAATCATCTTCTAAAATGCTTAACATTTGTTTTTCTACTGAAGAAGAAACTGGTTTACAAAGAATAAGGATAAGACAGTTTTTATGGAAAAATTTTACTGGTTTAACGACATGTCAGTCAGTTACAGCTGAGTAGTCTTTAATCTTTCGATCGTTTGTGCAGTGATAATCCCCTTTAAAATGATAGGAAGCTCATTACTTAGAGCTGAATTTTATTTTGGGTTGTCACAAGTAAATCTGTACAGCTGACTATAGTTTAGCCCAGAAGAAGTACAGGCTGCTGTCTGGTGATGCTGTGTCTTGGTATTACATCTTCACTATTCAAAAAAAAACCAACCCAACACATAATGACAGCTTTTAGGTTTACGAGCTTTTTTTCTAGATGAAAGATGTATATGTGTTTGTCTCTGATTCATGAGATACTGGGGTTTTTTTAAGTCATATTTTCAATCTTTTTAACATAAACAGGAAAGAAAGCTTTTCTAATTTCATAAAATTGCACGCAAGCCCCTGCTGTAGCGTCAGGCAACTCTTTTTAGTCCAGCAGTTATTGCAAGACCCAGAATAAAATCGAGGGAGCTTTTTCACAGTGAAGGTACATACAGTGCTGCTTCAGTGGTCACCCTCTGCTATCGGGTATGTGTTTGCTGTGAGCACGATGCAAACAGCATCGGTGTTGTCCTTTGCAAATTAGGATGTGGCTTTCATTAGGTTTGTTTTACAAATTTAATTTTACCAAATTCAATACTAACAGAGTTTCTTTTTTCGTTCCAGTTTAGGGTATAGCCTTCAAATGTATGCATTAAACTTTCTCTGCAGTGGAAAAAAGAAATAAGGGAAAGTCCTTGGAGAGCTGAGCTTCCTGCAGCTTACAAACTTTTTTCAGGTCTCCTGCGTTTAGTGGAGTTTGTGAGACGGAAAAGCACAGCCCTTGGGTACAGCATCACTTTCATTTGGGCTTTCCCAGCTGTGTCTGTTTCTTAGTGAGGCAAATCTTTCAGGGAAGGAAACTGGAGGCAATAATTCACGATGATCTGCTGCTTTCCACTAGGTAAAGATCTGGTCTTCAGAGTGCATTACCCCAGTTGCAAGAATTCCTCGGAGTGTCTTGCCTTCCCTGAACGATATCCTCAACTGGTGGAAATTTATCGGTGCTCCACTGGAAACCTATAGAGTGATACCAGTTTTTCTCCTACCTCTTTAATCTCTTTGGGGAACATATACTGCTAGTGGTGCTTGTGGTACAACACTGAGCTACTTGATTAACAGCAAGCCAAGGATAAAGGCTAATAATCTACTTTCCCTACTGAGCTTTATAGAACAGCCAGCTGAGGATAAAGGTGGTAGGTGCCATGATGAGAATATTTTTCTTCCATAAGACCTATTTCTCAGTTGCTTGGGTAGCTCAAAGGCAAAAATATGGAAATACCATTCTCCCTGAGAACAGGCGTTGAGCAAGCAGCAGGGGGTCTGGGGACAAAAATGTGTGTGCTTCCCTGGAGGAACACGTGTCAAATGTAAAACATAAGTCAAAGGGAGTGGATTATAAAGCTTCGTTCTGTACCTGTGTCTTGATAAATGGCAGAGTGTAATTGTAAGACAAATTAGTTTAGTAGATGGGTCAGTGAACTGGCGATAGGGCTGAAAGTTTGTTAGAAATAATTTAGGAGGATTCTCCTATATAATAAATTAATCCATAATATTTTTTTCTGGGGATTATGGTTTGCAGGTGAGAGAGGAATGGAAGCCACATCCAGTTTTGGGGCAAAATTCACATCTCTAAAATGCCTTCTTAGGTGAGGCCAAGGGCAGAGTGGCTTGCTACAGGATGAAGTTTAAGGTTGAGTGGAAAGATAAGTGGACTAGAATTTGGCAATGTAATGCTGGAAAATCAGAAATGTGGTGTAAGTGTGAGAGAGACTTATTTGAGAGGTTTATAGAGGTTTGCATTCAGAAAGTGTTTCCTTTCTAGGAAAGAAGAGTATGAGGGTTAAGATATAATTTTCAAACTGTTCAGTGCTCCGGAAATTAAATCTCTAAGCCAGGGCTGTTTTGTTCCCAGGTTATCTGTGACCTCTCACAGCTTCAAGTGTCTGGATCCCCTGTCGGACTTTAAGGGATGGATCTTGTCCATAGAGTTTGGGAATCAATACTTGTGTATTTGTAGGAAGGAACTCATATGCTGTTAATGTGCTGTGAAAGGACACCCAGAAATCTTGGAGCACAAATATTTTCAGTATAAAGCATTTGTTTTAAAGTCTGAAATTCTCAGAAGATCTTAAAATAAATTCTTTTTCCTCCAGCTTTCACTGATGTACAGATACAACTGATGAACAATACACTTTTCTGCAGTCTGTTGAGAGGAATGGGCCGTTTTTCTGTGCTACACTGCTCAGGCAAGGTAGCAAATTTTGTTGATAAGCACTAATACTATTAAAGTTATAGGAATTTTGAAAATTACAGTCAAGACAGTGCTTTCTAATTTAACAGCCTTAATAAGGAATATGGCGAAGCCAACAGGGAGACTGGGGTGTGTGGGCTAGTTTTAGGATAAAGATGATACCCT
This sequence comes from Gallinago undulata, assembly GCA_026546715.1. Lineage (NCBI taxonomy): Eukaryota > Metazoa > Chordata > Aves > Charadriiformes > Scolopacidae > Gallinago > Gallinago undulata. The sequence goes on along the minus strand of JAOTQQ010000002.1, from coordinate 27,199,855 downwards.
GCCCTTGCATTCATATGTCAGTCTGCTTTTGTTTAATATAAGAGCTGAAGCTGGACCCAGAACATAACTAAAGGAGTTGAAGGAAGTGATGGAGGGACAAAAGAGCTTACTCTTTTTTAGAGAACAAAGATAACATCACTAGTGGGAGTGACCAAACCCGTGCTGTTTCTTATGCTCATATTTAGATGTCCAAAGGACATTAGATTCCTTAGGAAGTTTATAAATCAGCAGTGTCCCACCTGGAAGACAGCATTGGTCAGGTGTCATAAAAAGTGCTGCAGTTCTGCATAACGGGTTTCTACCCAGCAACGTTTCGTTCTTGGTTTTACCCTCTGTGGACAGAGGAAGTCATGATCTGTCTTGGCTTTTTAACTCCATAAAGACTCCACAACCCCCCAAACTTAGCATAGTTTACGTATAGTAACTGAGAGTATCTACGCCTTCATCATCCCTCTCGATAGTAAATGACGAGGAGAAGAAATTAAGTTGAAGGTCACCAGTCACTTGGGACTACCGTGCCTCTCCTACAATTTCTTCCAAAGCCTTGAGGATAAAGGCAGAAGGCAGCTTAGGTTTGTTATCCTTCAGATAATGGGATCTTAGTCATACATCTTAGTGAGTTAATAAGATT
>JAOTQQ010000002.1:27167339-27180831 GCA_026546715.1 Gallinago undulata | reverse complement strand
TGACATTTTAGAACAAGGAGTTCCATAGATTATTTGAGGAGCCACTTGTCTTTGAACCCATCAGCTTCAGGTTCACTTGGTACATGTCACTTCTGAGGACTTGTTTACAGTTGCATGGTCAGCTATCCAGAATCCCTGGGAAAATACTTTGGACTGGGAAATGTTGAAAGAGAACCAGGACAGCTAAAATCAACCCACTTATCTTTGCAGTGCTCTATTATTCTTGATCAGCTCTTCAGCTCTGAAAGTTGCCATTCACTGCCATTCCTTGATTTTGTTTTGATTTTGTTTCCTTATGTAAGCACACCATGAGATGGTTACGTTGTCTTCTGTCCTGAGTCTGGCTCTGCTGTTAGATGCGTCCCTTTAGGTCGTTAATGAATATCTCTGTGAAGATCCCAGGACAGCTGCTCTGTTCATAGTATGATGGAAAGAAATGATAAGATGGGCATATCCTTTTATTAAATGTACCTGACAGAGAGGTTATTAGCTGTTGCTCCTTCTGGCTGCCTAAGTGACATGTTAATTTAAATCTCCCTGCTTGTCTAAAAAGGATAGGAGGAAAATAGAATTGAGAGAAGGGGAGAAATGTATCTTGCACTTAAAGTTATTTCATGCCTCTAGGTTTGATGCTGGGAAATGGAAGAAAGCATGATCTCATTCATGTCTGGTTTGATTTCTGATGTCAAGGGTTCTGTTTCTGAAGGGCACAGGAGATATAGTTCTGCAGGTGTCCACAACTGAAGAGGAATCTCTGCCTTGAATGCATGACAAAAAAATACCACTCTTGTCTCCTGTGCAGAGTGCATTCTCAAAAGGTTGATGAATGATGAGGGGCTGTTTAGAAGCATGTCACAGACACGAGTCATTTATGCTACAGCTGGTTATAAGCACATCTGTCATTCGAAGGTGTAGTTGGGTGATTTAAGAGGTCTTGTGACTGATGGGACTGTAACCATCTATAACACAACTATGCCATTGCCTACAAGATATGAATCTGTCTTCTTTATAAACACACTACTACCTGCTAGGGTGGCATTTCTTTGTAATTTTTCAGCAAGTTTAACTACAGCTGGCTGCAGCACTAATGGATGGAGATCACCCTTCTAAAACTACCAGTGAATTAAGAGACCACTGGCAACAGACATGAAGGGATGAAATACAGTATGAGAAAAGAGACAGGGAGCATCTGTACAATCTTCTAGAGTGCTAAGGCTCTGTGCTTACTGAGCTTTGGATAGAGAGTTGCTGCTTCTGTACAGAGTAAATGAGATTTTTGCGTCAGGCTGGGCCTGACTTTAATTATGCTGTTATCCTCTCAGCAGACTTTTTCAACAGTTTTAGTTGAGGGGGTTTTATTTACTTTTTGTTATTCATTTTATAGGAGGAGAAAAGATTATCTGTCACTGAGCAATTAACTGAGTATTGGGTTTATTTCTCTTCCTCTCCTAGATATCTCTCAGATCACAAAGAGGATTAAGCTGTGAGAGTTAGGAGAAGATGTTTTTTACCACTGGAGTAAGATAAGCTTACATTTCCAATAAATAAAAATGTCAGAATAGTGACTATGGTATCCATGAGCTGCAGACAGCGGTGGGGGATGAATAATCTTTTTTCTGTTTCTGTAAATATGATGCTCTGGAAAGATGTGCAGGACACTTTCCCTCAGGGCCTTGAGAGGCTGACAAGCAATAAGTGCTGCCATTCACCTCTTTTGCCTTCTTATAGCTCTGTATTTGGCCAGGAATGAGTAATTTCACGGAACTTGCTGTAAAAATAGCAGTAATTAAACTTTGCTTTTCAGCCAGAAAGTAGGAAGATGTAGTGTTTGCTCGGTTTCAGAACGCTTACGTTCTAAATCAAGAGTTGTTGCTCTGTTCTAGAAGTTATTGATGATACTCCCACACTCCAATGTTGTATCAGAACTCTGAGCTGACCAGTTCAGGCAGGCTTTAACACTTCCAGCCTGTCCTCCAGTGCTGCTGGTTTCTGGAGTAAGTAAACTTTAGCACATATGCCATAAAGGTCAACAGTTTCCTGGGGCACATTAAAAAGAGTGTGACCAGCAGGTCAAGGGAGGTCATCTTCCCCCTCTAGTCTGCCCTGGTGAGGCTGCATCTGGAGTACTGTGTCCAGTTCTGGGCACCCCAGTTCAAGAAGGACAGGAAACTGCTGGAAAGAGTGCAGCGGGGGGCTGTGAAGATGATCAAGGGACTGGAGCATCTCTCTGACGAGGAAAGGCTGACAGACTTCGGTCTGTTTAGCCTGGAGAAGAAAAGACTGAGGAGGGATCTTATCAATGCTTATAAATATCTGAAGGGCAGATGTCAAGAGGATGGGGTCAGACTCTTCTCAGTGGTGCCTGGTGACAGCACAAGGAGCACAGGCACAAACTGGAACACAGGAAGTTCCATCTCAACATGCGGAAAATCTTCTTTCAGTGTGTCAGAGCACTGGAACAGAGAGGCTGTGGAGTCTCCATCTCTGGAGACTTTCCTGCCCAACCTGCTCTAGGTGAACCTGCTTTGCTGGGGGGTTGGACTAGATGATTTCCAGAGGTCTCTTCCAACCCCTACAATTCTGTGAATCTCAAGGACTCAAAAATACCTGTGCTTCATATAGATCTAGCTTTAACTTCCCATATGTAAAGAAGGGGATGTTAGTAGTTGCCTCCCCACCCTCCAGCACCCGCACCGGAAAGCTTCAAATGGATTTAGTTAACCGGCATCTGCAATATCTTGATGATTACCTGGTGATAAATATTAGAGAGGTCACAGCAAGATAAAAACTCTAAGGCTCTGTTTCTAGCTTTTTCATGGCCTTTTTGTTTAACCGTGAGCTAATTTAACCTCTCCATCAGTTTACTCATCCCTACCTCTTCCAACACCACCATAGAAACATTTTCCTACAGCTCCGTCTTTTCAGGAAGGGAAATTGGGTAGGTAACCCAGCAAAGAATCAGGACCCTCAGAAGATCTCTGCCACTCAGTATAGGAATAACCTTCATTTACTCCATGAGCAACTTCATGAAATAAAGAATTCACTGTCCTTACTGTGTCCTTCTGCTCTCAGGCACTGCTGGAGACGAGATCTTGGGCTATCTATAGGGTACTTGGTACTAAGGTCTAAAGTACCAGTGTGTTTTGCCTGTGTGTTGGCTGTTCCTATAATCACTTTTAAGCATGGGAATGTTTTGGTGAAAACACTTATTGTTGGAAATGAGTTTGCATTAGTGTGTTAGATAATGGAAAGGAGCAATGGAGCAACAGGAATGTGTTCTTTCTCTCTTGCAGCTCTGGAAGCCTCAGCAAGAAAGGCAGATGTAGACTGATGTTCATATCTGAATATAACCTTGTAACATTAGCTGGATGATCTCTGATAGACATACTTCTTTCCCTTGAATCCTGTTTGAAAAGCCTTGTCTGTGAGTTGACCCCAGCTACGTGGCTGTAAATAATACAGATGCTTTGACGTCTCTTTATGTTTCTGCATGCAATTTTCTGGCTCCTTGCTATGTAAGAATGCCCTTTCTATGGATCAGAGCTGCAGACACCCATGTCATCTTCAGTATTGTTGACGTGTTTGTGGAGATTTTCTTCTTTAGACTAGAGACATCTTGTAATGGGAGACTTGAAGGATTGACAGTATTTGCTTACTTCCTTTGAAGGGAATTTCCAGGATATGTCTGTTATTGTATTCATCATTCTACTGCACATTTTATGCTGGTTCCCTACTTCTGTTTTGCAGGTAGGCTGTTCTCAACTCACGTTTATTTTCTACCTGCTGAGTCACATTAATAAGGTCATAACTTGTGGCTTAGTGACACAGTGTGCTCTGCAACTGCCGGTTAGGGTCTTTCAGCTGAAGTAGATAAGAGAAGCAAATCCATGAGAGGGATTGACAAAGTGAAGGGAAGGAAAGTCTCATTAAGCACATTTTAACCAGCAGTTTTGTGGGAAAGGGAAACTTGAAAAGGACTATTTGAAATGCTTTTATCTATAAATATGGTGCTTCAGTTGCTCAGTGTAAGTCACTTTTCTTAACTGAATATCAGAGCTTGATAAATGCTGCTACATTATCTCCCATGGGTATTTCGTGAAATTGTAACGACGACATTTCCTTTTGTCTTTTATTTTAATTTTTTCCATTTTTGCTCTTGCAAACATATGAACTACTGGCTGCTCTGTGTATGGATGCTGGAGGGGCATCTGGTGGGGAGGGAGGAAGGAGTTTGCACACTCAGCTACTTGTGTAGGAAGCAGCGCATTGTTACAGTTGGATCGCAGCAGGAGTTCTGCTTGCACTGGATGTGGGCTTAGGACGTGGATTTAATGTGCTGTCTGTGTGTGGAATGCAGCAGACTGCATCCTTTTTCTTGTGTGATGGGACACTCTGTTCAGCCACCAGCACTCCCAGGGACCTAGCAGTTTCTATAGCTAACAATTTTTCACATGCGTGGCCTCACCCAAAAAAACTATAAAAGACATACCTAGGAAACAAGCCACAACAGATGCTTAAATAAATATTAATTTAGCAAGAAACTTAAATCTTACTGAATTTTACCATATTCTTGTTTTCCCTGAAGAATGAGGGCCAGTATAACCCTTGCGTTTTGTGGAAATTTTTGATTAAACCTCTGTCTTTGTTTAATCAATCTCAGGTAAGTTCTGTCTTGGCATAGTTTGAAGAATCATACCCTGGTATTTTGAAGGATCAGATTTGGTTGAGGATTTTGTGATGTGCTCCTTGTTGCCTGATCTGCATGGATAAAATATTCAGCACTAATGATAATGCAAATTTATTAAGCGCATTAAAAGTGTGTTCTCAGTCATGAAATGTAGGAGTGTTATCAAGTAAATCAAAAAGAATCCCAATCCATTTTCTGCCTGAAAAACATGTAAATCAAGATAATGAATATTAACACTAACATTATCAATATACTGTAAATAACAGAAGCACAATATTAATGCCACTTTATACACACACAGTGTTTAAATGCAGTTTGTCATTCTTGTTCTGCAAATTAAAAGATGAACTTGTACATCTGTTTCCCAGATTGTACCTGTTTGCGCAAAAGATATTGGTAAAACCTAGCAGAACTATCTCTGGTTCTGGTCCACGGGGTTCATCTGTCTGTTATGGATGTGTAATAACTGCAGACAAGCTAGACTAGAGCTGATATGTAATAGGAAAGACAAACAACACAGTAGTTACCAGTTAATAAACAGAAAGCAAAGCACCCTTTATGTTCTGGTATTTCTATCCCTTTCATATCCATGCATTCACTCTTCCTTTTGCAAAGCTGAGTAGATTGTACTTTTCAGAGGGATATATCCTCCATTAATCACAAAAAGGAAATAGCGTGTTTAAGGTTGAGATTGGGTAAACAAAAAAACTCCAGTTGAGTGAATTATACTAGTTTGAGCTCTGAACTCTAAGGTCTTCAGATCCAGGTCCCAAACATTTCTGTATCTGCACCTTGGAAATTACCTAGGCAAACATTCAAAGTTTATTGTTACTACAGAATGAGCCAGACGTGTCAATAGCTCTTTCTTGAAACTGGGAAACTATAAACAGTAAAAATGCATATTTATCAATGGTATGTTTGTTGTGCTGCATAAACTGACTACTGTATACACCAAAACATAGTGACTGGTTTGGAAGTGTCCTTTTTTTCTGATTTCTCTGACCTACAAAATAATAATTGGACAAAACAGAAAAGGAGAAATAAAGCTCACAATTAATCAACCCATGTCTTTCAGTGGCCATAGCAAAGCCAGCTTTCGAGTGTGATCCTGCCAGCAGCTCCTGTGCCTCTGAGCAACCTATAGTTCTCAGCAGCGGTGGGCTTTTATTTCCTCAGGCCAGAAATTTAGGAGAGGAGGAGGGTGGATGGCTGGGAGTAGAAGTAGGATATCAGTGCATGAGCTGTTCATTAGGAAGGTCCAGAGTCTTTAGAAAGGCCCAGGGCCACTGGGTGAGACTCCTGATTGGGTGTGTGTGTGCACCAGTGTTGTTAGTGACACACAACCAGTGGGCTTTGCAGGGAGCTGGAGGACTTAGGGCAAGGAAGGTTCACTTTGCCTCCTGTCATTAGGGTGTGCCCTTGAGGACCTATGTGTACTCAGGGCTGAGAGGGTTTGTGCTTTTATGACAGGGACAACTTGAGGGAAACTCGATTCCTGGTGAACAAGAAATTAGTTTGCAGCTTGACTTTCCCTTATGAAGGCTTGAAGGAGGCATGTGGGGATTCATGAACTTTTCTGTCCTGTCTGGCAGCCTCCTACTGCTATAGTGCAGTCATTTCACTGGTGAGATGCATGGAGTGGTGGGTGAAGATGTGTCTGATGTGTCCTGTTGATTGTGAACACCAATTGTAATGCACTCTAAACCCATGCAGTGCTTTGCCCCAGTGGGAGGTAAAAAGTCTTCCTTGTCTCTTTCACACATGATTTCCCTCTGCTCCCCAAATGAGTTCCTTCTGTAAGGAAGTTGAATGAGCTTCCCTAGCATGCATTTTACTATGTGCAGTTCAGTGTGAATATAAAACCTCTTTTCAGTGATCTTGCCATCTAGATAGATAGTGTATCTATGAGAGATGCTGAGTTGAAAAGTAATAGAAATTCAGAGACGCCACATGTATTGTGTATTAAATGATTTCATAAGGAGAGACAGAGAGAGAATGTCAGTCTTCCCCAAGGCAAAATTATGGCAGAACGACAGTGTTGTTCATTCTACTAATTTGCTTTTACTGCTGTATTTCTAGACTCCATGTACGTATCTGTCTGTGTTCCCATTTGTTTCCTTCTGGTTTTCCTTCAAGCTCCCGGAGTCAGATGACTGCTCACAATCTTGGGCTTTCTGTGGTGGGAGAAAGCCCCATTTACAGAATCACAGAATCTTCATGATTGGAAGGGGCCTTTGAGATCATTGAGTCCAACTACAAAAAAAAAAAACAAACCCAAAAAACCCCACCAACCAAAACCACACCCCTCAAACAGACACAAACCAACAATCTCAGGCACTAGAGCATGCCCAGAAGTGCCATGTCTACAGCTCCCTTAAATACTCTCTTAAAAACCCCAAAACAAACAACTTCTTTCTGTTCTGCTGGTGGACAAAGGCAAATTTTGCTTAATTTTGATAAAACTGGAGGGTTTTGCTCTTCATGGTGGTACTTCTTCAAAGTTGCTCTCTCTCCTAAGGAAGAAGAGGAAGAGAGGAGACACCCCTACGTAGTTATACTGTGAACAAGGTATTTCCCATATATATGGGAGAAACACAGCTGGGTGGAAAGGACACAGATGGTGGAAGGCAGTCTGAGGAGATGGCAGGTTCCTTGTCACTAATTAAAAGCTGCCAGTCTTCCCCATCAGGCTGTGACTGCTGGTCTTGAGTCCCCATGAGATTTTTGTTAAGCTGCAGGCCTTAAAATCTGCACAGCACTTGGCTGCCAGTCTGATGGGCACTGTAACCTCTGGGGAAAAAGAAACTGCAATCAAAAACGGGCCAGTGTTGAATACAAAATTGTTTTAAAATAAGCTAAAAGGGAAACAAGATGCCAGAAGAACTGTGTGCTAAATAACCCTTCTGTAAGACAGGAGGATAAAAGGAAGCTGTAGGCAGGCCTAAACTCCCATTGTGCTTTACCAACAAGTCACTGTGTTCTTACAGATAGTTTGGGTGTGTTTACATTGTCCCATGCTGTCTTAGCTCCAAAGGATCAATTTAGGAGGCTGAAAACCTCACATTTTTGGTCGTCTTTATTTCTGTGCTTGTAGGAAGTAACATACCTTCTGTTTAGAGCTGTGGAATGAGAACCGTAGCGTGAGTCCTAGCCTTGCTTACAGCTTTAGGCAAGCTGCTTCACCATTGCATGTGTGGGTAATGGGGTTATGTTACTTGTTCATTTGCAGTTAATAAGCTGAGAGTCCCAGAAGAGTTAGAGCAGAAACACAGCTGCATAAGCTTACAGTCTCCATCCATGGCTGAAGCCTAACCAAGATTTGGCCTATGCTTAACGAAGCCAAGCTTCTTGTATGTTCTCATCCAAGACCTAGCAGGACCTTGAGAAACTCTTGCATATCTTTGCAGATAGGGTGGATTGTCATCTTTGGGTCAATTTATGACATCTTCTGTTTGGATTCTGCCCAAGCAGAGGCTAGTCCTTGCAAAAGGGTAAGAAATGAGATTGAAAACTATTCTTTTTAAATAGTTCTCCCTTCAAGGAAGGAGAATGAACACAGAAGATGTTTTATGGCTGTGGACTGTGTGGCATTGCCAGGAAGAGCTACTAGATGGGAGAAGCACTAGAGGTAGCAGCAAAATGAAATTTTTATGAACCTCACTTGTAATAGTTTTTTCTTTATGAAGATAGGAAATAACCTTTTTTCCTAATTGTGTTTTTTAACTTCTTAGTATTTCTTATATTTTCTGGGAGGTGAGGGAGGCAGAACTCTACAGCCTTTTTTCTCTTTACTCCATGGCAGCACTACGTAAGTGGAAGCAACACCCTTTCGTACTGTGAAGTAGGTAAGAATGTGAAGCTTATGCACAGTTCTTCCTCAAAATGAGCTTTCCTTGCTAGAGTCTTCAAGAGGTGGTCTCCTCTCTTTCCTAGCCTGCCTTCAGCAGTGGCTAATAAATGACGGTTATTATCAGTGTTAAACTCTCAATAAGAAACCTACTACCTCTGGGATAATTTTTCTTTCTTGCTCCACTAGAGAAATCAGCTTATGCCCTGAAACATGAGTTTCGGTGTCTTGCCATATTAACATTAATACCTAGTTAAAAATGTATATTTGTATATTAGAGAGTGTTAAATTTTTGGCCCTTTCCAGTAAGCGCATCTGTGGCTTGCAAGACTCTGACCTCATTTTGCTGTGAGCAGTGTTCACTGACTACAGGCATTGAGGAAATATAATTTCTCTTCTCTTCCCTGCCAATGCTCGGGTGACGATGTGCTCTCTTGTTATGAGGCAGCATAAAATTTAGAGGCTAGTCACGATGGAGGTAGTAAGAAAGAAACTTAAAGACCTCAGTAAATTTCCCTTCTAAGTGTTCCCTTTTCAAAGGTAAATGGTCTTATTCTTTGTAATCTCTCTTTGTGTGTTAACAGCTTTCACAATGCTAACTCTTTTGTAAGAAAAGCACATTACAATCCCAGTCTGCTTTATCTCTGGTAAAGGAGCCAAAGGAGGAAGAAGCCAGTACATTTATTATTTTATCTTTAAAGTCCACCACCTACTCAGCTCACACGTGCTGTAAATTCAAGACGTGGATGTTACTCAAAGAAGCAAGAGTGATGTCACAAGTGTTTTAATAGCCTTTGATTTATTTCCCAAAGTGCTTTATTAAGATGATGCACAACAGCATTTGGAAGCCAAATGCAGTCTTAGGAGAGACTTGGAGGAGTTATTTTCAGTCTCCTGACTTTTCTTCCTCAACACAGTAATTTGTTTGATTGGGGCAGAAGGGCCCTGGATTCAGAACAGGGATTCTACTCCTTATTTAGTGTTTCTTTGTGAGTTAATCACCCCAGTTTGTGATCTGAGTGAGTAGCAGTATGAATGAACTTACTGTAATATAAGAGAGCTGCATGGTTCGGAGAACAGGATACTGGCTGGAGTTGGGAGATTTGTGTTCTGTCTCTCTGGGTTTGTGGCTATTAGATGGTGAAATATTTGGTTAGGCACAATCAAGAATCGGCAAATTCATGTGTATCAAAAGTCAGCTGCAAGGAGTCTTCTCCTGGCAAGATACTTCTAATGACATTCTGCACGGTTAGTTCTAGGTGCAGTGATATAGGGCATTTTTGCCATTAGTCTAGTAATAAATCTGCTGTAACTTCCAAGTTTTAGGACAGGCAGGGTAGTGAATCATAAAGAGACTTGAGGTAGTCACAGTGAGCAAATGGATTTCTTAGTAAGCTGAGCTCTCTTAAAGTGTTTTAGTCCAGCAAGCATAATAGTAAGACAAGGGCTGAAGGTTTTACTTACAGTACTATATAGTGCCTATTTACAGCATGGTGAAGAGCTGTGATCGGACAGTGTGCAGGAGCTGAAATAGGTATAGAACTGAACATCATGTCCCATTGTGAAGGGACCAAAACGGACTACTTTGATCAAAGGCTACATCAGCTAAGGACCCAGGAATTGAATTTGTAAAGAAATTAAAACTACAACCCTTTTATTTTAAGACACTGATTTGGCATGAAATACTTTCTGTGACGATGACAATTTTCAGCAAAAGTCTGAGCCCAGACCCAGGATTGGATTTCTGGGCAGAATTGAAAGAGAAATGGAAAGTGCAGCAGTGCATTGCACTGTTTAGGAAGTTTCTGTGTTCCACAAAGAATCTAAATATGCTTACAAAGGATGCCATCTGTGGCCCAGAAAGTGACAGAATCCCAACTGTTGGAGGCTGGGAGAGTATTTAGAGGAAATAAGAATTCATGCTTCATGAGGTCTTACACAGATATCTGTTGTTAACCATCATTAGAGATGAGGTACTGAGCTAAAGGAACTTCTGCTCTGACACGAGATGTGGTAGCCCATAACTCTGTGTAGGTAAACGTACTCTATGGAAGTGTTGCTATTGTGATGCGGTTACATCTCATAGCTAAATTTGCTCATTTCTGTTTTGTTAAGGTAATTATTTTATGTTAATTCTTCCTCAGTTATGCAATTCAGCACAATGCTAACTTGGCAAAATGTTGATTGGAATTAAAAAATAGACATAAAGTTAAAAAGATCTGATACATCCTCCGAAGGTCATGCATATAGCAATGCTTGAAATTGCAAGTGAACCAAGTTTGGTGACTATTTATAAGAATAGCGACTTGGGAGGTGAAACAAAGGAAAGAAAATATATCATGAATAGTGGAATAAGATGGGCAAAAGATTGCTCAGGCCTGGTAAAAAATGACAAGTACTGAAGAGAGGTGGGGGAGGAAATCTAGTTTTTGAAGCAAAGAAAATTAGACATGGTTGAGCCTAGAGAGGTTGCATGAGGAATCAGCTCTTCTACTTGTAGAAACTGGTATGAATTCACTGACCTGAGTCAAATCACGCCACTTTCCACTAGCTGTTGTTCTGCTCCAGAAATTACTTCTGGCCACTGATGTAAAAGCAGCATCACCCTTCTTGTTATGCTTTTCTTCTTAGTATTGATGTTATTTTGATAGCTGCTATTACTGCTTAGATTTTTAGCATTATCAAAATGTAAAGTAAACTGAAAAGGTGGTTTAAAATACAGTAAGTGTAGCTATAAAGTCTATTCAGTCTATGTCCCCAGCATGGTCAGTATTGTGATAAGTATAAATTCATTCTCCAGCCCCTTTGTTCAGGTAATTAAAAAGGCATTAGGTTTGGCAGTTGGCGTCTGCTGAACTGCATACAGTTGCTCTTCATTGTTTCAGAATAAACCTGCTGAGTCAATTGGTTTAGAAGGATGGAATAAACCTCTCAGAGTAAATAGGACTTATTAATTCGCAGAATTTCTGTTGAAATTGCTTGAAAAAACTTGAATGGAGATATAATACCCTAGTTTTATGTGTGTGGATTATCTCTGATGTGCAGTAACTCCTGGAATGCTGCTTAGTGCTTTAAAAAATAAGGGGAAAATGTTTTTGTTTGGTGTGGGAGAAAATGAAAGATCTAGAATTATTCATGAAATGGATTCCAGTGACAGAGGAGCTGCATGTTGCAACTTCTTTGAAACCAAAATCCAAGTGTGTCTCGTTTAACTGAGGGAAGATCTGAGGCTAGATACTGCTGTTATAACAGCTAGCACTCTAGCTTTTACTGTAAGTAAACCTATAGAGTCAGTAATAATTGATCATTGAATAAGGGAGGTGCATTTCAGTTGTACGAAGGGCTATTTAGGATCAAATCAGATTCACTTGACCCAGTACCTTGTCTTCACTGTGAAGCTGCAGCAGATAAAGAAAGGCTGTAAGAACAAGGCCAAGTATGTGTGATACTTTACTGATGTAGCCTTCCAGCTAATACTGGCTTCTGGCAGTATTGTTCAATGGAGGTATTTCTTAGCCTTTATTAGCCCTTGTGTGTGTTTATTGGGGGTTTTGTTCCTTCTCAGAATGTATCCATCAGTTGAATGAACACAAACATTTAGCATCCAGAATAGTGGACAGCTGAAAAGCAACAGGTGGTTGTTGGCCTGTGTCAACTGCAGTGAGAGCTGAAGTAATTCTTGAATAGTGAGAAGTTTTCTGTGCCTTTACCCATCCAGTTTCTTTTCCCTAACCCTCTTTATGTGATGTTCTGCCACGTGATGAAAACAGATTCAGCCATCTGTATTTTATCTTATAAAGTGAACTTGCTACTCCCCATGTTGGATAAAGTGCCCTATGGAAATGAAAAAGTAGTAAATGATACAAAATTGTGTAGCCTTTAGGCAAGGAGCTCCATATGACAGATGGAGAACAGAGTGTCTCTTGAGGTTTTTATTGATTGCTCTTTAAGCATTACCTTATCCCTTTAAGGAATGGAGAAAGTAAAAAGGATTACTTTAGAAAGCTGCGTTAAGCAGTAAGGAAAAATTCTGGTTCTTTAGTAAATTTGTGCAGTATAGATTTATACCATGCTGCTTACTAGAAAATGGAAGGATGGAAGAATAGAGTGGTGGTGGTCCCAGATGATCCTTAGCTCTGTGGTGCTTCTGGGCTGACCATATTGTTCCAGCCACCCCAGAAATATTTTTTTTCTCTTCAGACTGGTGGCAGTGATCTTGATTCTGAAGATCCAACTATTTGGGACACATGACACAGCACCTCGGTGACTCCTATTTAATTAGTGTGCCTGAACCTACAACAGGGACCTTATTGGCTTGTTGATTAGTTTAAGTTTGTGAATGAATCTTGTGATGACTGTACTGCCCTCTTCTAGTTAAACGTGATGTAGCGAGTTGAATCTACCTCCTTCTTCCTCATTTGATTGATTTCCCATGAGAAAGGCACCCCAAAAGTACATGCAGAAATCTTGGTCAGAAGGGAAAAAGCAGAGCAAGTAACAATTCTAGCAAGAATTGTCTCTCTAGCAGAGAGACTCTAGTCCTCTCTGTTCTGAGAATGAAATCTGAAAGGCAGCCTTAACTTCTGTTAAGGCCTAGGTGTTCACCATCAGACAGGATGAGTCAGCCTCTACTGGCTGCAAAATATCTTTTCACTGATGTAGAGGAAAGTTGGGGAAAATGGGAACCACGTAGTTATTGTCAACGTTACTCCCAGTGGTAATGTGATGCATGGGATGATACCAACACTCACTGTGTCTACCTGCCCTTATGCGGCAGCTCCCCCCCTCTAATTAAAGGTTGAGCATTGGTACCTATGTTTGCTGAAGTTTCCGCAGACTGGAAGAAGGGGAACATAACCCCAGTATTCAAAAAAGGGAAAAAAGACCCAGGGAACTATAGGCCAGTCAGTCTCACCTCTGTGCCTGGCAAGATTATGGAGCAGATCCTCCTGGAATCT
>JAOTQQ010000002.1:27110382-27167239 GCA_026546715.1 Gallinago undulata | reverse complement strand
TACTGGGACCAGTGCTGTTCAACATCTTTGTTGGAGACATGGACAGTGGGGTAGAGTACACCCTCAGCAAGTTTGCCTATGACACCAAACTTGGTGGTGCAGTTGACACACTGGAGGGAAGGGATGCCGTCCAGAGGACCTGGACAGGCTGGAGAGGTGGGCTCATGCAAACACATGAAGTTTAACCAAGCCAAGTTCATGGATCCTGCACCTGGGACGTGGCAATCCCAGGCACAAATACAGGTTGGGCAGAGAATGGCTAGAAAGCAGCCTTGAGGAGAAGGACTTGGGGGTGTTGGTGGATGAGAAGCTTAACATGAGCTGGCAGCGTGCACTGGCATCCCAGAAAGCCAACCACGCCCTGGGCTGCATCAAGAGAAGTGTGGCCATCAGGTCACAGGAAGTGATTCTGCCCCTCTTCTCTGAACTCCTGAGACCCCACCTGGAGTACTGTGTCCAATGTTGGAGTCCTCAACACAGGAAGGACATGGATCTGTTGGAACGCGTCTAGCAGAGGGCCATGAAGATGATCAGAGGGCTGGATCACCTCCCCTATGAGGACAGGCTGAGAGAGCTGAGGTTGTCCAGCCTTGAGAAGACTCCAGGGAGACCTTATAATGGCCTTTCAATATCTGAAGGGAGCCTATAGGAGAGCCAGAGAGGGACTCTTTGTCAGGAAGTATAGTGAAAGGACAAGGGGCAACGGTTTTAAATTGGAAGGTGTGAGATTAGATTAGATACTAGAAAGAAATTCGTTACAGTGAGGGTGGTGAGACACTGGAACAGGTTGCCCAGGGAAGTCATGGATACCCCATCCCTGGAGGTGTTCACGGCCAGTCTGGATGGGGCTTTGAGCAACCTGGTCTGGTGGGAGGTGTCCCTGCCCATGGCACGGGGGTTGGAACTCGATGATCTTTAAGGTCCTTTCCAATTCAAACCATTCTATGATTCTATGTTAATAACTATAAGGATCTACTCTTGATGGAAGTATTTCTGTTGCTTTGGAAAACAGAAAGGTCATAGTTCAGTCTGGCACATAGGGAAAGTACATGAGATGTATGGTATAAATCTGTCTGCATAATACATTTTGGCACCAGTTTTTTTTCACATAGGAGCTGATGTCTTCCAGCTGCACTTAATGAGCTCAAATCCATCCAGGAAGGGGGAGAGAAAGCTGAGTGAATCAGCAACATCTCAGATGCTTTAGAGCCTTAATTTACCTGTGTAAATTTGGCCTACGCTTGACAGTATTCATGTACACGTCTTGACATCTCACTGGGTGTTGTCTTCCCACATAGGTTTGTCCCTTTCTTTCCTTCCTAAATTACTGTTTCTCTGCCCTCTCTGCTTCTGTCCTTTCCTTTGTTACTTTCAAGAAGTTTTGTGTCTTGCTCTGAAAGCTACATTTATATTTTCTTATGTAACAACACATAATAGCCCAGAACTTTGCTGAATGCAGATGTCATAAGCATTTGACTTCTCAATCACTAAAACTCTAACAGGCTTTTATGTAATTATATATGACAATTATACAGACTGTCCTGTAAGCTGTCATTAAGCCCTTGGAAAGGCTTGTACAGATTTCAGTAAGCTTGGGGTCGGGCTCATTACCAGTATTTCCTACCCAAAGAAACAGAATGTTGTTTTCTGCTTTGTTTTGTCTTTTCTGTACCATCCATAAGTACACAAAGTTCTTATAAATTGAATTACTATTTGTAAAATGGTGTGGTCCTTTCAGCTTTTTTGGGCACTGACTGGTAACGTACCTCCTATGAAAGAAGCCCATGCATTACAAGAGTTGCAGCTGAGGAACAAGTCAGGTGGCTACAGCAGACAGGTGAGCCCAACGTGGTGGGGCAAGTGGTGCTGGCACATCAGGCAGTGATTCACAGCTTGCTGCCCTACTTGGAGGAGTTCACACCATCTGCTGTCGGCGTCCCATTCCTAGGAGAGATTTGAAGTGTGTGAATAAGGGCTAAAGTTAATAAGAGAAATTAGTAAACTCGGAGGGCTCCCTGGAGAACCAAAGTCTGTCACCTCTATAGTATGAATAGGCTTATTTTTCAAGGGGTTAGAGATGGTAAGGCAGAGGTAAATTCCAAGGAAGAATTTGTCTGAGGGTAAAGGACTCTTTCTTTTTCTAATATATGATTGGCAGCTGCTGTGCTGTGTCAGAGAAATTAAATGGGTTCAGGTGCATAAGTTTGATCAATGGCCAACTAAGGCTGTTGTCCTTGCTGATTTGTTACTGAGACCGCCATGCCATCTCTGGCTGACAGAAAATAAAGAATTCATCAGGCATTCCACAGTAACAGACTCTCCAGATCAAGCCTTAGCTCCTGCTCCTCTGCAGCATGGTGCCATGGCCTCTGTCTTGCCCTGTGGTTCTGCGTAGTGGGTGCAGGTGGTTGCCCTGATTTTTTAAGTCACCAGCTGTGCCTGTTGTGGCTGTAGCACTGTGGTACAGCTGTGGCAGAGACTTGTAGGTGATGAATCCCATCTGCTCAGATCATGAGCTGGCAGTAGTCCTGCTAAAAGGCACGAGTTTGCTGCTGCTGATTCACTGAGCTCACAGAACAGTTTAAGAAACTCAACTATACCTTAAATATCCCTCTATAACGTCTAAATGCAAAATCAGTGAAGATAGGATAATCTGCCCAGAGGCCTAGATTCTTTGTAGGAACAGGGCTGGCAGAATAACTCTTCTACTGACAGAGTTGTGCAAAAATGAGGTAGTTACACTCAAGGAGCTGAAATTGCTGGCCTCTGAATCGGACAGGACTTGTCAGCGCTGTCGGCTGAGTTAATGCCCGGTGGTAAGGGAGATGCTCTGTTAGTGCTGCCTTTCTGCAGAGTCACAGAGTAGACAAGTAATAATGTCTTCATTCAGCATAAGAAGACTGTTCCATTAGTTGAAATAATAGACTAGGAGTGGGTTTGTGTGGGGATGGAGAACAGAGATCTAGTCAAAGTCCCCAGGCAGGGGGTGTATGTGATTTACTTATTATTTTGTTCCAGTGCTGTCATTTGCTGCACTATAGGCTGACTTTCTGGGATTAATAATTTATTATGTTTAGTTACTAGTGCTTCCCTAAAGCAGACTCTTTACTACTGAGTTGACCACCAGTGCTGCAATGGTCTATCAATTACCACTGGAATTGCTTCTGCCTGTCTTCACTGCTAATTTTCTAAAGAAAACTACTTTTGGCTGCTGCTTCATTTTCTGCATCTTTTCTGCTCTGTCAGCCAAAGACTTCTGTTCTAGCAGGTCCCAAAGGTGTGGTTGCTTAATTCCCAGGTTCATTTTTAAATAATTCCCCAGCTGGTACCAATCACTGAGATGAATGTAGGTGTGCTGATTAGCTGCTATGACAACTATGTCTAATTAGCTGAGCTGGTATCTCCTTCCTGAATACCCAAAGGAGGTGTTTTATTTGAAGGTTTTTAGATAGATGAGCTAGGAGTTAATCATTATGCACAAGTCCAGTGGTTGAAGACAGTTCAGCTTTTGATCTAGCTCAATTGTCTTAATTCACAGAAGCAAAAGAGGCCTTATGTCTCAGTGGTGACAATGTAATCACTAGAGTTTTCCATTTGTTCCTCTCTGTTTCTCTACAGAAAAAGTTTCCTTTTCCTGCTCACCTTGCCAGAGCCCTCAGAAGATACATTTGAGCTCCTTCAGGCTCAAACACAGACATAGAACACCAGGCATTTTGCCCAGGCTATCCATGTCTTTTGAATATTTGAGCAAAACCACATTTGGGAATGGTGACACAAGTTAAATATCCCCTTCCCTCTGGGAAGAAGCTCAGTAAAGCAGAACTGGGTTCTAATCCACGGGAATTTCCCAAAGGACTGTAAATGTCTGGAATGTAAAAATGGGAACGTGAGAGTTTCATAGTCCCCAAACTAGCCATATTTCCATTTCCTGGCCAATAAGAGCTCCCAGTGTTGATGGCTACATCTGTCCTGTAGAATTCAACTTATATTTCTGTGTCTTGGCCTAAATATAATTTGTATTCTTCCATGCTTATGAAGGTGAAGAAATTTGGTAATGTATGCTCTTTTCTTTCGGTTCCTGTAAACCACTGGTGAAGATAAAGGCAAGCTTCCTCAATCTGAAGGGTTTTTTGGTTTAAAGAATAAGAGGAAATGTTTAGAAAGAATAATGTAAATCTCAAGGTGATGAAAGCATGTCTGGCAGATTGATTGGTAAAGTGGTTCGGAGCAAATTTTTGTAGCAAGGGTTTTTGTATCTGGTGTTGCAGTGAGAAATTTTGAAGTGTGCACTTTCTCTTTCGCCCTCAGGTTCCCCCCTCTACTCTCCCACATCAGTGACCAAGCCATAAAGCCAGTAGTCCCTTCTTTGGTGGCTGTTGTTTACAGGGTTTTGGAATGTTTGTCTGACTTGTATGCCTTCCTGAGGGATTTTCTGGGTGGTTTCAACTAGTTTGGATTGTAATGCAGTTTCTCTCCTGCAGACACATTTGCTCCTTCACCCTTGAGTCAAAACCCTTCCTCTACCTGATTCTATCACTGTCCCTTAATGATCATTAAGGCCATTTAAGAGGTAGTTTTTCCTGAAGCATTTTTTACGTTCCTTATTTCCTCTGTTCTCTTCACCAGCAGCTTCCCTCTTAAGTACCACTAAGCTGTTCTTACAGCAAACACCCCACAAACCAAGGCAGAACAAACTATTACAGAACAGCCCCACATCTATCATATCTCCTACATGGTGTTTTGAAATGTCCTTTATAAAAATTGTTAGCAGCTCAGGAATCCAATAAAACCTGTAGTTTTTTAACCATTAATAACTTTATGATTTTTCCCCTTAAGTCTTACCATGAAATTAAAATTTAAAAAAAGTCACAGGAGTTTTTTTTTTTTTTCATTCTCTCTAACAGTTCTGTTCTATTCTCGTACATAAAACATTCAAACAAAAATGCACTTATTTTTATATATTTTGCCACCACCACCCAGCCTCGACTCTCGGCAACCTTATGTAGTATTGATAACTTCATGGGACCACTGCTGTGCGGTGTATGGATGAGTCAGCTTTCCATTTTCAAAGTAGCTTTACTTTTTTCTTGCATTCACACAATTGATATACACAACCTGTCTTGCTTTCTGAGGTTTGTCATGGCCCCCCCTCAGAGCCACAGTTGATTCCATCATTGCAAAAAAACCTGTCATCTTCAGCTACTGTTTACAGTCACTTGACCTAAATGATTCCATAGGTACAAGGGCTTTCCTTGCAGAACTTCTTTGCAGCTTCTGTTTGATGATCCTCTGTAGCGAAGCTAGAAGAGCTAGTCCAATCTTAGCTGCACCCTATACCTGATTTTTAACTGTGTCTTGCTGATAGTTGAGATTATTCAGGCTACCCCCCTTCCTTCCCTTTTATAGTCCAGTAAATCCTTTTTTGTTACACTGGAAATGTGCAGAGTTTCATTTTTATTTTAATGAACTGCTGTTAGGAGAGTCTTTCCCTTTTTGAATCCAATCACTTTGTCAGCTTGATTAGTCAAATTGCTGGTGAATGTATTAGTCTCCTCCGTAATCATGAGTGTAGTTGGATTATTAAACATCTCTTCCTGTCCTACATGCAAGCAGAGTTTGAGGGGCTGAAGGGGAGCATCACCCCAAAATAAGTACAGTGGCTCCGAGAGCTCTCTTCAGATAGAGAAGGCTCCTAAATTGAAGTTCTGTGTAACTCAAGAATGACATTATCTCAGCACTTGTCTTGCTGTAAGAAGAAGATTTGATTGAAACTAATTTCAGGATATTGGTGGTTGCTGCAATAACAGCCCCAATTGTTGTTTTAATGCTTAGACAACTACAAACGCATCAATACTTTAGCTGATTATTTTGCTATATGCTCTCCTCTCCTTCCACCAAAGCCTGGACCTTTCATATCTCAGGTGGATATGTTCCCAGAACTAACTAATCTGCTCCTTCTGATGTTGTGCCAGGAAATTTCATTCGGGAGATTTTCTGAGAAGTTTTGCTCTGAGAGGTTGGCATTTTCTAAAATGAAAGCATGCGTCTTAAACATTTCCAAGTGACCCTGCAGATGACTGAATTGAATTTCAGTTTCATCCCTGAACTTTCAATGTGTGTGAGGTTTGTTTTGTTTTGTTTTTCCCCAACCACCCCTTTGAGGCAGAAGCACAAGCCTGTGAAATAATGAAGATTGTACAGACAGTGACAGTACAGATGTCAAAGATATTGAGGCCTCTCCAGGACTCCTGGAGAGTTTGGGATTTGACAAGGGAAACTTATACCATGATGAACCTACTTGGCTGGAAAAATAGAATTTTTCTTTTATGAGGAATTTTGAATTTCTGAAACTGTAGGAAAACATGATAGTGAAACAGACTGTGAAACTTGTCACTAAATGTGTGATGTCATTCAGCCAGCTGGCTGGCTAGGAGGGCTGGATGTGTCCCTGGAGGATGTTTTGATTCTATCTAGAAACTGTCACCTGACGTAAAACATCCTTAGGGAAAACTTTATTTTCAAATGAAAAAATCTACTAGGACGCATCACATTCTTATATGGATGGTCTTAGCAGGACGTCTTACCTTGGTGACTGTTAACAATGAAAGGCTCATCAACAACGTGGAGATGTGTTTTCTAGATGTACTGGTTCAAAGATTCAAATCGTTATTGAATCTTATTTCTTGCTTTTTATTTGTGATGGTGCCAGCTGTCAGCAGGTGCAGGATACAGAGGGGGTACAGCAAAGGGGTGACTTCTCCCCTATATGGGTTGAACTTGCGTTGAGCCCCCACAGAGAATTTTTCTGTCTCGCAGAAAGATGAAGCTTGCTGCCATCAAGGAAGGGTGAATGCAGGGACTTTTAGCACAAGATTCTGCTGAATCCATGGGAATACGCATCTTCTGAATCTGCTGAGCAACTTGAAAGCTAAGATGTACAATTTGCATTAGTTAAGTAGCTATGCACCACTTTTTGCATGATAGTAAATTCATCTTGAGGCTCTTGTAAGTAGCGAAACTCAAGAACTGAGGTCTCGATACAATAACCTTTCAATAGTAACAGGAATACTGTTTTGTGTCCAGTTTTGGTCAGTCTTATTTTAAAAAGAGTATGTTAGAAGTAGGGAACGTTCAGAGAAGAGCAGTAAGGATTGGGCCAAGGTATGAAGTGATTTGTGTGGAAGGAATGATTGAGCTGACCAGGTATCTTTGGTCTGGAAAATGGCAACTAATGGGGACCTATAAAATGATTTCAGAGACCTGTAAAATGATGAAAGTCTCAAAGAAGGAAAACAGAGATTGCTTGTTTTCTCTCTTATTTGTTACAGGAATCAGATGCCATAAAATAAATATATCAGGAAGCAAATTCAAGGCAGAGGAGGTATGTTAGTTGCCTACAGTAGTGCTAATTTAACTCTCAGTGATGATGTGAGATTGGAGCTGGGAGACTTATCTGACTGACTTGATCCTACGTTATACGTTGCGGTGGTATAAACCTGGGAACCTGTGACTTTATGAGGTGGTCCCCTGACAAAGGCTGAGAGGTTTTGATGCTGAGGCTGGCTCCAGCAAGGGCAGAAAATATTCCTGTCTCCTCGTAGCGGTTTAACCAGAACTCCGGAGAAATGCTGGTGAAAAGAAAACAAAAAATAAAAAAGGGTGCTGGTTTTCTCTCCCACCCAGAGCAGGGAGGCAGGACCTGGCACATGTGGTCTGCTCAGGACTTGTAGTACTGCTACTGTGAAGTCTTTAAATGAGGAAACTATTTTGTGGAAGAACCATCTGGGTGCCCACTGCAGGGCACTTGCCTTCCTGGGCTGGAGCCAGAACAACTTCTGGAGGGAGAACTGGGCTACTGCAGAGGGTTGCCACTGAGACAGCATTACAGATATCACCTCCACTGTCCTGGAAAGCTGAACTGCCTCTGACAGGCATAGGAGCAATAATAAATTCTCATGGGACACATGTACAGTAACCTCTCTCATAGCATTCCAGTCGCTGCAGCATTTAGAAATGAGACATCTGGCTTGTCAGGGGTTTGTCTAAACTCTTCCAGCTCTGCCTTCCCTACTTTCTATGGTGTGGTCTGGCTCCAATGCAGCCCCAGACCTTGAACAGTGGGGCAGGAATACTTCAGTTTTGCCTGTGTGTCTGAGCAGCATTTGGGCTGGCTGTGAATGGAGGCATCAGTGAACCTTGTCCCTTGGGCACCTGACACTTTTCTCTTTTGATTGGCGTGCCTCTGTTGAAGCCGGCTTGAAAAGTGTTTGCACTTGAAACAAGTGGAGCAAATTCTAATTTGTCTGGAATGGGCCCTCCTGTTAAATGTTAAACTGACCTTTTCAAGAGAAATTTACTTGATAGTTCCAAGTGAAGCCCCGCTTTAAGCTAAACCTGTCACTACAACATGATTAAATTCACTTAAATGTACATCAGTTGCACATATTATTAATGGAAATTGAAATCAGCCTAAATGGTAACCATAAATTTTAAAACAGGGCGAAGAGGATGAAGACAGAAAAAACCACACATGATGTGAAGGTTAAGGTGTCTTATTCGCCGAAAGATTAGATGGGCTGAACAGGGAACTTTATTCTGTAGCAGTGAAAAATCACTGACTACTTTTTCTATGTATTTACAGTGCTCTAATTCTAATCCACTGAAGAAGGGAGATTCAGTGCATTTTTGGCAGGGGTTTGATCTGTGGAGACCTAGAAGAATTGGTCACAGTTGTCTGGTCTTATTTCACCTGCTAGTGAGCCTTTAAGCCACAAATTATCAGATTTCTGGCAGCCAGTTTGATAGATGGTGGAGGCGTGTGTGTGCATAGATAGTGCTGAAAGGGAGGTTCTGGTCATACCTGGATACAGGAATATCTGCTCTCCAGCTGAACTGCACATTTAACATCCTGCACGCGTTTTTGCCTCTTTCCCTTCCCCACCGTCCAGTATGACAGTTCCAGTGCTTGGCTGTTCTGACGACTGTTACTTAAAGAGTCTCTTCTAATTGGGCCCCAATAAATCAAAACTAAATTGAAGATCTTCCACTTATGGGCATTTATCAGTGACTTTCCATCAAGCAGAAGGACAGGACTTGGCAAGCATCTCCCAGGCAAACGTCCAGGGACTTATGAAGGTTCTTTTTGAGGGTGTTATCTTTATGTAGGTGTGTGACCTTTGTGATTCAAAGTAAAAATTTGAACCTTTTGTAATTAATAACTCTTGTTCTACCAGACTTTGCTTTCACACAGGTGAAATTAACCTGACTTTTTCTAGCTGTTTGGGACATAGACTACTTCCATGTGGCACTAAATAATACTCCATAAATGTGGCCAGATAAGCTTTTCTTTGGGTTAGGAGCTTAGTAGGTTGCACTGGCCACAGGCTGCAAGTAAACACTAAGGTCTTCTCTGTCCAATATATGATGTATGATGGACTATTTTCTTTCCCACTAATGCCACGTCCACCTCCTATGACAGGAATATGAATGAGCATTTATAACATATCTCCCAGTAAGGGACACACATTGCAGCCTGATTGAGTCCATTGCACTAGTAGTTACACGATTGTGTAAGCATAGAGCAGTTGTGTGCCTGGAAGTGATGGGCTCTGTTGGAAGCAGGCTTTGGCATTACATATAAATTTGAGGATTTACATGGCTCTTCTGTCATGTGTGAGATTTAGGGGTCAGCAAAGATGAAATCTGCTGAATTTGTAAGCATGCTGGATGACGCGTCTAATTTTAAGAAAATCGGTGGGGGCTGAGGATGATAGGTATCTCATAAGAAGCTAGAAGGGCTTCTCAGGTACTTGGCTGGCTTCCTGTTGGTAGGATTATTTTAATGACTGGGTTGTATAATTAATGTCTTTATACACCTAAAGCTTTGGAAAGACCTTTCTTATTTTAATTCCAAATAAATTAAAAACAGATGGCTTAGGGGGAAGGGAAAACATCTTCTGGTCAAATTCCTTTTTTTTTTTTTTTTTAAGGCACTTGTGTATAAGTTACAAGTCATGGATGAATATGACCTATCAGTAAGGATTTTAGTATCAAGGAATCTTTTCAAGACGTTTCAGTGTGCAGTCTTTACTTTCTGAGAAAGAGAAAATGTAATTAATACAAGCTGGTTTTGCAATGCAAGGCCAAATGGTAACTTGAGCTTCTACAAGATGTTTCTGATATGGAATTTACAGCCTAGCTTTAACATTCTTTTATCATTTACCAGTAACGTAAAAGCAAGATCCCATTTTATCTGTAGCTGGCACTGACTTAAAAATGACTTTCAAAATCAAAGAGTCGGAAGAGCTGAGCTCGTTTCTAGACTACCAGCCTGCGTTTCCTCTGCGCACAAATGCCGCTGTATCAGGTCGCTAATAGACCTTGACCACATCTCGCTCTGTTCTTAATATGGAGCACAAGCTCCTGACCATTTTTTTTTTTTTTTTTTTCTGCAGAGTGATTGGGAGCGTGCATTCTCCTCAGGTTTAGGAAACAGTATTAATCTTCTGCTGTGTACTTTCATTTCATTTCCTGTAAAAATCCATCTTCTGCTACCGGAGTTGACCTAAGGTTAGATGTCAAAGGAACAAATTACTGTCACTTGGTTGATACCCCAAGAGTAGCTATAAATAGCAAGCTTTATAACCCCGCTGATCCTTGAGATACATAGTGATAAATATGCTTCTACCAACCAAGAGGCAAAAATAAAGCTGCGTGGCTCTGGGTGATGTATGATGTTTGAAATTGACACAAACAGTACAGCTGCATCACTCAAATGGTTTTAAAAAGAAAAAAAAAGTAACATTCCTTATATTTGCCTGCTTTAAAGCATTAATTAATGATTCTTGGGTACAGTAATCCAAATAATCCACTAGCACAGCTTTTAAATCCAATAACAACAAATTTGTTCTTAGGTGATGTGGTAGAGTAACAGTCTAGCTAGCAGATTAACCTGGTTACTAGTAGGACTCAGAGAACTAATTGAAACCTTTTCAGTGGCACAATTATCTGCTGAGAAATGCATCATTAGTCAGATAAATCTTTTGCAATATTTTAAAAATGAAATCTTGACAAAATGTCAGAATGATTTGAAATTGAGAGTGTGTTTCGTTTTGTTTTTCTCCTTGTTGCATTTAAGCTTTTTTTCCTGTGGGGTGACAGCCAGACTGTATTATAAAATATTCAATTGAATGGATAATGATAATGCTGATATTAGTGGGATGAAACACTCGTTTCTTCTCTTTTTTTTTTTTTTTCTTAATCTCTTTTTCCCCTGTATTCTTATTCTATCTGGATTTTGGGAATCATGATAGTTTAAAACAGGGCAAAAAAATCGCTTATTGCCTAAGGGATGGAAATTCCATCTTCCAACTAACTTTAATATAAATTAATGCATGAGGCACATTTTTAGCTAGTTTTAAAATGCTACTGGTCCTTGGGAGTTATTCCATTTTAACAACCAAGGGGCTTGGACAATTATTTTGAAAGTAACGTCTTGGGCTGTTTGGATCTTTTAAGCTTTCTGGCTCTGGATTTGCACTGGCAGGACAGAACAAAGATTGTATATTGTGTTTCAAGTGCTTGGATGGTGCGAGCTAGAAAACCTCTTCTGCGGGGTATGGACTAAAAGCCAGAGAAAACCTGCAACATTTTAATGACACAATAAAACTCCTTCTTGCTCTTAATTGGAGATAGGCTAAAGCAGTTTTCTGGATGTATAGTATGACTATGGATGCTAACATAGCTCTGCTGAGCTAGTAAATCAAATCTTGTAACTGGGCTCAGCGTGCTGTGAAGGTTTTTTTTTGCCTGGCAACACCCACCTTTTCAGCAAAGCTGCAATGACCTCAATGTTGTGATGTGTGGGGAGTGTAGGACATGTATGGTTGTCTCATCTCACTGATTAATGGAAAAGCTTCCTGTTGCTCTGCCCTCAAGCTAAAAAATCCATTAACCACCCCTTGGGGTGCCTGAAATTTATTCTGGCCATTACCATCAATTAGAAAGTTAATAGTGTGATGATTACTGGGCTACAGTCCTAGCTATTTGTGTGATTTACGCCAGACTGTGGTGGAAATGGGAAGATGCAACACTCAACCACTTTATAAGCAAGAATTTGGCATTAAGGGTGCGGTGATGTCAGTATGCTTCATGTAAACACACAGAAAGAAGAACCATTAGTCATTCTCAATTCTTCTAATTTAAAAGGCAACTTTTAATTTAAATGTAAGGAAAAACAACTTTAATATCTATCACAGCTAAGTTGAGATTTATTTTTTTTTTAGTTGATGATCGTAAGCCTTGAGTCAGGCTAGGCCTATGGGAATGGTTTCATTCAGGGCTGCAGTTACCTGCTGGAGAATACTCTGATGAGGAAAGGTGGAAACTTGCATCCTAGCATACTTGTTTGTTTTGACAAACAAGTCAGGTGGATAAGGAGATCTTGCAGACCAGTGTAGTCCACTAATTTCCAAAAATTTCCCTGATGTAGTAAGGAATAAGCCAGTTGCCAGTCAATTTTCATTCCTTTTTTTTTTTCAAAATATTCTTCTTCATTGAAAATAGCAGGGGAGTTGGACTGGATGATCTCTAGAGGTCCCTTCCAAGTCTGACAATTCCATGATTCTTGACTTTTGCCACTTCTGTCAGTGAGGGACTGGAGGGACAGTGAGGGACATGTGGCTACAGATTCTGGTAGGCCCTTTACTAAATTTATGCAAAAGGATGGATGGTTCTTACTTTAGATATGGTAGAGACAGAGGAATAGGTATTCTCTGCTTAGGTTGCTCACCTGGGTTACTAACTCTCAACTGCAATAGCTGCGAAGGCAAGTTAGCCAAATTTTTCTTTATCTAATATTTTAAGGGGAAATAAACAGCTCATCTGGGTCACGTACAATAACATCTCCTGGCCCTCCCACCCCCATATTTCCTTTCTTTCTGATTTTGGTAGAATTGTGAATAACTATCCAATATAACATGTAAACTGCATTGGATGATAAAATATGAGCTGCTTCTACTGCTTGTCACATCTTTAAATTATTTATAGCAATAATCAACTGAGCTATATTAAGCCAAAAATTGCAAGAAATTTGAGTGTGTATATTTCTGTTCATTTAGATTACTCCAACTAAAGTTGATTAAAAACGAGAAGAAGAAAATTGAATTAATTTAACTGATTATGCAGAGAAATGTCAATTTCATAGTTTCCTATTGTTTCATCATAATTTTTTTACCCTCTCACATCTCCTAAGTCTTTTTGATGTCTTCTATATGTGGGAAACTTTATTTTGTGATGATAATTTTCTTTCCATAAGGGAAAAATATACACATTTTGGGAAACTCATATAAAAATTCATAACTTCATATCCAGTAAAACTTAGTCACAATTAAAACTGGAAGCAAGACAGTTTCAAAAGGAGGGCTTAAATCTGTTCTAAAATGTACATTTAGACTGTATTTAATTTTGTGTTTCTACCTTTTGACACTAATATTAAGGCTCTTTCCAAACTTGATTTACACACGCAAAACCCCAGAAAACCTATGCTGTCAGGATGGAGTGGGAAGTCGGTGGAGCCCGAGGGGACATGCATTTGGCTCTGCCACAGACTTCCTTCAGATGCAGGATTAGTTATCTAGTCTTTCCCTCTGTTCCCCCCACCTCGACAGTGGGAACAGAAATACTTGCCAGCCTGCTGAGTGCCTCTTGAGAAAAAAAAGT
The DNA here is from genome assembly GCA_026546715.1 of Gallinago undulata. Taxonomy (NCBI): domain Eukaryota; kingdom Metazoa; phylum Chordata; class Aves; order Charadriiformes; family Scolopacidae; genus Gallinago; species Gallinago undulata. The sequence goes on along the minus strand of JAOTQQ010000002.1, from coordinate 27,153,520 downwards.
CATCAGAAATGTGTTCGCTTAGGGAGTGAGACATGTGGGCCCCTTGAGTTTTGAAATTTCATCTTTTTCTTTGCCCTAGAGATGTCTTTAAAAGTTAATTTCAACCTGCCAGGGTAAATTTGAAGTGTTTTAGTGCTGCGACGTGCGGTGCCATTACAGACATTTAAAGGAATGCTAACCAACTGTTTGGCTTGTCACTGCTGTCAGGCCACTTAATACCGCCCTCTTCAACTCAAGTCTTTATGAAGGCAAAAAAAGCCTCTCCTAACTAGCTTCACTTTAGCGTAATACCTGCTTAAAGCAAATGAGCTATAGAATCATGTGGGGTTGGAAGGGACCTCTAGTCCAACCCCCCCGCCAGAGCGGGTCTACCTATAGCAGGTTGCAAAATGCTAAAAATAACTAAAATAGCTAAAAATCAGCCAAGATTATTAATAAAGTGAGGAAGAGGAGGCTGAGGAAGGCATAAAGACACAGTGTGGCTGGTCCCAAGCTGCAGAAAGGTAGTGTGTCAGGAACATGTATCAGCTCAGTTTTGAAAGGCCTGGGCTGCTCAGCGGGATGCGGGAGTTTTAAATAAAAATCCTGTGTTCTGCCTTAAAAAGTCCACAAGAAGAATCCCCCAGGCTTTCTAATGTGATAACCTGTGTGCTGGAGGGGACCGATAGCTATTCAGAGTGTGACCTTGGGAGAGAACCTTGGACAAATGAGGGTAAGGTCTCCTTGCTGCATGGAAGTTGCGTCTAAGGTCACAAGGTTCACTGTGTTTACATCTTGCAGTTGCTCTTGACATGGAGATGTAAAATGTGTCAGTCTCTATGATCCAGGCAAAAAGTTGCCATTAGAAATGGGCAAGTCCTTACAGAATTGCTACAAGAAGTTAGAAAGACAGCCAGTGGTGAGAAGCATCCAGGTGATGCAAGGTAATTTGTAAAGCAAGAGTAACTTTCTATGAAAATAAAGAACAGGCTCAAAACCCCAGTTCCTTCCTGAGAGAGAAGCTGAGATCAGACATTATTACTTTCTGGAAAAAGTACCAGGGTTACACATGAAGGAGTTAAATCAAAACAGGCATCAGAGAAAAAGTGACAGCTATCAACAACTTGGGAAAGGCTTAATAGGAAGAACAGGTGAACTGAAATGGTTAGCTGTTGAAGAGGAGTTTGACATTACTAGTTTTTGTGAAACATGGTGGCATGGCAAAAATCAAGGGGCGATTTTAGTACTTAGCTATAAAACCATAAAGAGTTTCAATTTAAGTGATGAGGGAATAGCACTTCAGCCTACGAAGATCCCCAGAAAGAGGGAATGCAAAAGTCAACAATTCTACAGCAGTATTTACAAAACAGGCTTAAAACCTTGCACACTGGAATACAAATACACTCCAGAATTACCAGCTCCAATATTTTTTACACTCACACATGAAAGATCATTTTTAATGTCTTAATTACTCCTTTGTTCAAAAACTTGTTCAGTGAAAGCCTTTTGTAAGCTCAGCCTGTGACTCCCCAGTTCTGCCTTCTGTAATCAGAAAGCCTTCTATCCAAAAATCTGCTCATGTAGAGATTAATACGGCAGCAACTGGCAAATCTTGTGCTCAACTGGCCAGTCCCTTTGGAGACAAACCAGGTGGCAAATGTAGTTATGCGGGAGGTTGGAACAGATGATCTAATAGTTGCTGCTGTTCCTTACTTAAAATACCTGACTTTTGCCAGGGGTGAATTCATGTGCAGAAGGACAAACAGGCCAGAGCCCATCTCTTCACGCTGTTCCTGATCATGACAGGTTGCCCTGCTCTGCAGCTCCCTAAGCACATTACAGATGCTCCTGGTCCTGCTTCCCAGGGCTGGCTGCCACTCGGACAGCAGTTAGAGCAGCAAATTAAATGGGGGAGGAAGGAGGGTGAGGACCTGATACATAGCCAGTCCTTTCGTGGTTGACGTGGGGGAAGCAGTTACATTAAAATGTGAAAACCAGGCATAACTGGTGGAAAAAGAAGGGAAAAAGGAAAAGTAGATGGTGCCAATTAAAGTGATTGTTTCTTAATGATATGTGTTATAGGAAGGAACTTTGTTAACATATGTCTTTATTGGGAAGAAAGCTGCACTGAAATAGGCAGGAGACATGATGTTACACAGCTTAAAGTCTGCATGTGATATTTTTTCTTTTTTTCTTGTGGAGTGTTCCGGAAGGATCTTATTGCAAAAGAAACCTTGACCAAACAATCGACTGGTTGATTCTTCAATTCTTCAGCAACTTATATAAAATAAGTACAGACAGCCTTAAATTTATAACAGAAGAGTAAACAGAGACTTGCTAGGGAATTCATTTAATCTATATATTCAAACTGACAGTCCTCTGAATTTCAGGCTGCGCTTCTTGAGAAAGAATAAAATTTTCCATAGGGTTCATGTTACTGGTTGATTCAGAATGCCTATTATCGTTGTGAAATATTGGTAGGAATGGATTGAGATATATTCATGACAGTAGGTGGACTAATGGAATTCAGTGACTTTATTTAAAATGTGCAGGAGTTTATTATAATACTGTAATAGAAATGTCATTTACCCTGACGGGAAGAGAGGGAAAAGCCCTGTCAATGAATAATAATGAAGTTATTTAAATGTCAAGTTTCTTGCAAATAGTTTGCAAAATATAAATTACTCTACATGTTCCTAGTTTTGTTTTAATTTATTACTCAGGGAACTCAGAGCTTCCGTCCCACAGTTTTGGTACTTTTTTATACTGTCAAACAGACTAGTAATAATTAAAATGTTTATCTTCTCGGAGATTTCCAGAAATCATTCTGATTTACTGAAAAAGTAGGAAGTCTGATTCTAAACAGCTACTGGTAAAGTTTGGGATAGTTTTGATGGAAGCAATTACAACTGAAATGGCGAGACAGCCATGAAGTTCACAATTACATCTTAATACTCTGCTTCTGAATATTATACTAAGTATCATCTAAATTTCAGTAACATCCTCAATGTCCCAACACAAATCTATTCTTTTTTTTTTTTTTCCCATATTTAGTTAGACTTGCACATACATCAAACCTCTCTGCAGTCTTTCCTATTTCAAACTCATATGGACATATTTTGATTTAGCCTGTGACTCTACCAAGCCAGATCAGGCCAAAATGAAACAAATTACACAGGCATTTAAATTAGTTTGATGAAATTTGTATAAACACACACCCCATCCCCCTCAAACATATTGAGAAGGCATTGCAGTACACGTGTCTACACAGGAGCTTTTGTAACAGGGCTTACTGTTCACTTAGTTACATACAGTTATTTCAGTAGCTGTGACTTTTCAGCAGAGGGTTCAGAAGGTATAGGGTTTCATTTTTGTGTTTTCAGCTCTACAGGCCCTGGGTTTAGTCCTTTCAGATGATTTATCTAGGCATTTGCTTGCTCTGCTTATGTTGTACAGATGCACTAAAATTGAGTTCTCTCTGCAGAGCTTCAGAGAAGCAGCCTACCACACCAAGTGTGGGAGATGTTGGTTGATACATACCTCTTCCCCTTCAGATAACTGGGATTGAAGCTGTTGATCCTACAGTGTCCTTAGTGCCTACACCCTGCTGAGGTGCATATGTCTTTTGCAAAACTTCCAGATTGGGCTGGCTTCCTGGATCACCCCAAGGCTGATACGTTTTCGTGGATTAGGAGTCTTATGCTGCTTTATATACCCACTTACTAAGACAAATGAAGAGCTCATTATCCAGGCTGCTAATCAATGCCTGCTTGTATATATATATATATATATGAAATAGAAATAAGATGAATGTAGGTTGGTGATACCCCTGGGTTAGATCCCAACAGAGGCTTCATATGTACACAGTGTTTCAGTCGATATAGTTCTTTGGTTCCACTGCTTTGTGTGTGTATCTATCACCATTTCTTTGTGCTAAAGCCCGTGTAGGTCCCTATCTGCTGTTGCATAGTGTTTGCCTCCCTGTTAAAATTGAGGTTAATTGTAAAGCACTGCAGGAGAAGCAACAACTTGTGACTGGGCAGGTAGAAGGACTGGCTATTGCTAGTTTAGAACATAATAACGAGAGTAAGATCTAATAGTAGCTCCTTTGATTGCTTGTATATTTGTTCATGTACAAAAAAAATGTTTTTTCCAATCTTTCAGTTGCTTTTATAGGTGTTGACAGAAGCACACGCTTCCATCTGAATATAAGGTTACCTGTAAATAAAGCTATGAATGCAAAATAATTGCCCAGAGATTTGAAGTAAGAAATGGCTGGCAATTCTGACTAAGATTACCATTTGTAATAGGCCTTCAGCATCTGTTTGCCTGTGCAGGGGGACTGGCTGCTTTTCTTTAACGATTTCAAAGCACCTTTTATGTGTCATATTTTTTTCCCTCCTGCCCCCTTTTGAAGGGTCCCATTTTGAAATCACTGTCACTGGTATAAAGAAATGCTGCATTACTTCATTACTATATTTTTCTTAGCTCAGCAGGTCAGACTTTAGTCCTTACATTCTTTATATGTTTTTATCAGCCCTAACTTCAAAAAGGATAGGTTTTGGTCAGATTGCAACAGAAAGAGTAGTTTCTGAGAAGGCCAGGTGGTGAGGTAGATGGGGTAACCGAAGTGAACCAGCAGTCCTTGGCGGGCTGTGTTGAGCATCCTGTTGTGGCTCCCTTCACCAGAATGCTGGAACCTCTCTGAACTACTGAGTAACAGAATAACTGTAAAAGTATCCTCCTCTGTCCACGGAGCTCGGTTAGTTTATATGTGTTCCTGAGAGAGATGACCTTATAAAGGGAAAGATCAACCAGTAGATGAGAATTTGACGCTAATGTTCTATCCAACAAAGGTCATATATGCACACAGGGGTGGCAATGTTTGGGGAAGGTTAGGGTCAGGGGGAAGAAGCTATGGTCATAGACCATAGGTCAATTGTTACATGACCAGGACGGATACGTGCAAATGCTTTGCTAAAGTTCCTGAATAGAAAGACTTAACTTTAAAAAAAGAAAATCCACGTTTTAGTGCAATTCATCTTAGTGGGTAGAAACCCAAACTGCTGCCTTCTTGGTTTAGTCATGTACTGATTGTGAATTTGGAAATCACAGAAACCGTGATATGAATGTAGATGTAAAACCTGACCCAGAAATGTAACACCCTCCATACCTTGCACGAAAAAAATATAGTAATTGTAGATATGAAGTATAATAAATAGCTTTGTGAATTTAGCTGTTGTTTCCCAGACAGGAGAGAACTTGGAAATAACAGGTGCCTAGAGTTTACTTTAGAATGACTCGGTTTTGGGCTCCCCAGTTCAAGAAAGGCAATGGACTACTGGAGAGAGTCCACCAGAGAGCTGCCAAGATGGTCAGGAGACTGAAGCGCCTCTCTTATGAGAAAAGGCTGAGAGACCTGGGTCTGGTTAGCCTGAAGAAGAGCAGGCTGAGTGAGGGGACCTCATCAATACTTGGAAATATCTAAAGGCTGTGTGTCAAGAGTATGGGCACAGATTCTTTTCAGCGGTAGGATACTTTTCAGCATTAGGACAAGGAGCAATGGGAACAAACTGGAACACAGGAAGTTCCATCTGAACATGAGGAAAAACTTATTTACTTTGAGAATCTCAGAGCACTGGAACAGGCTGCCCAGGGAAGTTGTGTAGTCTCCTTCTCTGGATATATTAAAAACCTGCCTGGTTGCAGGTCCTGTGCAACCTGCTCTGGGTGAACCTGCTTTGGCAGGGGGGTTGGACTAGATGATCTCCAGAGGTCTCTTCCAAACCCTTCCATTCTGTGATTCTGTGACTGGTTTTGGAATGATTAGCAGAAGGGAAAATTCATGTTACTGCTTGCAAAGTGAAGTTCTGCGTGGACCCATTTGTACATTTTACATTATCTGCAAGAATATGTTATATGTTTAAATATTTCTGTTACCCTGCTACATGTCACTTTTCTGCAATTTGTGGATACCAGCTTTACTGGTTTGGGCTGATTATCTAAATCCCCTGGATTTTAGGACATAACTCAGGCAAGCATGAGCTGCATAATGAACAAACCCTCTGCTGATAATTGATCTTGGTTCCAGTAACTTGTTTAGAGTAGATGTAACAGGAACTTTGCACAGTTTTGTTTATTTACTTGTTTCATTTTTCCCCAAGAGATGTAGTTAATGTCTCTATGGGAAACCCTCAAATCAGAAATATATTGTTCTCTCTACTGAATGGTGGCTCTTGAAGCGACAAGAAAGCACGTGTGTCCACACTCTCTCGTCCATGTGAAAAAAAAAACATATAAATTGTAAGTGTAATACCCACGTAGTTAGGTTTTCAAAAAGATATAACTGCTTTTTGCAAAACACTAAACTCTAATTTCACTGAACAATCAGCTGGAGCAGCTACTTTGGAATATGCTGAGAAAAGACTCTTAAATTAGTCTAAACATGGAGTATACAATTAATTGATAACTTTAGTTTCTTGCTGTCTGCTATTTGGTATTTCTGACAATCATTATCATCTTCTATGTGCAGAATTTATCATTTCTTATTGTACATGTTTATTTTAAAATGCTTTGGGAAGATGCTGGTTTAATTTTTCCTAATCTAATTTAAATGCAAATTATAAGCACTCACATGATGCTGTGTGTATATAATTAAGTATCATTATATACTACATGAATCATTCAAAAAGCTCTAGAGAGCCATTCCGCTATGTAAAGCATGACTTATATTGAAAAGCCGCCAAGTGACTTGTGGTTTTGTGATTAAGTGTTTGTACTTATGAAATCTCTCTTTGAATTGTAGGTCAACAGATTATGGGACAACGTATGAAAAATTGAATGATAAAGTTGGCCTGAAGACTATTTTGAGCTACTTGTATGTTTGTCCAACAAACAAACGTAAGGTAGGTGATAATGTGGTTGGCTCACTTTGACTTTATGATGCTATTTCTGTCCTGGTGATCTCTCCCAATTCCTTCAATATCTGCTACTATTTAAGTGGCCATAAACTCTCTGTTTCTCTCCCCTTGAAAGAATATGTAGATTTACCAAAACGTAAGCTAGCTTGTACCACCCGTACCACATACCAGTGTACTTTAGGGAATATACGTTAGCAAAAGATGGCCATTAAATGGATAGGTATAATAAGTATCTTGCATTTAATTGTTTATTTACCTTCTGGATGATGATGCCTTTTGCTGTCTGAAAATGAGAGACTCATTAAAACAGCAGAAATGCTTCTACAGTGGCCAGATTGTATGTAACATTATTTGTCTTTTAAGTGCTCCCAGTAGCGAATTGAACAGGATTTGACTAATTCCTACAGAGAAAATGCCTTTCAAAGCCCACAAGGTTTTAATCATGCAAGCACACTACTGACTAACAGTTTACTAAGAATTTATAACACTGACATATTCATAAAAGGAATCTGATGCCGCCTTTGAGATATGTTTTTGACTAAATTTCTGTAATTTGGAGGTATGCAATAGGAAGTGACAAAGCACAGCTCATAATGATGAGGAAGACTTGTAGTCTCTCGTATGCTGGCATATGGATATGCTAGTAAGCAATATCATGTTGAAGATTCTCCTTTCTGTGCTGTATAAAAAAGGGTTTAATTCCCATATTTGGTGGTAGGCAAATAGTAGTAATACTGGTCTTTTGGTGTGGAAACGAGAAAGTTTAAATCATCCTGAAATTATTAGCAATTTCATTTCCAATTTCCTCTTATGTTAGTCCAGAAAAAAAAAAGAATAAAAATAAAATCAAAACATGATTAAATAAGTGGCAGTGGAGATACCATTGTCCTGTTGATTTATTAGCTGTGATGCTACATTGCATGTGCAGTGGGTGGAAGGCCCAACTCCAGCTTTTTCCTCTACCAGAGGGAATATGAATCTGGCTACAGTAGTTTTCTCTCATTGCTTTCTGTCTTAGTGGATAGTTCATGTTATTCCAGGCAAAGCTGAATTGCATCAGCAGAAAATACTAGTGAAGACTCGTCTCTGTATATTTGGGCAGCTGAGGTCACTATGATGCTGTTTTCATTATACTGAATCATTTATGTGTTCTTTAAGACAGACTGTGAAAGGAAGAGGGAGCTGTCCTAACCAGAGAGCACAATGCTTAGCTTTGTACTTTTGTAGCTCACGTCTAACTCTTTGTTCAAAAGAAACAGACGCTTCTAGGCATGAGTCATTTGACCTGTTAAAAAATTGACCCTAGGATGATACAAATCATGTCCTAATGTCGCATACTTTTCTCTAAATACTTGTAAGTGGAAGTCCGTACCACTGGCTGAAGTGTGGAAATGTGACAGGGTGTACTTGATCCCACGCTCTATTCCCTCACCTGAGCCTGTGAATAATGTTTTGTTCATAAGCAAGGAATCTTTGACTGATGTTCAAGGACTTTCTTCCTTCCTCTGATAGAATAGTGTTTGCAAATAGTGGAAGATAAAACTAGAGTGGACTTTTGGGATCATGCATTTCAGTTCCATGCTACAGGCAGCTGCCTCCTGTGGTCCTAACAAGACAGCTATCAAGTGCTTTCTTAATGGTATTCTGATTAATGAACTTTAGCTGTGGAGTGCTAGTCCTTACCTATTCTGGTGAATTTAGGTTTTGCTCAAAGACCCTCAGAAAAAAAGAAGTTGATGACTACTTACCTTTGTAATGCCACTCGATTGATTCCTCATAACTACCTACATTGGTATGATTATACTAAGACTAGAAGAAAGGTGTAGAGGTGGAGAGATAAATGATCTTAATTGAAACAAACAAGAAAAAGTTTGTATTCGAGTCTCCTGATGAAAGTGGAGGGAGGACATCTCATTGCAGCTGACCTTGAAGAAGATATAAAGTTTTACACTAGAACCTAAAGAATCAAATGTCCTTCAGCTTTGAGGTAGAATCTCCTGGCACAGAAACTATGGTGTGAAGGATTTATATATAAGCATGCCTGATGTTTGTTGGAGTGTAATAGTACTGTTCTCTAGAACTAAGAAGGGGTTTAGCTGGGCAAAATCTGCATGATGCCTTAGCTATTGTGGTACAGAGAAACCTATAAAGAAATTTAGGGTTTTGCAAGCATGTTAAGCCAACTTAAGTACAGTCTGGCACTGAAAATCCTTCACTACCTCTGGATGCACCTTCCCACTACCCCCTTCCCACTGCCACCCTTGTTTGTGTAGCCATCTGGTGAGCTGGATTGAGGACTAATCTGCCTGAAAACTAATCCCTTTCCAGTTCAAAACCCAAATAGATGAAAGGGAAAAGCTTTCAGGTGGAAGCGTAGAACTGCCCATTCTGGCAGCAGACTGCATTAAAGTTGGCCTATAATCAATATGGGACAGTGCCAGAGGAAAGCTGCAATACCTGGGATGAAAGGAGCTATGTAAAGGTCTAAGATTTAATTTTCCAAAACTTATTTCAGCAGGAACAGAATTAGGCCTGCAGGGAGAGCTTTTGGAGGCCCTTCTTAAGCCATTTCTGTAAAGTATCAGGCCATTCTTCCAATAAATGTTTAACTTTAAACACTGAGCTGATTTCCCCATGATTAAGAGCACATGGGGAAGCCACTGTATTTTACTTCCACACTGAAAGTACTTCTGCAGTGAAAGCAAAAATACTACAATGCAGGGTCTTTATTATACCTGATATGGAATGGAAAGTGGAAGGAAACATATTTACAAATTTTACCACCAAGAACCTATGTATTCTGAAACCTGGTATTCCTTTCCAAAATGTGAGAAACTCTGGTTACTCTGGAACTTACATCTTGTTTCACTAATGTGGGCTGGGTGGGTAGCTGTAGGCTCTTTTGTTTGTCTGTTTGTGTTAAATGAAGGACTCAACTACTCTAAATCCATTAGTTTTATAATACTCATACTGTTTGTGTGAAGGGTTTACTCGCTACTGCAGTTAATACTGGGCAGATGCTAACTGTGTGTGTTCCCTAAATACTTGTTAGATGAGGGAAGTGATTTTCCTGACTGCACCTGCAGTCTTCAACGTTCTTTGTTCTGCAAGGTATTCCACAGCAGAGAGAAAAGGCTTCTTCAGCTATTGGACAAGAGACCTTGCTAAAATAGGGATTCGTTAGTGGGGCTAGCATGTACTTAACTTGCTGAAGCTGCCTTCTTATGGAAAATAAAAAAATTAATCCTTTTAGCACACGCTAACTTTTAGGAATAGTCCCATTGAAACAGAAGGTAAATCTTGAAATTTGCTGACTCGACTGATTCCTTGTAATGAAAAAAACCAAGTGTATGCTGTGGTAGTCTTGTCTGTTCCTTGCAAAGCAGAGCAGTTGGAACAATGAACTGTAGAATGCATGTAATTGGATTTATTCAAATAATTAATAGATTTGTTCATGAATTCCTGATGATTTTAACATTCTGGAAAAGAACAAACAGCAACACGGGTTGAATAAATTGTTTGTTATAATTTATTTGCTCTTCCCCATCTAGGAAAAAACAATGTGTATCCATAAATACACAGGATTTGCAGAGCTTCCCAGAGTCTATGAATGCCAATTTTCTTCTAAAAGCTCCCGACTTCCAATTCTTGTCTCTATTGAACAAAACTAAATCCTGTAACCAAACATTGCAAGCAATGTTGTATTACAAAAAAGTGCTTTGAAAATAAACAGGAGAGCAAATTCAACCATTATTTGCAATTTAAATTGGTGACCTATTCCTGTTACTTGGTATGTTTTGAATTATAGCCTTTTCTTAAGGAAATTAAAGAAATGGTGAGTGACGTAGTGATGTATAAGCCCTAGCAATAAGAGAGGTGGAAACCCTGCTTTTCAGTGTTCTCTTCTTTCACTGAATTACTGTGCTACCTGATTGTATGACTGATGACACAGATCAGGGGCAAAAAAAATTGTAACACATGGATCTTGCCAAAGACACAGAGCCTGTTTGAGTATTTGTCAGCAAATCTCCAGAATGGAGAATTCCCAGTGTGCAATAAATCCCTAGGCTTAGGTATGTCAACATTGGTTTATTTGTTAGGTGCAGAGAGCCTTTTGTCAGGGGAAATAAACTGATTTAAATGTTTCTACGTGAAGAAATAGTGTTTGGGAATAATGCACTGGTGGGTTAAAAATTAAACTAAAATGGAAATCCGGGTTGATATCTTAAATCCCTTTTTGCTGAAGTTTGTCACTCTCCTAGAAACTCACATGCACTAAGTTTTATGGCCTTTCTTCATAAAAGTCTTTCAGATAGGTTACTTTTAAGCATTCCATAGAAAATCACAGACCTAGGCACATAAAAATAAAAAGTGAATGAGGGGTGGTGGGAACTCTACAATTGGTATAACTAGAGGTTTTTGCCTCAAAAAGTGCTGCTGGCTAATTTGGACACTGTATACTTGTACAAAGCACCCCGTGTTCTTTGCAAAGAGACAGTTCGTGCAGCCCATTTGTTCTTTGTACTTTCAAACCCCTTGTATCTGTGTATCTCCAGTTAATAAAATGCTGGATGATAGTATCTGCCAGCAAGTTTTATGCTATTAATAGGACTAGTCTATCAGATATTTTCTGTGGGTTTGAATTTTTGTGTTAGTTTTTTTTTTTTTTGTTGGGTTTTGTTTTCTCTCCATTTTTGCAGGTCTGCCTTGAATTCTCCCATTATTCCTCCAACTGTTCACATTTTAATTGCTCTGCAGTATAGTGTCCTCTTTTCTTTCTCTCTAAAGATGAATGGATTTACAGATGCCTTCCTCTTCTTTTATATAGTGGTTGCTATTAACACCTTTATCACAGTGTGTTAAGCACTGTCCTCTTGTGTGTGTAGCTCCAAGATAACGGATATTTATTGTAAATATAATTGCTGGGTTTCAATGCTGGCTAGATCCCTAACTACTTCAAATTCATTTCTATTAATGAGCTTTAAATGAAAGGAATGGTGGCTCAGCCTTCTGTTCTTTCTGGCATTGAGTGGAAATTGGTGGAGAGAATAGTTGGCAAATGTTTCTATCAGTCAAGACAGGAGATTCACCCTTATTAGCCAAAATGGGAATGATTGAGTGCTACTTTGTATCCTGTGGTATTAGAAGAGTTCATTTGCTTCACAGGGGTTCTGGTTTTGGAATGTAAATTGCTGAGTTGTCCAAAGGGTAAGAGCTAGAACTGTGTGCTTTACACTGGCCTTTGCAGCTGCTTTCATGGGAGTTGGGGAAAATGTCCATAGCAAAGAGATGAACAGTTCCACCTGATATTGCTGTTTCTCTAGAAGCGGCTACCTTCAGTTGCTGAAATCCATTTGGGAACACTTCTAAAAATCCTCTCTCTGACCTGTCTCGCCATGGAAGCTTTCAGAAGCCTGATGTGATGGGAGGTCTTGATTTTTTTTTTAAATTTTTTTTTTTTTTTTACTCAAGGAAAACCTCTTCTTTCTAGTGGCATCTTCAGGCCTCTGTAAATCTTAGTGTGAAGACCATCAGTTTATATTTGGGAGGTTAGAGCTTAGCAGGGCTCTAAGCACACCTCACTGTAGCCTGAGCCAAATCCTGTGGCTGTCAAGGGATGGCATCCTTAGCAAATTAGGCACAGTGGGAGACCTCGGGTCTACAGTCGATCAGTCATGCCAATAGCCCAAAGTGCTATTGCAGTCCACTCTTGCAGAGATAAAATCAATTATTCTGTTGTTCTTCTCTTTTCGTTTGGAAGGAAAGGTCCTTGTTAGCTGCAGGCTCTGAGTGCCACCTTCAAAGAGACAGCCATAAGAGAACAGAAAGGCGTTCTCTCACAGATGTGAATGCTCGTTGTTTTTTTGTGGGTTTGTGTTGTTTATTTTTTTAAATGATGTAGTGCCCAGGAGATTTCAAGGAGATATTTCATGAAAGTATTTTCTTACCTTTTGAAAGGGAGGAATCCTTTTCAAAGAAATGAGAACTTCTGTTGGATTAAATGCTGTATAGCGTAGGAAAGTACAAGAAGCAGCCCCCAGATTTGTTTTAAATATCTTCTGTGCTATGACCACAGGTAATGATTCTTCATAGCCTCATCATCTATTTCAGAGAGAACGTTTTGGAGAGAGCGAGTCAAAAGAATGTGGGGCAGGATTCATTGGCTGGTTTTGCTAGTCTGATAGGCAGATTAGGGTAGATCACTACACATGCTTTTTCTCCCAGGGTCTTCCAGTAGGAGAACATATAGACTCTTCCTCACCCGTATCTTTTCTCTAAATATAGTGATCTACAACTCTTTGATTCAGTAGTTTTGGCTTAAGATTTGGCCCTCCTGATCAGAAAAGAGTTGAAATTCTGAACTTAAAAGGTCAGAATTATTATCATAGACTGTAAGGGTGGGTCAGTGGACTTCTGATAACACTATACACTTGTAAACATTTCGCTACTCGTATGAAAAGGGATTTCTCACCCCTTGAATTAAATATTTCATTTTCTGCAGTTCAGCAATAGTGATGGAGTAAATCTACTGCTTTTACAAGCCACGATTTGTGGTGACTGGAAAGTGTTATATTCTTATGATAATACAAATATTACAAATTTCACTTCTGCTTGTAGTATCTTTAGATTCAAGACTAATGCTACTACCTATGTACCAGATAATCAAGTATAGACTTGATTTCCACTTCACAAGACTGTCTTTTCTGCCCCCCAACCCATATGAAAACAAGGATAAAGTGAAAATATTTCTTTTATTAGTTCAATGGAGATTGTTCCTCATATGTTTTGGATATGTTCTAACACAGCTGCAGTTCAGCAGAGTTTCAGTGGTATCAATGAAGACCTGTAAAGGGGCAGTAACTGGTGCTGTATTGTTAGTCTTTAATACTGAGTTCATGGGAAACCAATAATTAACAAGCGTTTGGTCCATGTTAACAAAGTGAGGACAGACTCTCATCTTTCAAAGTTAATATTTTGACTTTTTGAAGTGTCTGGCAGCATTCACTACCAAGCTTCCTGATTCATGGCTGTAATATATGACAGCTCTCACAATAGCCATTACATGCAAAGCCCTTGCCATTATTCTACATCCATATCTCTTCTTGGATATGAAGTGAAATCAAAGCCCATTTATTCCGCTGCTGCACTTGTAAGCCTATCAAAAATAGTGGCAGTTTTGACATTTTCCCACTCAAAGTAGTGCTACAGTAAGCCGTTGTATCTCACAGAAGTCTCCAAGGGCATACTGAGTGTTGAAACTAATGATAGGGAAGTATGAGCCGTGGAATTCAGCTTTAGAACTAAGATTCACCCAGGCTGAGTTTCAAAGATGCTCTTTCCTTTCTGATTCCGACCTCGGTTTTCTTCAAACTGAACAGTTAAAATTTATGCAAGATAATCTCTTGTTCAATGTCCTTCAATTCTTTTATCCCTTTTTTAATTCCTCAGTGATTTACTGAATATTCTGGAACAGATGATATCCCTTTCGGCAAGGGAGGATATATGCCAGCAGTTTAGAGAGCAGAGGAACGATATGTTGTTAGTTGAAGCCCAAATACGGGCGGCAGGGATTGATGGTAGTGCAAGAATGTGTCTAACTACAGAACAAACCTGTCTTACTGTCAAACTTGTAGCTCCATTTCAATAAGTAAGACAAGCTGTTTAAACCAGGAAAAAAGCCAGTTGCCATAATATCGATTTTATTTATTTATTTATTTATTACTATGAAAAACTAGCCCCAAGCGGTTGAAAATCAGCTTGTTTGATGTCCCATAAAGTTGGACTAAGAATATGTACAGCGGGGTTGTTTTCATTTACCTTCTGGGTTTTGAGCCATTAAAGGATACATACCTAAATCTCACTTCTATATCATTTCTCTGCTGCGTTGTGGTAGGAACATACTTCTCTAATCATGAGATGTGGTTATTGTCTTGTTACTATATGACTTCAGAAGTTGGCCTTAAAGATTAAAATAGCATAATACTGCAGCGTAACCGTATGATGGCTGGTTTGTTTTGGATTGGAACTGATAATGTAAAAAAATTACAAATGTTTGAATTTTGACCACAGAAGCTCTGAAGACACCCTCCCTTGCCAGGCCTACAACAGAGGCATATGTAGTATCTGTTAATTAGCAGATAGTGTAATCTCTAGGGCACATTTACCAGCAGATTGCAATGGCTTGCTCCTTCTGTAGTCTAGATATGTTATTATGAAGAAAGGAATGACTAAATGGCAGCATACTTGAGTGTTACACCTGCTGTCTAGCTGTGCTTGGAGTACAAGGAGAAGAGAGAAATAGATAAGAAAAATATTCTTGATTATGAAACTTCTGATGGATAACTGCTGGTAAATGCAGAGAAAGGGGAGTGATGGCAAAGATTAATGGATGTAATTACAAAGTTGTCTACTGCTAGGAAAATGTGGAATTTGACTTCTATGCAGATGACATGAGAATTAGAGACCAACAAGGGATGGCTTATATATCATATTGAGAGTAATGGGTCGTTGCGGAAGCAGCCAAGCTTCTTGAAGAAAATGGGAATAATTCAATGTCTGGTATGGAAAAAATATTGCAAAAACTGTAAAGAGGTTTTTTCTTTTAGTGCCACTAGATGAAAGGTTTAGGTTTCTTGTTGCAGGGACAAAGAGAGATTTCCCAGAGCCAGAGAAGGAAAGAAAAAAAACTTATCACAGATAACAAAAAACAGAATTCAAGGGTCAAAACTTACTGGAAATAAGGCACTGTAATCCATATTTTTGTTGCTTGATTCTTTTGATTCCTGTCTCTCCACTTCTTTCTCTTTAGTAGCCAAAAAAACCCCCAAAAAACCCCAAAGCCCTCCACAATTAAAACATTTATGAAGCAAGGAAAATACAATGCCTACTACAATTTGGAGAATAATGGCATACAGAAGCTAAGGGTAGGAACACACAGAATTATCCTTCTGTTTATTCAGCTTTCAGAAGGGTACATGTCTCCCACAGATTTGCACAAACCCAGTTTTTGTGCAGAGGATTCTCTTCTACCATGTTAAAAGTACTAAATTGTGGTCAGTGGCTCTTTAAAGATAGAAATTTTTTAGGGGTAAGTGACAGCAAAGGAGAGAAGACTTAAGGAAGTGTAGCAGTGAAAATAGCAATGATTGGAGACAATGCTGAGGGCAGTGTAGGAGATTGACACTGATTGAGTAGACCAAATCATGTTCATAAAAAAACTGTCGAGGAGTTCTTGCTATGTATTCCGATACGATGGATCAAGCCCTAGACCGCTGTTTCCCAATAATTTTTTCATTGATAAGGGAGGGTAATCAGACCATGCTGGTTGTCCAGGTCACACTAATGCCTCCACAGTGCTTTTGTGTACGTTTGCTAAGAAGGATTTGTGAGGATTTGAGAGAAATACTTCGTAGTAAATTTTCAGTGTGGCCAACTGTTTTCCTAAATTTGGGAGCAAATACATTGATTTCTTGCTTTTTCTTAATCTGCCAGTGCAGTTAAAAAACTGGAGGTGGTGGAATATTTTCAAAAGATAAGAAACATTTACATTAACACATTATTTGACAGGAAAGAATCAAATTTATGAAAGGTTCTATTGCATATAAAACATTATGAATAATTTATTTTGCTATTTAGAGAAAGAAAAAAATGCATATTGATTGAAAGTGCTTATTCCTATTTAAACCAGTCGGGGCTTTTTTTCCAAGGCTTTTCTGTCTTGGAGGTCAAGATTAAATTAAACAATGTTTTGGGGGTGAAAAGCTAAAATCATTTTGTTTTGAAAAATTTCCACTTTTAAATTCTTAAGAGATTTACCAAGTTAAACCCTACTGAAAACAATGGAGCTTAATAATGATGCTTAAATTATATGCTTAATCACTTTGCTGATTCTTTCATTGTTAAAAGTCTGCCCTTAACAGTTTCAGTACAGTAAACTACTGAAGTTTCCTCTCTCTATGTGTATTTAGGTCTCTGTATATCTCTGTGTACACATAAAACCTCTTCACAGTCTCCAGTGCCATATGCCCTATTCCTTCATCAGAGGAAATAAGGAGAATCAGAAGGTAATTCAGCGGACAACAACAGCAATGGAAAAAAGAGTAGAGAATGATATTTGAAGTTTAAGTAATTTATGATAGATGAGAAATTTAGGTGTAGCAAGAACTTTCAGACGTGAGTCCCCTTGGCAACACGATCTTCAGGAATACACGCAAAGAAACATGAGAATAAACTGGGATCTGGTCCTTGCATGCTGAATTCCCTGTGTGTGGACATTTCTCAGGGATTTATCTCACAGGCCAAAGATAGAGATAGAAAGCAATGGGATATATTCTCCATGGCACTGCACAGTTACAACAGAAACAGTCTTATTTTTTTCATGACCAATCTGGCTCCAAAATTAGGAAGTGTATCTTCAGCAGACAAGATTAAAAGAAATCGCTTTTCCCTGTTTTAAGCCTCCATTGCGCAGCAAATGGCGCAAAGTTTGAATATTATTTTGGTATGTTGGGTTTTTGGGGGCTTTTTTTTTGTTTGCTGGGTTTTGTTTGTGTGGGTTTTTTTGGTTTGGTTTTTTTTTTTTCCCCCCACCAGAATAGGTTTTAGAACATGGAGGGATTTAACCTTGAGCATGTGGTGTGGATGCTGGGCTCTCTTTGCTCTGTTGAACTCTTTCTGTGAACTCTATTCTTGAGTGTGTCACCTACTCTGGATGTAGCTTTCTGGTGAAGACAACCCACTTGAAGTAGGCAATGAGTTTACAGCTGTTCCTGGACGTTATGCAGGACTGAAAACTGAATATCATATTATTGTGTCTCATCCTCCTGCATCAGGCCCAAGCTGCTTCTGTCCTACTTACAAGTTAAAAACCTTTATCTCCATGTTTGAACAGCAATCTTTTAGTTTGGGTTCTGGGGCATAACTTGTCTCCCGTTTATTACTAATGGTAAATAATGAATGTGATAGCATAGCAAACCTGAAGGGCAGCAGTCTGTGCTTAGTTTTTGGCACTTGAGGAAGAAATGTGAACACATCCATAGCACAATGTTGTTCATCTCCCATAAAACTACAGATGAACCAAAGGCAGCCAGACTGTATCAGCTGGGGAAGAAAGTGCAACAGTTTCTCTGCCTACATCTTGAGACTGTTGGTCATTTATGGATTTTGTGTTAATAGGTACTTGAGAAGAAATGTTGTCAGTCCTAGCTTATGTATGAGATCAAATGTATGTTTTGCTAAGGTCAGAAAATAATGAGCTGAAAAGACAGGAACTGAATACAAGACTTAGGTTGAAATCTGAGAAAAAAAAAGATCATCTTTTCTCCTAATTCTGGAAGATCTCATCTCCTTTTATACTGTACATTTCTGGCAGGGAATCCCAAACTGCATCCTATCCATACAAGTTTGTATCTTTTATTTATATAGCTAAAAAAAAAAAATAAATCTTCTCACCAAAAAAAAAAAAAAGGGGGTGGGGAGCAGAAGAGAAAGAAGGAAACATGATTCAAAGCCTGCTTGGAAGAAGAGTAGCACTAGACCATTGCAGAGGGATAAAGAAAGCTTAAGTCAGTCATCCAGTGTAGCAGTGGGCAAAGTTCACAAATCCTCTGCTGCCCCAGACCCCTGTGTGTCTAACACCAGTGTGCACTGCAATATTCCTTTTTCATCTTGAAAATAAATAAATTTCTCCTACAGCTTTTGAAATGTGTCTGGCATTTTGAACCTTGAAGCTGAGAGCTATCTTCCAAGTCACATCCCTTGTTAAAGTATTTCACCATTCTCTTTTTAAAATACCTCTACCAGCAAAACGCTTCCATATGTTCGAGGATACCAAACCTTTCCTTTTGCTACTGTTTCAAATGTGTTACTGACATTTACAAGCTCTCACAGGAGCATTCAGTCAATTACCACCAAAGCCTCCCATTGTTCTGAGGAGACTGACCTTTCCCCTTGGGCACCAATTAAAATCTATTACTTTTATTCGCATAGTGCTTGCTGTAATTGGAGCGCTGGCTCTGTGCCAGGTAGAATTTGTTGGGTTTTCATCTCCTTTTCTTTATTACTGAAACTTTGCTGCAGATAGCAAGAGTGTAAATTCCAAAACATACGTATACTTTGGGGAAAACAACATGATTTTAATAAGCTTTTAAATTAATTTCTTTCACTTGTCACCAGGAGTATATTAAAAATTGAAGTGAAAGAATAGATATGTTTCACGTGATGGCATGACTTGCTTGCTTCCTCTTTTTGTTTTCTTCCTTCAGCTAATGTGCTGTAGTCATTGCACAGCAGAGATTTGCCAGCTGCTGAAGGACAAACATGCTGTGGGCCTTGCTAGTACCTAATTACTGTGCTCTGAAACTTGAGGGGAGAAAAGTGGAGAGCTGTGTACCTGTCAAGTGTCTTGAGCCCCAAGGCTTGTCCTTTTTTGTACTGCAAACTGCTAGAAACAAAGACTGTTAGTACTGCATTACTAGTAGCAAAGCTGCATGTTTCGGTTAAAATTCTTGCTATAAAATTGCTTTCTTGCTTATTAACTCTTTTTCTACCAGTTTATGATTTCTCTTTCTGTTGGAATTTATGAGGGTAAAAGCAACTGCTGATCAAGTATGGAGGCTTCTTCCTGTATTGAAGATGTCTGTCTGGATTGCTAGTCAGACATCACATCTATCAGAATATGATTTTTATGGAAAAATCAGGATTTTGAAAGAGATGTTTAGGTGTCTGCTTGTTGTCATCTCTTCTTGTTTGAGATCTTTGAAGTTATATGAAAACTTTGTATGTTCAACCTATTGACAAACCCTCAAGATGTCTTAAGGAAAAAGGTTATGTTACCTTGATATTTATCACAGAAGATAATTCAGTCTTAAGACCAGCAAAGAGTACAGGCTTATGGTATAGATGGTTGGCTATAAACCAGACATTGGTAAGTTGGCCAGAGGATTCTAAATCATTATGATGACAAAGAATTCTAAGAAATCTAGTGTTTATCAGTTTGCATAAGTCTAATTACAAGAGAATTTGACTTGCTTAGGAAATGGCCATGTTGTGTGTAAGTCAGTACGATACCTGCCAATATCTCCTTGTCTGATAGCTCTAGGGCAACCTCTGGTTCCTTTTGCTTCCTTTTTGGTATAAGGCAGCCTGTTTCAGTTGTTTATTAACTTGTTTTTCTCTAGTCTTTTAATATTCTAATAAGTTAGTGGACCATATTTTGACATTTTTGTGTAGAATGATTTCCATGCCTTTGTGTCCAAGTCAAATAATCACGAAGACCTTCAGTTTCCAGCTGGCACCAAATAACTTCAAGCTTTGTGTCTTAGATAAGTCACAGGTGGTGCTAGGAGTATTTGGGGTAAGACGAATTAATTTTTGCTTCACCTACTAAACCGTGTGGCACCTTGGATAACTAAAATTATGAGCAATGCTTTTCCTGGGCTCATATTCTTCCATTTGTGGAATTTGATGAAACATTAAATTTCCTTCCTCACAGTGACTTGAAACTGTTCTTTTGAACAAGCTGCTAAGTAGCTTCACCATTAAGAAGGAACAGGAGATAAACCCTTCTTCTCTGGTACAAGGACGATCCCAGGTCCTAGGAAAGAGTTGCTTGTGCGTCTTGGTTTCATGTGTACCTTTTATCTTAAGGTTTCCATATCTCTGCGGATTCAGAAAACTACTTTTCCACCGTCTTTCCTCAGACAAGGCTACTAATAACTGGAAATACTGACAGTGCTTTATTCCATTCTGGACTTTTAATGTTCGTTCTGTTTGCTTGTTTGTTTTTGCCAGTTCCAGAAGGTTATTTTAGATGTGAATCAGGCTCAAGATTGATTTTTATATCTAATAAACCTGGCGAAATAAAACTTTCTGAACTGGGGGCTGAATTAACTGCAGGAACAGATTTGTCAAGCTCTGCTAGATACTATTTCATATGTTATGAAGAAAATAAAAAGTATCAAAAACTAAAAATAAAAATGAATTTTGTAGAACAGTTTGAAATTTCCCTAGGGATAAACTAAAACCCCTGCCTATTTCCTTTTTTTTTTTTCCTGGTCATCAGAAGAGGTAAGTAAAAGATTATGACTTAGGAAGCAACCCCCCAGGAATAAACACAAACTTTCTATCATCTGTAGGCAGCAGGAGGCAACTAGATGTGCATGTTAAAGAGGCAGTTTATCATGTGCCATTATGTGCTTTAATATTACAAATCCAAAGCTACACCAGTTAATTATTAGATCTTTTTATATGGGGTAATAATAATAGCTTTGATTCACTATAGCCAACATAAAGAGAAACTGAAGTATTGAGGCTTTCCTGAGAAGGCTAAGAGAATGATCAGCTCAGCATTTTCACTTGTTCTAAAAGTTTCCTTCATAGCTGAAGAAACCATTGAAGATGATGGTGTAGCAAAAAAAATAGAAAAGTAGTCCAAGAACCTCTTTCTAATGAACAATAATGGAACAAAAATTGTCATAGGCTTTATGGAGTTGAGTAGCACTTGACCTGAGGTTATGGGTGTCTAAAGAATGTTTGACATTGGCCTGAAGCTTGTAATCACATTTTTGGTACAGAAGCAGTGTCTTCACCTCCTGTAAGCCTTTCTAGCCAGCTTACTCTGAGTTTGTGTCTTTGCTTAACTTCCACATTGTTTAATCTGATACCAAGCTACTGCTGTGACAGGTAGAGAAAGCCAGTGTACAACAGTTCTCTGGAAACCACTGCCTTTGAGAAATCTCCCACTCTGTCTTCACACTGCAAATTCTGACAGGAGGTGTCATTGGCTGCATTAGGCGGGAGGTGGCAGATAGTAGACGTTTGGACTTGGTACCCGAGTTCATGCCACACTAAGACAGATATGTGCATTAGAGCACTTTTAAATGTCTTAGGAGTGTATGTACTGTTTTCCTGATTTTGCCTGGAAAATCAGGCAGCCTGAAAAGTAACTTTGAAATGTGTGAATTGTCTCCTATATCCCAATGAACTATTAATTCCAGTTCCAGGTCCCTCTTCAGTTTTAGCATTACCATAAGTGCAGGTGTATGCTATTAATTCTCTGACATCACATATCTAAGCTACAGGATAACCCTGATCCTTTTGCTATCTGTTATATAGTCATGTACTGCAATAAATATCTTCCTTTTACAACAAAATAAAGTTGGAAGAGTCATCCTTACCAGTTATCACAGGTGAATTTGGCATACAGGTAAAGCCTGTAGCTATGATCACTAGTTATACTGGATAGGTGTACTTTCCTACCCATGGTATCTCTGCAGCTCACATCCTCTAACTAAACCACAAAAGAAAAGGCATATAAAAGCATTTATTTTTCTCCTAGTGGTAGATAATGATCAAGCAGTGTATGTTAACTGGCTACTAGCTTGTACTATGCTTGTCACAGCAGAGACCCGTAAACCCAGAGGCAGCAAAGTAAAAAAAAGGTGTGTGTGTATGTGTGCATTTATTTGGTTTGGTTTTCTTTAGCAGTGTCAGCCTGCCTGTTTGCTTGACCCTGTAATTAGGATCATGCTATTAGCTGTTCAGATTAAGGCTGTAATTACAGATGTAGTGAGCTAGAGCTAGGAATAAAGGAAAAGAAAAAGAAAATGCTGCAAAATACCATCAGACTCACAAGTAAAGAGGTGAGTGAAAGATTTCTAAGATGGCTAGGTCATTTCTGGGAGTGTTCCAGATACACAACTTGTCCATTGCTCACTCTGTTTCTGTGGTGTTAGAGCCCCTAAAATCATGCTGGATACACCTTTTCTGGTGTAAGGATGGCTCCTGCATCACTGCCTGCCAGGAGTGAGCCTAAACCCACTTTAATGGTGAGATCTGCAAACACACTGTGTGTGCTAAAAGGAAAGTCAGGGAGAAAAACCCCCATTTCTTTGGGCCTCAGGATTCCCTTGCTTTCTGTGAGGATGGTCTAAATTAACAGCATACGATTAATCATCACTGAATGGTTGATGTTGATCAGAAAAGTCAATCATGAAGTGGCTCTTTAAAAATGTTGATGGTGTTTGCAACCAGGCAGGATCTGCAGGCAGTATGAGTTTGGCTTTTTTTTTCTTTTTTTTTTTTTCACTGTTTGGACAACAGATGCAGTGTGACAACTTTGCATATTCAGTGATGTAACCTCATGGATCTAAGTCAGGAGATCATAAGGTTTAGATTCTTTATTTATTTAGCTCCCTGAAGATACTGTAGATATAACCAAATCTATATAGAACTTGCTAGGGCACCTCCATCAGAAACCACCTATGGGCTGATGAGGAGGATCCCAACATGAATAAAGCTTAGGCTTAGAGTATGTCTCTTTGTAGTTGACTCCTACAATGACAGGCTGGCACAGCCCAAAGTGGCTTTCAGCTAATTCAGCTGCCACCAGGAGGGGCATAGAGGTTTTCACCAGCCTGTCAGGAATTTGGAGTGCTTTCCTCATGTGGCTAAAGCCTGTGTCGCTGCATCTCAACTAAAGTCAGTATTCAAGTTAACTGAATTATATTCATACCTGTAGGAGACTTACTTCCACAAAGCAGTGGCGATGTGGCTTTAAGAAATATAAGAATTTTTAGTAATCTGGGTTTGTTTCTTTACCTGCTTCCCAACTTGCCACATAAGTTTGAAAAAGCTGTACTGATGCTTTTGCACCTGGAAATACTAGCTCTTGACCTCTGCAAAACAGAAATGTATTTCACTGGGAAATTCTAAGAGTTTCTTTGGGTGAGGTGCTGCTTAAGTGCAAACAATTTTTATTAATAGTCAATTCATGTGCATAATAAAAAAATAGGTTCCCACTATAAAGAAGGTTATATTAGTCAATATATCTAAATTACAGCCACAGTAAAGATGCATGTATATGTTCTGTTTGGAATTATATGAATAGGTGCTACATTATACTATATACTCTTCTACATTATTGCTTTCTGAGAGATATATAGTCTGTGCCACTTGAGATGGGAAAAAACATGTCTTTCAGTAAAAAGACATTTCCAAGGCTAGATGCACTAATATTTTATGAAAACATGAATAAGTGAAGTAGATTCATCAGAAAGATAATGAGAAAACAACATTATTTTTGCTGGGGTGGAGGGTAGTTTAAAAATAAAAATCAAACCCCTGAACAGCATCTCTCGAGGTTATCTGCTTTCAAATTCTAAGCAGCAGAAGGGCTGTTCTGTCCTTAAAATGCAAAACCTCAGAAAAAAATAAATGTCTCATCCTTTTGAAAAATCCATCCCTAAATGTCATAAAATATTACTCGGTAATCCGTCAAGTCATTCACACTGAAAGCTGCTGTGGTCCAGGTTGAGTTTAATCTAAAGTGAAATTAGCTCACATGTTTCTTCCTTCTGGTTCAGACTTTAATTCTGCGCAGGTTCTTTCCCAGAGGTTCTCCAGAGACAAGGGTGTTCATGATCAGAGACACCATTAATGGGGATGAATGTCTAATGGGAGAAGTGATTTTCAGAGGCACAGAGGCAGGCACCCAGCTTTCAGCAAGTGCCCTTAGTGAATACTCTTCGTACTCAAGTCTCCTTTTAAATGTGTTTCAATCCAGATAAAATGTTCCACCTTGCTGATTTGTGGAGAGCAGCAAAGATAAGTTTTTCCCCTGTTTGAACATGTGGAAGAACCCCTTCTCCCCTTCAGTTTATGAATGTTTGGAATGATCTTGGTCACTAGCAGGTGGGCATGGTTTTTTGGCTATCTTTGGTGCTTTGGCAACCCAAATGAGCAATGAATCTCTGAATCCTGATGCGTGACTGCAGAGGAGCGTGCCTTGCTTCCTTCTCTGGACCATACTTCTCCTATGTCAGCCTGGTCATTGGTAGTGTCTGGGGACAAGAAAATCAGTGGACTCTGGCCACTACCACATGGCAGGGCAGTGAAAAGGTGAAAGGCTTCCAGGAGTCACCCAGTAAGTGGGAATACGGTGGGTACCAGGGGTAGGTTACGTTCACCCTGGCTGATGTTGCCTCCATTCCCTGCAAATTGCTGGAAGATCCAACAGACAGAACGGATATCCAGACCCACTCCTCCCAGCCTTGTGAGGGCAGGCAGGCTGCAGGCAGGCAATACTTGAGGTTTTAACAGTACAGCGATCACAGAGCAAGCTCTGCTTCCATCTCTAAGTTTTTTGTTTTTTTTTTTTTTTTCAGTTGCTTATAGCCACCTGTGAATAGTTTGGCAGGGAAAGGTGCCACAGTCTTCATCATCCATTTAGCTCTTTGCTTCAAGCTGATAACAATGGATTCATTGATGACCGAGTGCAGTCTGTGCTGTGATGGGCAGATGCACAGTAGAGTTTCAGACCCTTCCCAAATTATTTCATGTGAACAACCGAACAATGACTGGAGAATGACTGTTCTTATCACTCTGGGAGTTGAAGGCGTTCTTAAGTGCTACACACTGTAATTAACTCTAAAGGCCTTTTATTCATGTTTTTCAAAATATTATTTTCTTTTCAGCCTCTCTTTCAGCCATGCTTCTTGGGAAGTGCCCATGCCACCACCCTGGTCTCAGAACTCATTTTCAGTATCAGAGCTTTATGAAAGCCCACAGATCATAAGCCTAGTTTAAATTGATCAAGTGTTGAAGATATATCATTAGCTAGACTAATCTGTATAAGATTCTCTTTTCTTCTTGATGCATTGCTTTTCTGCACCCCCCCTACATCTCTTTACATAAGAGCAAATAGAGCTTCAAACATCATGTTTTCCAGACACAGATGATCACTGCCCTCCAGACCTCGCTTACCCAGTTGTGTGTCTGTTCTGTTCTCCTTCTCAGTGGTACTGGGTATTCTCCTTTGAAAACAAGGGAGGAATCTTGACGTCATTCAGGGAACAGAGAGAAGAAGAAAAAAAAAAAAAAAAAAAAAGCCCAGGGTTTGTTGGGTTTTTTTTTTGCATTTGACTTCTTTCAGTCTTAATGGCTAACTGCTCTTCTCTTCAAAGCCTTGCCAAGGAAAAAAAAAAAAATTAAAGCAAAGAACTGATCTATAGCTCATCACTGCTACATCGTTTGACTGTGATTTTTGAAAATGTCCCCAAGTAGCCAAAGCATTTAAAAGGGGCTTGGCACTGAGCAGCCAAAACTGCTGCCACGCACCAACTTGTGCTGCTGTTTAAAGAAGGAAGCTGGGTGAGAGAGCACTCTGGGGGGTGAGATCATGCATGTGTGAGGGTAGATGTGCTTGATGGGCTGCAGTGTGGGTTTGTTTCCATATCTGTTTACATATGGACTGAGAAGAAGAATCTAAACCTACGAACAAGGAGGTTTTAGATTGAAAAGAGTTGCTCAAAGTATCTGTAGCTTGGATTTTTCTGAAAGACTCCGCTGTCAATTCTTTTTTGATCGGTGATGCCCCCCTAAAAAACCCCCCACAAACACGTACAAGCAGATCTGAAAACACCTGGTAGCCAGTCTCGGCTGGTATAAGGCAACAATGCAAAACGTTTTATGGACTAATCTTCTAAATCTGGATGTGAAAGGATTATTTAATCTGCTTCTGAAACTAGATTTGATCAATATTTTTAGAGGACTTTTGTTGTTTGTTTTAAAAGAGGGAAGGCATGGAAGATGAAAAATATTGTTTTTCTAAGGGTGGCACAGTCTTTGGGAAAGACAACTTCAGTGAAGGATATAAATAATAATTAAAAGTAGAGAAAATGAAGGAATTTGAAGGATCTGTTAGGAAAGATAATCCTAAGGCAAGAGATAATGTCTCTTAGGGTGAAGAGATTTCTTTCTGGAAAGTGAAGGGTTTCAGAAATTTCCTTATGATGAAGATGAGAGTTTAATTTTTTAATCATGAACATTTCTAAGAAGCAGCGAAATAAAAATGAACAAAAAAGTCTTCATTCCCTTTCTCCATTGTACCTGAGATACATCTTCTTCTAGGGCAAAATGTATTTGGGCCAATTTAACAACATGTAGTGAAACTACAAAAATGTTTATGAGGAAAGGAAGAAGGAAGTTGCGGGGGAAATTTGGGCAGAGAAAATGTAGTTAGGCAAGATAAAAGATGCCTGAGAGAACCAAAATTGCCAGCGTCGTTCCTGCACATTGTTTTAGCAACTTTAATGAAAGCAAGTGGTCAGCACAGTACTTTTAAGTATAGTCTGGAGGCCTGCAGTAAAAAAGAAAAACAAACAAAAACAAGCCCAGCCAACCAAAGAAACACAAACCCAGTAACTACAATAAAATTAGAGGTACTTCTTGGGAGGAGGATTTTACTTACTTAATACTTGTCATAAATATGTAATCCACAGCTAAGATATTTGTGTAGGCTAAGTATATTTTCCAGTCATTCAAAACAAAATTTGCTTATATTTTGCTGTTCAGTTAGTAAAAGCATTTATTGAGTCTTAAAAGGTATGACTTTGCATATGTAAGAGAAACTACTTTAATACATCCACCAATGTTGTTCCAGATTCAGGAATATAAGAAAAGGAGGCTTAATCTCTGCTGCCCTATCATCTTGAGGTGACCTTGCTTCTTGCACTTGCTTAAAAACTGTTTGTTCTATGGCCCTGAAATGCCCCTATGCTATATTAGGATATCATGTATCAATATGTGTTAAAGTAGCTACAATGAAAGGTAGGATAGGAAAGCAGGAAAGGCAGAAAGAAATAAGAAACCCAAAAGTTCTTTCTGCAAACAGATCTGATTATTAGACTATAGCCTTGTTAAGCTGAGTAATAATCAGAATAATTAACGTGTTTTGCTCTGATTTTAATTGTGATTATAGCTGGAGTAATTTGAAAAATATGTTTGATTATCATGTTAAACAAGATCCTTTTACCCTGCTTAAATTACAGTTACTAATTTAGTGCAATATTAAGATCTTTGGTGAAAATAAGAACAAGCTCCATTATAAATTAAAAATAACGACGTACAGAGAAGAGTACTAAGTGAATTGGACTGAAAACTTGGGGAAAAAAGGATTCCAAGCCTGTCCTGGAAATGGTTTACAAGCTTTTAAATGCAAATATATCAAAGCTTTTCGTAAGCCATGGATCTAATTTTTAATCGCTATTCCACTGTTTGAAAATCAGCCACATAGACTCTCGCTTGGTTAACATTCTTTTTACTAGTCTTAAATCTTGATCCAAAATCTCCTGAAATCAATAAAAAGACCTCACTTTGAATGCCAAAGGAAATTATTCTTATTAGCATGCCAGAGGAGCTCAGTATCTCACCATTGCAGCATGGAAAACCAGAGCACAGCAAAATACTTGGCAAGAAGGTGAGATTTTCTTTATGAGCCTGTGGTCAAGCTGGGCTCACAGGCGTATGGGACTTCATCAGATCCTCTAATGTGTCATTTCAGTAGGTGTTAGAACCTCTAAATCTTTGAGGTGTTTCAGAGGTTACCCCAATAAGGTAATTTTTTCACATTTCAGTCAGATTTGTACTCAAGCTGTGTATATAAGCTGAAGTATTTAACAGGTAGTTAATGTATTAGTGTCATATGCTACTCAATGGTATTGTGCTTTCCCTACCAGAGACTGGTGCGTGGTCTACTGTATTAAAAAGATAAATAAAGTTAAATACATAGGAAATCCCGTGTTAGTTTTGTAGTCAATGACGTACACATATCAGGAAACTAGTGCTGCAGTCAACATTTAATATCCTGTATATCGTTCTTAGGTTCCTCTTGTACACCTGACATCCACCATAAAACTTAGTCAAGGGTAACCATTTGCAAATAGGATTTATGATGTCTTGCACAATTATCTCTGCTGATGCTCAAAAGAAAATACCAGTGACGTCACCCGAAACAACCAAACCCAGGTAGTCTATATGTTACCCTGTTTACTTGGGTGCCCATTCACACCTTTTTACTGGCTTGTGTGTATTGAACTCTCTCATTTTTACGTGTGTATTTAGAATTTCTTTTACATCTGAAAGAGTTTTGTTGCAATTACTCTGCCTGTATTAAGTTCAAAGTTGCTGTTGCCTTCTACATCTAATGTTATGTATGAGGTAAGACAAGAGAACTACTATAGTCTCTTCTGCCCTTAACATCCACATCTGAATAGTCAAGGCGAGTAACAGGACAACTAAAAAGGTCTAAAACCATCAAATAATTTGTCTACGTCTGTGAGACAACCGGTGAAATGGGAATCTGAATCCCGGTGGAAATCCTAGCATTGTATCCTATGAATTTGACAATGCTTTTTTTTCCTCAAAAGGTTTCCGATACAATTAAATGCTGCTGAGAATGTGTGCATTTACTAAATCAATGGAAGGTCAGTGGTGAGGGTGATGGAGGTTAAACAAAGGAGAGCATCACACTAGTGGTTAGATCGAATCACAGGTAACTAGTTTCTTGTGCTTTGGTTTCTCATTAATTAAAAATAATTATTTTTTATCGAACTCGGCTGAAGGGAATACTTGTGGATAATGTATATTAATCAGTAGTTAATGGCAACTTGCATCAACGGCAATATAAATTCTGTATTTGATAGCTGGCTTTAGTGCAGACTGCTCCTCAGAGTTGCTTTGTCTTTCCTAATTCATGCAAATGTTCAAGGTGCTGTGAAATTCACCCCAGTCTACAAATGGTGACAAACTAATTCTGTTTCTTCTAGGCTGGCAACACACACAATGGGTTTCGGTTCTCAGGCTTGCAGAAAGCTGAGTGGTTGCTTGTAATTAAACTTCCAGGAACTGGTATCTTCCTTTCTATGAAGGTCTGTAGAAGGCTCCCATGGCTTCACAAGAGTAAATAGGAGCTGGATTCCTTCTTTATAGTCTGGGCAAAAGTCTGATGTCAGCCTAAATTTCTGATACGGGGGGACATAGATGAAAAATACTGTCAGGGTCTCCTCATTTCTTATCTTTCCTCAGGGTTTGGGAACTGGAGCTTTTCTCATCAGAGAGTTGCATAGCTAAGTATGAACAGCTAGCATATACTCAGATATTGCTGTAATGCATAGATATATTCATAGATATATATAGCTGTATTCTTTACTATTAATATAGTACTGGTTTGCCTGCATTCGCCCACACTCAGGTATGCACCGAACCCTGCTCCTTTCTGGTTTCCTCTTCGTTGCTGTGGAGTGAGCTGAATGCCTGATGTTCTGAACCAGCGAAACTCAGTGTCTGTCTTACTGATTGTCAAATAAGTCACTGCAAGTGCCAGTCCGTGGGGACACTGAATGCTTTTCTGTGAATCGGGATTTATTTGAAGTGTTAATACTAGAGAGGAGGAGGAGGTGTCTTCCTCAGCTGCCTTGAGGAAGTAATTTACTATTTTAATCTGTTACTATGGATTAAGAGGACTGCTGAAGGGCAGAATGGCAACCTCCTCTTTGATCCAGAGGACTGGCTCTGTAGGTGGTGGTCATTAGAAAGAAGAAACAGCTCCATCCATCCTATGACTCCAGCTGTAGGGAGCTATAAAGCTGGTTTAGATCAGGCCAGGTTTTCTATGCAGGTTGTGTGAAAGCCTGGCCAATTCTTTTTACATTCCTATTTCTACCACGCTGCCTTCCCTAGCTCTCTACAGGGCTAATACTCTCATTCAGGCTTTCAGTGTCTCATGTCTCAATTATTGCAATGTCCTTTCCCCTAGCCCTGACAAATGTGGCATGGTCATCTCTGATTCATTCAGAATGCAGCTGCAGAAATCAGACACCTCCCTTTCTGCTTCAGCCATATGACACATCCTTTTGAAACACTCCCATCTTATTGCACTAAAAACAGGACTGCAGGCCTTCATTTTCCAGATCTCACTACCTTTGCCATACCTCACTGCATATCAGGAATAACCTGTGATGGTAGCCTCCACTTCTGCTTGCAATCTTTTCAATTAAGTGCCTCTATACACCTTTTCAGTGTGCCCATCGTGCATGGGAGGAGATAATTTCTAGGGAACATCCACTACCCTATGCCAATTCTTTCCTTAAATGAAAGAGGGGAAGGTCCTCTTTTTTATTGTTATTTTTTTCTTCTGTCATTCCCACAAAATGTTTATCATAGTTGGCTTTGGGCTCACTTTTGGCTGCCTTTTGTTTGTAGCTTTGCAGGTACTGTACTTCACAGTTCTTCGCAAAAAAGGCCACTGTTTTGTTGATATTTCCAAGTTAATTAGCAAAAAAGATTCCTGGGCTACAATTGGGCTGCTGAAATGCTGAGGTAATTCAAGTAATAATTAATGAAGTAGTTGGAAAGCACTATGCAAAGTAATGAGCCAGACAAGAAGCAGACAGTCATGTGTCTGTTGGAAGGAAAATGAGAGAAAAAAAGATGGTTAAAGTGTAGGAACCAGAGGAAGAAAAAAAAGAAAAGATGGAGTCTAGGTCGAGGAGGGAGGGACAGGATTAACAAAAGGGGATTTACAGAATCACAGGTAGGGGGTTCTTGAAAATCAAGTTGTTGTTTTTTTGTTTGATGTGCACACAATGCATTAAATGATTTGCATAACATTCCCAGGCTCTCCAGCTTAATCCTCACAGTTCTGAAAGATTCTTTGTTTGGGAGGGATTAAATTCTCTAAAGAATTTAGGGCCAGGTCTACAAGGAGGGTTAGCACCAACTCTTTTCTTCTTTTGACTGTGGTGGGAGTTACACACCTAATTAGGACTTAAATATTTAGCCTTCTGTGGATTTAGGACTTTGTTGTTTTTTATTGTATTTATAGAAGGTTGGTATTTAATTTGTCTGAAATAAGAGATGGAAGAAACGTAATTTTGGTCAAAAAAACTTGTTTGATTTCTTCCTGGGCTTTGGTTCTGGGGAAAATTCAAGTTTTCATGATTCATTTTGTTAAAATGCTGAAATTTGCACAATGAAGTAATGTTCCAGGATGCATATTTTTTAAACATTTCATTTTGAAATGGTTACAATAAACCATTTAGGCTTTCCTCATGTTTATTCCCCTGAAAATATTTCAAGTGAAACTAGTTTCTGAGATCTCCAGGATATATGACTTTACAGTGTTCCTCTGGAAATGTCAAGTTTTTGAAACACACAAAATATTTGCAATAAATATGTCTATTTCTGCTTGTTAGAAACCAGAGCCACGTACCAGTCAGCATTTATGAGACGTAGGCTTTTCCTTGGATGTTTTGAATAAACTGTGTCCTGCATGTGGCTTTTTGAGAAACTTCACCGGCTTTCCTGGTTTTAACTTAAATATGTGGCATTGCCCTTGTTTTGTGGGCATTCTTCACAGAAATAAAAATAAGGAATTAAGTAAATGACTGGCAAATCAAGGGGGTCAGTCTGAATGAAACCACTCTCCTCACCATAATACTTGATGATTATTTTTCTTGGTTTACCAGCTACTGTTCTTGTCCGTGCATGTGCACCTTTGTTTATCTGTAGGAGCAGACGTGGCTGTGCTCTAAAGGGAGGACCATATGTGATTCATTGTGTTGTATGACACAGGATTGTTCTTGTCTCAGGAGGATTGTGAACTCTCAGCTTTTCATCTCTCGGATATCCATATTGGTTTCATCAACATCCAACTATTTTTAGAGGGAAATGGCAAAAAAAGCAAACACAAAGAAAAATTTACAACCCCCCCTGAT
Organism: Gallinago undulata; assembly: GCA_026546715.1. Classification (NCBI taxonomy): domain Eukaryota; kingdom Metazoa; phylum Chordata; class Aves; order Charadriiformes; family Scolopacidae; genus Gallinago; species Gallinago undulata. The sequence continues at coordinate 27,121,068 of JAOTQQ010000002.1, read as the reverse complement.
GTTCTTTAAAGCAACTCCAGTGAAAACCCTATGAAACATTATTTACTAAATCAAACCAGCTCTAAATTCTGTTACAGAGCTCATTATTCCAGGGTCTTTTAAATCCTATCTGTGTATTCCTTGCTCTACTCTGGATTCTCTACTAATCCTACACCTTTCTAATTTCACCCTATTTAGGTGGTTTACTGGTTTGTTAGTATGTCTGGCCATGGGCTATCAAACCCATCCAGGTGTTTAGCATTTTTTGAGGATACAGATGAAATCTGATGAAGTTGTAATGGAGGGGGGGAAAAATTAAAATAGACTTCTAAAATGGAGCTTGGTCATTCTAAGATTTGTGTGGTGCTGGTCTTGCTCATTTTTAGGCAATGTTGGAAGAATTTCTCAGAGGAATTATATTTAATGTCTTTGAATGTTGCTTACACACATAGCTATTAACTGCTTCTTCAGTCGCTGAATGCTCAGGGGGAGTGTCTCAGTGCTGCAAATAGTGCCTGCTTTTGGAGGGGTTCTTTTCATTAACTTTGAAAGGTCATGTATTTTTTGCCTTTAAAAAAAAGGGGAAAAAAGAAAGAAAAAGGATAAAAAGTTTACATACCCTGAAGCTACTTAGACTTACTTAGAGATGTATTTAAAGCCTAGTACGTTAAAATGTCTTACACGATAAAATGTTGACCAATTTGTAAAACAAACATTTTCTTCTTAAAATGCTGCGTTTGCACACAAATGTTTATGTGTGTATTTGAACACATAACCTTCTACTAAATATAGGAATATCTCTTATTTGAAATAGAACAACAAGAAGTTAACAGAACTTTAACCTATTAGCTTTTTACTTTATATGAGACACGATAATTAAAAAAATTAGGTCAGTGTGGCTTCCTCGCAGCACTCGCCTAAGTTTGAGAAATCAAAACTCATAATGTGCATTCTAGAAAGAGAGATGAGGAGCCAGATCATCAGTTGCTTGACTTCCAGTATGTGATCACAGGCACTATGAAATTAACTTTCACAATGGCTGTAGTCTGAACCTCTCCCTTACATGCTGACTTTAAATGTCTTTACACAGATTTTGTACTTGAGTGACAGGTTGGATTTATAGTCTAGGGCATGCAATTACATTAAAATAATTTCCCAGGCTGATAGGTGAACTGCTAATAAATTGATTGGTCCATGTAGGTCCTCTTAACCTTGGCAATGCAAAGTGGCAGAACTAAGTTTAGGTCACAGCAAAAAATGCTTAAAGTAAGTCTAATTATCCTGCATGTAACAGAGATAAAGGTATGTGCATAGACAGGTAAATGCCTCGGTTAACATGCAGTAAGTTGTTACGCTGAGATGAACTGACTACAAGTCAGGAGATTTACTCCTGACTTGTCCTAGTGTTATCAAAATCAAAATTGGGTCATGATTCTTTAAAAAAAAACATGAAAATTGCAAATGGGTTCTATGAAGTATTGTTTGGTTTTTTTTTTGTGAAACTAGCTATCCTTGAGAATGACCACTGAAATGAGGCTGAGAATAAAATTTTCCCCTTCAGTGTAGCAGAATTCTAAGAACTTGTATCTCACGATTTCTAGGGGGCAGGGTAGGAACAGAAGCCGGCTGAGAAACAGCAAGCAAGAGACCTGAGTATAATATTATCTCATTGTAGAAATAATTTAATCTCTCTGGAACAAGGACCTCATGTTTTATTTGTAAATATGGTGCCTCTCAGACTGTATAAGTAGTGTTTTGATTGGAAGGCAGAGAATTCCATGTTTCCAAAGATATAAAACTTTAACTTCTTGGCTTAATGCTCTTTGAGGTATCAAATCCTGTATCTGTCACTATCCCTTTGATTACCTCTGTTTTTTTGGCATTGTTCTGCAGCTTAATGTCTGGTGCCTTCTTGAAGACTCTTGTCTTTGGTATATAGGGTAAGAGAGTGGAAAGGAAACAAGGTTAGATCTGAAAGCCCCAAATTCTCATCAAAAGAAGAGCTAATTCTTCTGGGTCTAAAAAAGAATTTGAAGAGATTAAGCAGTATTTATGCAACCTGACACAATGACTTGTTTCCAAATAAAACCTTTATCTGATACAGACCAAGCTAGCTGTTAACTTTTCAAGCAAGGGAGAAAACAGTTGTACAGAGCATGTTCACCTTGCCTTCTGTAGGCCCGTTACTAAGATTCCAAATAGCACTCTCGACTCCCTCTTGTAATCAAGACCACAGGCTTATCAGGAGAACAGTTCAGCAATCAAACGAAAGGCGAAATTCTACTGCAGCCTAAGCCAGCCTGCATCAGGGTTACTTCAGGTCCTCTGTGTCCCCCTTCATGCACTACTCAGTAGTTGTGTTTCCCATTTGTTCTAACATTAGGGTGATGTGCCCCTGCAGTGGGCTGGGTTCAGGTTGATAACCATCAGGGAGGTTGAATAATGCAGGAGGAGGGGCAAGAAAATCTGCAGTTAGAGGCAGAGGAGACAGGAGCATCCAAATACCTGTGTCTTGTCACTGTATTGCTGTGACATTAGATTCTCTGAGGCTCTATCTAAAAAAATGGTTTCTCTCTGCTCGTCCAGAAGGTCCAGAGCTGTATATATGAGACGTCCGATGTGAAGCAATGGGTACCCATCATCTACCGTAGAGAAACAGGTGAAGAAGCCAAAATAAGCTCAGATTCAAGATTATTTATTCTTCTTGCATACCTGTTTTGTCTTGTTAGTTGATGTCACTGCTGTGAGGGGGGTTGAGAAATAAAATGTCAATATGGACAGGACACACTGAGCTGGAGTCTCCTTAATTAGCCCTCCACCAACTCTATGAAAGACTTTGGAGAGAAGAGCATGTCTAGTGACTACATTCACAGAGGTCAGTGCAGTTTTTCAGTGCTTCTTAGGCAACGCACAGCTAAATGTGGAAGCTGGCACTGCTCTCATGCTTAGATTTTGCTCTGCCTCTTCTCAGAGCCTTAGTATAAGAGGGTTGAAATCATTGAGTTTTCTGGAGTTCTGCCATTTTACTCACTATCTAAATTGTCCCAGTGACTTTATTATGCAGGGGAACATGGACAAAGCAGATCTGAGTATAATAAAAGGGGGAAAGCTGTGCCAAATCAGCACCTGAATCAAAGAAGAATTTAGTCATCTGACACCTGTTTCGTTTCTCAGCTAAAAAAAAATATGTAATTAGCTCAGATACATGCCTACAAAAAGCTACAAATGTGTCAGTAGGATGGCAAAACTGGAAAGCTATAACATTTACATTTTTCTGTGCAGGTGCTCTGGAACTAGGGAGAGAATCCCCATGCTCACAAGTGCTGACTAAATACTTATAAATTAAGAAATTTTTTGAGAGAATGTATATAATCAGATAGGAAATTTCCTAAAGAGTTGGTTAGCACATAAAGTAGATTGTCTTTTTAAAGGTTTTTAAAATTCATTTTAATGGGTGAGAAAAGCCAGCTGATGTTTGGGAACTAGCCAAATGCTGGTATAAAAGCTATCTCATCCACGGCCCATGCAAATGTTGAACGTTCCACGGGAGTTTCTCTCTCTGGTGGATTTTCTGCTATTGCTATATAGCAGCTTAATACTCCTGTCAGAACAGATTTGCAAGTGACCCATAAACCTAACAAGAAACTAAAACTGAAATGATGCTCTGGGCAATATTGTTCTCTTTAGTGACTTTTTCACTGAATCTGAGTGAATCTGATAAAGTTTTCTGGATGCAACTTCTATTCAAGCTTAATAAAAAAATCAGGATATGTGGAGGAGTAAAGATTGGCTTATTAATAAAAGCAATTAATTGCTATAGTAATGATACTTGATTGGCTTCCGTGACATTTGGTCTAGGCTATGGGGAGGGTATTTTTCAGAATCTCTCTAAAGAAGAGGGATGTCCAGAGGACCAAGAATAGGACATACTGTCCATTCCATCTTGGCTATGCAGAGTAAGCCAGCCAGCTCGAGAGTGACAATTGTTATTATTGATAAAATTTTATGTGAATTGGTCAGTGGTCTTAGAAAACTTCCTCAGGTTACACTTTACGCTTTATGATTGAACTTAATATTCTGTCTGCATTTATACTTAAGGCACTTAAAGAGAGGCAAGGGGATACCCATTTCCTGTTTTGTGTGTTCCATGAATTTGGGCCTCTAGGAACTGGAGTTCTCTGGAGATATTTCTCTTGACTCCAGGGAGCTTTGGATCAAACATCAGAGGAGGCGCAGGAGCTTTGGCAGTTTTTTTTTTTTTTGTAAAGCCATTCAGAAAGGTTTTGTGCAAGTCAGTTTGAGTGCGCCATCTGACAGTGACACTGTGTGAAAAGAATCAGTAAACGCCACTGTTATTCCAGAACTTTGAAACTTAACAAAAAGACAAAAATTATATATATTAAAAAATGTATTCTATAAAAACATAGCTATGGACCTGGTGACCTGAAAGAACCATTCCACCTCCAGTTTCTGGTGATACATAATCTCTGCCTCAGACTTTTTCTCAGGCTAGGAAGTTCAGCTGGATGAATTGTAACTTTCTTTTTAAAAGGAGAGAATCGCTGTATTCAACGCTATTCAGAGATTGGGATTGAAATGTCACAAAGTTCGTTTTTGTCAACAACTCTTTTTTATTTTGTTGACAGTATGTCTATAGGCTGATTGTCCTCCAAAGAAGATACTTGTCCCATAAATATGTGATAGGAATAAGGATAGTCTTCTATTAAAGATATTACATTCAAGCATTTGAGGTTTGGCACAGGCTTTCTTAAGTCTTTTAATGAATGTGCTGTTTAATTGCTTTGTGCCTTATCTTTCTATGATTAAAAGTGAAGGTGAGAAGACTTGCTGTACTTGTAATATTCTAAGGATAACTGAATGAATGCATGTGAAGTAATCAAATTATCTAGAGATCATTTGCCCCATAGAAATCAATGGTAGATATATGTAATTATCAATACGAGATTGATGTAAATTTGATGCCAATTATTTCTAAAATAAAATAATTTAAATTTCACAAATTAGTTATAGAAACATTAATCGTTTCTCTGCTTTTGAATGTTAACAATTGAGCACACCATTATCTATTGCAGTTTGGGGAAATGGGGAAAAAGACATCTCTGACACTTTTTTGATAGATCAGGTACAATAGAATAATGTCATGAGAGCTGATTAAGGAAATACTTTTCAAATAATTTATTCAATAAAAAGCCCTGTCAAAATCTGCTATTTGTCATGCTCCAAGTTCTAATTCAGTGAATTCTGCATTTTATAGTGACAGTTCAACTGATGAGGGTGGCAAGCACCTTGTTGGAGTCTCAAGATTAAGCAATTATGTGCAAAAGAATGTCTTCACTACATTCAATAATTATTACAAAATCACACCACCTGGAATCCTGAGCGCTATTTGATGACCCACTATAGTCAGGGAGAACATCTTTTAGTTTATTGACTTGACAATGTAAATCTATCATACCTTCATTTTCAGGGACCTGATGTTCAGCGTATGCTAGTGACTTAGGCAGTTCTTTTATTCCCATAGAACATAATGGAGCCTCAAGGTTTCTCCTGCTCCTAGACTAAGGGAAGCAGAAAATTCAGCATGACCTCTGTCTCTCTGTGTGCTTTGGTTTTATTCACAGCCAAAGCATTCTTTTAGCGGAGTTAGTGCATCATCTAGAGAAGGATACATTTTTTTGAATCCTCCATTTATCTGTAATGACTGGGCTTAATAACATATTTATGAGCAGAGGCTGTGGTTAGAGTTGGTTGCCAAGACCACTAACACACTTGACTTTTCTGCTTCTGTTCCTTTCTGACTACCAGTCCTCAATTGTTTTCTACTTCTGGTTATGTCTCCATGAAAAAATTACTGTCAGGCATGTGGGGCTGTCGATTTCTAGCGTGTTAACTACTGCACAGTAACTGTCCATATGCTCACTCTTACAGTGTGATAAATTTGATGGGGCTTACTCCTTAGTGAAAGTGAAGAGAAATGTGTACATATGGGTAGCTAATGTACAATAAATAGAGGACAGTTATCTTGCCTTCTGGGAATTGACTTATATAGCCATAGTTTTTACTTCTTTTCTAGCTGCCTTAGTGCATATGATTTTTTCATTCACTCACACGCATAGAGTGAAATTAAACTTGTCTGTCTCATTGATGTGATCCTTATGTTTTCAGGATCTTAGAACTGACAGTGCATTAATAAAATATAATTGACACTTTTCTGACTTGAGCTGACTATGACAGCAAACAAGCCAGCTTGTAGTAGGGACTTTACAATGTTGCTTTATTTCACTGCTGTTTTCCCTGTTTTTCCCACCAGCCACATTTATTGTGAAAGGCTTTTCACTGCATGTAATTCTCTGGTACTTTTGTCTTAACCAAATCTAAGTCTATTCTGAAATTTCACTTTAAAATGCAATCCTCTCTGGTCAAAAGTTATTAGACCCTATTCCTTCAGCTTTCCACTTTTTACCATGCTTATGTGATCTCTGTGACGTGTCTGGAACATGTTCTTTCCATCACTTGGCTTATCACATATTGTTTTCTTTATTATGGAATGCACCTGAAATTATATGTTTGGGGCACTTCTTTTTAACTTATGCACAAAAGATCTTCAAATGAAATCCTTGCATTCTATTGTGCTATTGCCCCCTTTGTCACTGGGGGTAGTATTCCCAGTGGCCAGAATGGCCTGTCTTTTGGGTTTTTGTTGTTTTGTTGTTTTTTTTTTTTTCACTTGTGAGTTGAACATGGCCAGAGAAAGCTTAAGGAAAGGCTACCTTACATGATGAGTGCAAATGCAGAACTGTTGCTAGGAACATCCAATCAACTAACCCCTCTGCATCCCTGAGCAACTGACAGTCCTGGACATTAATACCTGTCTATATCTGGAGTATATCCTATCCTCCGGGAAGCAGTGCAAGAAAATTCTTGTAGTATATGGTCCTGTTTGAAAGCTGCTTGAATAGTAAGAACTGGTAGCTTTCTTTTCACCTAGTATCTATTAGGCATTATAGAAATAACAAATGATTAGTGGGCAGCTCAAGAGTTCTACATCAAGTAACTGTAAGCTTCTGAGCATTGTGATCCTCAGTCTTTAATGTAGGGGTTGTAAAGGGCAGAGACAACTGAAGAAATAATACTTATTGGATATTAAGCAGCAGGTGGAATAACAAGAAACAAGCAATACTGGAATTTGCTGTGGCTGAAGATATAATCATTCCTGACTTACTTATTTTTCCTATCACCAGAAGCAGCCCCATTACAGTCTGAATTGTGTCATTAGAAATAGTATTGATCAAGTTCTCATTAGCTACTCAACAGCCATTGTTGCATGAGTTATCTGTGTTGCTGAAACTCTGATCATCGGCTTCTGATAACAAGAATGCATCTCCATCTTTGAAGCCAGCTAGTTGATTGAGTTAAATTTGTTCCACACTATCCAGAGTTAGGAGTGAGCTATCACACAGTTTAATATCTCCAGGTGTTTGAAGCCATTAAAGTATTACAGGCTGAGTCTAAGTTTCCTTTGTCATCTCATGAGTAATAGCGCTGCTTGAAGTCATTAGTGCCTCAGCCTTTCAAACATTAATTGGAGTTTGGTGAATAGACACGCAAATACCTGACATGAAATATGATATAGAAGGACAATTCATGCTCTCAAAGAACTTTGCTAATAGTAGAAGCAGAAGGTCATTTTTGAGTTTTGACTCCAAAACGTCATCAAGTCACTAAAGCAAAAATGCCATATATTCTACTGTCCTCTTCAAAAAGTTGGTTTTAAAACCGCTGCTAAGTATAATTCCTCTCTTTCTTCACTATTGCAGGATTACTTCTGTATGGTTTTGGTAATCAGTAATAATGAGTAGAATTTTGATTTAGCAAGAGCAGCTCTGTGGCTAGGAAGGTCACTTTCAAGTACCCACCATCTTTTATTCCTTTTAAAAAAAGTTGAAAAAAGAGTAGGTTTTTATGCCCCTCCTCATATGCTATATTTTAAGTAAAAAGGTAAGTTTTGTTATAGCAATATCCATACAAAAATCCAGCAATGCTTTGCCCTGGTTTGGTTCTAGTCACTTTTATAGAAGGGCAATTAACTATAATGTCTATTGTGCAAGAAAGACTTCTTGCAAGCTCCACAGCTGTGTGACTGCTAAAAGCTTTAGTCACACTATTAAAAAGCCAACAAGGGGTATGGATTGAACTTTCCATCAGAATGTCTCAGGATGTCTCTGGAGACACAGACAGGTGAAATTCAGTCTTAAAGAAGGCTCTATTTGGAGGTGGTAACATTAAAACATATGACTTGCTGCAGTACTTCTGCAAAATCAGGGCTCTTAAAACAAATGGAGCCTACTTTTGTTCTCATTGATGAAACTATGCACTGGATGATGAAGATAGAAAGGTATAGCCTCAGTTGGTTCAACCTCTAATAATGCTATTAACTTCTAATCATGCTCTATTAGCCTGAGTAGGCTTTTGCACCAGCTGAGGTTTTCTTTTAAAAATTGGCTTTCTGTCTGTATTGGACTAATTGATTGTGCCTGCCTGTATAAAGATAAACCATGAATGCTGATCCTTTGCTTTTGACATTGTAAATGTAGAATAGAACATGAATTGAAGGTGGAGTAGTAACAAAACCCCAGCAGATTGACGTATAATATTCTTTTTGTCACTTTTAAATAAAAGCTTGGAGGAAATTACTTGTTCTAGAAGAGTGAAAATTGCATGTAAAGAAAAGGGAAAGACAAGAGGGTCAGGGAGGAGAAACATCAGCAACTCTGGAACAGAACAGTAGGTAGGATAAAAACACCTTACTTTCTACATTGTCATCCATCTTGGATGTCATTTGGTATGTGCAAGGAGAGAAATGAGGCATGGGGCATCATTTTCTCATTAATATTTTATCCTTCATCAGCATCGCAATATGACCCAGAACAGCTTTACAGCTTTCAGGTACATGTGTCTGCATAGACTCAGGAAGTCATCTCTGTGAAAAACAGCTATATTAAGTCTTTGTCAAGTGAACAACAGTGCCCTTGGTAACGGGAGCTTAATGCTTCCATTAAAGTTGCTTAGATATCACAGGTGGTCTGTGACGCTGTAGTTCCATTTGAGACCCAGGGTTATGGTAACCAGAAGGTAATAGTAGACTCAAAAAATTTAACACAGTAGTTACCTAGGTGCATATGTGAAAGACCATGTAAGGGTGTTAGAGTAACTCTACAAAGTAATTCAACCATTGTACCAAAACTGTTAATGAAAAAAAAAGTGCTTTGTGTTATTGCTTAACAGACTGCACTAAATTCCATTAACAAAACCTAATACAGAAAGTAAAGAGAATTATTTATTGTTGGAGGTGGAATTCGGTATGGATAATTTGAGTTCATCAACTGCAGCAACAAAAATAAAAAGCCAAGCTAACAACTTGCAAGCAGATGCTAATTCCCCAATTGTTCATGCAACATGGAACGTAATTTGAAGTGATTATGAAATTAATGCATTAATACAAAGAATGCTTTGGAGAGAAGCAAATCAGATAAATGTGCATAAAAAGAACTAGCTGTATACATAATTTGTGAAGCTGAGCTTTATTCTCAGTCAGAGGGAAAAATTAAAACTTCACTAAGGAGACATTCTAAAGAACATTTCAGAACTACTGTGTGAAAAAAGAAAATGAAACAAAGCATGGAGCTCCAGCAAAGCTAACATATAGAGACTGCTTTGGAATTAAATGGTACAGAAAGTGTCTGTTGTATATTTGGGAAAGGAGCACTTGCTTATGTGAGTAAGAATTTCCAGTTGTATGAGCACAGGTCCTGGATAAAGATGACTGTTTCAAAGGTGGGTTGCTCAAAGCCTGGAAGCAGGTAGATGGTAGAACAGAGCTCTGTAAGGTGAATCTAAACAACATTATATTGAATAGTGAGAACTATTGTTCAGGTTGTGAGATTCTGTGCTGTCTTTGGTGTTTTCTCCTCTAAGTGCATGCTTGTCTCCTTCACTGTAGTTGGCAGAGAGAGAAACCACCTTCCACTGTCCTTTTTCACAGCCCAGAGCCTGAGGTTACCTTTGCTACGTTGCACCAACTTTATTTGTAGAATCTTTGATTTTTCTGTAACAGTCTTTTGAACTTAACTTCCATGGCAGAGGAGGACAGGCTGTATTTGCTGCTTGAAACGTTTAGTCTGCTTTAGTGCGAACCTGTTTGTTAAAATTACAGGGGGTTTCATTGCTCTCTCTCACCACTGCTAGGGAACTCACCACAAAGTAGTTTCTTTCTGGTTTTCCTCTCCATCTTGTTTTCAAGACTATTCTAAGATAGCAAAATTATCCTGATTCACACCCTCAAGCGAGAGACTTGATTTGTTCTGAAATCCTGTCCCTGCATTCATTTTTTTTCTGTCTCCACACCTAAAAATCAAGAAGTAGCAGAACCAGGTGTACCGTGCCAAAGTTCATATTGACCCAGCACATCACAGAATCAGAATCACAGAATTACCTAGGTTGGAAGGGACTATTAATATTATCTAGTTCAATCATTAAAAAAAACAACCAAACAAAAAAACTTGAGGCTGTTTCCTGTTATCCCCTTGCCTGTAACTTGAGAGAAGAGACGGACCCCCCCTGGCTACCCCCTCCTTTCAGGGAGTTGGAGAGAGTGAGAAGGTCTCCCCTCAGTCTCCTTTTCTCCAG
>JAOTQQ010000002.1:27083043-27110282 GCA_026546715.1 Gallinago undulata | reverse complement strand
TTCCACCAGGCAGCTCCAGCCACTCTGCCCCAGCCTGTAGCGCTGCAGGGGGTTGGTGGGACCCAGGGGCAGGACCCAGGACTTGGCCTTATTGAACCTCATCCCATTGGTCTCAGCCCATTGATCCAGCCTGTCCAGATCGCTCTGCAAGGCCTTTCTACCCTCCAGCAGGTATAAATGTATGCTTAGCTATTACCATCATCCATTTCATAGATGTGTGTTGAAAGAAAGATAATTACTTGAAAGCAATTCCATTTAAATCTAGTAGAAAATATCACTAAGAACCATTAAATTGTTTAGCCATTGCCCAGGAGAAAAAAGAGGTAACTCTCAGTGCAGGAAATGTGGTGCCAACTCTCATGATTTTGTCAGAACTCTTATGATATATGTCTTTTCTGAAGCTTTCAGCTGCTAGAATCAATTTTAAATTGGAAAGAAATTAAATTTTTTGTTAAAACAAAGTTTCTAGACCTCAGAGTTCCATGGAAAAGATTTAAGAAGTAATGTAAATATTAACTTATGAAACCTCCTTTCCTCAAACCAAGAATAGCCAAAGGCAAACAAAAATCCTAAATTAAATGAGTTTTTTATTAATGACTCTTTGGAGACAGATTCTTGTTTTTCAGGTAAAGTTTGAAAATACTGTCTGAGTCTTTACAAAATATATGAGGAAAATAAATGAAATAAATTATTCCACTAGCTGAAAAATAGCTTTTATTTTTGCAGACAATTTAGTAAACTTACTGTTCTTTTAATGTGTGTAATTTTTTTCAGTTTCTTTCACACAGGTTGCACATAGGGAAGAAGAAGAGTCTGAGATATGAATTACTTTTTGTCAGTATATTTATAACTATCATGAAAGACCGTACTTTTACTTTCCTCCCCACCCTTGACCCCTTTATATCACCCAGAACATACATCTTGGGGAACAACTGAAATCTCCAAGTTCTATCTTCTTGTAATTTCTCTTAAGGTTATATTTTCTTGGTTTTGGAATACAAAAGCAGCAGACACTAAAGGACTTGCCTCAGACAGGGATAATGTCACCAGCTGCAGTGAAATCAGTCCCAAAAATTTTGCTGGTTACAACAAAGCAGATGGAGGAAAAATAGCTGTTTCTTAGCAAGCCTACCTTGTTCAAATAGCCACTATTCAAATTTATTACTGGGTTCTAGGAGTTCATTAGCACTCTTCTTGCTGGAGGCAGCAGCCCTCACCTGAGAACTGATGGACTGGTTAAAGTGCTTTGGATAAAATCAGCCATGTTTATTGAACGGTTTCAGCTGCTGGATTTTAGGTGAATTAAGGTGAGTGCATTTGTAAAGAATGGAGGGATAAGAAGCCTGTGCAGAGAGATGGAGATGAGCAGGTACAGATGATGTCATTGGGACTAGCAGGCTACCCCTGTCCACAATCTGAGGTGCATTTAGCTTTGTGATGTCCCTTCCTCCGTGTTTCTTCACTTTGGGTATGCTACGAAACACAGGCAAGAGTAAAAAAATCTGAAATATTAATTAAACAGCACAGTGCCACACAGGTGCCAGAGCTGGCCAGAGGCAAGTGGCATGGCTTGAAACAGTTGACTGTGAAACAAAGTGTTTAGTGAACTGACCATCTGTCCAAGCTTGGCATAATTGTGATATAGCAGAGACTATCAGCAGATCATCAACATTGCTATTTAAAATTGTTTACTGTGTTAACATTTTTAAAAATTTGTGGCTGCAGCTTGTCACTGTTCCCATCTCTTCTCTCTCTTTTCTAAAATATCGCTGACACAAGGAATTGGAATTCACACTGTAAGGGAATTGCAGAGTGAAGACCAGGTAGAGCTGAAACAGATCTTTGAGCAACCCGATCTAGTGAAAGATGTCCCTGTCCATGGCAGTGGGATTGGACTGATGTAACACTGGGAGTGCAAGGGGTCTCTTTGTGCCAGAAAGTTTGAGATGAGACCACGGACTTGTTGCCTTCCTCCCTCCAAGTTGTTCTCATTTGTGGAAGGCCAAGAGACAGCAGGAGATAATTTATTATTCCTCTGTTTTAAGAGCTGAAAAGTATATAATTTCCTTACTAGACAGTCCATTGATCCTCATTCCAGTAGCGTGTCTGGTGTTAATGTTTCTCTGATTGCAGCTCCTTTTCCATGTATCTTCCTTCCTACCTTAATAGTTGTGTCTAGGTGAGTCTGAGTCTTTCTTGTAGTGGCGTACACCTCCTTAATGTGGCATTTTTTATAGAGCGTGTATATCTGTCTTGGGATAGAGACTGGCTGTACCACCTGAGAACATCTTTCCCAAGAAGAAAACCTTACTGTAGGGGGGTATGAAAGAGTCACAAATAGGGAAAATGGTAAACTAGGCATCACATGGAAAACAGGGATATAAAAGATTATTATAATTAGAAGCTTCTTTTATAATGAGCTTTATTTACTTTGTACTAGTCGCTCTGTAGGCTTGACAAAACATTCGTGCAAAGATTTGAACGTTCATGTGGCCTAGCAAGAATAAACAGACCGTAAACTCCTGAAACTATAAATCTCTCAATGTAAATTCCTGATTCTCTGTAGCCAGGGGTTGAAACCTATCGAGCAGCTGTCTGGCCGTCAACTCATCCATCTTCGCAATGTATTAGAGATTTTTCCTACCCCAGGATATCCCTGTTTATAACCCAATAATTGGGTACACCCCACTGTCTATATGCAGTGAGCAAATGTCTATAAACTTTACAACTCTGGGTGCATCCGTCACCCATGCTGTTAGGCTGTTTTCAATGCTTTTCAGGATTAAGTTCAAGCACTTGACGTTCAAGTACATTTTAGGGGATATCACACAAAATGGGAAAGACCATCATGTGGATCATGAATTTATCGCTAACTCGCCCTTCAGAGAAAAATTACTCCCCTAGTGTTACTCCTCTTTTCCCTGTCTCTTTTGTAGCTCTGCTTAGGTTACCAGATTTTTAGGCCAAGAGTCTCCTCTTGCTTTGATTAGGATTAACGACCTTTAGGGCTCAGTATTTGGGGCTGGAAGATGCTATTGTTTGTAATACGCTTACAGTGCAAGTGGCTTCTTTCTTGTTGTGCCATTGATTGATTAGTGGAGTTTGTCCAAGTAATTTTCCCTCTTGATATGCACACTTTCTTTCTCTACCACAAAGTTGGTGTGAAGATTAACTAATTAATCTCATGAGATTCTTTAATGAAAGGAACACCTTACTGAGCAACAGAACAAAGCAATACAGGCAATATGTATGAACACAACTCATTCCAGATCTCTACGAAGCTGAGTTTTTCTTTTCTCCTCTGAGCAAGTAAGACTGCCTCAGTATAAAAAAAGAAAGTTGTTTTTTTTTTTCCCCTGATCAGTACAATGCAGAACATCTGTTGCAAAGAACAGATGATTAATAATTGAAACTAGAGTGCATTGTCCAAAATAGAGTGCCTATAATACAGTAGCATTCCTGAGTTTTTTGTCTTTGTTTCTTTATTTCTTCTCAGAACTTAATAATCAAATGCAATCATTGTTACGAGTTAGATTTTATTCCAGAATGCAAGTTTCTACCTTGCTTTACTTAAGTTTTAAGGAATAGATTTTCAATCTGGTTTCGGTGGTAAAGCTTTTTATGTCAAATATATGTAAAAGAAGAGAAAGCAGTGTGTAATAATAATGAAAAAGCAGTAGGAAAACTTGATTCTGTGACAAGGTACTAAATTAGACTGAAACTGGCTGTGGAATGAAGAGATAAGAATCTAGAATTTGATTTGAGGAAGATTCAAAAAAATGAGAAGCCAATCTTTTCATGTTCCTTCCCCCAGAACTGATTGCTCTGTAGCTAATGTTTATGCGTGTGATTAGGATCTGAGCCTGACGAATTCTATTTTCAGCACTGCTACAGGATCATGTCAGGTGAAACTAACCTTGGTGCTTTGGACTCATACAGCACTTCTAGTTCCCAAAGCTCATGCTAAGTTAAGATGGGCCTTTAAGTTAAAAGGACTGTAAAATTCAAGGTGTTTGTGTTTGTTCTAAGACTGACATTATATCCCCAGATATTTAAAGTTAAGATTAACACTGAATGGAAACTAGGCAGTTTCAGATTGAATAGGCCCAAAGAGCTGGTGGAATCTTCATCCTTGAAGGTATTTAAAAATTGGCAGGACAAGACCCTGAGCATCCATCTGTACTTTTGAGACTGGCTCAGTATGGAGCAGGAGTTTGAAGTAAAAGACCACAAGAGGTCTATACCTACTTAAATTAAATACTTTAAATTATAAATAATTTTATAATTCTAGATAAAGCATAAGGAGCTCTGAAAAATCCTGCAGTAATCTATTAAATTATATTAATGACATGTTTTCTTTATTGTTTTTAGTATTTTTTCTATTTTTGCATAGAGATGACACATTTGCGGTCCTTATTAAGATACTAGGTGCGTTAGCTAAAGTGAGGACAAATGTAGAATCTTTATTTTCATTTAATTCTTGAGTAGTTAAATGGAATTTGCACTTTAAAAAGCTTAAGATTTTAAAAATTGATGCTAATCCTCAGGATCTCCTTTCTCCCCATCTCAACTTTTTCCTCCTGTATTTAAAAGTTATTACCTCAAAGTGTCTTGGTTTCAGCTGGGATAGAGTTAATTATTTTATTTCTAGTGGTTGCTGTGTTTCAGATTTGGTGTGAAAGGAATGCCAATAGTGCATATTGTTTTAGTTGCTGGTAAGAGATGTTTGTACTTTTCAAGAGCTGTTTTCAGCTTCTAATAGAAGCTGATAAGGAGCATAGAAGCGGATGGAATGGCCAATGGAATATTCAGTACCATAGAGGTCATACTGAGTATAGAAATGGGGTTAGCCTGAGGAGGGGGATACTCATGGTCACTGCTCAGGACTGTGCCAATTCACCAATTTACCAGGTGGTGAAAGTGGTTTGTGTCCTGTATATTCTTTTACTATTATTTTTCCTTTTCTGCTATTGCTCTATTAAACTGTATCTCAATCCATGAGTTTTTTTTTCCCTTTCCCCTCTTTTTCTCCTTCTTCCTACCCTTGTGGGGGAAGAGGGAGAACTACACGAGTTAGGCTGCTTGCCTAACTACCGGCTGGGGTTAGACCACGCCACAAAGCAAAGGTGTATATTTTAAGAATTCACCCTAGCTGCTGGGATTGCAGCTTACTCTTGGGAAGGTGAAGGTCAATGTTTCTGTGTTCATAGTCCAGCCCCCAACCAGTGACTCAGCAGCATACAAAACCCCTGAAGATGTGGCAACTTCTTCACCTTTACTGGAAAAAGTAGTAGTTGAATCTTTTCAGGTCTGGTCCAAGTTGAGGCACTTCTGCGAATGAGGCTTTTGCCAAAGCTCAGCCACAGAGAGAAAAGGCTGTAGGTAGCAACCTGTCCACCTGATGAATGTCCCCACGCTGATGAGCTGCAAGTAATGAACCAGGCTGTGTGGGGGTGCACTGCCCTCTTTTGGATTTTAATAGAAACAGGATCAGCCCCAACGCACTTGGTGCTTCAGACACTTTCTGAAGTTCAGAGTAAGGAGTGGTTGTTATTCTGCACTGTTCTGTCTTAGGAAAAATCTTCTCCCCAGCACCTCTGGATTTTTTTCACATCTCCATTCGTGTCGAGTAGGTTTAGTGGGGAGAACCAGTGAATCACATCTGCTCACATGTCTCCCTCATGTTTTGTTTTCATGAGTCTGTATCGCATTGACCCAACTCTATACCTATGACTTTGTGCTAAAAAAATTCAGTTAATGTGGAGAAACCACATTAAACTGGGATTCATTAAAGTGAGAGGAAGCTGAGCAACAATAACAGCAATTGTTCATTAATACAGTTAATACATTAATACTGATTTGAAGATGTTGAAGATAGAGAACGTCACTAGTACTTAATCACTGGCATTCAGACAACTTTCACACATTAATGAAAATCTATTGTTGTGTACCGTGCTTGGAAAAGAAACATTGTAATGCCAGCTGAGTAGTAAAATTATGATTATCACTGAAAATCATAAAAGTAGTTGTAATTCTGGAAGTGTTCCTAAACATGAAAAAGTAAGTTTTTGTTTAACTTGAATATTTAGATATTGGAAGAATTAAAGCTTTTTCTTTTTCATTTATTACAAAATAATAATTATTTCAATCAATATGGGAAGGGGGAACAGTGAGCTGAAATGACCTTTTTGTCACCTAGAACAATCAGAAATAAGTTTTTTAAAGCTCACAGTTACTAGCAAAAAAACTTTTTACGAATTGTTAAGCCCATTAAAAAACATCTAGGTAGGAATCCAAATATTGTGCTCAACCAGAAATGGGCTAGAGACAAAAACCAGAGGATTAGACATTTTATAATATAAATGTTAAAGGCAATATTTTTCTGAAATCCTGTAACAGAAGAAATACATCATGTTCAGCGGAGGTAGCCAGTCAACAGTCTTATTCAGTGCATAGAGTAACAGGACTGGTCTGCTTTCTAGAAATGTAATTTTAAAATGTGTGTTTGTTGAGACAGCTGGTGGTGTTTTCCATTCGATGCATAGAGGGATGTTTTATAAAAACAGATGATATTTGTATATTTGTGGTGTTTGTTTTTTTTTTTTTCTAGTTAGCATATATATGTGTGTGGTGGGGTTCAGTGGCTTTTCAGTGCTCTTTGCTTAGCGACTTATAAGCACATGCTGTAAAAATGAGTAAAATGCCTCATACTTCTAGTATTCTAAAACCCTTAAACTGGACAGTTTCTGAAGAGGAGCTCATGTATTTTGTGATAACTTCCACATGTAGATGCATGCTATTTTCTGGCTATGCGTGAAACAGGGAGGCAGACACATTCCTAAGGTAAAAATTCCTCTAAAATGTCTTTTCTTCCTCTTGAGATGCTGTTGGGCTTTCACTAAATATAATATTCTGTATAATTGAAGAGGCAATCAGTAGATTTTTGGAAGCGACTGTTTATGTTCCTGTCTGAAGCTTGGATAAAGGGGAGTTACACAGTGTTTCTTTTATTTTTGTAAGTTGGTGTTGATATATACGTTCAGTTTTTCTGTCCGGTAAAACAACCACAGCTGATTCCCACAGATAATAAAAAAATAGAATATTCATTGGCTGCTTTCTTTTGCGGTCACTTTTGGACTATAATGAACTTCTTCACTAATACAGAACAGATAAATGGATTCTTTTTTCCAGCCACTAGCCAGCTTTTTCTTTCAAACCACATTCATCAAGATGTCAAATGCAATTCTCAACAATTCTTCTATTAGAAACACTGTATAAACCCAGCTTTCAAAAATATTGGCAGGTGATAATTTTTCTCTCTTAAAAGATATTCCTTTGCCATCTTGTGTTCTGGTGACTAGAGATTGTCTTATTGCTCAGTGAGCACTAAATCTTTCATGTGTGCAAACAAGATGAATTCACCAACTGAAGCTTTCACTGCGTAATTTCTCTTACCTTTGGACAGCCAAGATTTGAGGAAGATGGTAGTATCTTACTAGTTGTGGATCTCCTGTAAGTTCTTGGGGAAATGATGCTAGAGTTTCCACTGTCCAGATCTGGATTAAGTTTGAATCTGAATTACAGTATCTAGTAATCATGAGTACAGTTTTATTTGGGGGAGACCTGGGGTTTGTTACCCTCCATATCAGCAAAGTACAGACTGATTTAATGAGTTTGTATGAATGAGAACCTTTTTTATTCTTAAGTCACTGAGTTATAGTTGCAAAATAACTTGCCTACAGACCTTTTCCTTGTTTAAAAGTGGTCATTTCTACTTATTTCTGAGACTGTTCCAAACCAGGTCATCATTCAAAGACATTATTTTTTTCTTCAGTGTTGAAATTGTAATTCTGTCACTGAAGTCTTTTCTTTCCCTACAAAATTACTGCACTTTCTGAGTTAACAAGAACTTCTGGCAATAAAACACTTCACGGTGCCTTGATCAAATTATTGATGTATTATTTTAATTGTGTCTTAATGAAATTGCTCAGCAACTAACCTTGTCTTTTAGTTGGCGATAGAGACAGCTTCAAATCTGTCAGCTCTAGCTCATTTTATGTTTTCATTTAGGTGTTAATAGTTTTAGCCAATTTATTTAAAGCAGAGACTTGGGCCAAAATTTGGCGGCATTACTCATGAGCGCAGTTCTACAGCAGTCAATGTTATCCCTTGAGCAAAGCTTGTTAAAATTTGCAAAGGCTTCAGTCTCTTCTTTCTCTGTTAATATCCAAATGAATGCTTGAATTATTTTTTTTTTGGTAATTTTGTCCCTAATTTATTTGCTTTTGCAACCGCTTCCAGCAAGTCAGTCCTGTACAAGGAGTTGGTCTAATTTGCATTACAGTAATGTTGCATTTATTTTGGAACATCATGGCCAAAGCAGTTACTTTCTTTGGCTTGTTTCATTTTATTTCTTATTCTAGGTCTTGAAAAAGCTTAAGCAGTGAGTTTGATTAGTTAAAAGGAGACACATTGCTTTGAAATGCGTGTGTGAATTGCTGAATCTGGAGAATCAAGAGAATCTTTATGCAATCTTCATGCCTTGTAGATGGTGATCCAAATTCAGAAGCGATATGCAAAGTGACAGAAATTACATTTCGTTATTCTGGGATTCCATAGCACTGATACTCTTGCAATCAGTTACCATGCAAATAAACCAGACCCCACAACTCTATAAAATTACATAACTGACATGCAAAGAAGCTGGGGAAAAATTACAAATGTTTAGAAAATTCAAGTAAGGGATGTTAAGAGTAGGATGTTTCTGTTCTTCCTTGCTGATTTCCTCTTTTGCTCTTCCTCACTCTTCTGTTTTCCTGTGAGGAATGCTACTTGTTCCATACGGGCTACCAGTGTTGGGTCTATGAATGAAGCACGTAGTAGGTGAGAAGGTGAAGGTTCTTTCAGTGGATTTGACCTGATTTGCATTTCATCCCTGTGCTTGGTCAGGTGATATCATTCAGATCTGTTGATATATCAGAAGTGAGTGAAAGACCATGTGAATCCATGAAATTTACTTGGATTTTTTTTTTTATATATTGCTGTATTTCAGTGATACTATGCTCTTTCGTAAAAAAAATATTAAAGTTGTCCAAGTGGAGATATGAGGATAGAAGACTGAGACCTGTTTTGATTAAGCCACTGAATCTGGCATTCAGGGCAGTTGTATCAGAATTCGATCTTTAGAAGCAAAATCAGAAGCCTCATGTAAAGTGTTCCTGGGTTTCTTTGTGAGGGCAGCAAAAACCCCCCATCAGCAGAGTTAGCACCGAAAACAGGGTGAAAAAAAGTGTGGACTGTTTAAGATCTATAATTATGTTTTGTGTTCATCTGTCACTTCTAGGAAAAGCAAATCAAGTTTCTTCCTTTTCAGGGAGTAGATGATTAATGGGTGCTTTGCATTTGGTTGCAAAAGCCTGTGTCGATTTTATTGACTTTTTTTACAGAGAAAAACCCCAATCCGTCTGAAGCATGGGGAAGTGCAGCGTGTGCTCGCTGTGCCTGCTGTGAGTAAGCAGATTCTCATCATTGCTGGGCACTGATCTGAACACGGAGCAATTACTTTCGCTGAGGAGAAATAGAGTCTTGGGTTATCCTCACTCTTCGTTATTGTTTAACATAAGACAACAATAAACTAGAGCAGAGGCACTCTGAGCTTGGTTTCCCTTTACTAAAGGCTTTTGCTGGAAGTGAGGGGCAGATATGCGTGCCTCTTTTTACTCCTGTGCTAATAGCTTTATTTTGTAATGGTGGAATCAGAGGTAGTTTTAAAAATGTCAAGATAAAACTGATGGGCCCAGTTCTTCACATGAGAAGTTGCTAGAACAGCCCACCCCAGCTGTAAGGTTATTGTTTATAATTTTCTCTCCAATGATGTGTGTAAGAGCAGACTGAATCTTAACCAATGCCACTCTCTGTTGAGAGGGCAGTGTCAGATCAGGGCAATTATATAATAACAATTTCCTATATATTTTCCCAGAATTCAGCAATCTCTGGTTCACATTCCTGAGCTAACAGCGATATTTTTGAATTGATAGATTATTTTTTTTCCTCCAGGAACCATTACTTGTTCATTTTTCCTATTCGTATAAACTTTTGACATCTACAACAAACTATAGCAAGGAGTTCCGTGATTTATCCAGGTAAAAAAAATCATGGTCTCACCTATGTTTTGTATCTCACTCCTGACAATTTCATTTGATGGTCATGAGTTTTATAATGACAGAGTGAATAATTGTTTTCTAAGCATTTCCAGGCCAGTCATAGCTTTTTAGGCTTTGGTCAAATTGCGTCTCATTTATCTCTTTTGGAAGTTGAATAGTTTATTCATTTGCTGCTTTTATGGGATATGTTTCATAGGTTTTTTTAAATCACCCTTACAGGTATTCTGTTTTCTCCTATAGCCTTTTTTTTTTAATTTATTTTTAAGGTAAAGGATGAGAATAACACCCAGTGTTAAAGATGCAGAAATACTTTACAGTGGCCTAATAGCATTATTTGTTATGCTGTTTAATTCTTTCCTAATAATTCCTGCAGCTGCAATGGGGGTTTTCCAACAGAATCTGAGGGCTGAGCTTCTGTTTTCACAGACCTCTTCACTAAAACCCCCAGACTCCTTTCCTGAAGGAAAGGAGAGCCTGTTGTTGTGTCTGTTATGCTGCCATTGCTTTTCTCCAACTGTTTGGGTTTTTTGATACATCATCACAGAATTTCACCTGTCATTTTATCGTGCAAGTTCTCTGTATTGTGAAAACATTTTACAGATCTTCATAGCTGGCTTTTGTTTTCAGCATTCTGAAACCTTACTGCCATCAGCAAACTTTATCACTTCTCTCCTTCCTTCTTCCCGGATCATTATTGAATAAATAAATGAATAAATAAATGAATAAATAAAACAACACAAACCATTGAGGAAATTCTAAATGAACACTTCTCTCCATTGTGCAAACTGAAAGATTTTTTTTTTTTTCCCCTAACCTTTGGTACTCATATTCTAACCACAAATTAATCTATGGAAAGGTATTTTTATCCCGTGACAATTTCAGATCCTTTGACAAGGGAGCCCCACACAAATCCGATTAGACTTCACCAGCTAAGTTGTCTTTCCCTACTGGCCCTAAGAACCTGGACAGATTTAAGGTGTGATTTTCAAGTGCAAAAGCCCTGTTGATTCCTCAATGATGTCCAGAATGTGCTTGTTCAGAAAGCAGTGTTAGCTGGGAAAGTAGTGATACGTTGTATGAAGCACTGTAGGAACAGAGCAAGAAGTCCTCTTCTTTGAGGAGCTCATATTTTTGGAAATCCAGCACGCTTTCTGCAGTGAAGTCAGAAATTATAAAAACAGTTCCTTTCTAATCTGTTATTTTAGTCTTAGATATTAAAGTTTATTACTTCTAAATTTAGATTTACTTTGTTATTGTAACTGGTTTTATTTCTATGCTTTTCCTGTTTGGTGTGTTTGTGTCCACTTTTACTTTCTGTATAAGCAACTGCATCAACTCAACGTGTAAGACTACTTCAAAGTAGAAATTGGCTTCATTTATTTCAAAGAAAATTCTAAAATCTATTTGCTCTGTATTTTATGTGCTGCAACAACAGAAACATTAAAATTAATTGTACTTTCCCTCCTTTCTCATTTATGTTCCAAGCAGCTTAGGCAATAAAACTAAACTAATGTGGCTGCAACTACATTAGCATGTAGGGCAGCTCAGTGGAAGCGACTTGTAGAATGAAATGGTTGATGTTGAGATGACATCTATCTGAAATATGGGCATTTTTTAGGCAGAGGGTCTGACTTCAGCGCTAACCTGCTACTCTGAGCTAAATGTGCAGCGGTGGTTGGAGCACATCAGGTGCACTCCTGAAATGTTTATTCTGGTTTTGTTTCCTTGAAAGGGAATTCAGTTCCTGTGCTCCAAGATCACTGTGGTATGAGCCAGAATATAGTATGTACGGATTTGCTATAGAGATTTCCCCAAAATATTTGGGGGATTCATTTCAGAAGCACACTCCTGGTCTGATCGGAAAGCTTCATGTAGATACGCACAACATTTTGCTCTTTCAACAGATTTTTTTCAAACAGATATGACTTTCTGCTTTTTATCCAATAAATGCTATCTTCTGGGCTTGTGACTCTGATTATTTACATGCAGATATGTTGTAATTACATTTGCTTTTATTATCTTGTAAGAAACAGTGCCGACTGTGATGCGAGTAGTGACTGCTTCGTGAACTCTAGCTTGTTTTGGTTTATGGCATCTGTGCAAAAAAGATTGGCAATGCCAGGGTAGAACGGTGGAGCAGGCAATGCTGTCCCAGCACTGAAAGCTGGTCTCACAGTTAACAATCTGACTAATGACTGGAGAGTCATGTCAGCTCCCTCCCCTGTCTCAGCGTGCCCTCGTGTAAATCTGCAGCAGATCTGCACAGCTCTGCCATATCTAAACCGCTATTGCTAATGGCACATGTAGCAAAATGGATGTGTCTTGAAACCCTTCATATGTACAGAATGGCTAGGTATTGCCACGCAACAGCGGAGGCTTATGGAGACTGTAGATAACTCAAAACACAGCAGCAATCGCCCAGGGTGGTAGTTAGCAGATTAAAGCCAAAGTCAGCAGTGCTGGCAAGTCTGCTTAGGTACTTAACTTTTATTGATTGAATGAGGAATTAGGTGCTTCAGTGCCTCAAGTTTGCCCCTCAATTCCCTTTTTAAGAAACGGAGATAAGAGCGCTTTCACACTTCAGAGGAGTGGCCTGACTGAAAATGTGTTAAGGCGGTGATGTGCTTGGCTCTGACAGTGAGGAGGGCAGGTGAGTTCCTTGTGCAGGTAGAAGGAAATACATGAGACTAGAGTGGATCTTGATTAACAACTTGCCTTAGAGGCACAATCCAAAGTCAATGACAAGAGTCTTATTAACTTCAGGGAGCTTGGATCAAGCCCATTGATTTATGCTTATTTCTGCTCTAGTTACTATAGTCCAAATTAATGCTGTGCTGTGATATTTTCAAATACCAACATAAACAAAATCCACTCAAGAAGGAAGTAATAGGAAAATGATAATGCCTGAATCATAGTACTGAATAGATAAATATTAACCATAGGAACATTGTCCCAGGAATTAGACCGGTAAGAAAAAAGAACTGACTGATAAACACAACAATTTAATTTTTGGCTTCAGAAGCTGGATAGGCTATTCAGTGACAGTAGATGATTATATATTGACATATTGATTATTAATGCTTTCCATGTAGCTTCTATCATGCAATCTTCAGTTTAGAAATCACATCAGTGGCATGCTTGATATATTTGAAAGTGAATAACAATAACAATATTTAATTTTAATAGTGCATATTTTCATCACAAGATTTCCAAAGTAAATCAGAGATACAAAAGGAGACTCTAACCTTATGCTACAATGGAGACGTTACCCTATTTTATGCTTGAGATACAGTGTAATAACGTAACTGGTCTAATATCACTTGGGATATTAAGGTTTGGGGATTTTGGAGAACCCTGACCAAATTGTTCTCCAAGTCCCTGACCAAATTGTTATGCTATCAAGGGGTTCTCTAGAGACAGAGGAAAACCTCTGGCAGTTATCCAATAATCTACTTCCCTGTGTAGATTATATGTGTAGTTCCACCTTTATATACAAATAGTTCTTTAGCACTTGGTGTTTATCAAGACTTACGATGCCCTGTCATTCATAGGTAGTGAGTTAAGTTATATCTAACAGAGTTAGACAAATGAAAGAAAGAGGAATGACTAAACGAAAGAAAGAGGAGGAAATGGAGTGTGTGATTTTTGCAGTGCTCAGACCCAGACAGGAATTTGCTCTGAGGAATGCCAGATGTGGAACCTTTCATTTCAAGCTTGTCTAAGAACAGATCAATGTTTGCCATTTGCAAAGCAGCAGCAGCACCAGTACTTAAAAAAAATATATATATAAATGCTAATGATTCAAGGCTTTAATACCTTCTCAGGCAAATATTCTTAAGAACTTTTCAAGTTTGTCATTCAGTGTGCCTCATTCCCATCCCTTAGGGGTATTACTTGGTTGCTTGCTGAAATACTAAAATGATCTCTTTCGACTGCTCAAACACATATATTTTCTCATACAGAGACACACGAGAGGAAATATGTCAATATTGTCTCTGATTTTTCAGCAATGCAGACCAATTAATACCACAGTTAATGGGGAGACGTAGCTACTACAACTGCAAGCTGTGTATCTTCTGTCACTTCTGAACTAACACTCTTGGACAAAGCTAGAAAGCAACTTTGCTATGCAAAGATTATTTTTGATACACTACCGAATCTGTAATTCACAACACCACAGAAACTGGAATTGGAAGGAACATTATCAAATGTGTCCTCCTGCCAAAGCAAGATTGCTTCTTGCAGGCAGCCAGGTTATAACATTTCAGGCAATGAAACTGTCTTTGGAAATTCTGCCAAAATCTCACCATTAGAGATCACTCTATGTGTGTCTCTTTTTACCATAACACCTTTTTGTCTGCCATTCCAACAGCTTATTAATGAAGACCCAAGTTAGCCCACTGTGGCAGTTTGGTTGGTAACTTAGTAAGTTTGCACTCTGGTGTTACAAATGTCAAGTGTGATTTTTCTGACAACCTAGGCAAAGCTTCATTTAGGTCTGTTATAACTAGTGCTAAAGTCATTCTCTCTATTTGATCATATGTAATGTTTATAAACATAGCTGAAAATGCTTAGTTTTAATATTACATTGAAACACTTTGGAATAGACATACTTAATAAGCTTCTCTGAAGTTCCTAGCTGCTTTCTTATTTTTCCATCTGACGTTTCTTCACCACTGTATTTTCATTTTTCCCTTCTATGTAGATTATGCTGCTGACTGATCCAGAAGTTGAGAGCAGCTTGTTAATCAGTTCTGATGAAGGGGCCACCTATCAAAAATACCGTTTGAACTTCTACATCCATAGTCTGCTCTTCCACCCCAAGCAGGAAGATTGGATCTTAGCATACAGCCAAGATCAGAAGGTAAGAATTGTTGGCAGTATTTTGCTTTGTCTGCTTAGGAACAAACTAAGGTTTCTCCATCTCTCTACATAACTGCTGCAGAGCATTCAGGACAGTCTTTGGGGTGATACCAGGACAGTCTTTGGAAATGCCAAAAAGGTATTTCCAAACAAAAAACATTGAGTGAGCCTCAATGTAAAGGACAAAGTAAAGGACATGGGCACCTACTGTGTTCTTGGGACATAGCGCTCTACAAATGACCTGGCACTCTGCATTTAATTGTTCATCAGTCCTTTTGGCAATATCATGTGGCAGGCAACGGGCAGCAAAGACAGTTGGGTTCCTTCACGATAGGAATAACAACCCCTATTAAGGCTTTTTGTCCTCTTGTTTAACAATTATCTTGCTGCATCCTAGGAGCAGCTCCAAGAACAGTATAAGACACTCCTTGTTCCTATCTGGTTGGCATCTTTTTAAGTAGCCCTTGATTTTCTAAGAGAAAAGTAGCAGTGAATCGATTTCCTTTGAATTCCAGTTCCTTCAGTACAGCTAATCCATTAGCTGAAAATATATCCTGTGAGATTTGCCTTGATTTTTTGCTGTGTGACTTGAGACAACAGAACAGGACTTGATTATAAGAGATCTCATTGTTATAACTTTTTGAAAATCAACCACATCAGTAGTTGTAAGCCAGTTGTCTTCCAGTGAAGGACTGGTAGAACTCAATGTTTAGAGTACCAAAAAGCAGATCGAAGGGAAACTATGTTGTTGGGCATAAATATCTTGATGGGGGGAAAACAAAACATGAGTAAGCATTTTGATCTAGCAATAAAAACTTCTAACAAGAATTAATGGCTAGGGGTCAATGGCAGATAAATTCAACTGTGCAGTAACTAACCATTGGAGCAAACTGCTCTGAGAAATGAGAGATTTCACATCCTAACATATTGATGCTTTTGAATAAAATTAGAAAACAGACAAAAACAATTCTCTGAGCTCTCAACATGGGTAAAAGAGTGAAATACTTTGGCATCTAATATAATAGTCTTTATACAAAGAAATTTAGTGTTCCAGTTTTTTCCTACATATGAGAATGGAGTTCAAGATCCTTAGGACAGCAAGGAGAGCACACAGTAAGCTTGCTACCCTGGACTACAGGTGAGCAGACTTTGTCGTCTTGAGGGATCTCCTTGGTAGATGAGTAGTACCATGAGAGTAGTACCATGAGAAGGGAAGAGGGGCCCAAGAAAGCTGGCTTAATATTCAAGGATCACCTCCTCCAAGCTCAGGAATGATGCATTTCAACAAAGAGAAAGTCGGAAAAAAACCACCAGGATACTTGCATGAATGAAAAAGGAGCTCCTAGAGAAACTTACACTCTAAAAGGAAGCCTACAGAGGGTGGAAGGAACAGGTCCAGAGGAGGACCATGAGGATGGTCAGAGGGCTGAGAGTTGGGGTTTTTCAGCCTGGAAAAGGGAAGGCTCCAGGGAGACCTTATAGCAGACTTCCAGTACCAAAAGGGGGCTACAGAAGAGATGGGGAGGGACTCTTTGTCAGGAAGTGTAGCAACAGGACAATGGGTAATGGTTTTAAACTGAAAGAAGGTAGATTTAGATTAGATATCAGGAAGAAATTCTTTACTCTGAGGGTAATGAGACACTGGAACAGGTTGCCCAGAGAAGCTGTGGCTGCCCCATCCCTGGAGGGGTTCAAGGCCAGGTTGGATGGGGTTTTGAGCACCTGGTCTAGTTGGAAGTGTCCCTGCCCATGGCAGGGGGGTTGAAACTTGATGATCTTTAAGGTCCTTTCCAACTCAAATAATTCTATGATTCTATGAATCTATGATAATCTGAATCTAATCAATAATCAAAGTGTTGACTGAATTGTTCAAGTTATACATTAATGTGAATATCAACATAAAAATTTGAATTCTAATTTTTTTCCATCTATGTATTTAAATTCATTTTACAAACGTTAAATAATTTTCCTTTAGCCTAAGTTAGGCTTTTTGTTACTATTACTGTAAACCAGCAAAAATAAAGGCATAAGGAAGGTAAATAAGTCACAAAATGATCTTATGCGGATTTTTGGAATAGAGGTTTAGTCCTGTGCTTTAAGCTCAAAAAGCAGTATCCTTCCAGGCCAGTGGCTTAATATCTTTCCCAACTATGGGAAATGCATCTTGCCTGCTTAATTCTTTCTAGTAGAGTCAATTGCATTTTTTCACTCATCTCTCTCACAGCATTTTGTAGAATACACTATGATTATAATTTATTCCAGGGGAAGGTGCAGATTAAATTATTTCTGGGTGTTCAGTATGTAATTAGACAAGGTCAAAATGTTTCCTTTCCACTGTGGATATTGAATTCTCTGGACTGACGTGAAACTGAACAGATTCTGGTCTCTGCTGTCTTTTAGGACCCTTTGGAATTAAAGTTAATGTGTGTTGGTAATAGGAAATTTATTACATGAAGATCAATGAAACTTTCAGTGGTAAAATTGTCAAATAAAATTAGGTTATAGTAGAAAATGAATTTCAGCTGTCTTAGTAGTCAGCCTGCTCAGGAAATAATTCTGAATTAGAGTCCATGCAGCTAAAACTTATATGGTAAATGGCTACTAGCAAATATGTCCCTATTTCACAGGAAACTCACAGTCTTCTTCTACAGAATACTAAAACCCAATCCAGATATAAGAGTGAAGGGCCCTTGTGTGCATTAACCTCAATTTATAGGGTTGGTGTTGGAGTTGTACATATGGGATGCTTTGAGTGAGAGGGTGCAGGCTATATGGTAAAATCTCTTTGTATTATGGCATTGATTAGCAAATTGGTAACTTGGTAGTTCAATACTGTAGTTGCAAGAAAAAAATCATGTACCACAAAGTCTGTAGATCAGTACCAATTAACTCCAAAATAGAATTTTAAAAACACTCTGTATAGGTATGAGTCACGGGCCTCATTTCTACTTTAAAGCCTAATGGGCACATTTTCTGACTTCAACAAGCTTTAGCCAAGAACGAGGAGGGTAACCAACAGGCAAAGAGTATTATTCAGCTTGGACCAAAAATTAAACATATTCAAACTAAGGGTCAAGTTCAGCCTGTGGCTAAGTGTAAATTACTCCCGTTAGTTTCGTGCTTGTATATCCAAAGGCAGAAATTTCTCCTAGTAATTAAGAGGTCCTGCAGGTATTTAGGTAACTGCAATGGGAACTACAGAGTAGTTTGGAACAAATGACAATGCTGTCTGCTATTTTGTTCTCTTATGCTAAAGCCAGATTTAAGGAAAGAGAAACCATTACTCCTTGGATTCCAAGCACTGTGTGCACCCTGACTAAACATCACCCAAGGAAGCAAGGGAGACATATCTGCGTGGGAGGGAATTTATATTTTGATATCACTGACTTTGATGGCATGGACTGAAGAGGCTGTGAAGGTTTGGTGAATGAGAGCTGTAAGGAGTAAGCTGGATCTTGACCAGTTAGGATTGTTACGGTCATTTAATTTTGCTGTTGACAGTCAGGAGGGAGGTGAGAACCAACTAGAAAACATGTTTACGTCCTTCTAGCCAGCCATGTCATCATTGCCATCCGTTTGCATTTTGTCATTGCAGCAGGTGGGACCAGGAGAATCAGATGGTGAATAGAGCAAGAGCTGGAGAGATGGGAATCACTTTGGATCTGGACTGTTTTGTTTCTCAGAAGTTGTCCATCCAGCTCAGGACTGATGAGGGCAAAGCCAACAGTTAGTGCATGCCTCTCATTGCTCTGTTGTAATGATCAGGAAATGGGTCACATTGCATCATCCCTAAATCTCTTCACAGTCCACTGACTCTATCGCTATGATAAGCACTACAGATCTTTTTTTGTTTGGTTGAATAGAGATTTAGTCAATGCTAGGGAAATCTGTGTTAACTGAAGTGATTTTATGTCCCATTTCTTGGGTGTTGTGTGGGGGTGAATGTGGTTAATTGCTGGGGTTCAGCTGAGAAGCAGTAACTCATTAAGCTTCAGTGACTCGGTTGCTTTTGTTCACAAATGTCTCCCCTGTGTCGCTGCCTTGGGCTGCGGACTCGAATTGCCCCTGCTGACAGTCCAGTCCCTTATTCAGCCGCGACTTTTTCCTGCCAGTCTTGAGAAAAAAAGAGCAGCAAACCATCTGCCGCCTGCACTAATTGCTTCATGATTGCATTCATTCTTCTGGCTGAAAGCATAGTTGTTATATGGCTGATTCTTACCACGCGATCGCAGAGCTACTGCATGCGTCTCCATTTGCTGTATGAGAGGAGTTAAAAATCAGGAGGAAACTTCAGACACAGTAAAGCGTTGCTTGTGAGGCAAAGGCTTGTTGA
Source organism: Gallinago undulata (assembly GCA_026546715.1). Lineage (NCBI taxonomy): Eukaryota > Metazoa > Chordata > Aves > Charadriiformes > Scolopacidae > Gallinago > Gallinago undulata. Next base: position 27,090,923 of record JAOTQQ010000002.1, on the reverse strand, counting down.
AGGTCTTGTAAATGTGAGCCCTCGTGGGTTTAATCAGCTGGCTTGTAGGATGAAGGTCTATATTTTAGGGGAGTATTGCTTATGTATTACTCTGTAATCTTCAAAAGTGGTTTGCTGTGTAATCAGAAGGTGGGACGTAAGAGCCTCTACTTCATGTGGAGACATCTTCTGCTATTCAGATGGGTCAGGCACGCAGAGGAATGGTTAGTAATCAGCCATGAATAACAGAGCTATTTGGAGAGACAAAATACAGGTGAAATTGGGAAACAGAAGTCAGGTGGGCGAAATACAGGCTCGCAATTGCTTGGGAATAAATGTGCAAAGGCACTCAAGCACTGAAAGGCAGCAACAGAGGCTGAAAAAGGCTGCTTTAAAATGGAGTTATTGTTCTTGCTGCTTCTCTCTCATTTTAAATGAACTCTTGAAAAGCAAGGCATCGCAGAGTAAAGGAACTCTGTCAACACAGCAGTAGTGAGTGAAGAAGTTTACGTTTCTTTTTTTTTTTTCCTTTTTGTTTTTCATTTTGGCTTTTCCCAGGTATCTGCTTCCATCTGTCTGCCTTTATTTACCGTGTATGTTATGCTTTAGATCAGTGAGTTAGGGACTGATACTGGACTCTAAAGCTGAAGTACTGAAGTTTAACAAATCAGGATTCTGGTGTGTGGGGGACAGCTTATCTTTTGTCATCAAACTATGTCATCTTCTCCAATTTCCTACAGTAAAGGAGGTCCACTCCTCAGGCATTCAAGTGGAAGAGAAAAGTGTTCATATATCAGAGATGACAGGAACTGCTTAGAATAGGGATAAGGGTACAGAATATCTGTGTGAGAGAACAGGCCAACTCTTAAAAGTACTGTCCCCATCTGTCCTTGTATTTAGTCCAATGGTTGGATCTGACGGTAGAGTATCTGCCATAGTTGTAGCCAGTATTCACTCTTCGAGATGTGATAAACTATTTTGGATGCATTTAATAATTCTATAACCTTTCATTTCACTGCATTAGGATCTAACTTCGAGGGTGACTGTGCTTGGAAAACAGCCAGACCAGGGACCTCCAGGGGTTCTTTTTAACATAAATTTTTCTGTTTCTAGTTACACCCTCCCAATTCTAGTGGTAACAGTCATTGCCTACCATAGAACAGAGAAGGGGGAATAAAATCCAGGTTTATTTTATCAGAAAATGCACCACAGGTTTTTAAAAAATTGTCATTAACATCAAGGAACATCATATTGAGACAGGTTGGTTGTTTTTTTCCACACTGCTGACAACATCTAGAGGACTATTCACTTGGGTTAATATTAGCTGAGTGAGGCTAATCCCATCTAAAATTAATGGAGAGGAAAAAAGCTTTTCTAGAGTGGTAAGCATTAGCCACTTTGAATCATCCTCTGGAAAAAGCCTATCTCTTTTGACAGACTACAGACAAAACCAGAGAGCTAGTTTGCATGAAGCTAACACTAGCCTATGTGAATAACTCCCCTTTTCCCTATGGCATTACTCCTGCCGTGCTCTACACTATTTGTGTTAATATTTAGGGCACCACTAATCATCCAAGCCAGTTTTCAAGCAAACTTGATTCTCTTTGACACATGTTGTTGAACATGAAAAGTAGTAAGAAATTTACACGTGAAAAGGTTGTTGTCCCAAGCTTTGCAACGTGCCACTTTCTACATGAGCTTAGATATCCTTTGTGGGTAACCAGCACTTGTGCCAAGGTTGGAAAGGGCCTTCCTCACAAAGGCCTCATGAACACTATCCCTTATTTGTGAGTCTTTCCACGTGCTTATGTTTCTAAGCAAGATATCAGTCATGCACAAGACTATCCACGTTTGTAGCTGGGGCTGTGGACACCATTTGTGTAAAGACCTTAAGGACAGACACCTGCCAGGCATCCTGATGACACATCTTGTGCACAACTCTTTGTAAATATGCCTTGTTATCTCTAGGCAAGCTGATTAGCATCTGATGGCAAACAGCACACTGAAAATGAATCATGAAGGGACATCAAAACCATTCATCTGGCTGTTTTATTAGTATTTTAAATATTTTTCCTCCTTTCTTCTCATACAGTCAGTTCCTCAGCGTTGTCTCAGTAAGAAGAATAATGTTGTCAGACTGTATCTTTTTTTTTTTTTTTATAATTGGCCATAAGGCAGTGTACAAACTATGTCATAAAATATGCTTTCGTAGTGTACCTGTCAGTCTTCCACCCACCTCACTAAGCATAATAAGCTGGGGTAACAATTTTAAATAAAGAACGAAACTAAAAGTGGGAGGAATTTCTATCATTCTTTCCTCCTCCAATAAATAATAAAAAAGAAAAATAAAAAATCAACCAGCAGAGCCCAGTGGCAGCCTGGCAGTCCAGAGAGGAAGCTGCATTTCTGGGCCAGGGCTGTGATCAGTGAAACAGAAGGAAAGACTATCGAGCAGTAATCACTGCACTCTTCGCCACTGACTCACTCATCTTTAGGCAAATCAGTAAGTCCTTACTTATCCATCTGTATAAACATCAGACTTCTGTACCCCTGGAGAACTTGTTCTTTTGCTACTTTGGGATACTTGGATGCATACCTGTAACTATGGGAAGATCTGTTGTTTCTCTGCAAGAATTTCAGTGTTCTGTATTACTTCAGTTTTCCTACTTCCATGAAAAAATAGCTTTTTTCCTTTTCATCAGAGTTGGACAGTTCACTGGATTAAGAATAAAGAAATCCATATCACTAGGTCCTCCACTGATCTCTGTGGTGTTGAGCAACTCTATTTGCTTTTCTGTAGATGACTCACCTTTCTCTTCTGTCGTTTGATTTGACTATATTCTCCAATATGGCTCCAGTTTCTGATTATACAAAGTGCCTGTCAGCACTCAATTCATGTGGAGCCATAGGTTTTAATATAATGCAAGTGATAAAAAATAATTATTTATTTTTAAATTCAAATCTATGCATGTGTGCATGAAAATTCTGACACTTTACCCTAAATTCTGCTGTAATAAGCCTTTTCTTATTGTAATGCAATACACTTTTTAAACAGAAATGCAGTTATTTAATGCAGTTATCTAAACAGTTATGAACCTACCTCGTAAATTTACCACACAACAGAAAGCAACTGCAGGATACCCTGTTACCTGTTACAGACATAGTGTTTTTTAACAGAGAAGGGAATTAACCTTGAGGACAGCATACTAAGTGGAGCAGTAAATTCATCATCCTTTGGAATTGAGATTGAATGTCTTTCCAAATGAGACAATCTAGTTCAGCCATCAGTTCTTGGCCTGAATAATTCTCTCTACTGTTCAAGTTAGTGGTAAAGATTCTGCAGCATCTGTGAGGAAGAGAACAGACTGAAGATACCAGTGGCTCCTTCTGGCTTTAAAATATATATATGCCAAGCATATTCCTTTAAATATCTGATGGTAAAAATGTGTTTCCTGCTACTTTTTTAGCATATGAGTTGAATGCACTGGAGACATCATGCTAATAGGGTTGCTTGAATACTGCCACAAAACCAGACCAGCTGATTTTTCTGGTATCTGAGAGTATGTGTGGAGTTATTGAGGGATAGGTAGGAATAAATCTGAGGGTTATCTCCAGGATGCTTTGATCTGATGAACATGCACAAAAGAAATTGCTGTGTTACAACCGTACTGAACAAGTCTATATGACAGTAGTGTGTGTTTCATCAGCAAAAACAGCCGCAAAGCTGCACGCTCCCTGGTGTTTGAATGGGCTGTGAAGAAGGTATCTGAAAGCTTTATCACTTTGTTGTGTTTCCCATCAGCATTCAATAAACACCAATTATTGGGTTAACCTTATTGCTAGCTTCTGCGTGGCATGATTAATTCATTGGGGCAACTTAAAATGTCAAAGTCTAAGCAGTGTCCTATGAACTTTATTGCTTCAAGGACATTAAAGCATCTTAATGCTGGAATTTACAATTAGATCAGAGACCAGAGGAGTAAATGAGTATCAGCCCTGTAGCCCATTTTTGTACCCTGGAACTTGAGTTTCATGCTCTGGGAAGGAGCATATTCTGGGAAGAATTTGAAGACTTCAAATTCTTTGTTTATGCAAAACATTCTGTTTTATTAAATTCAGTGTTGGAAGAAAAAAGCCTGGTCCATAGCTCTTCTAAATGAAGTACAATGTGATTCCGGGGATAGCAGGGTACCTCCCAGCCTTTGACTGCTTTGAAGAAGAAATGCCTTGTGCAGTAATTTCTTGAAATTTAATGTACTTTGATACCGAAGTAAGCTGCACTGGGTGCATGTTGGGAGCCTCTGTGCATCCAAGCCCCTCTTCATTCTTTCTCACTGGTTGGTGACTGTTGCGCCACTGCAAAAATTCCTCTCCTGTTCTGATAATTTTTGATCTCGAAGGTAGACCCAAAAGTATAACAGTATGTAAGATCATAAAGGAATGTTTTATATACCTATATAAACTGGTTAAATCCGAAGTCCATGCCTGATGAACCAGCCCCATGCTTTTCTGCAAACTGCATAGAAAGCAAAAGAAATGGAAGGGGGATTGTCATTCTAGAGACTTAAAATGAAGTAGTACATCACCGAATTGAAGCAATCCACATGATGTCTGTCCTATTGCTCTTTGCTTCCCTGTAGTTTTTAGATTACTTCTAAATATTGTCTTTCCCTGTTGAATAATGCCCCTATGAACAATGAAAATAATGAGTGAAACTTAGTAGAAGACTAGAATTTCAAATAAACCTGTGGTGCTAGTAAAGTAGAATTTATCTGCAATAAATTTATTCAATATAAATGAATGGGGATAAGAAGAAGGATTTGCCTGCATTTATTTCAAATTACATTATACCTTCTTCAGAAAGAGTTGTCTTTATCCAGTTTGACACTATTACTTTTATAGTTAAAGCTAAACTGTGCTTTTGGAATATTGTATTCATTAGTGAGATTGAGATAAATTAAAAAAAAAAGACTGAAGATGAGGAAAAAATGATCTCTCAAAGTTCATTGGTACAAAATCTGTCTGTGCACTGGTGGCTTTTTGTGTGTGAATAAATCCTATTTGAAGGGGTGAGGGTGAAACACCATGAATAGGGTTAGTTTAAATAATTTCATTGAAACACTAGGAAGTGTAAGAGGTGAGATGTGAGTTTATGTGAAAAAACTATTAGGAGAATTGACCAGTAAGAAGCTTCTTAGGGAATCAGAGGTTAATTTGGATCAAACCTAGGGCTTTTGGAGATGTCCTGAGCTATTTTTCCAGCTCCATATGCTTTTTAGGTCAATGTTGAGGTGTGGATTGTGTTGCTTTGTTCATATCTGTGTCCAGGAAGAATGGGTGGAGCTTTCATGGAAACCGGAGCTGCAAGAAAGAGAATTTTTTCTTTTGTGAATAACAGAATAATGAAGTTGGGAAATCCAATCAGCAAATAAACTTAGACTCCATGCCATTACAAATTTGTTTAAGGGAATTTTCTTAAGAAAAATAATAAAAAAAAGGGGAACTATTACTATTTTGAGCTTGCTTAAAATATCTTTCTCATGTCACTTTCAGCATGCAATTTAAATCACCTTTTCCTAGCCAGATTCCAAATTTCCATGTGTGTAATTTTTTTGCATGAGATTAAACCAGTGCATAAAATTGAATGTCCTCATCAGCATAGGTAGCACATGGAACTACCACATGATTCAAGATCAGTATGTGCAGAAGGATCAGAACCAAAGCATTCATCAGAATATCCAATTACTTTAAATACTGCATGAAGAAACATCAGGGCACCCTGGGTCAGTCATATCTGCAGCAGTTTGTATAGGCATTAAAATGAAGCTGAAGCTATGAGGAACTCCACACGTGACAGAAAGCTTTGGATGGGAAAATGAATCTCTTGAGACCAGAAGGGGTGATGATAGGTTTTGACTAGCAAAATGACCCTTCAAATGGTTTAGTATCAGAATTGGTGAGTCATTCAGATTCTCAATACTTGGTATGTATAACCTTGTTTTCAAGTCAGGTGTTCAATGAGGAAATGTTTCTCTATCTTCTTGGATGATATATAGGGTTTTGTGAGGGTAAGTTTTTGGTATGGTGAGTTTGATGAGTATGCAGAGTTACCCGCTGGCTCTGGGGAGCACAGAGTTTGTTTGAACTGGAGAGAAATGGAACTGCTCTCTCTAAGGCAAGTTTGCATTTACTAGCAACATCTGGTTAATGACATGCTTTCTTACCCATCAGGTTCAACAGCCAAATAAACTTAATTCAGCCACCCCATAAAAGCCACATTTTTGGCTGGGAAAATCCAGTGTTTGTAAAGGAAACAGGTGGTGCATAGAACGGTTTTATTAAAGTGGTTGTCCAGGTGCAGTACTTTAGGAAACAGTTAATAGCTCATTTTGTTTGTCCTGAGGATGTGAGGTTATGTCAGAAGATCTCAACTTCATAATTCAGTCAAACCCAGATTGACAAACAGGATCCTGTAGGTCATAATCTCATACCATTGTTAATTACATAAAAATGAATTAAATTTCTCTGATGCCTAGAGAACACTAGGACCTCAAAGCTTGTGTCTTAGCTACTTGATTTGGAGTTTTTACAAATTCATGTAGATTGATACAAAACACCACAAAGCCAAATGACGCTCCTGGTAAATTAAAGAGAGAAGTGAATCTTCAGTTAATTCTGCCATAAAGTTCTGTTGTTTATTTTAGCTCCATAGAAGTGAGTGAAGGTCTGATGTTTTATAGTGCACTCCCACACAATCCCTTTAGGAGAAGTGTTTTAAGGATGAGTCTCTGTATTATACATTAAAGTTTCTCTATAGTTTTTCAGTGGATATACACAACATTTATGCATGAAAGAGTGAGAAGTTTGTTCTTCACAGTAAGATTTTGTTTATTACAAATACTGCTCACTAAGAACTGTACATGGGAAGAATTATTGAAAGAGTTGATTAACTTCTGATTAATTTTTGATAGTTGAGTTATATAAATTATGTGTAAGACTATGTATGTTAAATGTATATAAAATACAAGTTAATATCAACCTTGTTGATATCAATGATGGTGTTCAAATGTAGTAGTATTTCAATTCAGAGATTTACAAAGTATCAAGACATTGATAAACAATGGGAATAAGGGAATCAATGATATCGAAATTTTTTCTGAGTCCTGTGAAATGTAGAAAGCTGGTTTTGAACCCAGTGTAATGTGAAAATTTTATGGCAGAATTATTGTCCTGTCTAATCCAACATTTCCAACAGTAGCCACCTTATTCCAGAGGAAAGTCCAAAATTGCTGGGTTGCTGTACTGCTTTATGGATGAATAAATAATCCCATCCCCCAATAATAGGGGAAGGTCATCTTAATTTCCACCATTCTGAATAGTGGTATCTTTTACAGAAATGTCTATTATTGGGAAAACTTGGCATTTCACTAACCTACACTTAGAATTTCCATGTATTATAATAATTACTGAAAGCCCCAGCAATCTGTATGTTGTGTAAACACACACTACAATACATGATTTCTGCTCTAAAGAGCTTAGAAATCTGAGAGCAGGGGAAGATGTGAAGGAGGTACAGTACATGGGTGTACCCGGAATAAAAAGATTTAGTCAAATGATGGACAGGGCCAGAGCTCTTTTACAGTTGTGACCTGGCACATGGGTAGATTATTAAGCAATACAAGTGTTCATTCTGTGCCATACAGGGCAGAAGGGCAAAGAAAGACACGTGGCAGAATGTATCCAGAACCATCCAAAAACCAGAGGGTTTTATGAAGCAAACATCTTGAGAGCTTCCTGCTTTGGAGAGATTTTCCAGAGCTGAAATAAAGGGTTCTTTTTCCTGCTCCCTGGTACACATTTGCACTTCTAAAAGCCATGTTGCAGTCTAAATCAGATGAGTC
>JAOTQQ010000002.1:27031552-27078402 GCA_026546715.1 Gallinago undulata | reverse complement strand
GGTTTTTTTTGTGGTTGGACTCGATGATCTCTGAGGTCCCTTCCAACCACCACAATTCTGTGATTCTGTGATTCTGTTGGGTGTAGCCATACAGTGATCCCTCAGGTAATACCAGTCATGTCCCATGTCACACAGCTCAGTATTGCCTCTGCCAATAAAAGACACCGCAGAGAGTTTTTAGCTGCCCCAGATGTGTCTCTTTGAGATTGGAGGAAGTAAAATCCAAGTCACCATCTCAGAAGTGTTATAGGCTTCTTCAGATTAATTTCTCTATTATCTTTGTGTTTTACTGTGCATTCATGACTGTTTGGTTTTGTCCCCAGTTATTCAGTTCAGTGGAGTTTGGCAGAAGATGGCTGCTTCTTCACGAGGGAGTTGCACCAAACAGGTTCTACTGGTAAGATCAAAAACTTCTTCCTCATTTCCTAGACTGAGCTTCCCTGTAAGTACAGAGATACTGAAATGGGGGCCTGAAGGTAATGTGACTGAATGTAATCCACACTGCTGATTTGTTGAGATTGACTTTGAACTGGTATGAAAGAAACATTATTTTTACTGTTATGTGTTTATACAGCACTTGAAATTGCAGTGTTTGAGCTAAGGATGATGCACAACTGAAATATATTGAATAATAGTCTGAAGAAAGCATTGATGTGGGAGGGGAGGGTTCTGGAAATTCCTGTGAATATTTAGAGTTTGAAAGCAACTCTGTTCAGCATAAGCTTGTTTGCACCAAATGCCAAGGAGATCAATCTGGTCCTTCTACCAGTGAGGGCCAAAGACAGAAGTCTTGAAGCCTTTGAGGACACTAGTATTTCTGTCGTGAGTAACAGTGGACATCCACCAGCAGCTGGTGTTACGCTTTTAACAGCTACTAGACCTTCTTTGGTCCTTGAAAGCGAGCAAGTTAATGACCATTGAACTAGGCACACACAGCTTAAATCACTGTGCAATATTGGTTCTAAGGAGCCATGCAAGATTTCCAGTCAGATTTCAAGCTGTAGGGATCAGACACGTGTAAGTTCCTCTGGCTGAATCTGAATGTCAGTTGGTTACAGCAACGGCAAAACGTTTGCAAGTTTGATGCCAAAGTTACCTTACAGTATCGTAACTCTTTGTCCTTGATGCAAGCTTAATTCTCTCCTGCATTAACTTATGCTGTACAATTTCTATCTAAATAGGACCATAGCCTACGTAGTTATGATAGAATCTGAGCATCTCACAATTTTTAATATATGGGGTGTCTGTAACGGATGATTTCACTTCAGATTCAGACACTTGTAGTGGCTACAACCACTGAAAAATAACCCCTGGATGTAGGTCCAAACTTTATTCTGCAGTTCTTCACTACGAGAAAATTTCTTTCTGAGTCTAAACCTCAGTTTTATTCATCACAGATTTACCCAGTGATTCTGATGTACTGATTTTCTTTTTATGATCCTGATTGCAGGCAGATCTCTTTGCATTTGCTTTCCATAGCAATGATTTGCATACCCACAGTAAAGCCCTGCAACCACGCTTGCAGTAAAATACTTATGTGGAAGACCTCCGTGCTGTCACGCAATAGCAATTAGTGTAAGTTCTACTTATGTGGACAAGAAAGCTGAGGAATGAATGAGACACTGGACTGTTTTCCTGTAAATATGGTTGTAATATTCTAAATCAAAGACACGTTCAATTTTTTTATATGTTGTCTTACTCCTCTTTTTGCTTACGCTGGTGTAAATCTGCAAGACTTCTCATCAGCTTTTTATGGAGGCAGTAGTCCACCAGTGAGAAGTTGGTTCGTGTCGTGTGAATCTGGCCTTTAAAAGAGAAGTGTTTGATAAAATCATGACGATTAATATGTAGTAGCTTCTAAACTGTAATTTTGTGCCAAAATCACAGGTTTTGAACATATCAAGATTCAGGAGTGGTTCAGTCACATACTTTCTTCTAACTTATGAAAGAAGTAAGAACTCTATGTCAAATTTACTTCAAAAGTTTAATTTATACTTGGTCTGCAAAGGACATGCCAGAGATTTTTGTTTGCTGTTCCTGCTTTTTAATCCTTTTTCAGAACCTGTGTTAGCTGAAGCTTTTGCAAACCAAATTCCATTTTAACTTAAACTTGTGTGAGCATCTATATAGACAGGCACGTACATATTTATGTCACTCCCGTTTCTTTCCTACAGAACTCCTAACAGGGTTTCACAATGTCAAATGCACAACCCCACACATACCTTGTTTTTTTCTGGGTTGATAAAAGGAGAAAGTCCTAGAAATCTGGGGATCCAGTCTTTCAGACCTCCAACAAAATTGTACAAATTGAAGGTGGTCAGAGAGCTGGAAAGAATCTCCCTTTCCTTGATCCCTGTGTCCTGTACCACACTCTAAACCTTTTCAAGTTTCCCATCATTACTTACAGTAGTGTTTTATTGTGAATTGAGCTGATGGAGGCCTGCAATAAGAATAATGATGAAAATTGTAATTTTCCCTTTCCATGGAGCTCAAACTTTGAAGGCCTCTTAGAGCCTAACAAATAAGAGAACTCAGGCTTGGAGCTTCAAAGCCAAAGAGTAAGTTCAAAAGATGAAAAGATGTTCCAACCACCCATTTAATTCCCTACAGCCATAAACAAAACATGAAACTGCAAGCCTGTATTTTCACCTTGAACAAAATATCTCTTAAGTAACACACCTCACTGTAAGCTAGATTGTACTTCTACTATCAAAAGTAGAAATAATACAACTTGTGGAGACAGCGTTGCATCTAATTCTGGCTTATTTATTAGGATCATTATCACCGTGGAAAAAAAAAATATTGTTAGTTGCAATTATATGGACATTGTCTATGCTTAAAACCATCCTTAGTAGAAAACAGAGCCGTGCAGGTGTAGTTGAGACCATGTCCCACAGGGGACAACACTGGGCTTTTCTATGCATTTCCATTTCTTTGCAGCCAAGTACCTGAGGACAAAATAGAGACTGAGGTGCTGAAACAAACCCTTTGTGGAGCCACTGCTGACTCCCCATGCAAGAAATACTAAAGGGCACTGGGACATAAGAGGGTGCAGATGTACAGTTGAAATCCAGACTTGCACAGCAACATTCCTGTAGCCAATGCTGATGTACAAGGTGGGTAGAGCCTTGCTCAGTGCCCTGTGGTTGGTTGGTTTGTTTTTTTCAATTAATTATTATACATTTTGGTTTGGAAATGTGCAGAGTCTGATCAACCTGTCAGTCAGAAGACTGATTTACTTCCAGTTATTTTTAAGAGCAGAAATGAACAATGAAGGAAAATGCCTTGAAGTCACAACTTTTCAAAGAAAGCAGGTTGTGGGGATGTTCTCTCCTGTCCTGATGCTTTCTCTAAATCCAATGGTTTTGAAGGGGTCACCCAGGACACAGGTGTATTGTGCAGAGAATGAGGGCTATAATATCTTTGGAGAATAAGGGCTATATTCCAATACCCAAGGAGGGCTGAAGAATTGCTTTAACACAGACTGCTTCCAGGACTATCTAAACTGGGATTTTTCTAAGATCAGGAAGACACAAAGCAAATCCTTTGCCATCAGGCCTTCTTGAGGCTCCGTTTACTTAATGCTGCTTCTTTAGACCGGGAAGGAACATTTAGAAGACTTTAAAAACTTTGAAATAGATTCAAATGGTTGATGAAAGCAAAGATATATTTTCCTGATTGCTCACTGATGTTTTAATTGCCATTTTATGCTGTCATGTGATCTCGTGAATAGTTTGTGATTCATTCTAAGTCTTGTGAATAAAACCACTGAGCTTGATAGTTTTAGTCTTGAGAAGGCTCTGACCGCAAATGCTGTCAGAGAAGATGTAGTGTCTTTTCCAGCTGCATTTCTTATACCTGTTTCCAAGAGAATTTTCTTTTTTATTTGCTTATGTCTGGCTGCTCTGTGAAACACACCCTCTTCCTACCACCCCAGAGAAATTGAAACCCCTGAAGAACAACATTAAAGCAATCTGCTGATGCCTACTGCATAACTCTGAGACAACACTCTGTGTAGTGACAACTCAGCTCCTTGTAGCTCATATGTATTTTGTATTCTTATATCCTCTGTTTCATTAAGAGGAGTCATTAACATGAAAATAGAATCTTTGTTTACTCAGAGCTCTTCTGTTCATTCTTCCACCTACAGCTCTAAGCGATGCCCTGACATCCACACTTGTGATGAAAGAGATTGTAATGTCTCTCTGTGGAGGAAGATATCAGATGGGGGATGTGCAGATAAACATAAACCTTTAAATTAAGGGGTGACTGAAGTTTTCTTATCTTAAAACAAACAAACAAAACAAAACAAAAGGATGAAAAAGGGATCTGTAATTCTCTACCTCATTGTAACATTGTAAGTACACATTTGGGTTGGGCAGGCTTTAGTGATGGGCTACTGTAAAACTGACTTCTCTAATAATTGCTAAAATTCAGGTATTTTATCACATATCAGTTTGCTTAGTCTAATTATGTGAAAGTGGTATACCGAGGAAAGTGTAATCCACTCAGAGAGTCAACCATATGTTATGTGTCTGATGGAAACATAAAAGAATCCACACTGTATACAACCCCAAGGCACTTGCAGTTCTATACTGTATCAACAATTTTCATGTTTTTTATTACTTCTCTGGTAAGTTATTGAGATTTTGCTGTTAAATGTACTGTGACAGAAAAAGTGCATGAAAGTTACCAAGGTACTTAGTAATTCGGAAACTGTGCTCTATGAAAATACCCTAATTACTGGGAAGGAGTATTCTAAGCAATGTGAGTTCAGCAGGGTAAAACAGAAACGAGGTCACATACATGGATTATTGCTGGTAGCAAAGTGCTTACTAATGTAGTTGGCATTAGGGGAGGAGGATGCAATAGGTGCTAGTTAGAAGAGTTGGATAAATGCCTTATCTAAATACTTCTGAGTTTATTTTTGTGATACTTGGTGATTTTCAGCATGCATTCTTATGGTGGAATTTTGTTGGCAAAGATGCCGGTTTGTAGCGAATATAAACGTGAACACAACTGGTGCATCAGTCATATTGGCAATTCCTTTATTTTTTTCTTTTTTTTTTTAAAGTGGCCCAGTCAAAGTTCAACAGTGATGTACCCACAAATCCAAACATTCATGACCAGTAGTTGAAAAAAATTAGTCATAGTGCATATAGTTCAATATGGCCAAAACGTGGAAGCAAAATTGCTCATTAAAATCTAGATTTTTATTCTGGTCCTCAGATCAAGACACACCTTCAATGAGACATTATTTTCTGAAAGTCAGTAAGCCAAAGTATTACAATTAGAGCTGGCCCTAAAAAATAAAAATAAAGGTTACAAAACTCATTAAAATGTCTTCAAAATATAATGTATTTTTAATCAAAATGAGACATTTTCCAAAAAGATTCTAACGATAACCTAACCTTGAAAAACTTAGGGAGGAGAAAAAAAGAAATAAAGACAAATAATAAAAGTTACTTAAAACTAGCATAAAATAAACAATAAAAAAGCCCAAATAGTAAATTATATCATCAAGTTATAATCATTAACTGTATCAGTGCTATTGATCAGACTAGATCAGACTAGATTATCTTTAAAAGTCACTTCCAACACAAATCATTCTATGATTCTAAGATAGTTGTCTTAATCGGACAAAAAATGCAGGGTTTTCATGGACTTCATAGATTTAAGAGGCTGATTAGAAGCAAAACCATTTCATAGTACATCTCATTTCCAGTAGGGTCATGTGTCCACAGTGTTAATGATTCCTTGAAGACCTTACAGAAGATATGTCAGTCTGGGAAGAGATTTTGTTAAGTCTCCATCTTGTTTCTTTCTGAGCATGTGAAGCAGAAGAAAATGGATGCAAACATTGTAAAAAAGCAGCCACCCAACTTTTCCCCTCAAACAGTACAAAGATATGCACACACACTGAAAGGCAGAAAAAGATAAACTGGTAAGCAGTTGGGAGGACGGATGAGTAGATAGGGCTATATTTATGTTTCTTTTATAAGCAATGGCAAAGAAAGTTAATCTTCAGAGTAAAATTATAGAGTATATATCTTTTCTTTTCCAAAGGAGACCAGAGACTGTATTTTAAAAACACTGACTGTGTTCATTGGAGCAGCTGAAAGAGCTGAAAATCAAGGGAAAAAAATGTCAAAGTCCTGTTAAAAATTTCATTACGCTCAAGAAGTTGGAGCAAACCAGGCGAACTGTCCCAGTGTTCTTGTCGGATCTCAGCTTGGTGAGATTTGCATGCCCACCCAGGTGGGCTGAGGCAATTTAAATGGCAGGGTGTCTGGGCTGTTTACAAATGATGCTGTTTATTGCTGAACAAGACCTTTTAATCACTGTAGGGCAACTGCTGGAGGCTGGCAGGAAAGACGCCAATCAAAGGGCATTCTGACAGCCTGTCTAGAAAATCATCTGCTTGATCTAACACACAAGCCATACACGATGAGTTGAAGTGTACTAAAAATTTAATTAAAAATATATGTATTTCGTAAGATAAATGTAGTGGAGGTGGGCACATGCCAGAGGGGCACATCACAGTGGGGCCCATGACAATTTTCAGGAGATCTGAATTAAGCAACTGACTCATAAGGAATAGCATGAGTAGTGAGATTTGGCCTTATTATTTAATATATTTTTTTCTGAATTGTACCCTGCACATTGCTTCCAGTTGAAGTTTGCCTTTGAGAGAAGTTAGACTGAAGTTCCAGGCCTCTATAACACAGGATGCTGTTACCTTGTTAATATTTTTAAGCAGCTTCATGGCTGCTGACTTAAGATACAGGTGCCAGGGACCGGAGTAAAGAGCAAATCTGCAATCATCCCTTTCCTTGGCCCTTACCATGCCGCTCCTGCTGCTGCGAACATTACTGATGGTGAGTAACACACACTAGAGCGGTTTGTCACCGTTCAGTGCCCCTGACATTTACCATTTCCTCACCAGAAAGGTCAGTGTTACATCCTGCCCAGCCAGGGTGTAAGGAAACATACTCTCAGTGAGCAGCGTTCACTAAAGATCCCACTGGCATTTCAAAGGATTTAGTGAAAACCTCTGCTTACAGTTCTCAGTCAGCTGGACCCTGATGTAGCTCTATCTTTTTGCTACAAATGAAGGCTGAAATCTCTCAGATTTATCTTGGGAATTAGGATTTTATTCCTGTCTGGTTTCCAGAGATACAAACTTGCCAGCCCTGTGCAGGTCAGCAAGGACAGAAAAAAGACACACAGCATCTTCTTTCTGTTGCTGTTAAAAGCTTGTTTAGACTCTTTGGATTTATGATAAATTTTAGTTCTCAAGAAACTGAGTTCTGAAATACATATCTTTCTTCCCTGGACAAGGCTGAGAAAATTGCCCAAAGTCACACAGCAGAAGTTGATATCACTCTCGTCCTCTGAGTCTGTAATAACCAGATCCTCTGGTCCCAATAGTTTCTTGGAAGAACTAGTTATTCATAATCAAATCAAGATTCATCAGAGCAAAATATAATTGGTCAGTCCCAAATCCTTAGTTTGGTAGAGTTACGCCATGTGAGATAATCTATTTGATTATCATGGGGGCTCTAAAAATGGGAGAAAAATAGTAACTCGAAGTTATCCTAAAAGTCATAAATTAATAAAATCTTATCCATTTACCTGAATCTGTCTCCTTCCTCCCCTTAGAGACTTGTCCTCCAGTTGTGAATAGGGAGAAGATGTATATTCACCTGTGTAAGTCTTTTGGAACTGAGATGCTCCATCCTGTTTGATGCACAGTTTGTTGTGTTTTGGTTTTTCCAATTTAGCTGATTTATCTTAAAAAATCATCCAGAGACACTCTATAAATGAGTACAGACTTCCATAAGCTTCAGCTTCTCTCCTATCAGCCTCTTCCCCCTGTTAAGGATCTGCAGTAGGCAGGCATCCATATATTGGGCTCAAAAATCTTGATTTGGGGGTTAGTACCAGAAACCTGCAGTGCTACGCAGGACCCTGGAACATGACAGACTTCAACGGATACTGGACTAAGAAACTGATTTCTCTGGAAACCTATAAAGGGCACCTATAAAAGGCATCCCTTGAGAGGGTGAATAGTAAAGTTAGCTGTGGGTTTCTCTAGATCTATGTCAGGAAGGTTTCACTGCTGTTTTCTGTTGTATGTTTAATGAGCAGCATACTGTGTTACCAGAGTTGAGTTTCCACTCTTGCTGTACATGACTTCCTGGCCTCCTCCGGAGCACACTGACTGGGCCACAGCAGTCAAAGATGCCAGAAACATGTGTCTTAATACAGTGGGAACTCATGGTCCTATTAGACTGTACCAGCAGAGAAGTTGTAAATTGGGTAGGTTTGGTCCATTATATGAGGGAGCTGAGTTCAGAGGCTGTAATGAGAGGATACCTTCTGCCTTCTCTTCCTTCAAACCAGTATGATGTCTTAAGTTTCAATATTTGAAAAAGAGTTGTAGGACAGAGGACTATCTTAAAATCAGCATCTAAGCCTGGTAACTGAATTTTATCTACTTAAATTAGATTGTCATTTTAAGACATTCCTCCCACCCAGAGTTAGCAGCAGTAGATGCCTACCTCCCTGAGAAGTCGCATCCATCTATTTCAGAGTTTTAGCCAAGATTCCTCTCTGGAGCTTCCCACAGAGAGCTGTATCGTTACTGCAGCAGTGGGGGGAGGCTTTGTTTGCCGCTGTCTTCAAAGCTATGGCGTATATGGACATCATGGGGTGGAAGGCTGTGGATAATCCCCCCCAAAGGGTTGAAAAAAGTGATGTTAAGAGTAAAATTGACTCCCCATGGCCTGGATGTCACACCACTACCCTCGTTTACCTACTCATCTATATTCGTGTTAGCAGCAACAGCCATTGGTTTTTCTGGGTCAGTGTTGTGAGGTGGCACGACTAGGGGAAGTTGAGCTTTACTCACTGTACTGCTATTTTGCATCAGTTCTAGACAAAAGGTGACAAACTGAGTAAAGCATACCATAGGATGGATTTGGCCCAGTGGCTGCCAGCTGAATTGTACGGAATTATAGCATTTCATCTAATTGGACAATGTGGGAAAGAATAGTGCAGAGATGTAACAAGGAAAATTTAATTAGATTATTGTCAGGAGAGATTTAGTGGCCAGATAGAAAGAAATGCGGTGCTGATTTATGCCTGTCTGGAATCTGGCCCTTTGTTTCTAAAATGTGTCAGGAGAATATGGTTAAGAGATGTTAAAGCTAGAAAACAATCTTTAAAATATGTTCCAGGAATAGTTAAATCTGTAAAATTTCACATAATAGGGACTGAACTAAAGAAATCGCAAGAATTCCTTCCCACACTACGCTCCCTGGAGCAGATTCACTGACCTCTGCAAGCAAAAAGGGAACAGAGGGTGTCTGCAGAGTTCTCATGAAGTCAATATAGTAGCGTAAGAAAAAGGAGCCTGAAGGACTCTCAGGCTCTATTTTTGTCTCTGCCACATAACAACTGTGTGATCTTGGTCAAATCAATGAGGTCCCTGTGCTCTTAGCTAATCAGTGGAGTTTATCTATAAAGCTGAGAACAAAAATTTTCCTCAACCCCTATTTCTAGTTTGATCTGCTGGTCTTGTACTTTTCCATAGGTCTTGAACAAATCAGTAGCATGCAGGGAAGGTTACTTAGAGGTTGATTGTCAAGTACTTTTGTATCTTTGGACAAAAAGCTCCCTGTTCAGTGCTACATGTTACTATTTTTATGAAAGGCAATTAGGATTTAGAGTGTTATAGAAGCATCAGTGGAACCAAAAAATTGATGCTACTGAGGACTCCATGAACATCATCCGCTGTTGTTGTTTTCATTCTGTCCTTTAAAACAAAAACAAAAACCTACTATTCACTAAGTTGGAATAAGCTGTCAGTTTTTTAACATGAAGTGGCGGGATGTGTCCCAGAGGCAATGGAGGAGCTGGTTTTGCATTGGCAAGATTTACGATAAGGGATTCAGATGAGTGCTGAGGCTAAAGGAAGATAAATCCCCAAAGGCAAATTCTACCAATAATTGAATTACAAAGCCATTATCATGTGCTGAACAGAGCAACTTTATAGCTCTATTGTGACAGGATAAAGCTTGTTAGAATATTTATGTTCATAGGACAATTTTGGCATAAGGATCTCTGAGTATGTTCTCTCTTCCACCTGTCTGTGCAGCTAATTAGTCTTTCTGTGTAATGCTGTATATGTGGATCAAATTGGGGTTGGGAAGAAATAATGCTGAAGGTCAGGAGACATCTCAAAAAAAGTAACAAGTTAAGCACAAAGTCATCTGCAGAATGCAACTAGAGTCTAATATCCAGAAAGCGAATTGGGACAGGTTGCAGGAAGGAGAGGAGAGGACACTGAGGTAAATGAGCATTTTTAACGATGAGGGGTGAAACTGGATTTTCCAAGCGATGTGTCACTTTCTGTTTGGCATTGCATTGCAGCCTCTTCTAACCTACCCCGAGTCAGTGCTGATAAGCTTAAAACGGCCAGAACTGTGTGGATTTCATTCCACCCACCTTAGTAGAGTCGTGCTGTTATCTGTCATTTATCTGCCAACCTTTGCTGCATGAAAAAATCATACCTGTTTCCCCCTAAAAGAAGGTGAGGGCTGGTCATAGAGGAGTCCTTGTTCTGCACTCGTTCATTTCCTCTGAGACGTGGGAAAGCTGCGTAACGTCTCCGTCTCTGTATAATGAATGAACGACATTTGCACTGGTTCTGCCTGTGAAAAGGGCATAGTAACATTTCTGTTCTTCCAGCCTTTCATTCTGGGCCATTTACATTGAAGAGTCTGTAAAATAACATTGTGTTTTATTGTTTAGCTTAAAAGACCTTTGATTTGGCTGCTGTGAGCATGTATGATACAAGGGATATGAAAAAGGAGTATGAAAAGTTTGCCATCGAGTCTCTTGTGCTTGTAGTCCCAGATATGGTAGACTGTGTCTAAAGTCAAGTATCCAAAACCAAAGACACTCAAAGCTACTTTCCAGAATGCACAGGCCCTTGAGATGGAGCCTTTATTTTGTGGTGCTTCAAACTCTTTGTTTATGAAAAATGCTAGTTTGAAATTAAGTACACCAAGTGGAAGCTTTTGCCATCTTCACAATGATGCCTTTTTGCAGTTCTGAGTGGCCTGACTGCCTTGCAAGCCTCATCAGTTCCCAGCATCCATAAACAATCGGTTTTGTCCTCAGAAGTGAAAAAAGATAGAAGAGGTGGAAACCCCAGGATAACAGGGTCTCTGTTGAATTTCCTTGGCTCAAAAGAGCTGACAGGCCAAGGAAGCCAAGGTTTTAGAAATGTTTCAGACCGAGAGATGGCAAGGGGTTGGTCACTACAGAAATATGCCAACTAGCATTTGCTGTGCAACGGGCAGTGCCAGGCTGCTTTTGTTTAGTTCAGCCTAGTTTTAAACCAGAGGATGATTTGGGGTCTTTTCCCTGTGCTGCTTCTCACGGTGGATATAGAATCTGCATTCAGAGCAATTACTGCGCTGCAGCCACTGATATTGATTTGTGAAGCCCTCAAGTGCAGATGACTTCTTAGCAGGCCTGATGATGATTAAAATTTTAGGAAGGAACTTTGTAGTAGGACTGTGGGGGTCCTACATTTTTCATATCATGAGCATCTTCTGCGTAAAGGCAGCAGGTTTACTGCCTTGCGCTCCCCTGGGCATTTTTAAAATCCTCATTTTCCCAAAAGATTTTTCTTTTTTTTTTTTATTTTTCCACTCTTTTCCTTTTTTCAAAACATACAGACAATTATACCAACAAAACACAAAAAGCTAATAGCAAAAATACAATAGGCACCATTCAGCAGAAAGTGTTGCAAGCATATCCCTGGTGTACTGAAGTTTCAGGGAGTATTACAGAAAGCCTGAGATTAAAGGGACGGACAAAGGGCATGCTGGCATTTTACCATAAAGTGAAAACATAGACCGTGGCAAGAAGAAAAGTTTGTGGATGTATGAGTCTTTGAGAATAAATGCTGAAAGGGAAGAATAGAATTGAGAAAAAAAGAGAAGAAAATGCTGCTGGTGTAGCTAACAAAAGTTTCTCAGAGTAGGGTAGGGCAAAGTTTTGCACTGCTGTTTATTTTTGGAGAAATTTCTGAGAGAGATCAGTAACTGAGTGGGACCCACAGCATTGTTCACCCATACCTCTGTTCTTCGCAGGGTCTTTGGTTTATAAGCTATAGAATGTGAAGCACTTTTCCTTGTTTAATTTCTTCTGTGTACATTGACCAGATTGTACTGACATGTACCCAAAAGATAATGGAGTGGGCAGTTGTATCAGGTTAGATACACTCAGTTAGAAACACTGACTTTGAGGTGTGAGGCTTTGGTGTTATCTAGGGCAGATCCAGCATGTCATTTCCTTCTTCCACGTGTGAAGCACGTATTTATTGATCATTCTAGTGTAAGAACCTTCAATGTGGTCATCAGTCAGGACTGTAATTTCTTTGTAATCAGTTAGGTTTATTCATTTCATTTCATACTGATGCCATGGGCTTAGCACTGTTACTTAATGATATTGTCCTGTAGAAGCACATTATCCTCCCCAGCTTCTAAGGATGATGCTTTTTTTTCCCCAACAAAATGAAAAAGCCAAGAAAACCTACTAAAAGTGTAGCTGCACACTCAGTAGTGTTGTGATAGATCTGGTTGACATACTAAAAGTTTAAGATTTCTAATGTATATTCCACAGTTCCTAACACATTGTTTCCAGTAGATGCTTTAAGAACTGATTGTCCTATGCATGTAAATAGGGTATGTCCATCTTCCTGCAGAGTGCATGCTGTTGGGTGTTGTGCAACCAAGAGCATGGTCTTTATCTCCTGTATATGCTCATTATCGTCATTATTGCATTTCTGAATGTCTCCTAGGCTTTCATATGCCATATAGCAAATAATAAAGTTGAGTTAAGCTATATAAAACACTACTCTCTCAGAGAGAAGGTGGCCCAGGACATTCTCTTTCCCCTTTACTTACAATTCATAATTTGTAATTCATTTTCTTAAATGTAGGTAATGCACACAAATCAGGCCTGCTGTGTTACCTGTTTTGGGACCTATATATGTTCACACGTGGGTGTGTAAGTGTATAGACATTCAATGGAGAGAAACAGCCCTTTCCAAGATAAAGTCTGTCTTCTCATGAAGTCACATCGAACGCTGTTCCGATGAACCACAGTGTAAAACTGCCTGTTTCTCCTCACTGCCTGCAAAGAGAGTTGACAGTGATTAGCTCAGCATTAAATATCCATAGCGTAAAACTCAGTAAGATGAATATGACTTTATGTGGCTTTTCAGGACATATGGAGGGATGTCTAGAGAAATATCACAGGGCTACCACGGAACAAGACAGCCAGATGCAAGAAAATGTGACATGAAAAAAATTCTGGTCAGTAAGGTCTCAGCAGAATCCAGGTGGGAGTGATATGTCTCTGGATGTCAGCGGCGTACAGCTAATATTGATTTGAGCAGATATGTGTTTGTATTTTGCAACTCAGAGTTCATGTTATCATTTAACTTTATGGGCCTGACTATGACCTTGTGCTGTCACAAGTAAATTAAGCCTATTATATATCAAAGCAATGGAATGTGTATTTTCTAAGGTAGCAAGAAAGATCTGGCAGATAGGAAGACCTGGATATGATTCTTCCCTCTACCTCAGATGTCCTGTTTGACTTTAGGAACTCCCTCAGATTCTCTGAGCCTCAGTTTTCATCTTCATTTGTCATCACCTTTCTAATTTGCAGGGGTTAGGAGATATCAAAAGAAAGGAAGCCCTTGAGTAGATGAATAATGTTTATCACCAGTCATGTTTCAGCCATCCTTGTTCTGTACATCCTTGGGACAATTGATGGTTTAATTCTACCTTGAGGAAGCTTCTGCGGTCCCAATACTGGCTGTCATAATGTGAGACTAAGTAATATGCAGGTCACTACAGCTGTAGCCTTCTAACTTTCACAGCTTTCTGGGTGCAGATATTTATACACTGTTCTTAAGACACTTAGGAGTTTGATGTAAATTATGGCTCATATCACAAAGTGGAAATAATAATGACAGTAGCATCCTATCCATCAGTGAGATGTCTCTTTCTGAATGATCTGTCTTTGCCTGAGAAGATGCAATAGAGATGTTTCTTGGGGTCAGAATAGCACTGTGAGGAAGAAACTCAGAAAGCACCTGACTATGGAGTCATAGGCTCTAACTAGGGGAACAAGTTCTTTGCTGGATGAATACCATTGTTGTGCGTGTCTCAAGAAGACAAAGTGTTAAAATGTGTAGAATATAATCCTTGTTTCTTTGGAGAGTTCACATCCCTGTGGGGCTGTGTGAGGTCAGGAGGAGGAATGCACTGATGAAGCTTCTGCAGTTCCAGGTGTGCTGAAAGTCCACTGGAATAAACAGGAACAAAATGGAGATATTTCAAATTACAAGCTTAGTCCTTCTGAACTTTTTTTAGAGCTGTTTGTCAGTGACATCTATCTATCTTCAACTGAATTGTAACTAGCAGGCCCAGGATTTTGGCCTTAAATCTGCTGATGCTAGCAGGAAAAGGAAAATGCCCTAGAAAGGTACTCCCTTCCCACCCACTTGGTGTCAGTTGTCAGGAAGCAGAGATTTTAAATGGAAGTTGAACCTTTAGGGGAAAAAGACCTTGCCATAAATGTTATTAAAAAAGGAGAAGAGGTGAAAGCAACACTGGCTCAGAGCCTTTTCTGAAACTTCCAGTCCCCAGCAAAGGAGAACAAAAAAAAAGGAGAACTTCTAGCTAGAGAATTGCTACAAATTTTGTCAAGCAAAGGTAGGGCTTAATCAGGACACAAGTAGTTCTTGTTATTGTTAACATTTTTGTAATGGTTATTAGTTAATGCGCATGATGATTAAGGGCTGGAGCTGCCTCTGATTGCAGTCAGTGGGAACTGAATTAAGGTCTAAGTCACTGTTTGAACCTCATTTTTGATTTCCTGAAAAATAATGAGGCTTTGAAGAACACCATCTAATTTGTCTATCACTGGAAAGGAATGTTTCTCTTCCCTGCTGCATCTATTAACTTGGAGGTTAGGCAGCTAACAAGGAACTGGTTGTTTAACCCTTAACGTTAATCTAGGATTATGATTTGGATGACAGGACCAAGATCAGAAACAAGGCTGATTGTCAGAGGTGCTGCTGAGGCAGCTGTACAATAGGATTGGCACGTACTTGCCATAAATCAGACTATCCATAAAACCACTGGCCATTTGGAATGTCCCGGGGAGTTGTTGAGGCCAGCAGTGCCAGTCCCGGGCAACCTCAACAGTGGAAGCAAAACTTGAGTCTATAAAACCTCTATTTGCAGTGCTCCATGTCTTTATCTTGTTGCTTGTTAATTCAGAGTGAACAGTCATTTTCTGAGTCAATCCTACATTTCTTTTATTAATGGAACACTGTTTTTATTAGGTCAGAAGTGATAAAATGTCTCAGGATGAAATGAGTTTTTAAAATTTCTTAATTAATGAGGGAATATTGATCATTAAGAGTGTCAATTAAGCAAATGTATATAAAATGTCCAATATAAAGGAACAGCTATAATTAGTATTCTGGGAAACACTATTATCCCATCAATTAAAGTCTCTGTATCCCATCCAGAACCAAAATACATCCTTCTGACCGAACCAGGGGGGTTGTCAGGTGGCAATGAGAATAGAAGCAAGTCTCTTGGTGTAAATAAGTGAAGTGAAGGGGTCAGAAATAAAGAACTCATAAGTACAGTGGCATTGATTCAATAAAATGGCAGAATTTCTCTCCAGTGTTCAAGTTTATTTTAGGGTAAACTCCAAAAAGCTTTCAAAATGATCAGCTCTTTCTTGTGATTATGAGTTTAGGTCCAGTTTAACAGGATCTCTTCTCAAATGAATCTCTCAGACATTCACGGTATCTATTGTTTTTAACACCTTTGAATATTTCTGTCGTTTACAGGTCTATGATGGGGTCTGGTAGAGAGCCTGATCTCGTGCACCTGGAGGCAAAGACAGTGGATGGTCGTAAGTACATCAGCTTCCAAATATTCTGGTATTCTGGATTGCTCTCATGTTCTTGTAACCACAAAAAATCACGATGGAAATCTGGCTTCACTCATTTACTATGAGGGGCTTGACTGTTCTGAGGCAAGTCTGTCCAAAGAGAGGTCTTGCCCGCAAGGCAAAAAGTTGTGATTAACCAACTGTGAAAGGAGCTGAGAACACGGTAACAAAGAAGAGGTGATAAACAGTAATTGGAGTTAGTATATACAGCACTTTTCTTTCTTCCTACATGATTTTTGTTCATGGGAACAACATGACATTGGAGAGAAGTTCCTGGGTCACAGGCTTCAGCTGCTGTTGTTTCACGCGGTTCATACTATCACACTGTTGATAGCTTTACAGTTTTAACTTACCAGGGATACTGTGCCTTAGGTATTACCTTTGAAAATACATCATTTCTCTAACGTTAGAAACCTTTTAATGACCAGCCTAAGTGTATCCTTCACTGTTATTGTTTGTCCCATCATTGTCCTTCACTTTCAACAGCTCCTCTCCCTCCCTGCTCTCCCTCTTGAGGTGCTTTTCTCCATTCCAGGAGCATCCTTTACTTGCAACTCCAAAATATTCTCCTAATTGGCTGTAAATTCTCTGAGGCACCCTGAGCCACCCACTGGCCTTTTCTCCTCCCACCCATGCTTCCTCAAGGTTTATCTTTGAGCTCCACTGCCTTTGCAGATCTTCCTCCATGGATTTCTTTTCCATAACACTGGATTGCCTCAGGCAGGCATCACACCAAAAGCTTGGCTGCCATAGATCTTGTTGTTGTTATTCCATATTGTTTCCTCTGTAAATAGCAGCTTTGCTGCAACGTAACAAGCAGATTTTTACCATTTGTAATACATAAGTATTAATGATGCAGTCAGTTAATTACTTAAAAATGGATAAAATTCTCCCCTGAGCTGTAGCCCCAAATGCAGTGGTGTTACTTAAAATGTGTATTTTTTCTTTGGAAAGTTAAAAACTGTCTGGAAAGGTAATACTAACTATAAGGTAATCAGTTTTTTAACTCACTGAAATTTAGCATGAAAGAGAATTTTTTGAAAGATGAATTTTGAAAAGAAACAGTTGCGATAGAAACCATAAAGTTTTAAAGGTCTTTCTATTTCAAGATATGCAAGATTAGTAAAAGTGAAAGAATGCATTATCTCTATTTCTTATAATTTTTGACCTCTGATTATTATTTTCTCCTCTCAATTTCACTTACCTGAACATGGTGGCAAGTCTAGGAACATGAGACTTTCTATTTCTTGGGACATGCTAAATGAGAATGAAATATTCTAACTGGATGGTGTCTATCTCAGAACAAAATATACCTGTTATAAGGTATTAAGAATTTGAGATCTTGAGTTGAATCATAGCAATCATTGTTTACAGAGTAATATTCTGGTTGTGCTTTTGAGGGATGTTCAGCTCACGGAAGGGGGGAGAAGATGCAATGCTCCAAATGCAATGAGTGGTCTTCTTTGACTTCTTAGGTTATAATAAGAACATTTTGCACAGCTATAGCATGTTTCTAAAAAAAGACTTCTTGAGTCGTTAACAAATTAGTTAGCTTTATTAAAGCTCTGAAGCTTTAACCAAAAAACAGGGAAATGAAACTGGTCTCACTAAGAACTCAGGTATATTAGTAAAGAATAGTGGAGTAACAAATTATTGCTTGTCAGCTGAGCTCTAGTAATTGATTTTGGGCAGTTATTTTGGCTTAGTTGTGAGGCAGCACAACTTAAGTTTCTCTGTTTAAGCAGTGACAGAACTACTAGTGTAAATATAGCATTGGTGTCTAGCCTTCAGCCAGTGATGACCCTTCTTGCAAACCAATCATTTGGATGAAACGTCGGCTAATGATTCAGGAGGTCCCCAGCTCAGCTCATTGGCAATATACAAAAATGTGTTGGATTTCCAGTAAGTGCATTCTCTTGTGCTTGGTGAGGCACTGGAACAGGTTGCCCAGAGAAGTTGTGGATGCTTCATCCCTGGAAGTGTTCAAGGCCAGGTTGGATGGGGCTTTTGAGTAACCTGGTCTAGTCCCATTCCCTCAGAAGATGCTCCTGCCCACAGCAAGGGGGTTGGAACTAGATGATCTTTGAGGTCCCTTCCAAGCCAAACCATTCTATGATACAATTCTATGATATGCTCTGTTTTGCCTGTTTTTCCAAGGAGTGTTGATCTCTGGCAGAGGACAGAGGAAGCAATAACCTTGGAACATATCATGGTATTGTTTTGCCAGAAGACATTTGGTAGCACTGCAGGTCACAGGGTTTTGAGTCTGAGACAGGCTGAGAGTGTACACATGGTCTATTACTATAGTTACCATGACCAACTTGGTCTTTTGGCTACTAGAGCCACCTTGTAAGTACTAAATCAGTCTCCTTTTCCTGGATAGAGTCACCATGACCCCCCAGTGGATAAATAAATCTTTCTCCTCTGGAATGAAGCAGGTGTGTTGCTGACAGTGGGGTGATGGGGTGAACTGTGCTGAAGTAAGACAGATATCCCCTAAGGTTCTCAAGACTGGGTTGGATGGGGCTTTGAGCAACCTGGTCTAGTGGGAGGTGTCCCTGTAGATGGCAAGGGGGTTGGAACTTGATGATTCTATACCTTTATTTCAAGCTGAGGGTAGTTTGCAAATATATTTTCATTTTTTCATGCTGCTTTTTTTTTTTTTTTTTACTGTTCTTGCATTTACTTATTTATACTTTGTTTGGAATATCTCTTTTGGGAGTTAACCAAGTGTAAAAATTCAGTAAGAGGATTAAATTTGAGAAGGTGGATAAAGGTAGACTTGCCAAAACAAGGCAGGGAGAAGGAAGGAAAGAAAAGGGAGGTGGTGTGGAAACAACTACACAATCCGTGCAATAAAATAAAATATCCTGAAGTGGAAATATAAGGGCTAAGCAAAAACCCGCTGAACTCAACACAAATGAAAAAGCCACCTCATTCTTGTGCTGATATCTTTTCCAACAGAAGCTGAGTAGTACAACTGCAGCTTTAGGTGAGAAGAAGTAGAAATGTCAGCAGAGTACAGTGTTAGCCCATCTCCCTGGCAGCATTATTTGAGAACATCTATCAGCAACAACCTTAGTATTGGGTTTTCCCTGCTAGAATACCAATAAGTCTCTGGTCCCTGATCATGGTCTGTCTGGGCGTTTTATTTATTGTGTTTATATACATAATGTAAAAGGTTTACAAGGACCAAAATAGGAGTCTCTTAGCAGGCATAAATCAGTATAACTTCAGCAGCACATTGATTTATACCTCCTGAGGATCTGTCTAACAATGTTGTACCTGAGCTCATTCTCCCTAATTTTATTTTTTTCAGATCCAGAGAAATCTCTACTTCAGAACACACTGTATCTCGTCAAACTAGGGTGATGAAGGCAGTGATGAACAAACTGAGTACAGACTGTGCAATTTAGTTGAATTGATGAAGACAGATTTGCAGGGCTAATCATTGCCGTTTATGTTTTCAATCCTGTTGTGTAAATTTTGGAGAGCACCGGGCAAATTTTCATCTCGTCAAATGGTTTTGTTTATTTTTTAAAGGCTTCAGGCCCAATCTGAGGCAAGCTGGGACTGAGAGCACAGTAGTAAAACTGATTTTTCTGGTTGGAAGAAGTTCATATGAACCTTATCTCACATTTCCATTTGTACACTTGGGTGTCCCTGGTGTTCCACTTTGATTTTGCAACAGGATCAAAGTCAAGCCAGAGCATTCAGCAGGAATTGTGATTTTTTTTTGCCTGGTTTCAGGTCAACACCCCAGTAAGACAGTTAATCTCCTACAGTTCTTAACCACGCCATAAGCTCCTCTTACGTTCACCACCACAGTCAGCAGGCAGACTGACTAGTAGGAGTGAAATCTAGGTTTGCTTAAATGAAGCTTGAAGTGCTTTCAGAAGGAGTATGTGACGTGGGTCTTAGGTTCATAAAGAATGCACAAGTCCTAAAAGATCTTTAATTAATGTGTTTCTCTGATTTGAGCTTGGGAGGGTTATCCCCATAAGGCCTGATTTAAGCTAATTGACACAGAGGTATTTTTTATTCATGTGATCCCTACTGAGGAATCCAGAATGTTGGTGAGAATTACAAAGATGGATTCCTACTAGATATTTGGAGACTAACTGGGTACCCATTGGTCCTCCAGAGCATTGCAAAGCTGACTCAAGGGTGTCATCAATGCAAGGCAGGAGAACTAACTGGTACATTTATGAGAGATGCATTCGCGTATGTAGATAGAAGCCAATTGATTTTGAGTAACGTTTAACTTACATAATTTTTATTTTTTTTAAAGAGTGGATGAAAGAATCTAAGGGGTTTTCTAATGTGCTGGCAAAAATTTAGAGAGCTCCTTAAATTTAAAAAGCACTTTTGTTTACTTTGCTTTTCTTCTGCTGTCCTGATTTATACAGCAACTTTTCTTATTGAGAAGTAATTTAGGTACTACTGTGAGTGCAGGTAAGACCAAAGCCTCACTTGTGGTCAGCAGGTATGCTCTGCTTGCTGATCAACGTGAACTGAGCATCTGGCCAACAGTGTCTGAATTAAAAAGTTGTGCCTTGACTGTTTCCACAAAAAATTACTAAGAAGAATAAAATAATCACTGCTGTAGAAAAAATGAGTAGGCAACCTAGCCCGACAATCTTTTGCTAACATAACTAAAGTGGTGAATTATTTCCTGTAGTGCCCTAAATCTGTGCAGTGATTTTTATTTTTTCTGATTGTGATTAGTACTTTTTCCTGATTGTGATTAGTGTTTGTCCTGAAGAATTACATCTGTTACTTTCTTTAATTATATTCTTAAGCCAGAAATGGCAGAGGATATACTTCCACGTGTAAGGAAAGATTCCTGACTCTGACATGCAATGAAGAAAAAATAGCAGCAGGATAAAAACAGAATTGTGTGCAGTTAGTAATGGGACGGCTTCATTTCACTGATCTTCATTATTAGTTAATTGCTTTGCAGTTGCTGACTCCTGGAGAGTTGTGAATATATTCTCATATCATAAACATTTCAGAAATCAATATTCAGGCCAGATGGAAAGGGATAAAGAAACAGTCATTTTGTATGTTTCTCAAAAAAGCAGTAGAAAGATTAATGTATGGGAGAACATTGAATTAAATTGTGGTACTCATTGCCACGGGAGTTTGTGGATGCTGAAGGTGTGCCTGGACTGCCAAGGCACCTGGGTAAATTCATATAATCTTTTCTAGGCTTCTGTTATTAGTCACTTTTGGAGAGGAGTTACAGGCCTGGGTCTTTCAGTGGTATATGTTACTACCATGTTCTTACGGTTCATTTGTTACCAGATGCCAGTCAGCCTTCAGAACTGAAACTATCCCTAATGTCTGAGCTGCTCAGTAATGAACTAGGATACTCCGTAGTAAATCTGGAAGACAAAAAAGTCACCGGTTGTGTGGATGCTCTTTGCATAAACTCCTGATTTGTCCTTATTTGTAGAGAGGACACATTCCTCAATGAATTAAAGACAATAAAAATAAAAATCAGGAGGAATGAGACATTCACACTGAGTACAGTGAATATTTTCTCTGACTCTGCTTGTGGTCAAATAAGGTTTTTGAAAGATACATGCAAGCTTAGACTGGAAAGCAGTAGGTATTATGATTTGATATATCATAAGAAATAACAATTGGCAACAAAGTATCCTGAAGAAAGTTCTACTTTGCTTTAGGAATGGATTTGAAACTCTCCCCTGTACGTCTGCAGAGGCTCACCAACCTCCAGTAGCCACCAACGACCTTCCACCTCCACCAGCCGAGCCAAGAAATCTCTCTGGGACAGGCTGGATGCGCTTCCCTTGAGCACATATTAGGATGGAGCTCAAGTAAACAGAAAGGACTAATATTTCATGGCACAGGGTCCCTCCAGCTCCTAACTCTTGCTGTGTGTTAGCATTTGCAATTCTCTTTCACCACTGAAACAGATTAATCTTGTCAGAGGTTTCCCTTAAAAGATGTCTCTCCATTCTTGTGTTCTGTGACTTTTCTTGCTTCCTCTTTAGAAATAGCTGCCTGTCCCCAAGAAAAATCCTACTCTTGGTGTCTAAACCTGTCAAAATCAAACTGTCTGGGGGTGTAAGAGCTGGGAGTTTTTATGTTCTTCTCTCCAGGCACAGCGTGACTTTGTTGTTGTATATTAAAAACAGCAGCTGTTGTTGGAGGTGAGGGTTCTGGAACTGAAAAGCATAATGTCCTAATTACCTATGGCAGGGAAAACATCTGTGCAGGAAAACTAATGAAATTAATTCCAAAGCTTAGCAACTGAATACATTAATTGACATTAATTAATGCTAAATTACAAAGCCTGCCAATGGAATCACATAAAATGTCCATGAGAATCAAATACTGGAACAAAATCCTTGAGTTAATTTGAGCACAGCAAAACTTCCCTTAAGAAAAAAAGAGGGATCTAGGCACTGCAAAAAGCCTGTTTTCCTTCTTTCTGCCTCCCATGGCAGAGGGAGCTTTTCTTGGCATGTACGTCTCAGGGTTTGGCTGTTTGGGAGATTAGCTGAAGAAATTTCAGCGCTCTGCCCTTTAGTCGTTATTACTGGCATTTTAGAATTGAAGCCATGGAGAATTGCACTCTAAAAGTTCACAGGAATTACCTTAGTAAATCTTCATCAGTGATACAATCGCTGCTGTACAGACTCCTGCGATCACAGCACAGAGGTGGTCCCCATTCCTCCTTTAAAACAGGATCAAAAAAACTTCAGTCACCTCTAATGGATGTCAACCTGGCCCGCTCTTTAAAATCTCTTGTGGAGGAGATTCCTTAATCGTCTCCTCTGGCTGGTCCCAGCAGCACCCGTCCTGTTACCTTCTTGTGCTCTTGGGATAGATAACTTGTTTGTGTGGGAAGTTAGAATGGAAACCAGGGGGGAGGGGAGGAGGAATGGCAAAAAAAGGAAACAAGGTGGGAAAGAAGAGGTCTGATCCTATACGGCTCTATGCTGGATGATTCCATCCCATGTGTGAAAAGCCACCCAGTCTTACCAACAGCTCAGGGAGTGGTGAGGCCAGCCATTTCAACTGGTGCCTCTTTGTTTAGGCCCAGGATTGTCAGGCACTTCACTCGGGAACCTTCTTGAGACAGAATGAGAGGGGATGAATGTGGAGAAGGCGAGGGGCTGTCCTTCATGGTACAATGGACTAAAGTCACGGGAGCAGTGCGAATTGGTTGTGTTGCAGGTGAAGAACCACATGCCTGTTCTCCATCTGGTGATGAGGAGGGGACATGCTTCACCTCTCAGTTCTGTTGGGTGGTGGAAGAGGCCCCGGCCCCGTTGTCTGCTTTCTTCCTGGGAACAGAGGGACAAAGGGCTGAACAGCTCTGAAAAGGGAACTTTCCTGAGCTCATTGGAATGAGTAGTCTGGGAGTTATGTTGTTCCCTGCCCTCTCGTGGCTGATGTGGAAAAAATCATGTCCCTCTGGAGGGAAATGTATTTCGATCATGCTGTTGGGGCTGTTTTAATTAAATGTTTTGCAGTGAGCTGCGAAAGCATAAAACGTTATAAACTGCAATGACTAATAATACTTAGCACTTCATATATTCCAAGAACTCTGCAAATGTTGGGGTAAAATCATCCCTCATCAAACTTTCCTAAAGGTTCGTTACCCGGCGTGTCTGTTTCAAGCAGAAGTCAACAGCCCTTAGAATTAAGGAAGGAAATGTCAAATCATAGTTTTTAATTAAAACTGAGATTAAATATGAGATGGTAAAAATTCAGCCATTTCTATTTCAGTATAAAATGCTACTTCTCTGATCAGATGGTGTAATTATATCAAACAAGGGGCTATGCTTCTCCAACAAGGAAAAATATTAGAAGTAGTTCTAAGATTAAATGCCATGTAGTGTTTCTGTCATGTAAATGCTAATACTAAAATGCCAAAATCCTTCTTCCTATAAATTGACTTCGTCATTAAACAAAGCGCAACTTCTTAACTGGTCTGAAAGAGCCCAAATTGAATACTGAGAATCTGGTTCTGTATTCTAGGATAAATTATCACCATGAAGAAATTCAAATTGTTTTTTTTTCACGTGATGGATTATGAGATGAGCACCCCTGCACTGCCTCATAATAGGAGATGAGGATGTCCCATACAGTGACAGTGGATGAAATGCCTTTAGGGCTGCATTTAGGCCATTTACTTTGAAACATACGACCGATTAAAACTGCTAAGGCCTTTAGTTTCAAGAGTGCGTGGAATGAATGCCAGGTTTGCCCGAGTGTATCTACTTACACTGTCAACAGAGAAATAGCTAAAACCCCTGAACAGGAGATGGTCTGAATTACTTTCCATGTTGATCTGAATTACTCTGCAAAGTGTAAGTGCTGTAGGAAATGGAGGTGTGCCACGGAACAGGTTCTTGATGGTGACACTATGGGGCAGGTGTCCTCTGAAGGTGGCCTCATACTTGCGTATGCCCTAGACCTTGGCCATGTTCTAAATAAAGTCAGCATGTGATGGTTGAGAAATTCATGCTCTACAGCAAATCCTACACCAGGGGGATGACAGGGAAACTGGAGAAGCTCAGCACAGGCAGTATCTGTCCTGCAGCATAGACACAATGTATGGCTCTGATATAGGGTGGAATGAAAGAAATAAAGGGAGGCTGAGGCAGGTTAAGAAGGAGGGAACTTAAAGGAAGAAAGCAATCAAGGATGGGCTTATGAGGGGTATAGGGAAAACAAGTATTGTGTTGCGTTGAATGGATGGTGTCACTTCATGTCACATGAGGCTGGGAAGCAGAAATGCTGTCTCAGCAAATAGGTTTGTGACAGTAGGAAGAATCTGTGCTCGGGATCTCAAGAGTCTTGGTTTTGTTCTTTTCCTTTCAGATGCCCAATATATCACCTGCAAGATGCAGAACTGCAGTGAAGCCACTCGCAGCAAACCCTTTCCAGGCTACATTGACCATAACTCTCTCATCGTCCAGGATGATTATGTGTTTGTTCAGGTGCAGAACACCCTCTTCTCTTATTTATTATATTATTTTCTATTATATTGTTCTATATTATGTTATTTTCTCTTCCATTCCTTTGCATGCGTGTGCGTATGTGTTAGTCCCATCTAATCAGACAACACTGGATCCAGATGATAGAGTCATTGAGTAGACTGTAGCAGTTCATTACAGTACTAATAGTGTTCCTTTTACTTCTAGTGTCTTGTCCCTGTAGGATCATAGAGTTCCTGCCTGGAGCATCCACCATATATACTGGGGTGCTCTGTGCCACTCCCTGCAATCTCATCAGCACTCTAGGGTTACTGCTCTAACCCCCCAGTTTGATGTGATGTGTCAGTTATCTGCTATTACAAGGGAGTAGACCAAAGCATTTTTGAGCATGAGAGGGAAATAGAAAAGGAAGGAGGGAGTCTGGGAAAAAAACGAAGAAGGAGTAATCAGGCTTTATTGTTATGCCTCAGTTGTGATTATAGCGAAAAGGCTGAAGCTGAGATGTACTCAGCCAAGCTGTGTTCCAGGTGAAAGCTGGTGAATAGATCTAACTGCTGTGGGTTTCATTAGCCTGGCACCAGAGTCCATTTAATAACAGCTGAAGAGGACAAAAATAACAACAGAATTGTAGGGAACCCAGTGGTGAACTGGCAGTCATTAGGACTAAACTGGTCTTCCAGACAGTTTATATTCTGCCATGCTCAAGGGTGGAGGAGAGAGAGAGGACTGATATTTTAAATTGGGTGAGTTGATTGCTAATTACCTTTAGTTAATGAACTCAGTCATAAGCACCAGTCTAAATCATCCACAAATAAGTCTGGGACATACGTTCCAGAATAGCTTTTGTGCCTAGTGTGTCTGAGGCATAAATGAAATGTTTATGGGGTAAGGAAAATTTGGGCACGCATCGGTGTTCAGTCATGCTCTCTCATTTCAGAATGACTGTGTGTTTGTGGCTCAAGTGCCACAGGAGCTGGGGAATTTCTCTTCATATGTGAATTGATTTATTACTTCATCACTGATGCCTTGGTTTTGTGCTCTTCAAGACTGTTAGTCTTCTCTGTTCTGACCTGATGCTATTACACACTGCAGAGAAGCCAACCCCTTTGTCTCATCTGAAGTCAATGCTGGGGACATTGTCTACCTTTCTGGATAGCTCTTGAATTTTGATGCATTTCTCTTTCTGTCTATAAACTGTTGTATAGTGCTCCCAGTGCTGTCAAACTTTGTCTTTGTTCCGCCTCCGTGCCAGCTGCATGGTGTAAGGAGGAACATGTGAGGAGAGGCAGCCTTTTACAGCGTTCCCCTTAAAGCCCAATGGGAATTTTCCCAAACTTCATATATTCATGTTCGTCATGCAGTTTGGGAAGGTATTGTGTAATATTTGCAAAGTTCCTATTTTAATCCTTAAACTTCTTGAGATTCTTAAACAGAAATAAATATAACAAGTCAAAGAAATAATACTTACCAGTCATTAATAATTGACGCTTAAAGGTATGAAATAATAATATTGTAATCCCTGGAAACAACCTCTGCTGTATTTGAAGTAGTCAGTGAATTCACTGTGGGCTGGTAATTTTGAATGTGATTCTTCAAGCGGTTACGTACGTATCTGGGAGTATCTGGCTGGCAAGGAACAGCTAAATAACACGCTGATGCTGGACCCTGCCTTATCCCAGGCAGTTTTCTTCAGAGGATGAGTAGCCCTACACCAGCCAGTAAAAGCTTGGAAGGTTAGATGAACTCCCTGAGCACCCTCCCCTCTTCCCTGCCTTACTTGATCTCCATCTGGCTTTTCTGCAACTAAGGCATTTGGAATGAGAATTAGTAGGGTCAAAACCACAAGGATAAGGGAATGCTGGTTAACTTCTCCTATTACACCTTGTTTTATTTACAAACTCACACTGTCTCATAAACAATGCTTCTGGCCTTCCTTCCACTAACTTTTGCTCAATTTCCTTAAAAAAATATTATTGAAGAGCTGTAGAATAAGAAATAGTTCTTATTTTACTTAATCTGGTATGAACCTAGCTTCAGTGTATCATGCATTTAAAAAGACTGCAGTGCATTTTTAAGCACTTACTAACAAAGAAAAGTCTTGGTAAGCCCAGATATCAGGCAATTAAAGCAAAGTTGTGAATGGAGAATTCCTTGGAATATTTGTTCTTTAGTACCTTTCATCCAAGGATTTCAAAGTACTTTACAAATATTGATTATATTTCAGGTGCGCTGAAGTCAGATAACACTGACAGTTTTTTTTTCTTCCTATTTTTTCCCCTTTAATAGATGGTAGGAAATGAAACCTCACAATTCTTTAACCCAGCATTTTCAAGGTCTTGCCTTCAGTATTTTGGCACTTAAATAAATCGTCAGATTCACAGAAATACCAAGTCAACTGAGCTTCTCCTGCCTTCAGGAGCTGTGAATGCTTAGCTGATCTGGTAACAGATGCGTATGATGGCTTGTATAGAGCTGCAGAGGAACCAAAGATAGAGGCAGAAATAGAAATCAAGTGTCACATCTGCCAATCTCCTGATCTAACCAATAGCCTACACGGCAGCTCTGCAGATAACAAAGAACAGACTGTTTTGTGGTAAGGCAGAGGAGAGCTGTGGTATCAGCAGGTGACATAATAGCCTAAGTGGAGCCATGACTTCACTTTCCCCAGATTTTCACCTGAAATTCTGGCCTTTGCCTCTATTTGCAGAAAACGGCATTTCTCTTTTTTTTTTTTTAGCCACCCTCATCTGGATCAGTATTTATTCATCAATTGTAATAGAGCTGCGGTTTTAAGCCATTGCCACCAACATTGTGATATTTTTCTTGACAACTTCTGCTTGATGTTTCCTCTGATGATAAAAAAATATTTAAAAAAAACAAACAACCCTGATGATAACTTTCCTGTTTCTCTCATAGTTGACATCAGGAGGAAGACCACATTATTATGTTTCTTATAGAAGGAATGCATTTGCACAGATGAAGCTGCCAAAGTACTCCTTGCCCAAGGTAGGTTGCTGTTGCTGGAATGCCTATATGAGTCTACAGATGTTTAGATTGTACAGAAATTCTTGAATCCAACATGGGTAACTGCAAGATGACTCGCAATGAGTGAAAACCTCATTCTTCTTTAAAGGAACATTTGCAAGAAAGAAAGGACTGAAAACAAAGTCAGGACTTTGGCTACTCAAGGGCATCAGCATGAAATGTAGACAGATTCAACAGCCCATGTCAATTACCATTTCTTTCTGGTAGTTAATTAAGTTTTGGAGGGGACTTTCTTTTTTCTCTTTTTTTTTTTTCTTTTTTTCTGATGTTAAAATTCCCTTCTCCTGTCCCTATCCTGTGTGGGTCGCTTTTTGTGCTTTGCCTCATTAGCAGATTTTAATGGGAACCAAGCAAAGAAATGTCTTTGTGTGTCTGCTCCATATCTTCCCTAATTAAGAACAATAGTGAATTAGCATTGGAGCTTGAAAGACTATTGCTACCTTGTGGAGCTGAATATTTTTTTAAAGACCTATATAAGATGTTAGCTCAATTTTGAAGAAATCACCATTTTGCACCTGAGCTCCTAAGAGCTTCTTGATAAAGACAGTGGGATTTTTTTTGAGATCTTTTCATTGTTGATATAGTCTGTCTTAAATGAAATCTAAGATCAAAGGTAGGAAATAATTTTGTGATTTATATGTGAGGACTAACATCTGGAGAAAAATGCTTTCTAAGAAATTAAGCAAGGATTATCAAAAGGAAATAAAAAAAGAAAGTGCGAGGTTGGCCTTTTCCTAGAAGTTGAAAGTATCTCAGATTTTGTAGATGGAAATACTCAAAGAGATAATTGGGCTAACATCGCAGCTGGCTGTCTTTGTTTTCTTACTCCAATTAACCTGTTTATAGTGGATTGACTGGGTGACCTTCATCATATAACCAGACTGCAGCTCAAACCCAGACCTTCAGTGCCAAACTTTTCCCACTCTGCCGTTGTACCCTTCGCTTCTGTTTACATCACCTGAAAACCCAGGCCCACAGGACATTGAGGAGCCTACCAGAAGCCATGATATCTTCAAACTTAAAGATAGTACTTTAAGGCATGATTTGAAACTTCCTGCCCGAGCACATCAAATTTAAATGTGTGTTATTTGAAGTAGCCTTTAGCAAAGGAGTTGCATTTTTTGCATGGTGATTTTAACACTCAAATCAGAATTGTTCTTTGCAGCTGGTTCAGACCATCTGTAGAGACATTGCTTGCTTTGAACTGGCTTAGCCCACACTTACTTTTCCAACTGTCCACCTTCTCAAAGAGGTCTCTCGAGAGCCAGGAAAAATGCACTACAATTAAATTGCAATGTGTGCTCTGAGAGTAGGAATTGGAACAATACATTCATGTTATATGACCCAAAGAAAAGGCAGATATTTAAGGAGAAAAGACACTTTGTCACAGTCTTGGAATAGCTTCAAAGACTGAAGAGCTGCATTTGGCTTGGAAGGAGCTACAGTGGAGCTGAGGCTGTCTAGTAGGCTGCTATCAAAGCAGGATAGCTGCTTTCATTAAAAATGCACAAAGCCTTATACTATTCAAGGAATTGAAACAAACAGCTACTTTTATGCCTACGTTCTCTTTTATCTCCTTCAGCTAAGAAAGAGGGGCCAAATATGGTAAACAGTACTAAGCGACTTCTGGAACTGAAGACAGAAATATCAAGCTTTTTGTCTCTGCATGTCACCCTTCCTAAACTGGAGGGGTGTGACGACAGGGAGCTTTGGCAGGTGATGCTGCTGCTCAGGCAGGAACGGCTTACAACAAATCAAAAGTGAAATATTCTTGTTGGTGGTGTTGGTAGCCTGGTGAACAGTTTGATTAAAAGCCTAAATGAACTTGAAACTCCCTCCCATACACGTACAGGTTGTGTTAACCCTGTAAATGGTCTTTATTGAGACCTATTAATTTCTGCAGTGATGTCCATCTGTGGGTTGTTACTGCCTGTTCTTTACCCCTGCACCACAAAGTAGGCTCTGTCACAGGCTCTGTAATGTCACTCGTGATAATCACCTTAAATGTGCACACGGGGTACATTCACTCCATTTTAGACCAATGCACTGGGCGGACATCTGTGAATACTGTAGCAAGCCAAGCAATTTCTCTTTTTAAAAGACCTGTCCTTAACTGCTGCTGGGCTGAATGCTGATGGGATGGGTATGTGTGGCACCTCTGCTTTAAATTCATCACCTTCTTTCAACCTCAGGATGCACATATACTGCAAAAAAATCCGTAAATACAGACCTTAAAAAGAGCTGACAGTCCCAGTAATTGACAGGATAAAACAGGTATTACATGTCCCTGCTATTTAATTTGCCAGGAAGAAAAGTTCCCTGACCAAGTGCAATAAGGGCAATTGAAGCATGTTTATAATTCAGAAAGCCTTAGCCTTTAGTCATTTGAGTAGACACCTGATCAAACCCATCCACAGCATCGTGCTCTTCCTTTTGTCTTTGGAAAGGCAAGAGGGACTGAAATAGAACTGCATATTAATGTACTTACACTGTGTGCTGGAACACAGAGAGGAAAGCTAAGGCTCTCGGTAGGCAAATGCACAGGGAGTCCCTGAAGTTGACAATGACAGTTTGAGAAAGTTGCCTTGCTTCACTTTCCTGTCCTCTTCCCTTTCTCTGGGGAGGTGAAATGAACAGCTGCTGTAGTAGGGGAAGAAGCTCTTGCTCCATACAAAAATGAAGGTTGTCTTTTTGTAATATTCCTCCTCAAAAAAAATTAACCTCCACCCTGAAAAAAAAAAATAAAAATTGAATATTATATGCTGATTAATTTTAATTATCCCAGCACGTCTTAATCATTGAAGAAATTGCCTTTAGTTTTCCCTGTTGTTGATCAAAATATCTTTTTACCTTTCTCTCCTAGTTTTTACAAAACTATTGATTAAAATGGTAAGCTAATGAAAGTATAGATTCTCCAGATAAAATAAGTTTTACTTATAATCTCTGTCTATGTTTAAATAGAGAGATCTGCCCACGTGTATATGCACCTATGCAAAAGTTGAAACTTGAGATTAGAGCTGTGCTAGCCAATGTTGCCTGAAGCACAAGGAGGACACTTACTTATGTAGATCTTCCAGCAGATTCAGGCTGACAGTCTGAAATATGGAGCCTCTGGCAAACAGCTGTGTCAGTAACTTCTACTAGCACATCTGGAGCTAGGGATACCTATTCATAACCACAATTAGTAGAAGGCAGTGGGACTTAGATTGCCTTTTCTGTTGCCTCAAGATTTAAGCCAATCTCTTCCTCCACAAAACCAGCCTATCTTCTGGGATACATTTTTTCTCCAGCGCGAAGAAGCAAGTAAATCAAGTGAATATTCATCCACTCCATACTCAGATCTGGATCTGGTTGAACGAACAACTGTTCTGAGTCTTAACTTCATGGTGAATCCACCTTCAAATTTATTGATAGGATTTCTTTATTATATTGTTTTTCATCTTTACATTACAAGTCTCCATCTGGAAGTATTAATTCCCCCTCCAAAACCACAAGAATGTGAATTGTCAAAGACTATTAACAGAAGGAAGAAATAACATCAGCTTCCAAAGAGTATATTTTCTGATAAAGTTCCCAGTTTTGCATATAGAGAGCCCTGGCTGAGATTCATGGAACCAGAATTAACTTTGGGATATCTGCCCAAACCACACAGAACAGCTGAATCTTCTGGGAATCACCCGGTGCTAAGAAATCTGCATTTCTTTTACTACTTCCACAGATTTTTATGGCACCAAAGAACTTGGGGTGCCTGTGCCAGGCAGATAGAGCTTAGGAACTTCATTGTAAAATCTCTCTTCGTGGTTTTTCCCACTGGGTAGTAATTTCTTTAGGCACTGAAAGAAGGAATCAGGTTTAATAGTTTCTGTTTTTTCTTTAATTATGCAATCTTTTTATTGCTTCCTGCTTTCTGTAACACCCAGAACAAACAAAGTAAAACAAAACCTCACTCATAACAGTAGTGATCTAACAACACTTCTGCTCTGTACGTCTAGTGAGGATTAGGGTTGTCTTTCTGTTATATTTTGGGGGGGGAATGTTTAACACAGTGGTCCAGGGCCTTTTCTTCTACTCAACACTGTCATTAGAAATAATAAATAACAGCAGCACTGGCTGCAGATGGTAACCCATTAGATCCTCTTTGTATCAGTTCCCAAGCGTACTTGGTTTCTGAATGCTAAGCAAGAAGCAGATGTTTCAGATGCCTCTTTTTGGTTCTTTAAAAACAAAAAAAAAAAGAAAAAAAAACCACAAAAAACAAACGACCAACCCTGTGTTTTTAATATTTGTTATTCCACAATTACTCAGGTGCCAAACTCCCTTCCCCCCAAACAAAGTACTCATTAAAATGAAAATGTTGGTAGGGGGGAAAGTGCTTCTGTAGTACACTGTACTGCCAATGTAAGTGTTCAATTAACACCTCATGAGTTAATTACTGCTTTGAAAATTGGCAGAAGAGAGCTGGTATAAAATATACCTGGATGGAATTATCTGCTTTCAGGACTGCTGTCTACAGTTTCTGATTAAACTCCAGCCAAAATATATCCCTTGCTCCTCACGATTACTTTGGTGCCCTTGGAAATGACAGAGCGGAGCTCCCTCTAGTCACCTTCCTCTCTTTTCTTTCCCTAGGACATGCATGTTATCAGCACCGATGAGAATCAGGTGTTTGCAGCTGTACAAGAGTGGAACCAGAACGACACGTACAACCTGTATATCTCCGATACCCGAGGGGTGTACTTCACCCTGGCCTTGGAAAATGTCAAGAGCAGTCAAGGTCTGGAGGGGAACGTGATGATTGACCTCTATGAGGTATGTCATGACTCCAAACATCTCATTCCTATCTCAGGAGCTCACGCAATGCCTGTACCATTTCCTTCTCACACATCAGTCTCATAATATGCGTGTGAACAGCAGAGCCAAAAAGTGACTAAACACATAGTTTTACCCTTCTTTTACTTAAAGGTCTCACTGCAGTCAGCTGAGTTTGAAGGCCAGGTTTTACACAGGTGTTGAATTTACACCCAGTCTAATATTGTGAACAGGTTCACTGCTGTATTCTTCTGTAGGTTCTCAAGTGACGAATAGCTCAATGTTCTTTGATGTGTTAGGAAGATAAGCATCAGAAGATGTAATGGAATAGTTCAGTCACTCCCTAAGAGGAACTCTGGAGGTATTTAAGAAACGTGTAGACGTGGCTCTTCGGGGCATGCTCTAGTGCCCAAGATTATTGGTTTGTGGTGGGGTGTTGTGTGTGGGGTTGTGGATGTGGGGTTTAGTTGGTGGGTGCTTTTTTTTGTGTGTTTTTTCTGGTTTTTGTGGGTTTTGTTTTGGTTTGGGTTGTGGGTGTGTTTTTGTGTTTGTTTGGGTGGGGTTTTTTTTTGTCGTTGTTGTTTTTGTGGGGGGTTTTTGTTTGTTTGTTTGTTTGTTTTTTAATGTGGTTGGACTCGATGATCTCAAAGGTCCATTCCAACCACTAAGATTCTGTGATTCTGTGATTCTGTGATTCATTGGAACAGAACCTGGAAAAGGCATCTTCTTAAAGCTGAGGCAAAATGAGCCAGAAAAACAGTAAAAAAGGGCTGTGTCCTTTCAGGC
Organism: Gallinago undulata; assembly: GCA_026546715.1. Lineage (NCBI taxonomy): Eukaryota > Metazoa > Chordata > Aves > Charadriiformes > Scolopacidae > Gallinago > Gallinago undulata. The sequence continues at coordinate 27,044,719 of JAOTQQ010000002.1, read as the reverse complement.
TTGCTTCCAGCACCTTTTTGCAGGTGTCCACACCAACTTCAGGCAGGTTGGCAGGATCTCAGGAAGCGCTGCTTCTGCTGCCTTGGAGGGTGGTCACTCTTGGTCCCCAGCTGTCCCTGGGTCACTGCTGCCCACATGGGGAGCTCAGGCATTCCCCACATCCCCTTTGTGACCTTAGCAGGTCTGGTGGCTGCCAGTGAAGGGGAGGCATCTCCTCCTCCCAAGGTCCTGCTGGATGCCCGCTTCCAACGCAGCACATCCTGGCAGGGAGGAGGGTTCAGTTCCTGTACAAAAGCCCTGCTGATCTTGCTGTCATCTGCCTTCTCTCCACTCTGTGAAGCTCTGCTGGTAGCTCTGGATGATAACCCCATCGAGGCCCTACGCCACCCACCTGAGTGTCAGGCTGGTTCCTTACCTCCAGCCAGGGCTTCGGGTTGGGACTCACACCATGGGCCCCTAAAAATTACTCCCAGCCCTTGCTCCTGACAGCCAAGTCCTGGCAAAAGACTACAACCTGAAAAAGGAAAAGCAAAAAACACAAAAATGACTATGAAAACAGCTCCAAAACTATGTTTTGCTGCATGAATTTATTGACATATTAGTTTTCATCAGACAAATGTTTTCTGTAGATATTTTTTAAAATATTGATCCAGCTGCTTGAAAACTGAGGAATTTTTAGTTTGCTCCTCTTCTCACTCACCCCCATGGAAAATAAGTTCTTAAAGGTAGAAGAAAGGAAAAACAAAAGCAAGAAAATGAAACACACTTTGGCTTTTGCTACTGCTTGCAAAGCCATTTCCCACTGGGAAAATGTGTAAAAAGAATATTCTGCTAGAACTATAACAAAATAAGAAGTTATTTTCAGCAGGGATTCTAGGGATAGGTGTGGGTTAAGGTGGTTAACTTTTTTCCTGAAACCCTTTTTTTAAAATTCCTTGCAACTTCCTTGTTTTGCCTAACACAAAAATATAGTTCATCCTTTTCTCAGGCTGAATACTTTGTTTTCTCATGGCTAAAAAAATAAAAATTACAGATTTCCTTTGAGCATCTCTACAACCCTTCTGATTTGCAGCCAAACCTAGTCATTTGCAAAGGTGTTATCCTGTCATCGAGCAGACACCCTGCAGAATCCATGAGCAAGCACGCTCCTTTTTGCTCAAGTTAAAGCCTATTGATAGGAATAAAGCTCTCTGGAAATCACAAAAAGTAGACAGGAAATGTTTCTCGAGAAGTTTTCTGCTGGGGGAGCATTGCAACCTGGTGTAGCACAGAGATGCCTGTGATTATTTGCCACCTAGGCATTTGAAGGCATTACCTTTTTGTTAATTGGGTACTTAGACACCTTGGAAAGTGTTAACTTCTAGGACTGGATGTGATTCAACTCTGTGATGAGGACATTTTGCCAAGGTATGTCTGGGGTTGGCCATCCCAGCATCACAGACTGAGCTGAAGTACAGAGTTTAATAATGTTTTGACTGTGGTCGCAATGGCAGGATGCATTAATTCATAATGGGCAACAAGGATACGGCACTTCAAATGCATTGTATGATTTACAGCAATGTAGAGCTCAGAGTAAATGTAGGAATAAAATGTGCTGGGATTGAGAGCAGCCCTGAGGAGAAGGGCTTGGGGGTGTTGGTTGGTGAGAAGCTCAAAACAAGTCGGCAACGTGCTCTGGAGCCCAGAAACCCCCCGCACCCTGGGCTGCATCCCCAGCAGCGTGGCCAGCAGGGCAAGTATTTTACTCTTCTACTCTGCTCTGGTGAGACTCCACACGGAATGCTGCCTCCAGCTCTGGGGCCATCAACAGGAGAAAGACATGGAGCTGTTGGAGTGGGGCCAGAGGAGGCCACGGAGATGCTGGGAGGGCTGGAGCCCCTCTGCTGGGAGGACGGGCTGAGAGAGTTGGGGGGGTTCAGCCTAGAGAAGAGAAGGCTCCAGAGAAACCTTAGAGCCCTTTCCAGTCCCTCGAGGGGCTCCAGGTGAGCTGGGGAGGGACTCTGGATGAGGGAGGGGAGCCATAGGATGAGAGGGGATGGTTTTAAGCTGAAGGAGAGGAGATTGAGATGAGATCTCAGGAAGAAATTTTTCACTCGTGAGGGTGATAAGACCGTGGCCCAGGTTGGCCAGAGAAGCTGGAGTGGTTCAAAGCCAGGTTAGAGAGGGTTTGGAGCAACTTGGTGTGATGGGAGGTGTCCCTGCCCAGGGCAGGGGGTGGGACTGTGTGGTCGTTAAGGTCCTCTCTAACCTAAAGCATTCTATGATTCTACGTAAGCTAATGAGTTTCTGGAGACTCCTCCGTAATGGTAACTTCACTCTCTCTTCAAAGTGCTATTCCGACAGCCCAAAGCAGAACTGAGCATGGAAGGAGGCTCCTTTGGTGACTCATTTGACATCTGACGGGCCTCAGCTCCACCACTCTGGGTATGCAAAAGGTCCTGCCATCTGGTTAGTTTATACCCTGGGCAACCACACTCAGCTCACACTGCAAGGCATTTGGTAACAAACAGTTTTGAAACTGGCTTATCAATATGGATTGTGTTGAATAAATGAAGGATGTAAAGCAATCAATAGAAACACTTTTAGAAGTGGAAACAGAACTGTTTGGACAAGAACGTACAAGTTTTCCGTGGTTTTTAATGTCTGTGTCACCAGTGAGGCAAGATGTCCGATTTGTGCAGCACTCATACTAAGTGTGAATGGAAAAACGGCCACACCAGTGGGTAATTTTTTCAAAGCTTGTGGAGCAATAGATGGATGCTTGGTGTAGGCAGAAGCTTCACTTGTTTGTGTGTGTGCTTATGCAGTGCAAACCTTCACAGCTTTACCACTGGAATAGAAATGACATCCAGGATGACTCACGGTTATTTGTCAGGAAAAGGTAAAGCTGAAGCTCCAGTGGTACGTTTGTCCTGCTCCTGCTTTGAAAACAAACTTCCCAGCCATTTCCAATCAACAACAGTGTTCCGAGCAGGCAAAGTTGGTCCATCATTAATCAACCTTCAGATTTGCCTGGGGCTTGTTCTAATTGATTTAGAGTCGAGCTTCAATTCTCCAGAAATGAAAAATAAAATAAACTTACGAAGTTTAACTCTGGTGTGTCAATCCCATTTCCAGTGGTTTAGTTTCCTTGGATGATTTTCTGACACCCTCAGCCTGGAAATGAAGCAGCATATTGCTAAAACCGTGGCTGCAGGAAAGGAGTAGGTCTGTGTTTACCCACCTCACTCCAGTCTACGTATTTGCCAGAATAAACCATTTTATAAGTAACAACTTCTGTAGTATGATCTGGTCCCTTAATCAGGCCACTACTGAGACCGCTGTAGGTCTTTCTCGAGAATCTGAATGAATCATTCTTGGACCCTGGTTTCCTCAGGAGTGATGTGAGTTGTTATTTTGTTTTTGTGGGCTGTGGGGCCTTTTGTAGGTCCACAGTTACTGTCACATGAGATTCCCTGGAAAATATGTGGAGATGGTGTTCTGAGTCCAGCTGAGAAGGAAGGGCAGAGCAGTGGAGAGCATTGCTCACTTGCCTCTTTGCTCCTTCTCCACCATCTATGCAGACATCAGCAAGTTCCTGAGCTCAGCTCTCAGAGGGGTGCTCCCTCTCATCTGAACTGCTCGCTTTTGCTGAAATCCCCCCAAAGTCTCTGTTCCTTGCATGGAACTGCAAGGAACCACGGCATCCACTGCACCACGGCTGCTGCTGCAAAGCACACGACACCGTTCCTCGCTGACATGAGTCACTGGGTGGGATGAGACAGGGATCAGTCACCATATGAGGAAGGTGGAGTGAAAGCAAAGTGTGAACAGCAAAACCTCCTCTTGCAGAGCTCATCAGCTGTTGGTGCGTTTGTGCAGGTTATCCAGGCCCTGGGAGGTGGGAGGAGGAAGTTACACAAATGTTATTAAATAGGGTATGAATTAAGAGAAGCGGGAGTTCAGAGTTAAAGTGCATATTTGGGATCAGAGCTTTGAAACGGCCATTCAGCTGTTCTGAAATGTAACTTTTGATAATGTGACCCATAAAGCCTTCCTTAAAGCTCATATTTTTTTTCTTTCTTTTTTTTTTTTTTTACACTGCAGCCTCTGAACATAAAATTCAACCATTTGCTCCTTTGGTGTGCACAATTTTTTATAATAAATGTCATCTCATTCATGCAAGAAGTAGAATTTCTCACTGTCCCCAATTCTGCAACAAGAGCAGCAATTCTCATACTAAACCATGATATACGAGCATTTACAATGAGACATTCCTGATTTGTCTTCTGTATCTCATAATACTGGGTAAAACTGAAAGTGCCGGGTAAGAATGAAGTGTTATCAAGTGAGGACTAAGACCATCTATAATCCCTCTAATCCAAATTGGATTAATTATTTGCAGAAAGCACTAAAAGTTCTTCTATTAGATCAAAGGCTAAATGGCTTGAAGTGGGTTGTATAATTTCATGGAGGAGTGGGTTAAGCAAAAAAGTGGATTTGTCAATAAGAAAAACTTTGTTAAACAGCTGCTAATTGAAAACAAACTCACTAAAGAGCTGTCTGCAGTCTGAAGAGACCTTTATGCCGTTTTATACAAATCACTCTTTATCTGAGTCCCTGGGAACTGTTGGCTGGCAGTACAGGCAGAAGAGGCAACACCATACGCAGGCTGTCCTCCTGAAGCATGGGTGAGCAAGGAAGGACCTGACAGGCAGAGAAGTCACTGGGGATCCCAGGGCTCTGCTCCATGAGGGGGATGGACACAACTGTTGAGATACTTGCATTAACACAGTGAGGTAGAAAAGTCCTTCTCGGAGGGACTCAGCCAGACGCCTGAGTTCATGAGGTCTGTAGTGAGGCAAACCCTATGCAAGTCATGAAGGAGACATGGGAGCAGCTTGGGGCGTTCAAAGGACACACGTTAGTCCAGTTTAGCTCCCAGTGTCCCACACAGCAGGAAGATCTTTCTGCTGTGACATTAGGAGGACCTGTTACTAGAGGGAATAGCTGCGGTCATTCAGCCCTCTCAGGGTGTCTTCAGGGTGCTTCTCCAAGGGTGACGCTGGCAGGGGTACTGCCACTAGGAAGATGGTTCATACGTCACAAGGAGCTGATCTGGTCCAGCACCGATGCACATGATGCCCCAACCCCCCAGCCCTCTGCCACTGCTCTTCACTTCTCCATCCCACAAGTGTCTGTTTCTCTTCCTTGTGTACTTCCAGCAGAGCCCACCACTGCCCCTCCAGTTTCCACTGCTCCACTGAAGTCAAGTTAGAGTTGCCAAGTCTTCCTACAGTATCTTCTCTTCACCCCTTTTTCCTTTCCTCAGCTTTACTGGCTTCCCTGTTTTTTTCTCTTCGTTCCAGCTCCTTCCTGTAAACTGTTGTTGACTCCCTCTCCCTCTGATTTCGTTTCTGTTTCCTTCAGCTGTAACTTTCTCTTCCCTGTATTTTTCTCTCTCCCGATGAGTCAGACTTTCCCCTAAGTCTCCAGGGAGCGGGGTAACTGCAGCCATCCCAAAGCACACCCAGCTCTCCTGCCTCATCCACTTACTCCTCCCACCTCCCTGGTCCTGTAGGGACATCGCTTTGCTTTCCCGATTGGCTGACCAATACCATCCTCCTCCACATCCTTCCTCACCAGCAGCTATTGGTATAAATATCAATAAGGATGAATTATGAATTGGCTTAGTGCTATTTAATAATTTACTCATTACTTTAAGTTCTTCCAACAGCTTGTTAGAGCCTAATGCTCAGCTAAAGAATTTAGCTTCAGACTTTTTGTGCATTCTGTATTGTATTAATTAAACCAAAATATAAAAATAACTAAAAATGAAAAAGTTAGAAAAATAATATAAAATTATTCTGTGGAAGGAATAACTACCAAATGTCTGCATTTAAGAAGGGTGATTTAAAGTTTTATTTCAGAGAAATAATAGAATGTAATAGATTCCACAGACAATAATCAGGGCCTTATCTCAAAGTGCCAATCTTACCTCATTTGCTATTCTGGGGAAGATGACTTTGTTATCAATAATGAAATAAATTGGTTCCTTCATTTAGAATCTTGTTAATACGACACATGCTCCTCTGTGTCCATTTATTCAGAAGTCTTAACCAAAAATTAGTTCCATGGCTAAAATGGAAATAATTTCCTTAAACATCAATTAGCTCAAACATTGTCTTTGGGGGCAACAAGTCTGTTCTTTCCTTGCTAATAGACTCTTCAGAGCACCTCAAAGGAAAGGAGAATAGACTGAGTCCATCAGGCTCAGGATCAAACACAGGACTCTTATTGGAAAGCTCTCTCTAGAGGAGAAGATCCTCTGTAGCCCCTTCCCAGGCTAAGAACAGATAAAGCCTGAAGCAGGAATTTTCTCTTTTGCATCATTTAATCGTATCCCACATAATCACAGCAGAAAAATCATTATCAAAGTTTGATCCTCCATTTGAAAATCAGGCAACACTTCACCTAGCAGACACCCTGGCTCCACATTAATTCTTTAGAATTGGGACACATAATTGTATTGTCCTGTATTCAGCTGCCTCTTCTAGGTGACCTAGCAAAGGCTTGGCACTCAGGGATGTCCTGTCCTGGTTCCTCCCTCTGAAATCCCATGTGCTCACTGGTGGCCAGGAGGTAGGTGGCTATGAGGGCCATCCTAGATCTGTGTTCCCAACAGGAAGGAACCCTTGAGTGCATTGTCAAACTACTCATAGACACATGTAAACAAAGTTTTACTGTTTATCATAATCAAAGAGAGCTCTCTGTCAGGATTAAAATTGACACAACTGTGTCAGACACCCATGTGTATGAGGCACCGAGGACAAATAAGATGCTCATGTCCATTTGCCACATTATTCCCTCCACAGGAGCCCAAGGAATGAGACTGGAGCAGACCTCCATGGTCTTTGGTTTGTGTCTTCCACAGCAACAGCCATATCACAAAACCTTTTCTGTAACTGAACAAGCTTCTCATGGACCCAGCTGGATTTTAGCCATAACCTCACACCTCCTCCCGTTACCCTTTGCCCCCCGTGTAGCCATCAGGGTAAGAGCTGAGCAGCTGGGAGGGGAGCTATGAAAATAAGCAGTCTTTTCAGAGTGTTCAAAATGTCCACTTTGAACAAGATGACATAGCAACTCCATTCATGAGATGAGCAGATCCTCCCCTCCCTATAGCTTTCCAGTAATATTCATTGGGTTGCAAGTCATTCACCCTAATTATAAGTTCAGACTCAGAGTGCTCATTAATCACTGCCCAGGAACACTACCCAGAACCTAGCAGATGTAATGCTGAAATAGGTGACTGCATCCTGAAGGAGAAGAGTGGAAGAAATGGTGCTGCGAGGAGAGAGGAAGCAGCTCAGTAGATCAAGGGCTGGATCATTCCAGAACTGAAGAGACAACTGGGAGAGACTCAAAGAAGTTTGGCTTTTATCAGTCAAGTGAGCTACAAAAGTGAAGATGAGCTACTTTTCATTTTGCAAGATCAAAAGCACAAGATCTGTTTAGAAGTATACACTTAAGTGAAAAAGAGAAAGCTGGTTATCAGATGGTGAGGAGCTGAAAAAGATCTAAGCATGGATATTCTGCACAGTAAAAAAAAAAATAATTCTTGAAAGTACCAAAAGGCAGCTCCATATTGTGACTCTCTTGTCACCTTCAGCATGGATAGGCCCAGGTGTGCACATTAATATGATACCCAAGTTAAATCCGCAGGTTTAAGAGAAAAACTTGTCTATTAAAGACAGGCTTGTAGCATTCAGGTCATACATCATTCATTACATGGGTGTCTGTGAGCAACCTGAAGAAGATAACATAGGAAAACAAAAACATTATTTTCCCTTGCTGGAAAACAATGCAAACACGAGATCTTGATATAGCAGGACAAGATTCCCCAGAAATAAAGAGAAAAAAGAAGTGAAAGTTTAGACAAGAAACCAAACCCTACCCCTGTCGAAATGACAAGGAACAAACGCAGCAAGGATTAGTCTTTTTTTAAAGAAAGAAAGAAAGAAAAAAAAAAACAGCCCACCCACAACAAACTCCAAACTGTAATGTTGGTCCTACAGACACACTAAGAGAAATCGTTTCCATCCCAGGTTGCTGTAGACTGGCTTGTCCTGACACGCACAGGGCACCACAAACGCTAAACCACTAAGCCTCATCTGTAAAACTAGTATTCTCTGCGTATTGTATATTTGTTATCTTAACGACAGACAATAGAAGCACAAATTAATCTTAGAAAGATCCAATACTTTATGTAAGATTATAATTTAAAGAAATCTGAATCCAGAATTTAAATAGTCCTGCAGTGCAGGGTGCTGAAGAATGATGTCAGCTGTAGGGAAGCCAAAGAGCCTTTCTGTGGGGAAGCCCAGTTCTGCTGCAGCATCTTGAGACATGAGCAGTCTCCAGATAACACGGGAGGAAACAGAGAGTTTAGCATAAGACTTGCTGATGGTCACAGGAAGTCACAGAGACTGGTTTCCTGGAGAAAACTGGAATCTCACAGGTGGGATTCACCTGCTGTAACATATAGAGGTTGCTAGTCCCAGTCTACACCAGTCACTGCAGTTTCTCCACACAATCAATAGAGAAAACTAAATTGTGAGAGACATGGATGTCACCTTCGCACTGGTGTTAAAGGGCACCTGGCAAGACTTGCTCAGGCACAGGTTCTTAGATCAGACCTCAGAGCTGACTTAGTGATATCTAAAGCCTAGGATTAAATACTTTTTCAACACAAGACTTCTAGAGGAAATCAAGGCTGAAAGAGATGAGCGATCAACAGCAATGTATAATTTCCCACTTTAAAACTGCCTCGGTACCACAGAATTGGAAAGCACTAAATATGATCCAACTTTTTAAAAAGAGCTCTTTAGCAGGTGAGAGAGCAGCACACACCAGTGGGTCTGGCTGAAATTACTCTAAAGAAGGGCAGAAATGTACATACAGGTAATTATGATATGTGCGAGAAATAGCAAAACCAAAAGTATGTGTTCACAATTTATTAGGATTTTTTTTTTGAAAAATACAAGTGTGGGAGTGAGAAAGACCTACTAACGCTCTCCTTGGATTTCCACAGCCCTTCCAGGATGGATCCCCCCAGAAATAGCTGAAGAAATGCTGCCACCGTGGGATAAAATGCTGGTCCTGGCACAAATAGAGAGCTACTTAAAAGGTGAGAAAATGACATATCAGCAGAGGGGGATCAGCAGTGGCTCAGGGTACTTGTAGATGATCTGAAAGGACCATGATTGGTGAGATGATAGGGCTGACGACATTAAGTGATTCAGGATTGAAAAGAAGGTCGACTGCAAAACATTGCAGATAAATCTGCCAACATGGACTAGATGAGAAAACGACAGCTGAAATTTGGCATAGGGAAACACAGAATTACACAAGATATGGAAAAGAGCCCTGCATTTACATCCATAATGTTTGAGGTAGCTATTACTGCTCAGGAAAGAGTTCTTGAAGTCAGTGGACCAAAAGAGATGTAGGGTTTTATAAGAGATGGTCCTATGGAAATATTAACTCAATCAGAGAGAAAGGAAATTGATGAGGGAAAGGAAAAAAGAGCAACCTTGAAAACAGTCATGCCATTGTATGAATCACTGGTGTATCTGCATGCTGAGCATGGAGCCATCCCCTCAGAAAGGCTACTATAGTGTTGGAAAAGGTTCAGAGAAGGTAACATGTATGATCAGAAGTCTGGAATAAGGAGCACAGTTCCATTTATTAAAAAAAAAAGAAATCTGTGAGGGGTAAATAATGCAGATTTGGGAGTGAACTGGAGAGGATAAACGGAGAGCTTTTCACTTCAGTATGGGAAACAAGGGGCTGGGATGTTAGTGGTAGATTCAAAATCATCAGAAGATAAACTACAGACTCTCCATCACCAAATGCTGCAAATAACCAAATGCATGGCTGAAAAAGCTATTCAAAACCATGAGATACAAGGATACCATCCTTTCCCATAAGGTCCCTGGGCTGCAAATCACTAGAGCCTTCAAGGACATATTGGAGAGGGATCCCTGTTCTTCCTCTCTTTGTATCCTCTTCTGCATCTGCAGTGGCTACTGTTTGGAGCAGAAACATCCTATGGTTGTGCACTGACCTTACAATGCCTTGTCTCCAGAAAAACTGTTCAAACACAAAATCTGAAACTGCTGCAGGTAGCGAAGGAAAATAATTGTCAATCATATAATTTCACAGAAACTGAATCTATCTCCAGAAAGAGTTGAATACTTTTTTTTTTTTTTCAGGAGGGCATGTCATATTAAACTATTTTGTACATATTTGATGTCTTCTACTACTCTAAGAGGCTTCTAGATTAACTTAACAGTTATTTATTCTAGAGATAAAAGTGAGAGGAAGGCTGATTTTTAACATTTGAATATCATTTACTGTCTAGGATATGCATCAGGAGAAATGATTAGGTATGGACTTAAAGAGTTGTAGAATTTGAGCCTAAAGGTCATTGAAAGATGCCTACATAAAAGTAACTCCAGTGTGCAGCCATGCAGGCAGCCTGCACAGAAGATAAAGTACAGCTTTTGGTAACTGCTTCTCCAATTACTCGCTGAGATAGAAACATCCCCTCAGAATAAAATCTAGATCCTGGGTAGATGTTGCCTTTGTGTTGCACTGGAGGTTCACATTCAGTATGTTTCCATACTTTTCAGAGTTAATGATTTCCAGGTTCCCCCTTTTGTCTTCCCCCAATCCCACCATCTGCTCATCATGATCTGCACTCCTGGGTTTTAAATGGATAGTCTTGAACAGTCTTGAATTGTCAACTCTTTAACCAGATCATTAATCTATGTGCAAATTCACATCACAAACTTTGCACTTACAAGTATTTTTCAAGGAATACTTTTATGAAATATTCACAGACTATTGAACCATTCTGCCTTTGTTACTCACATTTATTACGTGTGGATGTTGCATCTCCTGCTTTTCTATATAAACTCCAAAGAAAGCTAAGCTACACTTCCCACACAACTACTCTTCCTTTGCCCCCAGAGCCTTACCAGGTTTGGGGTTCGGTTTGTTTTTAAACGTATATAAACATACAAATGTCTAGGGATATCCCTATCCCTTGTAAGAAGAGATGCAGCTAGAGATCAAACTCACTTTCTCACTTTGGCCTAGGAGCAAACACTTTTTGTAGGGAAGTTGCCTGTTTTTATCATGGCTGATACCCTTTCAGGACTTCCCTTGGCTTTGCTTTGCTTTGCACAGGTTTCTCTCCCCAGGGAACGCAGATCCCACTGAAGTATGTCACATTCAGTCTTTGAGGCTTTCCATGTGTTTTCTTCCTGGTTTTATGCCAGCAATTTACCTTCATGAAAACGAGAGGAAGATTTGATTTTCAAAGTGCATCTTTGAGGAACTATAAGCTGCTGACAGAGCAACAGGGCTGTCACTTGCCAAACAACCCGGTTTGTACCTTCTTTTGATCCCTTTACTACTATCAGAAAATTGGTCAGGGATATCGGGTCCAGGATATCAGGAAAGCAAGCAGAAATACAAAGTTACAGCCCTTCTCTTTGGAGCACACTTCTCTTCATCACAGATTTGGGCACAAACTGGGGGGGAGAGAAGGTGTGTTTAAGCTGCTGGGTCTCAAATTAGGGAAGAAGAAGAGGAACCATCATTCTGAGGACTTGAGTCATGTTTTGACATTTGATGCTTCTCCATATCCAATCACCAGATTTCATTGTTTTCCCTGCTGTTTCTCCATCAGCAGCATCTTCTGCACACTCTCAGGCTGCCAAGTGAGGCTGTGCCTGTGATGGAACAGAGAAGTTGTCCCCAGGACAGGTGCTTTCAGCATAGGAAGATCAGGCTTGAAAGGGCACTCCTCCTGTGTGCAGGAGCTCAAAACCCTCTGAGCAAATACTGAAGCATGATGTGGGAAGCATCTTCCTACTCTTAGTCTCTCCCAAACAGGCCACAGATACTGAGGGAAGAGCCTCTGAGGAGGCAGGACTAGAGACAGTTTATAAAGATGCTTCCGACCTTTGAGACAGGACTTCATTGTCATAATTTTAAGTAGGCATTAGATTTTGAACAACTTTGCTGCTTGGGTGATTGGCACTGGCTTCCAAAAATTGGTTGATGGCACAAAATAATTGAGCCCATGAAGATCAGGAGCCCAGGTAGCGCTTGGGCCAGCAGGAGGCTGGTTCAGGCAGGTGTAGGACAAGGCTATTGATACATCAGTACTATTTGCATCAACAAAAGACTGGGGGGGTTGGTGGAGCCATTATCACAGAGAAGTGAAAAGAAAGAGTTTCCCAGTGGCCAGAAAGGCTACTACTTCTAGGAAGGGGCCAGGCTTTGTACAGTCACATTCTGCTCATGTGCAGACCACTAAGCACTTGGCAAAGAAAGAAGAGGGAAGAGGAAAGCAGTTTCCCAAGATCTCCAATCACTGCAGAGCCCGGAGCGTGAATAGATGCAAGATTTGCTCATTTCCAGCCCCATGCTCTTTGCATCCACCCTATGAATGGCAAATGCACCAACAGTTTTTAATAAAAATAGCCTAATAAAAACAATAGGCAATGAAGTCTTGACAGAATGCTCTCAATCTCCTCAGAAGGACTCCACAGCTTGCTTTGCACACACATACAGCATGGGATGGTCAAGAGGATCTGTGTATTCATCCATCCAGTGGATACTGGATGCTCTGCTTATGGCTATGGATGAGCAGTCACAGGCCAGAAAGTGGCTCCTGTTCCACACTGCCTGTGCCAGCCAGGAGCAGGAGCCCAGGAACCCCTGAGGAGCCGGTGGCAGCACGGGGTGAGGAAAGCAGGCAGTGTTCATCAGTCCCATTCATCAGATCATCTAGTCCAACCGTCTGACAAAAACTGTCACTAAACCACATCTGTAAGTACTATGTCTGCCCGCCTTTTAAATCCCTCCAGGGATGGTGACTCCACCACCTCCCTGGGCAGCCTGTTCCAAGTCTTGACAACCTTTTCAGTGAAGAAATTTTTCCTAATATCCATCTTAAACTTCCCCTGGTACAATTTGAAGCCATTTCCTTGTCCTGTTCCTTGGGAGAAGAGACCGACCCCCCCTGGCTACACCCTCCTTTCAGGGAGTTGTAGAGAACGATGAGGTCTCCCCTCAGCCTCCTCTTCCCCAGACTGAACACCCCCAGCT
>JAOTQQ010000002.1:27018214-27031452 GCA_026546715.1 Gallinago undulata | reverse complement strand
TTGTTTTTTTTTAATGTGGTTGGACTCGATGATCTCAGAGGTCCCTTCCAACCACTAAGATTCTGTGATTCTGTGATTCTTTACGTTTCTCAGCCAAAATTCTGCTGACCCATATTGGCCCAGCCTGTGGCTCTGGAAGCTTCCACCATTCTGAATAGCATCATTCTCCAATTTTTGTTGCGTTTCTGACAGCCTAAATATTTTTTTTAGAAGTATGAAGAGAGAGGAACTTTGAAGAGTTCAGCTAACTTTGTCACCTTCTTCAACTTGAACTATTTTGGGAACTGAAGTGATTTTAGATACACCCTCTTGGGGTATCCCTTGAGCATGGAAACTCTCCTACCAAGTTTTGATGTCCCTTTTACCCCTGTGCCTTTCTCTGACAAATACATCCTACCTAAACTCACCTGAAAAAATACCCATTTACATTGTCTTCTATGGCAACTGATCCTAAGAATAAGACTTTTAATGTGCCCTTGTACTTCTCTTGCTCTGCTGACAGTTCTATTTCTGAAGACAGCACTCAGCTAAGTAGAAATTCAGTCCTCAGCTGCTGTTTTGAGGATCAGCTTCTCTTTTCAGGTCTCTTCCAGGTGATTTTATGACCATGAACTAGATCTGAATTCCTTCCAAAATAAAGATGCTTCCTGTATCTCCTCATCACCATCTGAATATTAGCTCTGCTATATAGTTTGCCTACAGCTGCCCTTTTCTTGGAAACCACCTTGAATTGTCCAGACAGCCCAAGTGTTGGAGAGATGAACTGTAGGAGGATGGGCACTGGCATTTCAGTCATTTGGACATTTTTACTATTAATCTCTCTGCAGTGCTGGCAGCCAATGGAAAAACTGGTGCCTCTTATTACTGTCAGCTCGAGAAGGAGTTTCACTGCATTATGTAAAGGTGCCCTACATCCCAGGGGGAAACAAAAAGCCTTTGGTTTGTTCTATTAGGCTGACACCACACAGTAACCTGGATTGAAATTGATGGAATCAGACTTGTAGTGTCATATCTGCTGATTATCTAGATAGAAAGAATATTGGCTGACACTGAACCTGGCACAAACCTTCCTTTCAATTTGATGTTCTAGCTAGAAGGGAACAGAAAGCCATCTAGCATGATTCTTCCAGTAGGGTTGTTGCAAATGATGGATGCTCTAGGGGTAAATGGAGATGAAGAAGAGAGAAGAAAAAACCAGCCATAGATAAATTAAAAGGAAGTGGGGAGATTGCAAAATGAGTCCTTCTGTGGTGACAGTGGCATATTTAGAAAAGCAAGATTGTTTGAAAGGCCATCTGTCTGTATGTTTGTTAGGTGTTAGAAGTTCTTCTGGTTGAATTGTAGTGGATGTGTTTGTGTGTATCGATTCCTAAACTGATTCTACATTACGGATAGACCTGCTTGATGCTGCTCAATGGGCAATTGCATTGGGCATGAAGAGAAGTTCTTTCATGGTGCCTCATTGTTCTCTCTTCTTTTCTCTTGTAAGTCATCTGGAGCCTTTCTCTTTGACGTTGTGATTTCAGTGTGGGGGGTCTTCTGCTGCAGGACCTTGTAGAGGATGAGATCCCTCTAGAGGGACATTATTCCCCCTTCTGCATGTTGGACAGGGTGGGGTATGAGAATAGCTCTTCTCTCCACCACCTTCCAGTGCCACTTCAGCAGCAGCACACCAGACTCAGCATTCAGTGGGTCTGCAGTCACAGAAGGGCTGTCCTGGAGACCACCTCCTAGAGCAAGTACGACTGGCCAAGGGGTCTGAGTGGCCTTCTGGTTCCTGCATTCCTGCACCTCTCCAATGATGTGATATGGCTCTTCTTGGCTCTGTAGTTGGACTTGTCTACAGCAGGACAATCCTGCAGCAAGGAATCCATGCCTGAAGTGATAACAGACTGTGAAGAGATGTGTCTATAGCTATGGTATATATGCCTATCGCTCTGGGATTTATTTTTTTAGCTGTATGCATCTTGGTTGGGGAGTATGTGTTTGATGTATGAAGTCAGTGATGAGGAGTGAAGAATGTGTTTTGAGTGGTGTGTTCAAGTGTCTTGTATAAATCTTTCTAAAGCTGTAGACACCGTTTGCATCTGCACACAATGCATGCAGGGCGGGGAGGATTGTCTCCAACGCCTGTGTGGGAGCTGATGGAGGGCTTCTCTCTCTGACCACTGGTGGTCACGCGCCTCCTTGCGTGAGTCTTTCTCTCTTATGATTGTATGAAGAGCAAGGATGAACAGATCATTGTGTGTGTGATGGTTGTGTGTTTGCAATAGGTGTATGTCCTCCTATCAGGAGCACACAAACATGTTTAGTGTGTGTGGTCTGTTTTTAAGATAAAGCTGTCCAAGGCTGACAGTATAACTTACACTTTGCTTTGTCAGGAAAGGATTCTTAGTCCCAGCCCATGACTAGAATCATAAAAAGAAAAATTCACAGGATTTCAGAACACATTTATCATCTGATATATAAAATGCTCTTTAATCATTTATGGCCAGCGTTTCACAGGGACTATATAATACAACTATTTCAGAACAACAACAAAGAAAAGTACAAACAGAGCTATAGGCTCTGGCCTCTAGCAGTAAAGGCAGAACTGTGTTATTTTTTCCAGCCCTCTCTTCATGCAGTTTCACGGGGAGACAGGGTACTCTTGTCTTTTCAGGGTGCCTTTCTGCTACAACAAAGAAATCTTGAATACTTAGTTGGGTGTATCCAAACAACTCAGCTAAGAAGTTGAAAATACTGTCTTTTTATGCTTGTGTCAACAATAAATTAGTTAACTTCTTAATTTAAAGATTATTGGCCATTATTGCAAGTCATGTCCAAGTCTTTATGTAACTTCAAATGAAATTCAGTGCTGTTGCTGAAGCAGGAAAGTGCTGTTCAGAACGACTAAGTACACCAGTAGTCCACAGCACGTGACTACAAGTGCAATAAGGATCTTCTCACTGGGAGCTGTAACATCCAAATCCAGCCTCATAATTAAATGAGTGGAGCTGGGACAAGCTCTGGATCTGCTGTGTAACCATTTGCCATGTGATGCCATTTAAGTTATAACGTCTGTGAATAAAGTCTTGATGAATGATTCTTTGTACTAGTTCTGCATCGTAAGAAAAGATGAGGTGGATGACTGAACAGATTTGCTGGAAACCAAAAAATTTCTCACTTTCCTCCTCCGTTCGCCCCGTTTCTCTTCCCTTTTTATTGCAGCACTCAGATTGCAGAATGACAGCCTAACAAATTCATTCGCAAGCTGCAGCAGCTATTGGGCTATTGATTTTCACTGTGCTGAGAAGATGGGAACATTCTGCAGCGTGAGTTGTGGTTTGAGGTTGACTTTTTTTCTCCCCACTAAGACACTTTTGGGCTTGGTTCCAAGGTGAGCCTGTTAGCATCACATCTTTACAAAGTCCTGCTGCAGGACTATGGAGTAAAGCTGTTGGGTAAAACACCAGGAAGAATAAAAGGATTAGAATCTCATTTCTAGCTCTATAACCATCATTCTGGGCAGCCTTGCTTGAGTCACCAGTGCTTTGTTTTCCTCAAAATACAAAACTGTAATAAAAATACCTCTGTGCCCCAAGTTGTCCTCTTGAAAAACTGATAGCTATGAAACACATTTGGATCCTTGGATGAAATGTCTTAAGTGGGCTGTATGAGAGTAGAAGAGCTGAACTGCAAGTTTATGTGTGTGCTGCCATTTTCTTTGTAAGGCCAAAATGCTGCTGTTTCCTGCTACTGCAGTGTAAGAGACAAATAATTGCACTGTACATATTTCATCTTTCAGGGGGAAGGATGCCTGCAGTCGAGAGATTGTCACTTTACGGATAATACTATTGATATCTTTCCATGTTCCCATGCTGATTCTTTTCCGTTTGTCACCTTTCCACCTGTGACGGTCTTATCTTTTCCCCAGTGACAAAATTTGCCTTCCTTTGACGCTCCTTGGCAATTCTTGCCCTGACATGTACCACACTGACAGCCACCAGATCCCTGTTGGGTTTGACAGAGCAAAAGAGACACATGCACAACACCTGCATCACCATGATCTATTTTTCAGCCATGTCAATTTTTCCTAGGTAGCAGGGATAAAGGGAATGTTCTTGGCTAACAAGAAGATCGACAACCAAGTGAAAACTTTCATCACTTACAATAAAGGGAGAGACTGGAGTTTGTTGCAGGCTCCGGACACTGATCTGAGAGGAAACCCTATTCACTGTCTCTTAGTAAGTACCTGGGAGGGGAAACTTGGGGGGCGGTAACATCCCAGAACTGTTTTATTTCTACCAGATGATACGAGAGGGGGTGGGGGGCAGCTCCTCTCTCCATGTGGTACAACTCAAGGAAGGAATGCTGCATTTTAAAAGTGCGGTACATCAGGCTTGGGCTGCCAGGTGGTATTGCAAGAGCTGACATTGTAATTTAACTTAATTTAATTTCTGGAACAAAAGGAAGCATCATAGATCAACTTCCTTCTGCACAACCCCTTAACCAGCAGATGATGCTGGATGCCGTTTCTGCGCAGTCGATTCTATGGACACTAGATGGGAGGAGTGAGCTGTTGTAGCTCAGGAGCTTTCAGGGACCTAATAGCTTGAGACAGGTTTAAACGAAAGGGGAGCTCTGATTTCTTTCAGGCCGGTCTGTTGGCAGAATTAATATTTATAATTTTCTCCTTGAGCTCAGAAGCGAGAATCGATGTATTCATCCGAATATATGCATAGCTATGTGTTTTGTGTATATATTGTACTTGTCTCTGTACTTACTGAGATAGATCAACATATAGGTAAGTCTTTAATCATCATTATATACAAACAGTTCCCAAGAATGAAAGTGAAATATAAGTGGTGGGAATACAATTGGAGATCTCTGTCAAATTGCAAAACTTAGACTGATCGTGACATATTTTTCAGCATATATAATCTATAATACTCAGAACCTCAACCTTTGAGATTCTCAGTAGCTTTTATATTACACAAATTCTGACATGGTTCCAGGCAGAATCAGGGGCACTATTTAGACTGCTCTTCCTCCTTCCATCCTATGCATGTTATTTTCCATCAGAAAAAGAATAATAATATGATGTTTCTCATTTTGAGGCTGTAAATTTGTTAGAATCTGAATCAGCGTTATATTTTGTGCAGTGTGGTACGTAGCTCAATGCTGCACTAATCTCTTAACTGAACCCCATGCATTATTGCAAGAGCAAAGAATAAATAACTTGATATTTGAAGCTGTTCAAATAATTGATTTTTGGATTGAGCCAAAATGCAAGCCTTTCATTTTCTCTCCAGTTTGGAAAAAATAAATAAAGAGGACTGAGGGTCAAACTGAAGAGTTATTTCAGAGCATGACTAAATTTGTTTTTGGGGTTTTTTTCTTCTTTCTAGTTTTCAAAAATTGTAACTAAGGGCATTTTAAAATTAAATCTTTCTGTAAGGTGAAACCCAGAAAGATGGCATTCAGAAAACTTTGCAGACATAAAACAATTTAATTTTTTGTAAGGGGTAGGTGTAGAAGCCTTTACATTTCAAATATATTGTAATCTAATTTTAACCCAAGTGAACATAGTTGGTAAAAAAACCCCACACTTTACTTTTTCAAATTATGACCTATTTTATCAGAAACATGATATTTTTATTATATGTTATGATAGTATTGTATTTTGGGGGTCCAGCAAGGCAGAAGAAATAAAAAACACATGGACAAATAACAGAATCAAAGTAAACTCTGTCCTTTTTCCGTAAATTTGAAGTGTGAGTTGTGAGAAAAGGTCGTTCTTTGTATTGTCATGCACTGATCGAGAGAGATCTGACTTGCCATTGTGATTATAAATGAGCCAGAGGTTCTGCTCCGTGGGTTCCTTATGGAACCGTCATTTGCAGGAATTATGTATTTTATATACCAGAGTATGCTGCCATTGCAGGACTGGATGGTTCGTATGGACAGAAGGGATTATGGCTCCCTGAAGCCTTCCCATTCATACTGTATCTGCCTCTATATTCATGGGCACCTGAGAACACAGTCAGTTTCATTTAAAATTAAATCAGATATGCCTGGACAAGCTGGAATTCCCTTGAGGATGGTAAACTTGAACCAGCCAGGGAGGGATCATGAGCAGGAGCAGAAGTGTGGATGCTTTTAAGGACACAGTGAGAACTGCCCCAGAGAAACTCTTGGTTCCCTGTGGATTGTGTTTACATCCTTGTAGCTCCACTGTACACAAACCATTTAAACACTGGTTTGTTTTTATTTTGTTCTCTGTGGAACAATGTAGTTGCCTTAGGAATTGATTTCTCCTGTGCAAGTTCGATGTAGGCTTGTCACTCTGTTTTCACTGGAAAGCAACTACTTCTTTAAATGCTCTGTGACTTGGCCTGGGGTAGGCATCTCAGGTCCATGGGCATCTGTTGGAATCAGTCCGTGATTTCAGGATGGTAGGGGACAAATCCTCAATGGACTAAAACCATGTAGCTTAGTCTTTGCCCTTCCAGGAGAATGGGAAGGAATTTAATTGTCAGCCCTTCCCCAAGATAAGGCCAGAAGAATGCTGAGCCGCATTTATTTTTCCTCTTCCCTTAGTATCAGGTAAACCAGGCAAGAGGCCTTTTTTTATTGTCTGAGCACTCCTTGGTGCTAATGGAATGGTGGTAGAGCAGGAATCATCAGCTGAGTACACAGGGTCTCAGGTGGTCGATTTGCAAGAAAGTAGGTAGATGAAATCTGACTAAACTGACTTGTTAGATCTTTTACAGGAACATGCAATCTGCCCGCAAGAGAAAAGGAGGCTAGCTGAACAGAAGATGCACCAAAACCACAAATTAAAATAACTATCTTGCAAGAGAGAGACAAATTATTTAAAAAATTTGATTTGAGCTTCGCACTTAAAGGTGGGGGAAAGTGAAGGCAGAATATAGAATACAAGAATTCAAGAAATGATAGAAAAAAGACCACAGGAGTTGGGAGTGGTAGGAAAATTTTTGAAGCAAAAGCACTGGAAATGTACATGCCTGGAAATGTCAGGGATCCATAAAGACATTCTGCTGAGGGAAAAAGTGGAGAAAATTGCTCCGAGGCAATTCTGTTCCTTGTCAATGTGACATAGCTTTAGTATTTAAACAGTTCACAAGTTCCACTCACCTCTTTAACCACACTCTGTCTGCTCTCGCATCACCAGAAGTTTTACCTCCTTACATCAGTTGCTCCTTTTCCTTCTACATGACTATTCCTGGCATGATCCCACTTCTCCTTATGGCATTGCTAAGTGAATTCTGAACAGTCCGTTGTACATCTAGCTTAGCTCCCATCCTTACCCCATAGCAGATACTGATGCTTTCAGCATTAGTGTCTGTAGCCTGAGACACAGCACTGACGCAAGTTCCAGCTTGTTGGCAGAATGGGGTTTGCCCTTTCCCAGAGTAACAGGACCTGCGAGTGCTACGGCACGTCCTCTGTGCATCTGGTCTTTAAAACTAAACTGAGGCAGAGTTTAATGCAGAAATGAGTACATAGCAGTGAAGTTGGCAACTAAAGAGGATAAGAAGGAATCTGGTTGGAACACAAGGCAAGCCAGACGGAACCATCCCTCTACTGACACTACGCTCGAGGTGTTTTTTCAAAGCAGCTCCAATAATTTCTTTGCCATTTTTGTGAGATGACTCTGAATAATGAGGATGGAGGAAAGCAAGGAAATCCCATCTAATCCCAGGGTTTTATTTTTCTTGTTTATACCACTTGTTTTCTATGCTGAATGTACTTATTCTTCATAAAATAGCTGCCAAGGTATTATATCCCAAAGATGCTGGTTTTGTTTGATACTTATCTTGTGCTGTGAAGTGGTTAACTGAAGAGCAATTCTGTCTTCAAGTTATGGACATCTGTCTAGGATGGTTAATCAATTAGCTTCCAAGGATGGTCCTGTGGTTAAAACACTGGGCTGAGTCTCAGGAGAATCTTGATTCAATTTTTAGGCCCATCTCCAATTTCCTGCGTGACCTTGGGCAAGTCATTTATTTTCTCTGTGCCTCTCTTCCCCAGACATCTGTTTATTCCCTCCCACATCTTGTTTGTCTTGTCTATATGGATTATAAGGATTTCAGGACAAAGACCCATTTCACGTAAGGGAGGGCATTCACACCATCTGCTGCAGAATAATTTAAGCATCTAACTGAGGTGTTTTGAATATCTCTCCTGGAAGTGTTCCTCTCTTCATTGCTCCTTGCTATTGCAGGTGAGCAAATACTGTGACTACATCCAGGTTTGTGAATGGTGTCCACCATCATCCTTGTGTTGTAATACTTTACCCCGCTCCTAATCAGGGACAGTCAGTAATAGCTGGTTTGTTTGTGTCGTGCCATTGGAGACTGTTCAGGTGGGCTTTGCAGAACAGCCAAGGAGTGGGTTTGTAGGTATTTATGAGAAATTTCACTAAAGACTGATGAGCCTTCTGAGAGGGGAGCATAAAAATGCTGTCTTGAAAATATTAGAAAGCAAATGATGGAACTCCAGTATGGTTGTAAGAACTATCTCAGTGAGCAGAGCAATGATCTATGCCACTTGTGCTTCATCTTCTGCCTAGGCTGTAAATGCTCCATGGCAATAGGTGTCTGCCCCTTGGTGTCTACTGAGTGTAGCTGGGTACTAGGTAATGAAATGGAACCCAAAATTGGTGATTCTGATTATAATAATGATTTCAGTAGCCTGTTGGTAACAAGAAGGATAAAGACAATTGATGGAAATTCTGAAAAACAAATCTGAGATGTCTGTGTATCAGTTATGCTGTGGGAGCTAGAGGAGGAACACTAAGTAAGATGGAAGACAAACCAGTCTGGAAAAATATTTGCCAATGAACTATATAAGGCTACAGATGGAGAAGGTGTACGTCAGGGATGGAGAAGACAATGCTGCTACAGTAAGGACATGAGATGGCCATAGGCAATAACTTCAGGTGTTTGGTTCAAGTGGAGAGGCTGGGTTTTGTACCATACCCACATGTCACTAGAGACTGTAAGCTTTACTGCATTTCAAGTCCTACCGCTAAAAGTACCATCTCTGTTTAGACAGGTGACCTGGCTTTTAGTATTTGAGATATATATTCCATTTCTATGTGCTATATCTGTGAAATGAGACAAATTTGAAAGAAGTCCTCTGGTAGCACAAAGATTTGAATCTAAGAGGTCTAATCTCTGTCGGAGTGGGGAATGGGCTGAGTTGCTGCCATTAGCTACTGGCTTCAAAATGCTGAAGTTGAGCTTAGAGTATGGTAGTTTTAAAAATATGTTCTGTATTTAGTCTTTTCACAACGTATAAAAATGTGAAAGGAAAGAATTCATGCTTTTGCAATGCTTTTCCACTTCCTGCATGCATGTCAGCTCGATTTGGTTTCCACTCCCTCCCTGCGCCCTGAGGCTGCTCCAGCCCTCGCAAGGCTGTCAGGTAGAGTTAGGCTGCTCAGTACGTTCCACTTGGCAGGTTGTGTTCCCTTCTGCACCACCCTGTGTCCCCTTTTCCTGCCTCACATAAGCGAGAGCTCCCATCTCTCCTCACCACCCTCATTCACCTTTCCCAAACCCCCCTGCCGTTCTCCACAGGGAGATTTTCATTTCAGAGTCATAGACAACTACCTCGAGATGCGATGGATCACTGGTCTTCCTCCAGTGACCCTGTGGGGCTATAGCTTTCCTGCTGAGGAAGCCTACAGAATTTTAGGGGCTGCAGACCTAACCTTTAGGCAGCTGATATTAGACAAAAAGACCTGTCTCCTCGGAGCCTGACGGTCCTTCTGCGTAGCTTCTTCTGCTCATCTTAGAGACATGCAAGCTGAAGCATGTGTTTGTGTTCCTGTGTGATGTCCCCCTCAACTGGGTCAGTTTGCTTCAGGTTTTCTTGCCAGTATTTTTTCACCTTCCTTCACTTAGCATGTTTCATGAAGGGCTCTTCATGGAGTTTGGAATTAAAAAATACTGAAAATGCAGTAAATCAGAAGTTTTCAGAAATTATCACACTACAGATTTGGGCAATTACTACAAGGGAATTGTAATGGCAACTGTGGAAATCTGCCTGTCTGTCTTACCTTCTTGCTCAGCTGATTTATTCTGTATCATTCCTGTCTTTTCTGACTACCTGACATACAAAATCAATAACAAATAGGCGGAGTTTCCATGGATGTATTTGTATTGAAATCTCAAAGGTCACATCCAGATGGGGCGATGAAGCATTGATTTAAAAAGCTTTTAAACTAACGGTTTCCCGTCCTGGCATTTCTTCTTAGAGCAGTGCAGAACAGAGTCATGCGTCAAAAAATACTCACTCAAGAAATGGTATGACACTATCTGAATTAAGTTGTTTCTCATGGCTAATTAGTGGTGACTCAGCACCAGATGGATAAGACTATATTGCTTCTTGTTGTAGAGATAGTTTGGGCACTGCTGCTCCGGGAGTCACTTCATCCTGTCTGCAGCCTTGCTTGCTTCTCAAGAGGGCTAGGAGCCATGGAAGCCAGGTGGTCCTTACCACTACCTGCCCTTGCAAGCCTTATTGCTTCCTTTGTGGGTACAGTCTCAAAGATCTTGTCCTTGTGAGAGGGTTTCAGTCTAGTGAATCAGTTTCCCAGTGGGAACAGGTTGCATTTGGAAATGATAACATAGCAAAACCTCTCACAACAGAAGCAGGACAGTGGCTGTGTCTTTCTAAGGGTGACTGAATGCAGCAATTAGGAATTAATCCAGAAAGACACTGTATATTTCTAAGCATGTAAAATGGGAGCATGAGTTTGATGTTGTGTCTGCTTTTTACTTTTATTTCCCCTTTCTCCATAGCCCTATTGCTCCCTCCACCTTCACCTGAAGGTCTCAGAGAATCCCTATACCTCCGGAAACATCGCCAGCCGGGACACTGCCCCCAGTATTATTGTAGCTTCAGGTATGAAACCTTCAAAGTTTGCCTGTGTATGATGTGAAAACACTTGAATTTGTCGCGGGTATGGAGGATGTTGAGTGGCTTGTGGGGCTTCACACCACCAGTACTGGGAAGGAAGGTAGGCTATCAAATAGAAGTCCTTATGGCCCTTCCACTTGTTGTATGTTTTTACGGAAACTGCCTTCAAGACCAAGATCACACCTAGTCCTGTACTCCTGTGAACATAAGATTCAAATCAGGGCATTTCACTTACATATGGAGGTGTGGAGAGCTGTATGGTTTGGATCTTTTATACATATATATTTTTTCATCAAACTCAATGTCTTTCCCTTCCCTTCTTCCCACTCTTTCTCTTCCCAAAAGTCGAAGTTCTGTAATTGCAAAAGGTAAATAAAAACATTTACTCCCCTGCTTTGCTAACTCTACTGTTTCTTAGAGTGGTGCCTCACTAATCAATGCTCGTCTTACAGGTAATATAGGCACGGAACTATCAGACAATGACATCAGCATGTTTGTTTCTTCTGATGCTGGAAACACTTGGAGACAGGTAAATGACCCAGAATCACAGGTTTAAATAGTAATTATAGGAAATGGTCATAAAAGTAGATTCAAACTGTTACTTCATTTTTGTTTCTTTTGGTTCAGAGTAGCTTTTTGCAAATCCTTACAGAAGGGTGAACATTTTCTAATCTACCCCGTCTAAGAGGTAGAGAGATGCTCAAATAAAGACTGAATATGACATTAGATTTCATCTAACAGAAAATTATTTTTATAATTCTCCACAGTATGACTTCAGTTTAACCCTGTCACAAAGAGAACAAATGAAAATATGAACACTAGGGGGAGAGGAGAGAATGTGTTTCCTTTTACTGTTGTACATCCCTTGTACTGACCAAACCATTTTTCTTTGTCCATGATTATGTTTTCCCTTAGAAGATGCGGTCTGCAGAGATTCAGTGGTCACACTGGTCTGCTCTGTGTGGGACTCATCTCACCTAAGATGAGTTGCCCAAAGTTCAGTGTCCATATAAACGGATTATTTTGCTTTGCTCTTAAGCTTATGGAGAAAAAGACAGAATTCAGGTCATCCTGTTCCAAAGCTACTTCTCCACTAATTGTGGAAAGAGACTGGATGATTAAGTTAAATCAAGTTCCTAATATTTAGTGGAATCCCACCTGTTGTCAGAGTTTCACTACCTTTTAATGTGTTTATCTCAGAACAGGAAGTTCTATTATTCTTATTTTCTGGATGGGATATCAAGACATGGAGAGAGAGAGTGATTTTCCCAGACTGCAAATGCTGCTGTAGAAACTGGAGAGCAGATGTTTGCAGAAAGCTTGTACAAAAAAAAAGACACAGGAAAATAAAACAGTTTAAAATATTTGTTATTCCAAGAATCTAATAATTTTACAATATTTGACCAGCCCTTATTTTTCCATCTACTTATGTGAGATAAGGCCAAAAGCAAACACATGAAATTGTTCTTTAAACCAAAATCTGTCATTGAAAGGAGGGAAGTTGTTGTTCCTTGCAAAAGTTCATGTTCCTATCTTTCAGTCAAGCAGAGAGAGAATTCATTTTCCAAGGACCTGGAAAAGCTGGGGAAAAAAGATCCCAAGCCTTAAGCAATAAAAAACAAACCCAGGAACTGTCTCTGTACTTTTCTTCACAACTTCCTTAGCACATACCTGTTCTCTGTCATGATCACACTTAAAGAACTATGGTATTTTCTTCATACAAAGGGAACTAGATTTAAATATATGTGGTTTTTTGCCTTTCTTTTTTTCCCCCAAGATCTTTGAAGAAGAGCACAGTGTTCTGTACCTGGATCAGGGTGGAGTACTGGTCGCCATGAAACACACATCTCTGCCTATCAGACATCTCTGGTAATGACTCTGTGCTAAATGTCTGCTGTCCCTCTTTTCAGACGCCAGGAAATAGGCAGTTAGGCTGCATCCAGAGTTTTCTGTAGCTACAATCTAGAAAATATCTGAGAGGTATTTTATCAACGTATTTCCACAACTTTCCTGGTTTACCACAACTTTGCTTCTTGAGTTTGGTAATTTATTTAATATGTATCTGGATTGTGGCTTTGTCTCTTATTAAGTTCCCAAAGTACTCTTCAATAATTTTCAAAATTATTAATTAAATTGTCTTCTGTGTGGCAGGCAGCACTTTTGAACAAGAATTTTGTCGAATTTAAATGAATGAATTTAGGGTTATATAGCCAATTAGGCAAAAGTGCACTCTTGAGTTTGTATGAAAGGTAGAATGTAGCTTTGTGCTGTTTTGTATGATTTAGTTCCATGTCCATGCATGA
>JAOTQQ010000002.1:27005690-27018114 GCA_026546715.1 Gallinago undulata | reverse complement strand
GCACTCTTGAGTTTGTATGAAAGGTAGAATGTAGCTTTGTGCTGTTTTGTATGATTTAGTTCCATGTCCATGCATGATTTGGTTCCACAGATGTTGATGTGACAGTCAGTGTCATACCAATACGTGAAACACACAGACCCAAGTCTTAAGAAGTGGTGAGCAAGTAGTTCCAAGTTTTCAGTTAGGCCCACTGCAGGGAAGACTACTTACTGGTCAGAAGAGGCAAAGCTCTTGGTGCTCCAGAAACTTAACCTCCTTACAATATCTTATATTGGGGACACAAAAATAAGACGCATAAAAGCATTGATTATTTTTAAAAAATCCTAGGCTACGTTTTACCCTTAAAGCATCAATCACTAACATAAATTTATTAGTTTCTACCACTTAAGAATTGGCCATGGGTTAGTGGTATGATGTCAAACAAGCTTGATCAATGCTCTGATTTATGATGCTTCCCCCAAAAAATAGTCATTTAAAGGACTGAAAAGGCAGTATCCAAGAAAAGAAGCTTCTTCCTGCTTCTCCATAGCAGCTGTAGGGGACTAGAGAGTCTCTTCAAGTAAAGCCGGAGGAGAGTAAGGATAGAAGACACTAATTCTGCTTTCTCCACCAGGTTAAGCTTTGATGAAGGGAGGTCTTGGAGTAAGTACAGTTTCACATCCCTCCCACTGTTCGTTGATGGAGTTTTAGGGGAACCTGGAGAGGAAACTCTCATCATGACGTAAGTGAGCGTGTCGTCGTGCTGCTGCTGATGGGAAATGCACCGTAAATACCTCACACGGGTTCTCTGTAACATAACAACATTTCTGGTTGGGGACCAAACCAAGTACTGTTTGAAGCCAGGAGTAATGCAGTCTTCTGTTGCTAAATCATCAATGTTTACTTGTGATATGATTGAGGGAACAACAGTGTGGTTCCTTGCAAGTTGCAAAACCATTATCACTTAGGTTATCAGCAGGAAATCTGACTCCTCAAATTGAATGTTACTAAAAGCAGAAATACTCTTGACAGATGAGTATTTAAAAGAAAAATAGTGGGGTATTCTTATAGCTGTGTTTTTGCTGCTACTTTCTTTTTTTTTTGTAACTGAGACACAGAAAAATGAAGACATGAAAATGAATGACAAAATGTTGCCTGGAGCCTGACTCATGAAAAATTATGATTAGTTTCAATGTGATATGCTGAGTTCTGCATGGTGCATAAATCTGTATTCACTCTGCCAGAAACTGTGACATTTTACCTGAGTTCAGATTTGCAAAAACAGGAGGAAAATTCAGTTTCTGTCTGTAAAAAATGGGCTGACCTGTAATAAACAGAATATGTGGCTTGGAAACTAATCTGAGTTAATAGAGATATATGAAGAATGTTCCCTTCAGGTTCTGTTTTTAATTTCTGTGGAAGGGATTCCCAAAGCTTATAATTGAGATATCAAACTCCTATAGGTATAACTGTCTCCAGCCCTTTGTCAAAAGTCTTCTGTGTTTAGTTATTTTGGGGATTGATGTAAGTGGGAGTATCTTGATTCAAGGAATAAAAGCTACAGGCAGTTTTTGAGAGGGTTGTAGATATTTAACAGCCTAAGTTTTGCTTACACTGTGTCAGTCAAGGGAAAATCAGTAGGACTTGCACTCCTGAAGTAATTAATATTAAATTGTATAATCTTAAATTTGTGACTGTAGCTCCAACTACCAGACTCCATCTGATGCTAACTCTCACTGTATATTCTTTCTGATGTATTCTGTAGAGTGTTTGGACATTTCAGCCATCGCTCAGAGTGGCAGCTGGTGAAAGTAGACTACAAGTCCATTTTTGATCGGAGATGTGCAGAAGAGGACTACAGGCCTTGGCAACTGCATAGCCAGGTGAGAAACAAGGAGACTGGGATCTGACCTGATGTAGCTAATGGTCCTGTAGTTGAAGATCACCATGATCAAATGTCTTTTCCTGCTAGTTTGGTGTATCAGATTGGGTTGGTTTTGTTACCTGGGTGTATTGGCCTTAGATTGCACTCAGTGATTCCTGAAGGATCAACAACTGCCTTTTGTGTTTCGTTCCCCATGCAGGCAATTAGCTCAACCTATCCAGAGTTGAAGAATGCAACAAGGGCAGAAGCATTGCCACTAAGAGAGGCCTAAAGTCCTCCACTCTTATATCTCCCATCCAGTTTCCCTTTCCTTACTTCCTTTCTCTTCCTCCGTTCTTCTGTGTACTCAGAGTCAGCGTCTTAAGACACTTCTAGTTGCATTCACACTTTTTTCTCCAAATTCCTGCCCTCTTAGCCTCATTTGGTTCCATCCTTGTTCCATCTCTCTCAACAGTGGCACTTCTGCTGTGGGAGTCGGGTGCTTTATTCCCCAGTTTGCTGGATCCCCACACCCTGTCCCATGCATCCTGGATGCAGCTGCTGCATCACTCCCACAACTATGGCTTAAGTGCCCAGCAAGGTAAAGTGCTCCATACAGTGCCTGCACCTGCCTTGGGGCACCTTCCCACCTCTGCCAAGTTGGGCACAACAGCCTGTGTTATAGCAGGTTTGACTAAAATATGGCCCAAATTCTGTGGTTATGTAAACACCACAAGCTCCACTGAAGTCTAAAGTGAAACACCCATTTATATCATCAAAGGTTGTCTTGCCATATGTATCTTGCTGGGGAAGAATTTAATAATGAATATGAAATGAAAGTAGCTTGACTCAGCCTAGCTGCTCACACAAGGCACAACTCCGCACTAAAAATATCAGTTATGACTTAGATCTTTAGATGTTGAAAATCAGCACAGCCTCCTGGAAATTCATTTTACACCAGTTGCCATTTGGGCCCTTCTGTTTCATGGGCAAATCAAAGCCATGAAAAGTTTCTCTTTCTTACTGTGATTTTAAGAGCATAAAAGGTAACGAGACCTCGCTGTATTTTGTTCTTTACTTTCTTGTGCTTGCATAAGCAAAAATGCCGAGGAGTTTGCAGTATATCTTTGAGGATGTTGGCTTTGGAGCTTGCAGAACTATTTTTAGGAAGGCTGCTATGGACTCTTGCCTTTTGATTTGTTTTCCATTGAGATTACAAGGCTGAGCCTTGTTCCCTAGATAGAAATATTTAGCAGGGAGCTGAAGATAGAAGTGAAAAGACAAGGAACTTTTAGCAACCACATAGCAAGTCAAACCCTGTAAAACCTGAACTCACCGTCCGTGGAAAGTATTTACATATACGCATATTACCAATTTCTACTTAGCAAAATTATTGCCAAGGATATCAGACCAAAGAATAGTCCCGTTCTGTGTTCTCAGATTGCAGAGGGATCAGACTGTGTTTTCAGTTGCTGTGAAACCTAATCTATAAATGAGAAATGGGACTGGATCAATTGCTTATTGGCTTTGGAACAAATTCAGAACTGAATCAGATATATAAGTAACCCCAGATAATTTCTTAGCGTGTATTGGAAAAGCTGTTTTAGTTTCAGTTAAAGCTTCAGTAGCTTTAATTAGCTCCAGTGTACCGACATGGCATTTGACTTTCCATCCTCTTCCCTTGAGTCACAGCTCTCATTGCACAGGCTTGGAAAAACTGGGTGATACAAATAGCCTGGTGGGTGTCAGAGAAAGATATTTTTGGTTTTGTTTCCAGGGAGAAGCCTGCATCATGGGAGCAAAAAGGATCTACAGGAAGCGCAAGTCGGAGAAGAAATGCATGCAAGGAAAATACGCTGGGGCTATGACCTCGGAGCCATGCGTGTGCACAGAGGCAGACTTTGACTGGTGAGCAACGAGCACAAGAATTGTGTGTTCTCTACCACACCAATGCAGAGCTCACTAGAGAGGCTTTAGGCTTGCAGAGAGTAGAAATTAATAAACGTGTAAGTGGCCAAATAGGTTGCCCCCTCATAGTGCAGGTATGTAAAAAAAAAAAAAAAAAAAAAGGAAAAGTGGAATAGATACCTGTAATTTGCTAAAACTCCCACAGAATTGATGCTGAACAGGCCATTTTCAGGTCAGATCTGAGGTCTGTGCAGCATTAAGATGAAAGGTCCCTTTAGCACATCTAACTTCAGCAGCAACCTGGGTGGCTGCGGAAATAGTGCCTAAGACATATACAGTGTGCATAAAAATTAAAATAAATTCTTCGAACATACACACATATATATGTAAAAGTAAATATATGCATATGTAAAGTAAGCCATCAGCTTCTGGAAATCAAGTACTTTGGGAATTCCTGGATCATTTATTATATCTGGACCATCATTTTTTATAGTATCCAACAGACATTGACTTCATGATTTGGGTTAATCTTCTGAAGCCTTTTCTCCTCTGCTTTATGCTATGGGATATAGAGCCCACTGGTGAGTTATGAATGGTGTGATAAAATGTTCAGCTTCTAGTTTCACTTCAGGATTCCTGCTGACTCACAGCAATTTGCACAAAAAAGGCAGGGAACCGTATTATTGAAATCTCTCTATCACCTGTTTACTCCAAGACTCAGACAGACCTGAGTATCTCAGAAGAGAGAAATGGTTGGTCTCTGGCAGCGCTGATAAACCCCCTTCGTGCCACACTCAGCCAGATCTAAGCCACATTACTGATTACACCCAGAATCTATAACATGCAACCTGAAGAGGTTCTTTTCATAAATGTTTTGTTTCTTGCTGTATGAGTTCACTCCGAGACCATGGACATTTACAGCATTTCCCTTCTCATTCTCCCATATCCGTAGTTATGTTGATTTTTCTATATAAAATCACAGAATCACAGGAGACTTCCATGTGTTGAAAAAAAGTAAATTCTCTTGCACCATGTAAAAATGATGAGTGTACTTGAGCACTGGTTCTCTGAATATGGTTTCCTGATGATTTGCTCATCTTCCAGTAAGTTCTTTTGTAGGGAGAAGGTAGTTCAGTTCTGTGTATAGTTCATCATTTAGGTGCCGAAAGGTCCTGGATTTCAACCATTTAACATATCTCTACTAATGTAAAAAAAGATAGCAGCCAACCAGAATAAAAACATGAATAGAAAAGAGATTCCCTGAAGATTTTGACCCTCTAGTACAGCACGCAGTACAAAGCTGTGCAAGCGCATGCCCAGGCTCGAGGAATTAACTGCTGGGATTGACTCCCAGCCAATCTGTTAGTGTTTAAACCCCTTACGCTCCTAAGGGATGCACACTCACGAAACACTTCTGATAAAAATATACTTTCCTTCCAGAACTTCTCTTTATCTGAGAATGTATGTTTTTCTTTCATTAAAATTGATTGTGTGGTTTGCTACTACAAAACTTTGTTGCTAGGTACAGAACAAAAGTGCCACGGTGACATTTGCTTGGGGAAACATGCTTTTATTTCTTTTATGCTCAGTTTGAGGAAACTTTCTCCAAAAGGTCTGCTAGGTTGGGAGAGAACATCTAAGAGAAAGCTTGGATGGTTGGGGATGTACGCCAGACTTTCACAGTTCACACACCAACAAGACCCCTCGAATCTGTTCGAAGAGGTAGAAATAGGACTTTGTGAAAGTCATCTTGTTAAAAGTAGCCTGGGAATAATACTCTCAAAAAACCTGCAGGTCTCTGTGCTGAGCTGACTGATAGAAAGCCTTCCTGACCTAGGAGGGCCTTTCTCCTTCTGATGGTTTTGGTTTAGAGCAGACTGTTGTGATCCCCTCCAATTCACTCTCTGCTCTTGTTATTCCTTCAATCCTCAGATCTTTATCCATTTCAGCTTCCTTCCCCACCACCTCTGAGGGAAAAAGACTGAAACATTGCTTTAAGCATTGAGTTCAGAAATATTTACCAGCAATATTAATCACGTATGTATCTACTCAATACACTCAAGAGCATAGTTTTGCATAGACTTGCCAGAGAATCCACAGGGAATGGGAGACAGGGGTTTATCAAGGAAGGAAAAAAGAGATGACGAGAGAAAAAGCAATTCTGCTGGCTCTACTGAAGTTGTCAGCCTGGTTTTATTTTGCTAAGAAAGGCAGAGCTGTGGCTGCACAGTAGCATTCAGAGCGTGCCTGGTGGAACTCTGCACTGCCCGTGCACCCTGCAGAAGTTGGTCCAAAGAGACATTGAGAGGAAAATCAGTGAATGAATTCTTGCTCTGGAAGGATGTCCTCTGTGGGCTCCTTCCTGCAAAAAGAAGCGGCGCTTTCATCATCCTTATTCATGCCATTTCAGCAGTGCTCTGTTTCTCTTTTCACTGGGCAGGAGTCCTAATTGAGGGAGATTGAAGGGGACGTGTATCCCCCAGGCAGGGAGAAGCCCCCGTAGCTGACTGCATGTGATTTTGCAATCTTGAAATAAACTGGGTGGCTTTTTATATTAACATCAATGGTTACAGGACCCAGACTTGTACGCACAATTCAAGAAGACAACCATCCCTGCCCCAGTCAGAGTAGGATTTTCTTTGCTGCTTAAACACAGAATTTGTATGGAGAAAATTTTATTAGCTAAGCTTGTCAGAGCTTGGAGTAAAAAAATACATCTGTGTGGTCAGGTAAAGCAGGAAAAAAAAAAAAGGTGTGTTATTGCTGTTAATCCTGCAAGTGCAGTTTTATCAGTTTGGGGAAAAAATGCCAATTACAAAAGGCACAAAGATTTGGTGAAGTTATTTTCTCCTGGTAATCATAGAACTTAAGGTTCATTTCAAATCTGTATTCAGGCCATGGTAGTTCTTTCTCAGAGAAAAGAGCACGTTTGTCTAGTGTATTACACAGCAGCAAAGCTGAGCGACATTAGAAATGACTGTAGTTTCTCTGGCCTTGGGAACCTGAGCTTTTCTGACAGTAGACATCTTTTATCACCGGCTAGAACCAAAACTAGCTGGGGACAGGGCTGAAGCGGCAGGTATTCGTGGTCCATGCAGGGGCTGAGGCTCACAGCCAGAGGGCAATCGTGCTTCAGGAATGGGGGGGACTGGAAACGCGCAGAGAAGCCCTCGGCAAATCTGTCCTAGCAACAGCCTAGAGACGGGATTGTCCTTCTTCATTTAATTGATTTGGGTAAATGGATGACACCGTTACTTGTGTGTTATTAAAGCATTAATTTAGCCGGTTTCCTTACATTGTGTTCCTTCCTGCCGTTTGAGCATTATTACAGCAATATCTCTTCGCTAGAAACACCTCCTAGACACAGATAGAAGTCTTTGGTGGTGTTCATCCTTCAGCTACCTGTCTCCCAGATCCTTTAATAGAAACTTTGAGTTAAGTGTCTCCCTGTCAATCCTCCCTCTGAACCCACTGTCATTAATACTGAGGGCTTCTTCTATCAGTATTCCCGTATCTCACGCCTTCGTGGGAAGTGTGAGCCTGTTGATAGTGATGCTAGTGTCCTTGGATAGCCAGAGAGGCACAGAGGAGCCCCAGTGCAATTGAGAATCAGGTCTATTTCTTTCACTGATGATATCAGCAAAGGTCTGGCTAGCTCTTTTTTTATTGTCTGGCACTTAAATTACAGAGCTGCCTGCTGGGTTTAGTTCTTACGCTAAAACATCAGAGTCAAGCATCATGAGAAACTCTCCTGACACACCACGGGGAGGCAGAAGGCAGATACTGAATGTGATTAGACTCTGTTGGCTTCACATGTTACCAGTCATCAGTTCAGATGCTCATGCAACTGCCAATCCTGAAATACACATAAATTTGCACCCTTGGGTTAACAAACTTTGCTTTATCGTTGCGGTAGGCTTGGTTAGCTGACGAATAGTCATTTTGAATAAGTTCTTAGTTCATTTTGAATTCTTGTGGAAAATGCAGATTCACTATGCAAAGTCTACAGTATATCTCTGCATCTGTAGGGGCCTGGATAGTTATAAGGCATGGATTTACTGGAGGGATTCTGGGGATTTTAGGTTCCCTGTTATCATAAGCTGGTATAGTGATGCTTTTATAATATGTCTTCGAAGACCCATAATTCAAACTGTGGCTGAATCCATCCTTCTCTGACAGAAATCCCATGTCAGATCCTGTAGAACCAGGAAGCAAGCACAGCTTCCCTTTAACACAAATCTACACTTGTACTGTACTTCAGTATTAGGCAATGGTATAAAATGAATGAAAAGATGGCAAGACTTTTCCATGGCTGTGGCTGCAGTTATTTTTTTCCCCCAAGGGCTTTGGAAACTGCAGAACAAAGGTGCCTATAATCACAGCTGTACCTTGAGTCCACCCCATTTAATGTCTGAAAAGCTTGCAAAGCACAACATAAGAAACCACTAGTAGCATTTTCAGTTTCTGGAACAGTTGATCTTACGGTGAAGCAGTTAGTGTTGCGGAAGCCCTGAGATTACATGTTAAGTCATCTCTTGATTTTTAGAAGGTATGAGCACGGCAGTCACTCATCTGACTTAACTGGCTATTTCTGTATCTTAAAAAAGTGGGGTTTTAATAATTTCATGTGGATTTAAAGTTGTTTCATGACATGTTTGTCAGGTCTGTATTCAAACTACAAACTTCCTTAAGGGATTTCTTTTCCTTTGATTATTACCTGTGCTGCAAATAATCTTAGATAAGGGAATTTACCATGAGCTTTGAACAGGGATACAGAACTTCTGGAATGAATTTGCATTTGTCTCTAACTGCAGAGACAAACTTTCAATCTTACTTGACTAATACAAGTAGGATTCCAGTTTAAACCAATAGAGGTGGCTAGGGTAAAACCATTGTCGGTGAGAGCCAGTTGATAGGCAGCTTTATCCTGATAAAACAATCCCTGCTGGTAAATGCTCCATTCTTTTTTGATAGGTACATTATCTATTTCACCTGAGTTCTTTTCCAGGCAGGCACAAAATATCATCAATATATGCAAATTCCAATTCCCAGTTACCAGGCAATGGCTCGGCTAGCTGATTGCAGTCTAAAGCTGATGCCTTCCCCGTCTCCAGATTTTGCTGTACTGGCTCGTGCTATGGCAATCCAATTGATGCTAATGCTTGTTGATTGCTACAAAGCCTGTTGTGCCAAATTGTAGGCAGCAATTTGTTGTCAGCATGAGTGTTCTGCGTGCACCAGCCTGTAGCCAAGGAATTCATTAGATTCCAAGACTGCGGAGGTGAACGGGTGGCTGGTGCAGCTGTAGAGAGATATGGAACAGCAATTCATGTCATTTACTGGGATGATATTTCTGTAGGGCCTTAATGAGCCAGACTATTTTCAAGCTTGAAAACAACACTCTGAAACTTCTCTGCTTAGAACTATTTCTGCTGTGGAAAATCCGATGATTTTATTCTCCTGACTTTGAGAAATATTATCCAAGTATAGTCAAAGCTCGTGAAGTTGAGCTTGGCTTGTCCAGATGTGCAAGTACTAATAGGAACCGAAATTATGGCATAAATCTAGATGCGTGTATAGTAAGAAATCCTAGACTGATACAGCCATCAAATTGGACTGTGGGTACTGATCCCCTCAGAGGCAGATTTCACTGTATTATTTTGTTTTGTTTTCACCTGATTACAGAACTGTGTGTGTACAGTGTTACAGCTTTTTAATTAGTGACACATGATAACTTAGGAATACAGTGCTGCAGACTGTTGACAAATGAATTACAAAAATACAGAAGTCCCACTTGTATGTAAATATTTGTTTTCTCTAAGCAAATCAGAATGGTGTTATTCTTCATTAGGAAGTGTATTCCACAGCTATAGTGTTCTTATTCCAACAAGGATGATTAGAGAAGCACATGGCAGCGGGAGAATAGTCTGGCTGATGCTTCCAAAGCAATTAAGCAACATTCAGTGACTAGCATCTGAGTAAATAGATTGATGAAAATTCAATCAAAAAACTGAGGAAAAGATCGTTTAGGCCATCTACTTCATTGCTGTTTCCTAGAATATGTTCTCAATTACTTGATGTAGCTATCCCAAGCACCATAGCGGACAAAATGTACCTTCGGAACAGTCGTGGACTCTAACAGACGTTTACGAGTTTTCCCAAGGGATACACAGCTTTAATTTTCTTTGTCTAATGTCATCTTTTTAATTTTTCCTTTTTTTATATTACCTCAAACATTTTTTTCTTGATTCAGAAGGCAGTAGTGGAGGCAGGACTAAAAAGGTGTGACAAAATTCTTCTCAGTGTCCTGCTTTTGGTAACAAGTGTAAGAAATATAACAAAACTAAATTGCAAAATATTCTCTTCTTCTTTTTTCCTTTGTCTCATATCCTAAATCAGTACCAGCCTTCTTAAAATTGTTTAATAGCATGTGCTGGTGTTACCTGGGAAAGAGATAATTTTTTTTTTCTCGTGGTTGCTATGAAAGGAATGTCAACAATGCATATTGGTTTAGTTGTTGCTAAGCAATATTTATACTTTTCAAGGACTCTTCAGCTTCCAATAGAAGCTGAGAAGGAGCATAGACAGAGCAATGGAATGGCCAGTAGAACATTCCGCACCATAGATGTCATGCTCAGGTCGTTGGCTGGGGTTGGGGAGGGGGAAAGCTATGATCACTGCTCAGGAAGGTACCATTTCACCAGGTGGTGAGAGTGACTTGTGTCATTATTATTATTGTTCTTATTTTTCTTTTTCTGTTATTGCTCTATTAAACTGCCTTTATCTCGACCCACAAGATTATTTTTTTTTTTTAATTTCCTTTTCCCCTCCTTTTCTTCCTCTTCTCTCTGTCCTTCTGAGGGAAGGGGGAGAACTGTGGGGAGAGGCTGCATGGTCCTAGCTGCCAGCTGGGGTTAAACCATGACATAGCAATTCATAGAAAAAGACATTTGAAAAAAAAATAGTCATAACTTTACACATTCTTCTTCTTGTTAATATTATTCTACAAATCTCACTGATCGCACGGCTGCCTATCAGGAGATGCTGAATCCAGTAGCCTGATAGCAGTGAGGTTCCTGCAGCTCCATGTCCCCAGGCAGCAGCAAGGTTGAGCATTTTTTCTGATAGACAGGCATATGCCTGTACACACAGTACGTATAGGCATATGTACAGAGCTGGTGACACAGCACTCACACAAACACCAGTTGCCTCACCCTGTACCCTGCTCTGGTTGATGGATATGAAATGCCCTTTGTGGGAAGTATGTGTGCTGTAAACACCCATACAATATTGACCCCATCAGTACCTGGTCTTAGACACCCAGGTTTGTCCAGTATCTGGCCCCTTGTCTACCAAGTTGCAGACAACTGGATGTACCCCACTGCCTCATGCATAGACAAACACACATGTAACACTTGAGCAATTTCAGACCTATGTGGTTTTACACCTGATGGTCTTCCCTTGCATGGCATAATGAGCTCCCCATACCCATGTGCGGTGACCCTGCTCAGTGATCCACAAAGTGATCTGGGAAGAGCCTCTCCCGGTGACAATCTGGTAGGTCTCACCCCAGCCACAGACTAATGCCTCTCCTGTGACAGCCCTGGGAGGAGCTGGGGCAAGGGCTCCACTATTTCTGACCAGGTTATCGAGCCTCCTCTGCCTTCTGTTTTTCCCCTCTGCTTCATTAAATATAAAGAGATCAGCCTTTAATCACATAATCTAATGCTTCCCTAATCCTCTTTTCCTAGAATATCAGACTACTTGATACCAAAACATTAAAGATAGTGAGCAAAAAAAGTGCTTTGCTTACAAGTGCCATTTTAAGATCAAAGAGCACGTTGCAACTGGAATATTGGAATGGAGTTTGTGGACTCTGTATAGCAGTTCTCAGAAATGGCATCCCATAAACTTCTCCATTATGGGCTATGGATAAAGCTTAGTAAAAGGAATAAGAATGACTTTCCAACCAAACAGCCCTCATTACTCAATGACTGGAGAATAAACCCACATGTGAACAGAATATTGATTAAAGGGATTTTTTCGTTTGTTTATTTGTTCCACAATAACATTTTTTATGGAGTGTTTACTTGGAATCAAAACCAATTTGAAACTTTTTTATTTTCAGTGGAACCAAAACAAATGTCGTCATAGCTAAACCTAAATTGGGACAAAAGATTACAGTTTGACTCATTGTTTCTAACACATGATTTTTGGTAGCATTTCCTCTTCCAAACCAAAATAGAATTGAAGATTGCATCCTGCTTTTCCATTAACAAATACGCTGTAAATGTCTTCAGTTAAGAGCTCTCTCAGGTCTGTAAATTTTCCTCTACAACTCATGTGATATAGTTTCCAAATACAATTAACTATTTAGCACTTCACTTTTCTAAGATATGACTGAGACAGCAGGGATGGAACTTATATCTCTGGCTTGGCTTTTGCTATATTTAAGTCTACAGTTGAACCTGAGAATTACTGTCAGGGTGTGGAGGGCAAACAGATAAAGCAATAGCTCATGAACTACTTGGTCTGGTTCTGCTCATTTATACTGGGACATAGGTAAGGTAAATGTAACCCCCCTAAAAAAAGACATAGTGGGATGGATGAAGTATCTGTTGTTATATCAATAAAAAATCAGAAATCCTGGTAAACAGATTGAGGAAAATCAAA
>JAOTQQ010000002.1:26938654-26996312 GCA_026546715.1 Gallinago undulata | reverse complement strand
CGTGGACAGCTTTTGTCCCAGCAGTATGGCTTTACTAAGAAATGTTCAAAGACATCATATCTTTTTTAGTAACAAAAGATGACTAAAACCCTAGTGATGATGGACTTAGGGGAATTGGGTGAGCATCTAAGGATACTCCAGAGATCTCTGTCTTTGGTCCAAATCCAGCACCTTACTTGAGAGAATATATTCCCGCTCTGAAAGGGATGCAGAGATGATGAGCTCATGTATACTCACCTCTGACTGTGGAGGCATGTCTCATTTGATGCCTCCTGCTGGCTCCACCAAACAGTCAGGAATGCCCAAGCCACTGCACCATGTTTGAAACTGCACATCTTCTTTCAAATAGCTCAGTGAAAGACACAGCTCTGTGTTCTTAATGGTTCTTCATAAGGACTAGCATGTTCCCCCTAGTTTCATCCTCTGTGTAATACAGACAGGAGCCCTTGCCTCAGTGATTTGTGTCTCAAAGAACAGGTTTAAGCAGGAGCTTAAACTTCTAGTAAAGCATCCAAAGGAGAATTTGCTAAGAGCTTTAACTTAGTTTGCTTTGCTCGAGCACCTTTCTCAGGTTTGACAATACACCACTGACAACTCCAAAAGTTACCGAGTGAATTACTAAGAGTAACTTAGTCAAGAACTACCCAAGGGTTTAATGTGTAAGATCCCCATGTGTCTTTCTAGAAGGACATTCAGGTTGGCCTTCTCACTAACGTCTTAGCGCCTCAGGGTTCCTTTGCCCTTGCTGGTGCTCTCAAGAGGATAACAGGGAGTTGCTGGCTGTATCTTCCAGACACCAGGAAAGCAATGGCATGAGATACCTGTAGGAATCCCCAGACATGTGCCTCTGTCAAGGGATCTCTTTCCCCACCACAGCCTTCTTGTCCCATCCATTTGGAAGCAACTGAGCTTCCAGCAGGGTTCCAGGGCAGTGTAACACCTGTAACTTCAGACTATAAAAAAGAGAGCATCTGGGAAAGTTTGTCTGTCTTGCCATACCCAGGTATAGCTCTTGTCCTCCTGCTTTACAGTAAGGATAGCCTCCACTATTTCTTCTTTCACAAGTTATAAAAAAGACTGAGGGAACATAAGGAATACAAAACAATTCCCTCCCATATTCATACACATATTTTCCTTTCTGATACGGAATCTTGCCTGATGCTGTCTGTTTACATGGGTGCATTTCATTCCAGTTGGGCATCCAAAGGACTGTTTCTCTCTCAAGGGAAAAGAAATAAAATATAATAATAATAAAAAAATTAAATAAATCCAGAAAATGAAACCAAACCAAAGCAAATTAAATGTCCTTTCAGCCAATTTCATGAACTGCCCTCAGCTATTAATTTACTGGCACTCTTCCAGACAGTGGCAGCTGCTTCAGCCCGCCAGCCCGTGGAGTGAGCTGCTCCATGGCAACAGCCAGCAGGCGTGAACATACCCAGCATCAGCATCATTCAGAGCCACTGAGGGGGCACTTTCAAATGGAGCAAGAATGTTTAAAGTTAAGACAAGGTACTGCACCTTACCTGGAAGGGAGAGGATCATTAGCAACCGCGGTTGTTATATAGGTGGGTGTAGGCTGACCCACCAGCCGTCAGAAATTGCCCTTCCCATAGCTGTGTCAGTGTCTCGTGAGATGAGAAATCTTACAGGTGTTTCTAGAATGTGAGACATCAGTTACAGTGATTTTTTTCTTTTTTTGTATACAAGCTTGACTCACTTCTCTATCTTTTAAACATGCTTGAAACAAAAAAAAAATATGTTTCTCCTCTGTAAAGCAAAATAAGGAAATGACATCACTTCCCTTTTGGGTTTTAAAAGCCTTTTAGGGCTGAGTGACTCTGACATTGAGTTGAAGCTCTATACACCAGACTGGAATTTGGTTCCAGGAGTGGAAGGGAAAACCTGTTTTAAGATCGTTTCACATTAGCAGATCCCTGTTCTGGTCTGGAGAATACGGATCCCCGATAACCTTGGCTTTTGGTTTGTGGTGGGGTTTGTTTTGGTGGTTTTTTTCTGTTTCCTAACTGTGATATTTATTTATTTATTGTAACGTTTCTGAAACTTACTAGATTACCAGCCCAGGCAACTAATGTCATAAAGTGGAAGTCTGAATTATACCACAAACCCCCTCTGCTGGGATTATCTCTAGGCAGAAGGAGAAGAGTTTAATCAGCTCTGTCAATTCATTAGCCCTGCCCTTCTGAGGCAGGCACAAAGGGTCCCACTTAGCATCAGTAGTGTTCATAGCTGTTCTGAAATAAATACACATTTAGCTCATTTTAAATCAGGC
Source organism: Gallinago undulata (assembly GCA_026546715.1). Classification (NCBI taxonomy): domain Eukaryota; kingdom Metazoa; phylum Chordata; class Aves; order Charadriiformes; family Scolopacidae; genus Gallinago; species Gallinago undulata. Next base: position 26,994,019 of record JAOTQQ010000002.1, on the reverse strand, counting down.
CACAGAGCAAGTCATAAGATGCTGTAAGCTGTCGTTATCATGTGAGGCTGAAACGGTTCTTTTGACACCCCACCACTTTGATAGAGCTGACCTTTCCCTGAGGCCTTCTCGGTTTTATCTTTCTGCTTTTTATGGTTTTAAATACAGAAGTTCACAATGTGAGTTGTTCCAAAGACCCCTGAGGCAATCTCAATAGCTACCCATGTCTGAGCACTTGCTGGGATGAGCACCATTCCACGCTACAGCCCAGCTCTTCACTATAAGGAAACCCAGGGGAAGGAGCCACATTTTCCAGAAGATCCTCTAGTTCCCTGGAAATTAGGAAAGCAGGGCTACAGCACACACCTTGGAGGACACCTCCTTCAGACCCTCCTAAGTGAGCCTGAAGAGGGGGGTCATTTTCTCTCCACTGACTACTGAGCAAGTTGATGAAGTGACCACCTTTCCTCTGGTAACGTCAGACCATGTGATTATCCTCCAGTTATGGTCTGGGTCACCCCACTGGTCCACTCTTTCTCAAAAAAAGCAGTCTATTCTGACGCTTTCTCTTTTCTGTCACCACAGGGAGACCTCCAGAGATCACTCATTCAGGTGGATTTTGGAGATGGCATTGCTGTGTCGTATGCCAATCTCAGTTCAACAGAAGATGGGATCAAGCACATCTACCAGAACGTGGGAATATTCCGAGTGACCGTGCTGGTGGAAAACAGCCTGGGATCTGACAACGCTGTCCTGTACCTGCATGTAACATGTATGTATGTTCATACTCATTAGCTTCTGTCATTCTTTAACAAATTACTCATCCTTAGAGATGACATCTGGGGCTGTGCAGCTGGGAGCAGTGATAGGATAGGATGAGTGTTTGTCTGTCCTCCAGCAGAGAACTCCAGACTGAGAGGTGCAATAGTGACATTTGCTTTTTAAAGCATGTTCAACCTCTTATTTGGGTAGTCTAATTTGAGACACAACAAAGGAGTGTCTAGTCCTTTCTGAAATGCACTTTCATTAGCATGTTAACACTTCCAGAAAAACAAAGATATCCAGGATCTTTAATCACTTTTAAAAGCCTTGACTTTAACTTTGTATATGTGTTTTGCCCTCTAACAAAATACAATCACGTCTGAGATGGAAACCAGTACATTTCAGTCTTTCTGTTGCCATAGAAACCAAAATCTTAGTGTTAAAGAGTATTACAAGAAAAAATATTATCTTCATATTGCTCTTCCGCTGTTCTTTTTAACCTTTTTATACTTCAGCTGTCTCTGATTTACAACTGAAATGGTTCTCAAGTCCTTGCATAAAACCAGCAATACGCTCTTTTGTATTTATTCTAGCGCATGGTTATGAACCCAAAGGGTCAACCTATTACTGAAATTCCATAACATCCCTTATGGATTTTGTTTGAGCCTTTTGGTTTTTTATACAGTGTTTTTTTGTTTTTGTTTTTTTTGTTGATTATTTATGTTTTCAATGGTGTGCCTGTGTGTCAGATTTACTGGGGGGGGGGAAAAAAAAAAGGGAATTCCTGAATTTAAAGTTATACTTGCAGAAATACTACTTACCTGCTACCAAATTAACTCCACGTATTGTCTAGGTAATTTAGCAAGTTCCATATACTTTAACTTCAGTTTTGGAGTTACATAAATGAGAGCAGCTGCCTTTTCAGGGGAAGAGGGCAGCTCTTTAATGGTGCACCATCATATCAACAGCTGGGAGCAGCGGGAGGTTTAGCCGTGGGAGACAGCAGGTTTATGAGGGAGCACTAGAGAAGCAGGAGCAAATATCCCCCTGAATGCCTCCCTTCTAAAAGACCTTTTGTTCATGATCATAGTGATCATCATGACCATTTATGATTCCCTAACCTGATAGATCCTGGTCTGTGCCCAACTTTTATTTCATATAATCCTTCAGCACACCATGTGTTTGCAAAACTCATAGTACCGTGCAAAAATAACTGTACTGATTAATTAGCTCATTGTGAATCTCAGGGTTTTTATTTGAGGGCTTAGCCTGTATCACTTCTGTGCTGAGGCACTGGTGCATCAAGGTAAATTCTCAGCTTTTAAACAGCTACTGATTAATTTTTTTTATTTTTTTTTTTTAGTTACTTAAGTATCACTCTCAGTGGGGTAGAGAAAAAGACCTTTGCTCAGTATAGACATTTATACACTTGTGTGTGATTTCTCCAGTTCTGGAGTCGTATCTAGTTTGCCTCCCTGTGTGTGCGTGGGTAATTATCACGGGAGCTGCTGCAGGCTCTGAATGCAGAAATCCCCCTCCCACTGCTGCTGGTTGTGAAAGTCATCTCAACAGGAGCCGTGGTCTTTTTTTTTTCTTTTTTTTTTTTTTCCCCTCTTTGTAAAGGTCATTGGAAACAAATGGAGAAGTGTTTTGGTGGTTGGTATTTCGCAGGAGGTTCTGACAGCCTTTTGCGAGCAGGTTTTGTAATCGCTCGCTGTCTGACAAAAGATAATTCCAGGGGGACCATTGCACACCCTCAGCCTACCTGCAAAGTAATGGGGCCACGTGAAGCAGCAACTGCTTCCTCGTGCACCAACCGCAAAATGGAAGGAGAAGGCAGGTGTCTGGTCTTCACTTTCACTAATAGTGGCTCCCTGTCTTATAGCTGTTTTAACCCATTTTCTTGAGGCACTGAAGGCTAAACAATATCCAGATGTATTCGTGTGACTGAGCAGCTGATGGTGTATGTTTGTGTGCTGTGTGTAGGTAACGCCAGCTCGGGGCTTAAATACTGCATGATCTTTGCAACCAGGCCCAGGTTATACGTGCCTGACCCCCTGTAGAAGCGACCGCTCTAAGGGATAAGAAGTTCCACCTAAACATGAGGAGGAACTTCTTTACTGTGAGGGTGGCAGAGCCCTGGCAGAGGCTGCCCAGAGAGGTGGTGGAGTCTCCTTCTCTGGAGACATTCAAACCCCACCTGGACACGTTCCTGTGGGACCTGCTCTGGATGGACCTGCTCTGGCAGGGGGTTGGACTGGATGATCTCCAGAGGTCCCTTCCAACCCCATGTGATTCTGTCATTCTGTGATACGTCTCACCTTTCTCTACATGAATTAGGGACTTCAAAACAGGTTGCAGACTGAGTGTGGTGCCACTCAGACTAGCAATAGATTTGCTGAGGACAGAGATGTTCAGTAATTGCAGTCCCCTCCAGAGCCCAACACTCAGATCCACAAAAGTTTCTAACTCCTCTTTAAAGGCTTGTGTTGCCACTCAGCTCTCTGGGGATTATTCTGCTTGGGGTAGATGAGCTTGGCTTTTGGGGAGTTTTGTAAAAATATCTGTCCTTGCCATAGACCCACACGCTGTACTGCTGAGATCCCCAGGAAAGCAGTGTGCAGCCCAAAAACATCCAGAGAGTTTTGGGAAGGGCTGCTAACTGGGTGACCCCTTGTAAAGTCAGGTCTCTGTCCCCACCCTGCAGCAGCCGTGGGGCACAGTAGCTGCAGTTGGTCCAGGGATCTGGAAATGCAGGTTATTGTGAGGCAGGAGCATTTCGGAGTGTATGGAAAGTGAATTTTATATAAACTGCTTCTCCAGCCAACAGGCTGTCCCTGAACTGTCTTGTCAGGTCAAAAATTTCCCCAGAAAAGCCGGTTATGCGTTCATCCGAATGCTTGAGAATAACATCACCTGCCCAAGTGAGCCTTTTGAAAAGCATCTCCCTTTCTCTTCTCTGGGACTTGTACAGCCTTTTTCCCGGGGCAGGAGAAGGTCTGTAAGTCCCCATGGCCCTGTACGAAGCTCAGAAATGAATTCTCCTGAATTCTCTTCAAATTTACTCAGGAGAAGCAGTCTCCCACCCAGCTAAGGGCCCATCCAGAGGGAGCTATCCCCATCTGCTGGCCAGAGAAGAGTTCAGCGTTTCAGCCACTTGGACCCATCAGCTAGGAGCACAGGAATACTCAGGTGGAACTGGCTTGCCTGAGCCATTCTTTCACGTTCTTTCCCAGCTGGCATGTGGTGGAGGTGCAAGGAGGTGCTGGGCACTCTCTGCAGTGCAAGATTATTTGAGGTGTTTTCAGAGCAGCTCTTTGTTTATCTTGGAGTGTATTAGACTTTACATGGGCTTCACTGTCACCTCATCCGCTGTGAGGAAATGTATTCCTGTAGAAGGCTGCGCTGACGTTGGGCACCCGGTAAATATCCCAAAGGATAGCAGAGCTGCAAGATGTTTAGCCTGGGGAGCTGCCGTTTTTCAGGTCTCAGCGTCTTTCCAAGAGCAAGCATGGCCCAGTCACAGAAACGTGTCTGAGCAGGGAATGCCATTGTAATCCTAAGGGTCAAATCCTGGTTCTGTGTGAATTTTCAAGAACATTGACTGCTGATTACAAAAGGAAAAATGAACCTTGATAGCAGGCTTTAGTTAGCCTGATCATGGATGACTTTTAATTGGGCTGTGTCAGGTTAAGCAGCAGCTGTACCTACATCCCAGAGGAAGCTGCATTTCAGTAATGAGTCCTTGTTTGTGGTCCTGGTCCTTGTTTATGCTGCCGTTGTTTATACAGACTGGTTTGGGAGAATTTTTTCCACGTCTCTCTGCCTGTGTGCGCTGCATAGAGATACAGAGTACTTGCTTCAAGTGTGTGGTGCTCCTTTAGGTTGAAAAGCAAGGATTAAGTGGTGACACATGCATGGGATATGTCCTGAAAATTCCTCTCATGAATTATATAAGATCCTCTAGCAATGCATCTAAACTCCATATGGCCAATGCAATCGATCCTCCCAAGCTGTGGTCACTGGTTCTCATCACCAGGGAGCTTGTAGATGTAGGACGTGTAGATGTGGCCTTAATTTGTTTAAGAAACCCATGTTCCCATGTCACCTGAAGTTTCTTTCTTTTTCTTTCTCTGTTGCTCTCAGAACAATTGCTTTGTTCTCTAAGTGAACAGTCAGAACACATTTTAAAAAATAATCTATAGGACAAGAAGTAACAACAAAGGCCCATCTGTTTCCAGAAGATGGGAAATGTGTAACCCTGGGCATAATGTCACTTGTCGAATGAATTATGTTCTGTATATACTAAAGAAATGGAAAAGTTTATTGAGGAAAAGGAGGGAGTATAAGGTAACATTGAAATAAAGGCATTCAGAGAATAGCTGCCTTCAGACAGAGTTTCATCTGATATAAATAGATACACCACTGCTGAAGATCACCAGATTGTAGCAGCTTGCGTTAGCAGAGATGCTTCATGTCCACTGAAGCCATTTGTCCTGTTCATTCTTACGTCTTTCTGGTGAAGGCCATATTCACATAACTCTGCCCCTGGTGTTTAAATTATATATAGTGTCCCTGAGTATATGATGCTTATGCAGTAGAGAGCCCAAGTTTTTGAGCTGTATGTACAGGGGTAGCTCATGTTCTATGAGGAACAGATTTAAGCTTGCCTCTCTAGAAATGGTACCAAGCTGAAACATTGTCACCCCCCACAGTGATTTGAAGGACTTCTCTCCCCTAAAACAACAGATAGCTCCTCAGTTCCCTTCTCCCTCAGGTTGACATTTCAGAGGGAGGGAAGACTCACCTGCTGCTTCTCTGTCTCTGCAGGTCCCTTGGAACATGTTCACTTATCTCTACCATTTGTCACCACAAAGAGCAAGGAGGTCAATGCCACGGCAGTACTGTGGCCAAGCCAAGTGGGAACACTTACTTACATCTGGTGGTTTGGGAACAACACAGAGGTTTGTATTTCCTACGGACTGAGATCAAAATAATCCTAGAGCAGCTTTCCGACTGAGGAGGGAGGGAGAGAGGGATCTGGGGATGCTTCTGAATAGTCACACACACAAGAAAATTATAAACCAGAGACTGAGAGACAAATGGTTCTTTGATCTACCAACGCTGCAATGTAAGAACTGCTTCATGTTTGTTACTGGTACTTAGCTGTAGGGTTTATTGCCATTTCATGCAAATTGCCAGTAGCTTTCTCCCTGTGTTTACATCAAAGGTGGATATAGTGAACCAAAATCTGGAAGAGTTTCTAGTGTATTTTTCCCTACCCTCCGTTCTTCAGTAACAACAACAACAAAACTTGGGGGATTCAGGCTTTTTTTCTAGGAAGCTGACCTTTCAGACTGAAGCTCGTTTTATATCTGGAACTGATTTTACATAGCCCTAGAGTTTAAACCTCTTTTCTCTAGAGACTAATAAGAGAAGAAACTGACATTAGTTCTGTGCCTCCCTTTAAATATGCTGAGCCCAATTCTGAACTCCCACACTCTGTGCTAAACCACACATGCAAGAAGACCTTATTATCATGTGCTACCGATGGTTAAAATGGTTCGCAACACACCTCCCTGCCTCTGGGCTCTGCTCGGATGTGAGGACAGCAGACACCACATCCTGCTGCCTCTGTGACTGCAGTGTTGGTAAATCTGCACCAGCATTATAACTGTTATTTTGTGTATCGTTGTGACTGAAGAACCCAGAGACCCTGATTGGTTTCTGGTGGGAGATATTCTCATGGATTTTGTAGAGCCGAGAAGGACCTTCAGCCAGAGGGGTTTATGTTCTGTGTAATGCAGCTCAGAGGGTTTCATCAGTACTTTCTGCTTTGTATAACTCTTTGTGATTAAGGCAGAACCTGACTTTTTGTGGTTTTGTTTTATGTTAACAATTTCCCTCAGATGATGGTGAATTCACTGCTTCTCTTTCTTACCCTCTCCCCCAACTATTTCCCTGCAGCTAATTATCCTGAGCATTAAACACATGCACTGTGTTTGTAGTCTGAATTTACCTAGCTTCGGTTTCAAACTGTTGGATCTTGTTATGCCTTTGTATGCAGATTAAAGAGCTCTCTGTACTATCAGAAATCATCTCCCCCTAGAGGTACTTACAGGCTGTGATTGTCACCTTTTAACCTTCCCTCTGATCCGCTAAGCTCATAAGTGATCAGACTTGGTCTCACTGTTCTCATTGAAGTGAGAGTTTTACTACAGACTACAATGGGGACAGAGTTTGCCTTCATACTGGGTGCTTTGAAGATCTCACCCAGAGTTCATTAATAAGTGAAAACAGAAGTTAGGGCAGAGACTGCTGAAAGGGGGCACAATTCATTTATAAACTGGTTTGCACAGCAAAGCAAGCTGAGGGGATCCGTGTCCTCTCTAAGAACCATCACTGTCCAAAAAATAACAGCTTCCTGTCTAAAGATGACATGGGAGAACAACTGGGAAATCTTAATTTGCCTCCTTGTTCTCTCACAACCTCCTTAAGCCCCATTAAACAAATCTCTGACAGCTTGATCTGGGAAAGAAGTGTGGCACCTGAGCAGTGGGTCTTGCTGGCCCTCATGTTCTGGGCCTCTCTAGGGAGTGCAGCGAAGGTGGGCACTTTAACATGGGATCCCAAACACACAGCATGCTAAGTGGGAAGGAAATTTAGATATTTAGACTTTCCAAGCTCCTTTGGAAATTATGATACCTTACTTTCACCTTCAGGGATCCATCTGGATCCCTGGGCCCTCCCCAGAAAATAGGCTTCCATGTCACGGGAAGCCTTCTATTGTCTCAAGTTTCCAAGCTGGATCTGATTCCCCAAACCATCCCGAAAAGCTAGAGAGACAAACTCATGTTTTATCTTCCTTTCCAGCCCATTTAACTTAATTTCTTCTTTTCTGATATAGCCACTGATCACACTGGAAGGGAGCATCACATTCACATTTTCTGTGGAAGGAATGAACACCATCACTGTTCAGGTCGCAGCAGGAAACACCATTCTTCAGGATACAAAGACTATTGCTGTGTATGGTGAGCTCTTCCTCCTTCATTTCACATAGGATTCCCCATAGTCAAGAACTAGAGAGTCAGGTTAGCTGGCAGCAACGTGAGGTCTTTACTCCAGGATGCTTTGAGTGAGATTATAAGGTTGGTTCCAGTGTTATCAGTTCAGCATAACATCTCTGAAGGCCACTGCGTGACGTTAGTCCAGCCTGAGGTGATTGCAGAACATTGTTCTCCTTCCCAGAGCCCCCTGCATCTGCTCAGTTGGTATTTGGTCATCCTACGTGACTGTCAAAATATTAGGTCCTTTTGCGAGCTGGTTTTCCCCCTTCTTGGCCAGTAGAGGCCTCTTAACTCATGTAAAAGCTGCATAGCATGAAAGATAAATCAATGATGTGTGCTGCAGTTCTGTAGAGAAATTTGTACTGATCTGATATTGTATTTAGGCCTCAAAAGACATTAAGGCACACAAGTGTTGTATAGTGTAGATGTAGTCTAGGGACCACTGGGAATCCAAGTTTTAGGTGTTTATCCTAAGCACGTGGTCTCAGCGATCAGTGTGAGATCTCAGTTAACAGCAACAGAAATTAAGAGGTACATTTTCCAAGGCTAGTCCTCTCCCAGTCTTTATCCCTACCTCCTTCCAGTTAATATTTCAGGTGTTGGTGGCATGTCTATGGGAGTAAAATCACAGCTTCTTTTACAGGCCTTCCCTGTTTCACAAGTCAAGGTTAAGGTAGCATTTCAATTATGTTCCAAACACAGCTCCCTTCCCCGTGCTCTCCAGCCACTGAAGTAAGGACTGATCACCCTTTAGTTTCCGTGATGCTCACGCAGTGGATCTCTTAGATTCTCCAAATCTCTCAGTGATCCTCTCAGACACACTGCTGGATTCTCTGACAGTCTGTGCATCACCCAAGGGTTGATTAAGCAAAGCATGAGCTGCAGCACGTTCTCCCCACTGGTCTGGCAAAAGGGCATTTCCCAGACTTTGCTCACCACCATGTCCTTGTATCCACAGAGCAATTTCAGTCCCTGCGGTTATCGTTCTCTGCAAACCTGGATGACTACAATCCAGATATCCCAGAGTGGAGAAGGGACATCAGTAGAGTAGTCAAGAGAGCTCTGGTGGAGGTAAGTAACGTGCCTAACCTGTGTTACAATGGTTCTCATTTCTCCCTTGTGCCTACAATAGGACTGGATCAGCTGTTCTCTCAAGGTGTCACGCTGTTTCTACCTACGATAAAAGGAGTCTAGATTAGTGTTTGAGGCCAGAATCCTAAATTTTAGACAGATAAAATCCCATCCTACGATAATCTGGTGCTCAGAGTCAGCCTTCAGTTCATTCTTTTTAATGACAGTGGATTATATGAAATATTTCTGAGAAAGGAGCATATAGAAAACAAATTACTTATATCTACCTATACCTGTACAGATATCTTCACTGCTGCTTAGCAGTTCTTAACTTCTTTACTGCTATTACACAGCAGTGGAAAGTAGTGCTATTCTAATGGAATTACAAATATGCTGTAGGAAACTTAGGAGACCAAAAAGAAAACATTTTTGCTACAGTGAAGAGTAGCACAGTAAGTGCTTTATGTCTTTCACATAGTATGAGGTTCATGGGTCGGGATTGGATGCTATTTGTCCCATCAACACTATGGAGAAGCTCTGAAGTTCCTTCTTTAAAAGTGGAAGAGAATGTCATAAAAATATTCTTGTGTGGCTAAAGATTTGGATTTCAAACTGAGAGGCTAAGAAAAGTTAGAAGACACAGCTGGGGTTTCTCAGCCCAGCAGAAAAATAGTGAAAGGAACTGTTTGAAACATGGTTTCTTTTTTTTTTTTTTTAAATATAGATACTCAGATTTTGAAAGGATACAAGGCTTGTAGAAGTTATTAGCAAGCTTATACAATCATTTGTGGCATCATCTGTGCAAAAAGACTGGAAAAACACTGTGCACTGATCGGGTGCACACAAACTTATCTGGGTTGTTTCTGAGATTTTTTTCTTCAATTTCCTCAAAAGCAGGAGAGGAGAAAAGGGAAAAAAAAAAAAAAGGAATGTTTTTCTGGAGCTTGTTCTTCTGACTTATTTATGTCTGTATCAAGTATTCAAGGATCCATATATCTTCCAGATGAATTTTTAGAATATAAACAACTCAATAAAACAAAATCAAGCCATAAAAAAAGGATTATAACACTACAGTACCCAGGCTACATTCCAAAAGCAGAGCACTGAGAACACAAAGTCTTTTTGTTGTTTGAGTAAAAAAAAAATTAAAAATTGATAGCTAATTATCCCTCTTCATATAGCTAAATGATTCACCTTAAACAAGACTTCATGAGAAGTTGCAGTAAAAATTAAAGATAAACCCAATAGATTTCTACAGCAATTAAGTAAACTGTATAAAAATGAGTTGAATAACTAAATAATTCAATAGGAAATTATAGCTGCTATAGAATTTTTTATGAACTTTTATTAAAGTATTATATTCTTGTTACAGAGTACCTTAGACTTGGATAAAAATTCTGCATAAGAAATTATAGTTCTCTACTAATATCTGATCTTCTTGCTAAGTAGGGATAATTTCAGATTATCATAAAATATTCTATTTTGTATTATGATCATAATTATTTGCTCACATCATTGATTTTCTGAGTCCTGTCTCCCGCTTTGGATGAAGAAGACAAGAATGAGCTGAGTAGATCAGCCAAAAGCTTCCAGACACACACAAAAAAAAACATTCCCAGGCTCAGAAAATGAAGACTTTCCATTCACTGGTAATACTGTGTCTTTTTCTTGACATCTTAAAGCATCCTGTTAGGCAAGCACAGATAGGGCACTTTTTTCAGCACTTGGAAATGTAAGATTTAAGTCAAAACCTTGAGATTTAAATGCGTTTACTAGATAATCCATAACACAAAGAGGCAATGGAGGCAGATACAGAAAACTATGTTTCTCCTTCTGTTGGCTCACAAAACTTCCTGAAGGCCAAACTAGCTCCTTTTCTGGAGAAGACCTCTGCAACTTGATTGTGTAATGTCATGGTAACAGCAGCTGAAACCCATGACCAGAGATGACTTTGTGGTACTTTTTTCTGAATTTTGGCTAATTTGCGTTGAAGAGGGATTTGGATTTAAACTGGTTGCTTAAGATTTTCAGCCAAGAAGATAAAAAAAGAAGAATTTGCAGATTAATACAATCTTTAACACCTAAAGGGACAAAAAAAAAAGTTCCTCATTAGCTTGTGGAGTTGACCCAGGATGTGAACTATGAGAATTTGTTTGGCTTTGGGGATTCAAACTTGATTCATCATCTTCTCTCTCCCTGAGTCTCCATAAGGCTTTTAAGATGTTTTGACTAATCACACCTCTAGAGTGCAGTTCTGCCCATATACCTTGCCCTTTAACATGTGGCTTCTTACCATTGACTAAATGAGGAACCCGAAGGGCTGACTGGGGATAGGCAGGTAACTTTAAAATAGCTAAAAGCATATCGTGCCACGTGCAACTGTTATTTAGGAGCTCCTCTTAGCATGTCTGATTTTCACTGTTGCCTTTTAACCCTACATGTTTTACTGGAGAACATAGTAAAATAGCTTAAATCAGGAAATTATTAATTCCTGACTTTTTACTTGCATTGGATTTTAACAAGATTCTCCATGTTGTACCAGATATACCCTACATCATTTTCATAAGTACTATGATGCCTTAGCAAAGAAACTGTCAGCATTCAGTGCCATCCCCACTGTTTATCTGTCCATTAATTGTCTATATATCAGGCAACAGGTATTTCAAGCAAGCATATTCTGGTCGCAGTGCTCCCCGGTTTGCCCACATCTGCTGAACTCTTCATTTTACCATATCAAGATGCTACAGGAGAAAACAAAAGAAAAGCAGCAGACCTAGAGCAGGTATTGTGTTTATTGCTTGGACATGTGTATGGTTCTGCATTGTGTATGGATATATGGGTTTTTCAAGACAGGATAGAACAAATAATTGTGGTAAAAATGCATCTGATTCACTGGGATGAAAAGAACAACTGTGGTATGTACGGGCTACATCCTCTTTGGGTATTTTTTTTTTTGGTTGATATTTGGTGTTTTGTTAGGTTTTTTTCCCCTCCCAAACACTGGAAACAGGCCTTGGAGCTGTATATAGGAGTGGAGACTCCCATTTGGTTTCCCTCAGTAGTGTTAAATTGGCATAAATTTGTATGATGTCCCATCTCTCCCTTAGAAGTTCTGTTCTACTACATGAAAGTAGGAAGAAAAAAGGAAGGGGACAACATGGATGGGAGTGGCCTCGTAAGGCAAAGTTAATGAGGCTGCCAAGAGTCTGAGAAAGCACTGGAGGACAGGGCTGGATGGCAGACTTAGGCACATCAATATTTCATTACTTCAAAGCACAGGAGTGGGGTTGGATTGTCTGCCTGCCCTCTCCATGATGCTGGCAGTGGGCTTCAGCCCCTCTGGATTGTTTTCTCTGTGCAAGGCTGAAGCAGGTTATGACAACTGGAGGACTATATCTCCCTGCAGACCCAAAAGGTCCTTGCCACCAGGTGGGCCCGGCATGATTAGGACTAAAAGATACAACTCTGTGCTGGGCAAAAATCCTGAAATAGCACTCAGTTTATTACCTCAGATTCTGGGAGCAAAGGTAACTAGCCCTGAGTGAAGCACCACGTACCTCTGTGGCTCAAGCAGACATACCCCATGTAGGTATGGGCTATATGAGCGTTGGGGTAGAAGGTGTCATCAGCTCACAAATCTCAGCTTTGGTGCTATGGTGAAATCCTCAGCATTAAAGGATGCCTGCTAACCAAGGGGGGGCATAAGGGATTTAGCATTTCTCTTTGGATTTGTCCCTTAATTTGTGAATGAACAAAGTCTTCCATCGGTGAATGTAGCAACTGTAACTTCCCTTTCTTTTATTCTTGTTTTCTAGTAACCTATTCATCTGCCTGACCTGTTATTTGCTGTTGCAATTGCCTCTTGCAGTGGTCTGAAGCCTTGTTAACTTAGCCATGGGCCTCAAACCACTAGGTCACCCATATTCTTAAACTTTCCCTTGCTCAGCATCCTTAGTCATCATCTTTTTTTGACAAATGACCTTGCTCTGCAATTTTCACCACCCATGTAATAAACAAAAAAGATGGAGATTTACAGCTCTGCAAAACCTTTCCTCCCTTTTCTTCTTCATCCCACTTCTCTTTTCCCCCATCACAAATTGGCAAGGAAGCAAGCCCATAAACTTTCAGATTTACATCCGACCCAGCTCCCCTCCAGCATGCAGCAGCTTATTGTATTTTGCCAATTACTCCCTCTCTTTGTCCCTTTCTTTATCCCCCTTGTAAAAACAAGTCTCTGTGGCTGTAGAGGAAGGAAGCCCTGACAGTGCTCTTATGACCATTTTTATGGACAAAAAAAAATATGTCATTTTCAATGGGACTCCAGCAACTTCTCTGACATCCTGCACAGTCCAAATGGTAACTTTTGAAGATGGATAAACTATTTTCTATTTGCAGCCAGCTGTTTCTTGAGGAGAAGTATCTCCCCTGCTCCCATCAGGATGATCAGAATGTTTTTGTGGTGTGTATTAGTTTGTGGTTACTGGAATCCCCTTCCTAGTTACTCCAGTAGCAAACGGCATCATATTCAGTGGAAACTGCCTAATGAGGGCCCCAAAAGGTGTCTCTGCCCTCAGCTCTGAAGCATATGCTGATACTGTTCCTGTTTGTCATCCATTTGGCCTTCACTGTCCTTGTCCCAAAGTGTTTCAGAGCCCATTCAACAGCTTCTTCCTGTGCCTGAAGTCACTGGGATCAGTACTGGAAGCAGATGTTTTTGCTGATGACAGCTTAAGTTGCTTTTTAGGTACTTCATGATGTATAGTCTTCTTTTCTGGTAGGAATAGAAATATGTTTTGTGTTTGTGAGCAAACAACAAGCTATTCAGAGGTATGTATGTGAGCTTGTGTGTTTGCAGGTGCACACCCAAAGGAGTTATAGTTCTGAATGATTTTTTTTCTAATTTCAAAGATAAAATTCAAAGTATACAGGAACAAAATGGAAATAGTTCACATGAACACTGCAGTGGAGTTTCTTAAGGAAGAACACTTACTTATATAGGTTCTTTTCGTCATGGTGTTTGTATCACCCGTGGAAGATACTCTCCAAACCGGAGACTTGTGGTAATCCTGTCCAGAGACACAGTGACAAATAGGTTCTGTCCCTGCAAAACTTGCAGTCATAACAGAACACATGGAGAGGAGTTACAGAAATTTATGTTTCTGTTGTGGAAAAACTCTTGTTTCAGTACCCAAGGGAGGACAAACTGAACTCATTCTCAAAATCAAAAGTTGGTGAAACTGAGTGAAACGCCACAGAAGTGCATGAAACCCACCACACACACTGTAGGCACAGATTTACCAGGAGAATTAAATGTTCTATAACCCTCTTCTTCTCTTCCCCACCTATTAGAGCTTCCTAAAGTTGGCATGTGTACTTGCAGTCATCTAACGTGAATGTGGTGATACAGCCCTGAACTGTGTTCACATGCCACGTACCAGAACAGACGCAAGGGACACTCTGTGGTCTTGATGTTCTGCTCATCCAACCTGGGATTGAAAGGGAGAAGTGATGTAAACCATGCAAGTGGTGCAGGCTAACTTTGGTCAGCTAGAGCAGCCGATGGAATGGGAGGAAGGGAAAAGTGATAGAAAGAATTTGAAGAGGGGATTCACATGACATCTCCCCACATGAAACTCCTGAAGTTGCTCCAGGCCATGTCTATCACAGAGCACTGGTGAGGTTTTTGGGCAGTTTTCTTAACCGAGCTGTATTTCAACACTTGAGCAAGCCCACTATTCTGCCGTGGGTAGCAATGAAGGCTGTATGTAGTCTCATGGGCTTTCACCTTTATCAGCAAATCTGATACATATCTAATGACCACAGGGGGGCTTCCTTTCTTGCTGTTTCCTCTTGAGGCAGATTAAGCTGGTCAGTTTTTCTCTGGTACATGCTCATTTGGTTTTTTAAGTATACCTTTGAGTCTCTCTGTCCAGCTGCTCTGTGGTCCCTGGGTACATAATTCCCATCGACTTCAGAGGCAGCTAAAGGTCCACTGCCCCTTGAAAATCTAGGTCCTAGTTTCCCATTTGTCAAAGTCTATTATACTAGATTGTGTCACTCATATTTTCTGAGACACATTAAGTCATGAATTGTTTGGTACAACAATAGAAGAATTGTGAAAGTTGTCCTAGACCCTGCACCACACTTGACAAATACACATTTCCATGCAGTTTTTCATTAGCGTGGTGCGTTTATATCTCATGCTCTTGTTGAGACTGAGGTTAGATAGTAGATGTCATTTTCTCCTTGAGCTAATGTACCACTCTTTCAAGTGCCCTAAATGATATTTTTTTTTGTGTACACACAGTACCAAGTATTGTCATATCTGTTTGCAGATTACATTTAGAAATGTGAACTCTGCATTCCCGATATTTCCCATGGGAGGCTAAAGTACCTTTTAAAAAATTCAACTGCTCTTGTCAGCTGAATCAAAAGGCTGTGTAGGGGACTGGGGAAGTTTTCTCAATGTGTGGCATAGGATGATTCTACCTGCTACATAAATACAGAATTTTTGAGGACCTCAGATTACTTGATCCACTCCAGTTTCTGTAGTCAGTGTAAATTTATTCTCCACAGCTTCACAAAAATCAAAAAGCCTTTTCATCCTGCACAATCCCAAAACATTTTGCATATTCAAAATATCTTGGGTTTATGACCAGAATATTGTGACTTTGCTTTTTTTTTTTTTTTTAATTAGGTCACTTGGTCCCACTGCTTCATCTCACAGCAACTGAGGACAGACTACCAACCTGCTTAAAAATGTAGAAATAATTGGCAGTTGTAAAATGCTGCTGTTTGATTTGCATGTTGTCACTGCAACACCACTAAAATATCCCAAACCTTGCAAAAACAGCCACCCAGAATTGCCACTGGCACTTGAGCAGGCATGCAGGTTTTACACCATCCTTATGGACGGGCTTGGTGAATGTGATGATCACAGAATTCAGATCTGCTGCTTCAAAAGCAACGAGTTCTTTCTCTTCAGTGAAAAGCAAACATCTAATTAGTAGCATTTCAAGTAGTTTTTGAGTAATTTTTAGCACTAATCCACTTCAAAATGAAGGCGTGGTAGGAAGATATTCTACTTACAGTTCAGCAGAGGGCAGTGATACGAATACACAGATATGATTACTCAGTTTATTTCAGTGTACAGTTTTATTCTATAGGAAGATCCTTATTTATGCATTTCACATATTATCTTCTCTCCATATTGTTTGCTAGTGGAGGCTTTTTGTCAAGCATAGGAGATGTGTCTCCTGTTAGTCAAATGAGATGTAAGCAGAAGATACACAAGAATTCTAAAGCGATGTTTTCATATCAAGTAAAGTTTTCAGTGCTTTTTTTTTTTTTGGTGCATTTCCCCTTAGTTCTTCTCATTTGCATGCTTTTACCTGGCCTATTCAAAATAACCGTAAAAGCAGAATGCAATATAGATGTAGGAACAACTAGTTAATGACATGTGAAGCCATTAATCTTTTCTCTGAAAAGAGCTGCCAGCAGTGCAGCAAGCATGATGGAGTCTTTGGCAAATGGCAACACCAGGTGATTGGTAGCCAACTGTGCTCAACATGATACAGCTGTGGCCAGTCTCTGTATCCAGCCAAAGAGACGGGAAATGACATGGATGACTGGATATCAAATGGGCAGTGATGAACTGGGGAGATGAAATACCTCTGGCAAATTTAACACTGTGGAGAGTGGACTTCAGGAAACCTGTATGTGTGTACATCTTAGGATTCTTTCCTTAAAGCAGATTTAGTTTTACTTCTGTTTCATTGTAGCTTCTATCTTTTTAAATATGTTTTTTTTTCAGCCACCCTTCTAAGCTTTAGTGTTTCAGAGTATTTGCTTTCACTGCTTTTCTTTCCTCTGATGGATTTCAGATGTACCTGTCACCAAAATATTTTAGCAACAAGATCATGACAGCGAACACCTTCAAATCTTACAGAAAATGGTGCCAATCAACCCTGGAAACTAAATTCCATTAGAGGGGTAAGAGGGGTAAATCATCTAGTGCTTACTAGGAGAGATTTTTTTTTTAACATCTGTACCTTCGTATGCAGACCAGTTCTTCCACTGGGTGGTTAGGGAAGGTTAGGCCAGTGTTTAAGAAGCAAAGGCAGGTGGAGAGCCAATGGAATAATACGAACCAGAAGACCCTGTACCAAGGGCTTTGTTCGTTAGCCAGCTTTTCTTGATCAGCTGCTTGTGTGCTGTAGAACAGGTTGTGTATATAACTTGTCTTAATATCTTTAAGTCCTGCCATGTAGTTATCAGCCCTCTCGCCTTCTCATCTTGCTCAGTGTACGGAGCAGCCCGTGATCCTCAGTGCACCTTCTGGTCACCTTTGTTCATCTTAAGCAGATCCTGGCTTTTACGTCCAGGTTCTCTCTGGGTTCATATCTGCTGGTCATTTCTTGTCCCAGATTAACCACAGTAATGTCCTTCAGCTTGTGCTCTGACAGTATCTCTGGATACTAAGGGCAAGTTGAATTTAGTGTCTTTCATTAAAAGATCTCAAGAAATTCCTGCTGGACCCTGTAAGTCAGTGTTTATGCTATTTTCAGTGCTCAGGCAAACAATCTTTAGAGGCTCCGTGTGAAGTAACCAAGGTTATGCAGGGCGAGTGGCACAGTTTAAAGTAGTTCCACATTTGCCCTGACTCCTGATTCACTTTTGTAATGCTGGTTCAAGTGGCTTCCTACCAATCAATGTGCATAATTCTTTCCTTAGTCGTTTATTGATTTACTCAATGAATTGAATAGAAGTGTAACACTCATTAGTTGAGATCCTTACATAGCATCTATAAAATTATCCAGATTCTTAGCTAGTACATACTGGCGCGGTTGAATCACATTCAATTTGTCTACACCAATTTACACCAGAGGTTTCGAAATTCAATAATGGTATAGGAAAATGCTCTTCTGAGTGATAATTCTGTTTCTTGGTGCACGTGGTTCTTTCACGCTCCTAATTCTGACAAAATGCTAAGAGAAGCCAAATTAATTTTTGTTTTGTTCCATTTTTAAATTGGAATATCTTTTTTTCCTTCATAAATTGTCTGTTATTATTATTCATTATGTGTCCTTTGATGAAAAATGATACATGAAGAATGGTTTCTATTACTGAATTATTTTTGCACATCATGCTTAATTCTGCAAATGAAGCAGATAAAGTCAATGAGGCTCAGTTAAGGACCAAAACTAATTCTGAAAGCTAATTATTTTCACAAGGAAGACTCTTGAAGACTATAAATTAGGAGGTTGCTATTCTAAGAAGTTTTGTCTTCAGCTGAGTTAGTTGCATCTCTAGGAGTGAGAAAGGAACAGGGACAGGCCTGAGGCCAACCTGTTCCCCAGATGAAGGTCTAGCTTTCCAATTGGAGTTGCATAGCTATTTTTGAAACAGGTCAACGGGCTTTGATGTTTCCTTATCTGCTTTTTAAACAAAAATGCATCCATGGTACCGCTTTCAACACAGAAATAAAGGGAGGCACAAGACCCAAAATATTTCCCATTGGAACCTTTTCATTACCTCTGTGACTAAGATCAGCCTTTGTGTGGAGATTTACTTCAAAAAAACCTTATTAATATTGTAAAAAGTCAGAACCACTCCTAGGTTAAAGTCTGATAACCTGTGGTCCACTGGGCTAGAAATAGACTTGATAGAACAAGAAAGGCAGAAAAACCACTTCTCTGATCTCAAAGCGAGTGTCCTGAGTGATCTGTGGTTCACTCATCCCCTTGGGACTATGCAAGGACCAGAAACGTAGTCACGTCCAACTTTGGAGAGCAGATTCAATTCCAATGTGAATTTGGCCCTTTAGCTGTGTGTAACGTGCTTGTTGGCCTCAAATACTGACATTTGTAAACCATTGTGTATGGCTTCTATTTCAGATAATTTTTAGAAGCACAGAAATACATTTTTCTGCCTCTTTCTGTACTGTCTATATGTCTATTTTGAAGAGAATCTGACTTTCCACTTAAAGAGAAATGAAAATATTGTACTAAGCAAGCAAACATTTTAAAAACATGTCTGAATGCATCTGTTCTTCCCTCAGAAGCGTGTGTCAGGAATCTCCAGAGCTGCCTGAGGAAGGCAGATGTCTGATTTTCACAAGAACTTCTGGCGCTTTTGAAGGTTTCAGGCTGTTACTCATTTTTTTGACTTGCTCAGATTCCATAAAGACCCAGGCAAAAAAGGTGCACCCAAAAAGCCAGTGGGAGAGCATATAATTAATTGAGCCAAGGAAATATGCTGTATACTCTGAGCAGCATGAACAGTTGCTGCCTGTTTTGACACTTTACGTATAGTTCTGAAATAGTGACAGCTATTTCAAGCTTCTGCCGAGATACTGACGGTTTCAGGCAGAAATCATTTTATTCTGAGTTGCATTTGTACTACAATGAGGTCCTCATTCATGATCAGGTAACAATGCAACACAGTAATAATAAACTTCAGTTGTGACTGTTTCTCTCTGCCTTTCCTCCTTTTTCTTACTGCCTTCACTCTTACCGGCTCTCCCTTTCCTATTATTCCTTTTCATCAGCTTACCTACCAGACAAGAATATTGGTTGAGCTTTCTCTCACACACTCAGCTTGCCTGTAAGGTCCCTGCTGGTGCTGTTGCTTTGCCCTCCTTGCTCTGCACCACGGGAGTCCTCAGGCAGGCCAGGTGAGATCTCAGTGTTCCTTCATGCCACCAGTGCCAGACAAAGTCTCTGGTCCCTTCTCATACTGCCTTTCTCGAGGTTCTCCTGTTCTTCCGTTTCTTGCCCAAGTGCTTGATGAAACCATTGTTCAATACTGGATTGAAGATTCTAGCTGCAATGTCAGTTATACACCACACTAAGCCTCTTTTGGTGTAGAAAGCATAAAGCATAAAGGTTTTTACCCCTCCTGTTTCCCTGACCATGTCCTGCAGCCATCACAATGTCCTGAAAAGGAATGACACAATGTGGTTTTCTCTTTTCTTTAGTTTACTGCCTTGTAGTTCCTTTTTCTCATAGGGTCAGCTGCTCCAGCAGCATGAGGATCTCAGAGCACAAGGGAAGACAATTCCTGCAAGGGTATGGAGAAGAGTTGTTAGGTCATGTTCAGGGCTGGAAACAGCCAAGATAATATTGTTCCCATGATTTCCATGAGCCATTAATGTACCTGGTTTAAACCTATCAATCTGCATCTGTTGCTCTAGCTTTAGAGATGGAGCACTCATCATAATTGTCAGTCCCGGTTATTAATATGCTCAAATTCTTAAAGAGGGATATAATTTGCTTTCCAGGCTTTCTTCATGTACTGCACATCTTTGTGTCACCATCCCTGCTGCTCTGAGCTCAGCAGATGGCTCTTTGTGAGCAGGTGGTATTTTTTCTTGCTATAGGAAGAAATATATTTACTGCTCATTCTGGCACTCATGAAAAAAATTGTAAACTTTAAAGAGATATATTAAAAATATAAATAAAATGCCTGTAAGAGTTATTGCCAAATTGACATTGGACCAAAGGCACCTATTCAAATGATCAGCAGCCAGCAATGAAGTGTACAAGCCAAGAGTATTGAAAGAACCATTAAGAATGTTAAAAAAATAAAAGAGGCAGATAAATCTCGTACTGTGATGAATGATAGCCAAAGAACATCTAATCATATCTGGGTAGCATTTACTGAAATAACTCAACCAGACTAAAATGAAGAACATGAAAAAGATGGTGTAAAAATTATTGGAATGTTCTTTTTTCTGACAATTTTTCATCAATCTTCAAGAAGGAATAGGGATTTATTTAAAACAAATTAAATTAAGTGGTGAGCACTAGAATATGGTTCCTCTTGATCTTGGTATGGCTATAAAATCATAAAGTTCTCAGCACCTGCATATTAAGGGCTGGTGGGTGGGAGGAGAAAAGGGGGTTTGCAGTTTTCCAACCACCTCTCCCTAATGAACTAACATGCAGAATGGTGGCCATGTTCAACTGGAAAATTGCTCACTGCTGTAAGAAAAGATGAAATGCAAGAAACATCTAGCAAATGAATATACAAAAGACAACAGAGTACCAACACCCTGTCTATAGGCTTCCATTCCTTGATTAATCTATCTGGATTTTTTGCTTTTAATGGCAACATGCCTGAAACTTCTTGGATATAATCAAAAGTGACATGGAGAAAGTGGCTCTGTGCATATGATGGCAAACCAACTTAAAAGAAGTAATGTTTACCAGCAGATTGGACCAAAACTTGGCTTCTTCACTGTACAGATTTCATGAGGTCTTATGTCAGCAAATGCTCATCTTTTCTGTTGCGTCCTTTAAAGAGGAATAGCTCCTTTCTGCTAGATCTCTATTGTTGTTGTCAGAGTAATGGCACAATAATGCAGTGATCTAAAAGCTCTGTGGAATGTCTCTCCCATGAAAGAGAGAATATAAGAGCATGTTCTGTCTGTGTGTAATCCATTAGAATAGATGGAACAAGCATTTTATTTAAGCCACACTCTGTAGTCAGTAAACACCTTAAGACTTGAGCTGGTTCTGGTACGTATTTAAGGATTAGAGAGCAGATGGCTTGAACCTAACAGCTGGATGAAATGAAATTTAGTTTTAGGACTTGAAATTTCAGTGCAACCTGGGGTAAGGACTTAAACTATTAATTTTGATTGAGGTATATCACATCTTATGAACGTTCTCTAAGATCAGAGAGATGGCCACCCAATGAGCACTAACTTATTTGCTGTGAGCAAATGAGCATTAACAACTGAAATGCTTCACTTTGCTTGAATAGTAAATGGAGTTCACTGACGTGCTGTTGCTGGCTGGTCAGGCAGAATCTTACACATGTGGGTGTAATGTTCCTTTGAGGGTCCCTTTTGCTTCTGGGCCACCCCTACAGCGGTGTGACAGGGCAACTTATAGCTATCAGTCATTGCTAACCAGACATAAACCACTCTGGACATAGTACAGGCAGATATGTTCAGCTTGCACAAGCTCCCTTTCTGTGAGGTGGTAGGAAATTGTGCGCAGAAGGTCTGGTACCTCTGCAAAATGTTGGCTTTGCATGCAGCTCCATTTCCTACCCACCTGTAGGCAATATTAACCAATGATCAAGAAAAAAATGCATTTCTTATTTTGTCCTTTTTTCCAGATTTCAGAAACTCTGATCCAGAAACTGAACCAAAACCTGGTCCATTTTGAATTGAAGCCAGGAGTTCAAATCCTTGTCCATGCTGCCCATTTATCAGCAGGTCAGTATCCTCTTTCTTTCTACACCCTTTCTGTTGCTCTCTAGCACATCAGGCAATATATTCCTTGATGGTAGTAGTGTGCTATCAGCTGTGTTTTAAATATTTCTTATTTTTATGTCACAACAACAAACCAGTATATGGACAGACATTAAAATGCCTGCTCCCACCTCCCTTTTTTTTTTTTTACCATGCCCCAAAAGAAATGCTTTTGCATTTACAACTAATCCTTTTGTTTACCTTATGTGCAAGAAGTTACTGTTGTTGTTGGAAATGCAGTATAAGTAGCAGTAGAAATGTGTAACTTCTTGGCTGTCTCTGAAGTATTCAGCAGCAAAGCAGCACCATGGCATATTCAGTCTGGAACATGCCATGGAGAGGTTACCAGCTAGATATTCTAGAGTCAACGAATGCTCAAAGCAACTCAGTACAGTTCAGAAGTTGTTCAGCAGTCTGAAAGACAAGAATCAATTTACATATGCACATAGATTAGGCAATTTGGACTAATCCTATCTCAAAATGAGCCATCTCAAAGAACTGATATTTCATTACATGCACCCCTGTCTATTCTGTATGGTAAACTCTCATTTCACGGTACAGCCCATCTTTAACTATTATAAGAGATGGGATGAACAAATCTGTGCTCGGGATTCTTAGGAATTGCTTTTCTCCAGGAGTTTCTGATAATTCTGATCAGTTGGTATCAACTTCTTTTGCTAACTTGCAAATTAAAAGCCTCAGTTGACTTGTACCATCAAACCACTCTACAAAAAGCTTTTTATTGTATAAACAGATTGGCCTAAGCAGGTGTCAGTCCACATTCTGCCTTGTCAATAAAGGGAAAGAAAAAGAGATTTAAGAAAAGGTGTAATGCAACTGCATTTAAATCCTCCTATATAAAATCCTTAGTGTTTGCAATATTTCATTTTTCCTAAACAGAACTTGATAATATCCACCCTGGGATTCTTGCTGCATTTTTCTGCTTTCCAGTAGCTGTGGAACAGGTGATCAGATGCTTACTTTTAGAGAAGTTAGAACCAAAGGCATAAAAAGCAGAGATGCAGCACAGCTGAGTCACCCCTAAAAAAACCCAAACACAACAGCTTAAGAAGTCAGTTTGATTCTTTTTTTTTTTCTTCTGTAGAATGTAAAAAAATATGTAATGCCTTTCCTCAGCACTGATTAGGCCCCAGCTTGTGTACTGTGCCCACTTTTGGTCCCCTCACCACAAAAAACACAGTGAGGGGCTGGAGCGGGTCCAGAGAAGGGCAACAAAGATGGAGAGGTGTCTGGAGAATAAGTCTGATGAGGAGAGGTTGAGGGAGCTCAGATTTAGCCTGGAGAAAAGGAGGCTGAGGGGAGACCTTCTGGCTCTCTCCAACTCCCTGAAAGGAGGGGGTAGCCAGGGGGGGTCGGTCTCTGCTCCCAAGTCACAGGTGATGGGACAAGAGGAAATGGCCTCAAGTTGCACCAGGGGAGGTTCAGATTGGAGATTAGGAACAATTTTTCCATAGGAAGGGTTCTTAAGCCTTGGAATGGGCTGCCCAGGGAAGGGGTTGAGGCCCCATCCCTGGAGGGATTTAAAAGCCGAGTTGCCATAGTGCTTAGAGCCATGGGTTAGTGATGGTTTTTATCAGGGTTAGGTTGATGGTTGGACTAGGTAGTCTGAAAGGTCCCTCCCAGCTTAGACAATTCTATGATTCTAAATACATGATCTTTGTGATCACCAAAAATGAAGGTTTTTAATTGTATTTACACATACCCCAGGAATGGAGTCCATAATAGATACAAACACTCATTTGTCCTGCAAGGTCGGCTCTGTTGTACTTGTCTTTGAAACCACTGGTGAGATGTGAGCGATTGCTGTAACTGGCTTCACAATGTCCTATAGAAACACCACAGGATTTTGTCTCTTGCAGAAACATGCTTCAGTAAGAATGCAAAATGAGCCTGGACCACCAAACTAGGTATTAAAAAGCCCAGAGAACAGACACTGTGAGGTCTTTGAGGGAATATGGCTCCTTATCAAGCTGCAGAGGTCATGACTCGGTTCCCTGTCTAAATAAAAGACCCAATTTCATGACATCAAAACTTGGGAATAGTTTAGAATTTGACAAAATGCCAAGAGAGATTTACTTCACTGCTGAAAACTATTGTTCTGGTTGTCAAAGACGGAGAAGAAGAATTGTCCTTTTGAAATCCAAGCTTTTAAAAATAAAATAAAATAAAATAAAGCAGGGAAACCTGGAACACAAGCCAGCACCAGAAGCAGTCCCTAGAAAACACAATCCAGGGGGATGCACATGGCACAGAGATGCTGCTCTTTTCTGCAGTATCTGTTCTTTCCCAGCCTTTTTGCTATGACTCTCTGCTGGATTCTGGGCAGCTGTGGCCTGTAGTCGACTGAACCGTGAAGCTCAGCCTGTGTTTTTGTAAGTGCACACGTATGTATACGTATGCCTACGTTTATGTTCCTGTGCCACAGTGCACGTGTGTGTTCATCCCGTGTGTGTGCCTGGTCATGCACAGCAGCAATTTCTGCAGCAGAGGCGCTGCAGGGAACAGGAGTGTAGGCATCTAAACTAGCTTGCTGTGGAAATTCAAGCAGAACCTGTAGAAATGAGCCTCTGTGTGTGTTGTATGTGAGCGTGTGCCTTCCCTGGAGCACAGAAGAATGACATTTCACACCTTCTGAACATCTTCTTTGTTCAGACCACACTGGAGGAAAGCTTAATTTATGGCAATTATGGACAATATACTGCAATCCATTCATCATGCTCATTCTTCCTTCTCATGAAAAAAAATACCCAAACCAGTGTCCCCAACCCAACAGACAACAACCTCAACTCTAAGGCAGGCTAAAATATGCCCGTGTTCCTCACAAAGCAGTTAAATAGCTGTTTACTACCAGACTCTCAGCAGAGCATTATAACAAGAGCAGTGAGTGATGCTGAGCCTGAGCCGGTCAGAGAGGCACTTTGTCATCCCGCGGAACTGCAGAGACCCACTAAATACAGACACAAAGAGGACAGAGTGGAGATGTGTGAGGAATTCACAAGGATGGATCATTTCACCCCAGTGCCTCACCTTCCTGCTTGATGTAGGAAGTTTTTTTCACTTCTCTGTGTAAATTTTGGCTTTGTCAGGCTGGGCGTGACGGCTGAGAACATGTCGGGTCTGTAATGTGTGTGCCTGAGTAAGCATCTGCTCGTGTGTGCATGTTTTCTTATGTCTTCTGGCTCTGGTTTAAGATGGGTCCGTTCAGTGCATGTGAAGAGGGGCAAGAGAAAGAGGCAGTGGTTCTTCAAGTTAGCTTCCATTGCTTTGCAGAGGAAGGCTCTACCTACACCTTGATCAGAGATAGTCAGTGAGGAGGTGTCGGCTGCGTGCACAGCTCTGTGTAATGCCAGAGCTGCAGCTGTGTGTCTCTCTACATGTATGTTTTACTGGTGTCTGCATGAATAACTGAGACTGCTGGGCCTACTGCTGGAGTAGCTGGACCCTTTTTGGATGCTAGATGTGGCTGCATGTGTGTGAGTGATGGAAACTGTCTCTATTTAATACAATTTAATTTGGATTTCTGGGAATGTCATGCTTCTAGCTGTTTTCTGTGGCCTTATTTTACAAGGGGCTATGAAAAAGTGGTGCCCAACACTGAAGAGAAGCACAGACACTTTTTGTTTGATTAAGAGGTTCTAATTTTTTTTTTTTCCTAGAACCTGTGCACTCTCTGGCATGGAAGACTTGTGTGAGAGAGAGCATGGCACCAGAGGAAAGAGAGTAGAGCATGTTCAGAAGAGTAGGAAGGGGATAAAGGAAGAAATTGAAAATGGCAGAGGTGTGAAAAGAGCTTGCCATGATAAGGCATAGATGCTGAGCAGTGTCCGTGAAGGACAGTGGACTTCTGGTCAGGAAGGGAAAGGACAATTCTTGCTTCAGTAAAATTGATGACCCAGTTGCTTGTTATTCACTGTGCATTGGGAGCCACCCAAAGTAGCTCTAAGCAAAATAGAAAGTCAACATGACAAGTTAGCCCATGGGTAGCTCCAGGATCATCCAGAAAGTGCTAGTTTTGGTACCCAAGTGACCTCATTTGCAACTACCTCAGGTAATTGTCTGCAATTTGTGAGAGTGTGTTTCAGGTGGTCCTCTATAAGGCCAAACAGAAGAGGCCTCTAAGGAGAAAGAATGGGGTAGGTTGAGCACCGCAAATGTTCTGAACCCAAGTTTCTTCCCAGCTGGATTAGAAAGAGAGAAAAGCCCTGGAGATGTGTGGAGAGATGAGGTCTGGGGGCAGCTCTAACCTTCTCTCCTTCTTTTGCAGCTCCTCTGGTGGACCTCACTCCCAGTCACAGTGGTTCAGCTATGCTGATGCTCCTCTCGGTTGTTTTTGTGGGACTAGCCGTGTTTGTAATCTACAAGTTCAAAAGGTATGACCCTCTCTGAGCCACTTCCGTGTCCCCATTGCCACCTTCCACTGAGGTGTTTGGGTTTTGCTTTGCTGGGGTTTTGGTTTTGTTGCAGTGATTTGTGTCTTGGTTTGTTAAAGCTGATGCTCCGTCATCTCTCAGAATACCCCACAATGATGGTTTCTGTTAATGTTTTAGGAAGATTCCTGGCCTTAATATATATGCACAGATGCAGAATGAAAAAGATCAAGAGATGGTCAGTCCAGTCAGTCAGAGGGAAAACATACCTAATGTCCCTCAAAGTGAGCTGATGAGCCCTGAGCAACTAGTAGATGAGAAGTTGGAAGTCCAGCCCATAGGTAAATAACTTGCAGCATCCCGCAGCTGGTCAGACTCTGACTTGTAATTGGCTAACCCTTTTCTCAGCCTCCCCCCTCCCCATATTCCTGCACACTCCTCCTCCCATCCTCTTCTGCTGCAGCATTAGTTTTGCTACAGAAAACCTCGCTAACTCTCCTCTCTCCTTCGCTGCAATGTGATGAAAGGGAGGGGAACAACTTTAGGCTTTTTCTCTCTCCTAGTTGCTCTATGTAGAACCCCTCCCCCTCTCAAAAATTCTGCCGGCATTTAACTTGCGCTACAAGGCAATTCAATTTATTTTGCTGGGGCTGATGTAATTGTGGGGCTAAACCCCCCTGACCCGAGGCATACCCAGGAGAACTTCAGCCACCCTCACCTGGAACGTGGAGGTGAGCAGGTGATTCGGTAAGTCAGATCTAAAGGCTAAATATTCGTTGATATTTTGACTGCTGTAGCCTTTGTGCCGTGCCAGGCCTTGTTGCCAGCAGCAATGCTAGCCTGGCTCATTCCTAGGGAAAATTAGCAAAACCTGGGATCTCAGCATTGGACAGCTGGGTTTGCCTTCAGGCTGATTTCTCCCACAGGCCTCTGTGGTTGAAAACTTGCAAAGCAGGCTTTCATAGGACCTGAAGTGAATAGACTTTTTTCAGAGGTGCCCAGTCCCAGTGATGGGACAAGAGGTGACGGGACAAGAGGTAACAGGCATGAACTTGGGGTTGGACTAGATGATCTCCAGAGGTCCCTTCCAGCCCCATGTGATTCTGTGACTTGAAGTGGGTATACTGGGATCAGTCCCACATTCGCTTATGCTTGTATGTTTTCTGTTACCCTGACTATAGTGAAATTGTTGGGATGGAGCTGGGAGGTTTCATGTTGGGGACGTGTTCTGCTAAAGCCAGCATTGCTCAAAGATTGCTTGGGCATTGCTCAGCTTCACTTGTGAGGTGACAGTTCTGCAGGCCCAGACCAGAGGTACCCTGCAAATAAGGACATGGACCTATTATGGAGGAATTATAGCTGTTCTTACTCAGACAGCAGTAAGGCATAGTCATAACTGAGATCCCTTATTTGCACAATTTCATCAGCTTAACCAAACTTAAGATCTTACCTGAAGAAGTCCCTAAATTGTACGGGAGTGTTTGCTAAAGAAGGCTTGGTTTCAGAGCTACTGCAGAGTGGGAGCAAGGGGAAGGGTAATTAAAGGAGGGAATGTGATGTGCTAAGATTGTGGCCTGTGAAACAACCTGTGAGGAAAAAAGAAGAAAGTCTCTTGATGAAACTGATGTCTAAGCTGGAAGCCCCACTGCAATCAATACTGACCTCTCCTCACCTGTTCACCAAGGGAGATCTGGTAGCTATTAAAAGCTTTTAAGCAGCAGACCTGGACATCCCTGCTTAGCAGAACACAGGATGGAGCGAGGGGACCAACCTTCCCATGTGGTGTTCCCCATACAGAGCAACCCCAGGCCACAGTCCAGAACCCAAGGAAAGGAAATGCAACCAAGGTAGTCTGGACAGAGGACTTCCAAAAGGCTTGTGGATCACCAAGAGGTTTCAAGCCAAGACCCGGAGCGGTGGGTCCTAAACTTTAACAATTCTTTTTGTTTGTTTGTTTTTCTTTCTTTTTCCCCTAGAAACCTCCAGGGCAAAATTGATGTAAGATGCTAAGTGAGAAACACCCAATTTCAGGCTGGGAACTCTCCTCCTAGAGTCAGATGAGCTTTGGGCTTCCCTTTTCTAAAAGAATGTAATGACTGTGGTTCACACTGTTCCAGAGGTAGGGAAATACATATTTTCACAGGTCACTCAGACTGAAGTGGCAAGAGACAGTCACCTGCTGGCTCTATTCAAGGTAGCTTCAAAACTGCTCTTGCTGGTGTTGGAAACTGATCCCTTGATGCCTCTGGGATAAGTGCAGTGAAAGCCAATTTTGGGGATAGGTTTTTCACTTGGTGCAACTATAGCATTTCTGGCTTTCTACACTACCCAGCTTTTTGTGTTTTTCTCAGCTGTGCTACTGGACACTGTATTGAACCAGAAATTGGTCTTTTATAACTCTTTGGTTTGCACCTGTAACTGCACTAGTGAGCACAAAAGGTAAATGTGTGGGATACACAGACTCAATTCTCTATCCAAAGGAATCAGTCCAACAAACTTCCTAAGAGTGTTTTTCCATCCTGTCAGTAAGATGAATGAGGAAACTGAATCAGAGCTCATTGACAAAATGAAAAGGTCTGGACCTATGTGTGAACAGAATAGAAAGTGCAAAGGCTCTTCACTTTCCTATACAACCACCTCATCTGTTTCTGGAAATCAGCAATTTCTTTTTTAATGAGTTTTCTTTCTTTCGGGAAAACAAAGCAAGACTGTAATTGGGTGTTTCTCTTTTGTATGCTTGTTCAGACACCAGGTTTTTTCAACCCCTTTGACTAACATTCAGGGATCCTTCCTGGGAGGAATCTGAATGAATGTCCCTGGATCATTTAATTTTCTCTCCAAACGCTGGCAGCAAAAAACCCAGAGTCCCCATTTTCTGGATGTGAGTGGTTTAGGCTTTTCTTTTGCAAATGCAAAGCTTAAGGTTATTTATGAAATCTCCAACACCTTATCATTGCAAATGAGTTACACATTTCCTCTGAGGACCTCAGCCTCTCATTCCCTCCACCCCTCTGCTCTGGCCTCTCCCTCTTCTGTTCAACATGGGTGAATCATCTTCATTAGCAAAAGAACATCACCTTCAGTGTTTTGAGTAACAAGAAAACTTTTCTGGGAAGAACGTGTCAGTGGAACAGTTGAATCCCAAAGGCCAGCAAGGTGATGCCTTCAAACCTCTTCCTTGGCTAAACGCACTTGTTATTTACTGATTCTTTTTATTTTGTTCTTTCTTTGCCACAGGAAGTATTTCCACAGCTGCTGAGCCCCAGAGCACAAAAGAAATCCCTTCCTATGTAAATGGTTGAATTGAGGACACCGATAAATATCTATATCTAAAAAAAAAGAGGAGAACTCACTGCATTTGGACTTTTTAATTCTTCAGATGACAAAGGGTTTTTAGCTTTAAGCCTGTGCATGTGGACATTATACTGAGACCATAGTGGAACTGCGTTGTACAGGTGTTTAATTTTAGTGGGGGGTGGGGGGACAGGAACTGGTACCACTATTCACTCCTACGGCCCTTCCCCTCACCCCTCCACTCTCTCTTTTTTTCTGATCTGTCTCTAATTTGTAGAAAATTCATAATGATATAGGCCAAGAATATGCATGGGGGTCTCTTCTTTAGGGAGAGGGGTGGGCTGGGATGTAGGGGGGGGACAGGCTGGGGGAGGTGGGAGGGAGCGTTTAGGGTTCTTGGCTTTAGATTTAACGGCTCTTTTAGCACTTTGGGCTGCGGGAGGGCTAGCCGCCCCAGCAGACTTTCATAGGACACACACACACAAAAAAAAAAAATCACACTGGAGTTTAAAGGCACTGAAAATATTCTTGGTCAGTCTGGTTTATGTCTCTGTTAGGACTCTGCCCTTCGTTCCTCAAGCTGCAGCTGCTGCCCGTGCCCCACGGCTACGAGGAGGCTGAGTGCGAGCGTGGGAGATCCCAACCGCAAGGCCAGGCTCTTCCTTAAACAGCTTTTTTAGCCTGCTCACACCAAGGCATCCCACTGACAGCACTGATAACTTTTTGCCTCCTAACCTCGAATGGAACAGAGCTATGCAGGCAGGGAGGGCTGTCCATACTGCACTTGTAGGAGGTTATTGCCAGCATGAACTCACATCGTGCTTTCTACCAGCCTTACACCTTCAATTCTGGCTAAGAGAAAGGCCTAATAACACCCTCAGCTGCATTTAGTGCTGATAGTTTGATTTGTCTGGGTAAGTCACAGACACTTGGGAGTCATCCCAAGGCCTGACAATTTTTTGAAAGGCACATTGTCCATAGAACAAGGAACAGGGAAAGGTCTGCAGAGTTTCCCATGGCTTTCTTGGCAACCCCCCTTGGTTGCAGATCTGCAAACTCCTGCCACTCTGGGTAGAGGAGGGAGAATAAAGGAGGATTTGGCCTGATTGTTGCCATGCATTTTGAGCCCCAGCACCACAGGACCACTCTTGTACGAGATTTGGTTGCTTACAAATAACAGTCTTGTATCTTATGCTGCAGCTGTAAATGAGGCTGCAGGACATGCTCACGTAGACTGTGCAAGGGAACAGCAGGCTTGGAATACCTCAAAGAAGTCCTCCCAAGACACTGGATGTCTGGCTGAAGCCTAACCTGGGATCATCACAGCTGTTGATTTCCAACCCTGCTCAGGTAAACCTAGCACCAGGAGTGTGGTTTGAAGTTCAGAGAGAAAGATGACACCCAATACTTAACTGCATTTGGTGAAGGCAAGCAGAGGTCAGTTCGTAATCAGTGTAGCACATTTAGGAGGCAGCCTGATTCCTGACATGAGTGGGCTTTGTTTGATAGACAGTGCTCGTGGCAACCTGAGTCACCAACAGGAGACAGCAGCTCCGTTGGCATTGCCCAGAGTCCCGGGGTGGGAGTTTGGTGGTGGTGGTGGGTTTGAATTTCTCTCAATCAATCACAAATTGGGCATGAACCCAAATCAGCCTACTTGCTGGCAAAGAAAAAAAGTACTACCAAGCGTAAGAAGATGAGACCCGTAGTAGTTAAAGGATAATCACAGAACAGAGTCCTCTGCCTCTTTCTATAGTTTCTCTGAAGACAGGTAGAAATGCAGCAGTTTGTATGGCTTTGCTATTGTCTTTGCAACTACAGCTTTAAGAAAGATGGGAAAGTTTTGGCAGCAACTGTATAATACTCCCCACTGAAGTCCAACATTAGCCAACTTATTTTTATAGTAAGCCAATCAAAAAGTTTTCTTATAGTGTTGGAACTATTTCTAATTTTAAAATTACTTTTTTTGATGTACTTTTTCATCTTCTTTTCCCTTTCGTTAAATACAATGTAGCGTAATGTATAATTGCTATTGTTTATTGCTTTTACAGTCATATTTATTAAACAGATTATGTCTCTAAATGAAGGCCTGTGTTTTTGTTGCTTATTTTAGCTCTCTCTCCCTGACAAATGACTAAGAACACTAAAATAGGAGGAAGTTGATAACAACAGAAAGAAAGAGGTGTTCAGTAGAAGTGGGAGAAGGTGGTGATAGTTCCAGTATGTTCCAGAGTTCCAATATGAAGGTAACTTTCCCAGTCCTCAGTCAAAGCACTTTATAAAGTGAAGCTTGGTACTGTTAGCTCTGATTTATGGATTGGGGAAGCTGAGGGATGCAGAAGTGCAATGCTTTTTTTTCTGGTTTCAAAACAGGCAATGGCAGAGGTCAGAGCAGTTCCCTGGAGCTTCAGCTCCGTTCCCTGCCCATGGCTATCCTTCCCCGTACACACTCTGTTAAATGTTCCTTCTTTGTAGTACCTTTTTTTACTACCCTTTTGCCAACATCGATAAAGGAAAGTTTAAATTATTCACATTACTGCTTAATCAAGTTTTACATGTGAAGAAAAGGAAGCATAGGAAGTTTCTGTCAGGTTGCCACATGACAGTGGATGCATGTCGTGGAGAAAAAGAAAGAAAAGATGGCTTCTCTGCTTTTCGAGTCAGGATGCAACCACAAAATCATTCTACCTCTTATAACTGGTTCCTGATTCTGTTCTCTAGCCTTTCTTGTACCCCTGGCATAAGAAGTTATGTATGCACATAAATAGTCAAAGATCTGAGGTTCAGGCATCGTCAACAGCTGAGGCCAGGGTATGGCATGTCAAGTTGAGGAATAATGAGTTTTTGCTTGTTGGAGGAGTGTGTAGTTTTCACATCCTGGTCAGATCCCAGTATAATTATGATTGCAAGCCTAAAAATGTTACAGCTGCAGTCTTTCTTCACCTTTCATTCAGGCTGGGTGAAAGGCTGGCACAGCCACAGCCATGGTGCAGGTGACTCAAGTGTGTGTAGACGTAATCTGTTTAATAGTTTAAGTGCCCACCTGAATTAGCAGGCATCTGTTCTGGCCATAAGCAGAAAGTCTGGTTTTGGCAAGCATCTCTAAAGCATTTTTCAGATCATTCTCTTCAGCTTGTTGTGTGTCCTGAGGCAGAGACTAATTGTTATTTGTAGTTGTTGTTTTCTGGTTTGTATAACAACACAGCGATTCACTGCTAATGGCTGAGCACTGAGACAGTAAACAAAGAATATACCAAGTACTTATAAAATCCAATATGAATTTTCTCTGAGGATGTTATCATACCTTGAAAGAATAAAACAAGTTCATTATCCTTTGTCAGAATGAGCAGTGCATTTAAATATGGTTAAAAAAAATCAAATAAAGTATTTTCTCAATTTGATGTTGATTCTCTACCATCATCTTAACTGCCATGAAAGAGATGCATGGATGGGACAGACATATTGGCTTCAGAAAGATTTATACTGCTCCACCTCGCAGGAGATTTGGGCTAAGATGCTGGATTGCCTTTCCCGGAAATCAGTATTAGTGTTTAAATATTTTTGAGGGTCTGGGCCTCAAACAATTGCTTGCTGTTAATACCTGGCTATTAAAGCACTTGCTGAAATGGTTATGCAAATGAAGCTGGAATTTTCAGTGACCCTAAATGAACCCTGTCATGGTCCTGTCACCTTCTGCTGAGAATTTGTGACAATTGCATTTAGTCTGGTACCTAGAGCTGATAACAAGGGATTACTATTTTATCTGTGAGCTGTCATCTCTCATTGAATGCATGGAAAGTTTCCCTGCCACACTGTATCTCTAAGTACAAGTGTAAGTGTATTAAACATGATTTAAAACAGTTTAAACCCCTGATTGCAGAGCTACCATGTTCATGATGTTAAAAAAGAAAACTTTATTTTCCTTCAGTTAATGAGATGCTGTCCTTGCATTTCTCCATGAAACAGAATAATAAAGCATGTGAATAAATAATACTTGAGCTAGAACAGATCCTTTTAGATTAGAGTGTTGGTGTGATCCTGGCTGTAATACCCAGAAGAACAGGCTGAAATCAAATTGTTTTCTGATTGATAAGATCAAAGTGCTATCATGTACCAAGTCATCATCAGCCTAAGAGATATGTTTCATCTGCACTTTTAACTTCAGCTTTTTCTTTTCCCTTTTTTCCTTCTGGGGAATAAGACTATCTATTTCTGTTCCCCGTGCTGAAAGAGGGAGCTGGAGGAAATCTGTGTTGTTATGTGTTTCTCAATGTGAATTTCAAGATGTCTTCCTCATTTGTGCTGTGGTACAGCCGCCCCACTGCTAGCTGCTCTATGCAGTAGAGGTGACATTGTGACTGTATAAAATGAACAAAATAAGGGAACACGTTTTCTCACCTCTGTATTGCAGGTTGAGTCTCACATTGTAATCCTGGTTTGTTTTGACAAGTGGACCTTAACCAGCTCTTCTCTACATGAAAAAAAACCTCAGCACTGTGTATGAGAGCTGCCAATGAGTTGGATGGTCCATCGTCTAAGCAGCCCAACTCTATACAGGATTAATGACTTGAGTCCTAGGAGGTACAGAGTTGCATGAGCGACCAGCCAGCCTCCCAGGGCAGGAGCTCCACACTTCTGTCTGTGCAAAGGCTTGCTTTCTGCTGGGATAATTTAGAGACACTTGAAGTTTGTGCTAATTTATGATGTTGTTTTCCCTAGGAATTTTATGAGCTTTTGTTAGCAGGGAGAGTAGCGTGACTGAAATACATCCAGTCAAATATGTAACCTTGACTCTAAGTGCTTAGAGAGCAGGTCCATGCCTGAGTTTGTATAATGACCTCCCACCAAGCTGTAGTAGCCCACCAAGCAGGACAGGAGCCAGACAGCCCTTGGCTTCCCTCCACTTCTCTGAGGCTGTAGCACATCCAGCCAATGCGGGCACAAGTATCACCAACAGCAGACAGGATACTGCTTATGGTGTGCTTTATAGTCAAATTAATTGTATAGAAGGATCCCAGAATCATTGGTCTGATGTGTGAGGTTTTTCCACCAAACTGCAGACAAAATAAGCTACAATCCCAAAGTCTTGTCGTTTTTAAGAGAAAGGCGCAGGAGAAGGAATGTAGCAAAGCTGTTGAGAGTCAGGATTGCCTGCCTTTGGTACAACACAGATGAAAGAAACACCCCTTCCTTTTTGTAACAAAAAATCCTCCTCCAGCCTTCCCCAGAAAAGGTTGGATGTGGTGGTATTTCTGGGGCCTTGGCAACTAATTGCTCCCCAGCCAGAAAGTGAAAGGGAGGGCCACTGGTCCCACAGACCATATCATTCCTTATTGTGCCTCCCAGGGACAGCTGGAGGGTAGAGCTCTGAAAAGTTAATTGGACTGACAGCTGCCTCCACTCTTACTCCGTGCTGTAAAGAAGATGAATAATGCATGCAGCACATTTAAATGTAGTGTTAAAAAGTGCTTTAAGGGGGAAACCCTTTGATTATTAACTCTGCCTGTATGGGAGGAACATCCTTACTCTGTCACTGCAGAGAAAGCCTGAAGTGAGGGGCTGAACCTCCTCACCAGAAGGGTCGGGGATGCAGCCTGTCTCCATCTCATGGGTACACACCCATGGGTACAAGTTACTCCTGGGGAGATCCTGATTGGATACAAGAGGAAATTTTTTCATGATGAGAACAATCAGGTATTGGAATGGTCTCCACAGAGAAGTGGTGGATTCCCCAACATTGGACACTTTTAAGATTCAGCCAGACAGGCTGCTGGGCCATCTTGTCTAGATCATGCTTTTGCTGAGAAAGGTTAGACCAGATGACCTTTGAGGTCCCTTCCAACCTGGTATTCTAGGATTCTATGATCTCCACACAAGGAGGGTATGGGGTGCAGCACGTCTCCAACACCCTGCATGTGTGGTGAACTCCAGGATGAGGGTCCCTCCTGGGGCTAAGGCAGTCTCAGTGCAGAGTCCTGCTCTTGGCATTTTGGCTGAAGCTGGAAACATTCCTTAACCTCTGTAGCAGATACAGCTATCACACAGACCACCCATTCTGGTGATTCCTGCCTGATGTCACCTCAGGTGAGCGGAGGAGACCCAGCACTTTGAGAAGTGGATGCTGTACCGCGTGTGGAATACTTACACCAGATGGTTCACAACAAATAACTCATTTTCCCATTTGCCAAACCTGCCTGGTCCCACCCAGGGAGCGCGAGATTCAAAACAGTGTAATCCTCCATCATGCTCAACAAGGCTGTAGCAGAGGCTTGGGGTTTCCTTCCTTCCTTTGGTGGCCTTATGTGTGAGGTGAAGCTGCTTGGTCTGAGCTGCAGTCCCCTAACCAACTACACCTACGTGTGTCTCTGGAAAGCGCTCGCTCAAGAGACCCAAAAGAAACACTAATAAATGTACAACCAAAATCCTTCTTACCCTGTTGCGGTGCCACAGGACTGGAGAGACTGACCTCCGAGACAGTGATTTCTTGAACAAAATTTCAGAGTGGCCCCTTCGTGGAGTAGTTTTTACCCTGCTGCCGCGTTGGCCTGTGTAGATAAAAGGGTTTTCCATTACAGATGAACTTGCAGGAGTATCATTTGGTTAATTATTTATGTTCCATTAGCGACTAGAGGCCCTGGCACTACTGACTGTCACAGGATGAAAGACAACTTGTACCCAAAACAATTTGCAGTTCAGGGAGGAAATTTTCAAAGCCACAGAAAGCAGTTAGTTTCCTAGCCGATGTTTGCACTTTGAAAAACATTTCCTTAATGGACAAGAGAGAGACGTCCCTCCTGAGCCCGGAGACTATTCTTCCTCATTTGAAGCCAGAAGATACGGCAACCAGGTTATTAATCTCCCTTAACCGGGTTATTAATCTCCCTTGCCACCACATTTAGCTAAGCCTGAACCAGGGTCAGCGCCGGGGTGCCCGTCTGAGTTGGGATGTGGCTGCTGAGGAAAACTCTGGAGTTTGGCTTCCGACAATGCCCCATCGCAGAGCCTGACCTGCCCATCCATATTGACTCATTTTTCATTATTAGGTATTTTTTTTCCCCACCCATGTTTTTGTGGCACCTTGACAACTTACCTCGTTGCCTGCTGCTGCGGGCCACCTTCTGCCTTCATGAGGGAGGGTACCCAAAGACTTAGCCCCCAGCCTGCAGGTGTTTAGCTGTAAAACAGAAGCACTTACTCCCCTTGCAGTGGTTTTAAAGGTTTCACAGCTCTTTGAAACGGTGACAAGAGCTCCTTTCTTCTGAGGCACAATCAGGGTTATTAGAGTTAACTTCAGGGGAAAATAAACACAAGTTTATTCTCAGCAACGCTTTGTTGTTGCTGAAACTCCTCAAGCAGTCAGTGTATGTTATGATATAGGAAGATTACCTTTAGAAGCTCTTAAAAATAATGAAATTATGATCCCTACCTAGCGGTCTATTTTGCTTTCCTGTTAATCAAAACATTTCTATTAATTAAAAGCAATGATTCTTTTCCCTGTAATTATTGCACCTTTTTTTTTTTTTTTCTAATTTCAAAGAATGTTCCTGTGGAACGTGCTCTAGGTAGACCCGCTCTGGTGGGGGAGTTGGACTGGATGATCTCCAGAGGTCCCTTCCAACCTCGTATGATTCTATGATTCTGGTTTCTGGGAAAGATTTTCACCTTCGAATGAATTTACCTTCGATCCTTAGTTTTACTTGAACTTTTCCTTCATCTATTTAATGTTTCTCCTAATTATCCTTTTTAATTGAGATGATAATGAAGAAAACAGCCAACATTATTTTGTTGACTTGTTTAAACTCGATTCTAAAAACAGATTATTGTATTGACGACTCCTTTAAATTCTGATTTCTACATTGTGCATAGCAAGATACTAACATGCATTTTTTCCAAAACTTGCAGAAAAGAAAATCTCAGATCTCGAGAAACAAATAGATAACAAGGATAAATTATGAGTATTTCTATCTCTGGAGTTGGATCCCATTTTTGAGATCGTACTATCCTTTTTTCCTTTTTTTTACTAGATGATGTCTGAAAGACCATTTGTATCATAGTTACAGAGAATCTCCACCAGTTATCTATAGACACCTGCTGGTTGGATTAACTGGACACTAGCTACCCTTTGATTTTGGCATCTCTGAATATTTGAGTGCTTTTCCAACAGACTGTAAAGCATACAGTTAAAAGGAGACTGTTAGAAGCACGCAGAGGACCCTTTGTGTGAATTCTAGTTATATTTTTCAAAGAACTAAAAAGGCTTTTTATTTCTTGAAGAACAGACGAATTTAAAAGATTTTTTTGTAAGCCCAGCTCCGAGACACCATCAGTTATCAAGGCCCATTGTCATACAGAATTTGGCAGCAGATCTAAAAGATGAAAGTATTTACCTTGTGAGCATCTCCACTCGCAGAACTCATTACCTTATTTACAACCTGATCCTCAGCACTTGAACCCGGGATGGAAAAACCGTAGGAACAAACTCCACTGCTCAGGTGCTGGGTGACGCTGGCATACAGGCATCATCTGCAGGAAGGAAGGGGCCTACAGGGAAAGAGACTGTCCTGGGACCTCCCATAATCCACAGGAAACCCTTTCCTCATCATCTTGCCAGGTCTTGCTCTAACGCGATGGCCTGCGATGGCTGGGAACCTGATGTCGTGGTTCATGTGGACCCTCCTTCCTCATCCTGCAGCCCCGCGCTGTCTTCTCCAACCTCCTTTGTTGCAGGCATCATATTCTCGGCAGGGAGAGAGGCCAAAGGGAGGGAATGGAGGGAAGGGGGAAGGGTAGAGAGTTTTGTAGCAGAGTCGTGTTGCCGCGTGAAGCATTTCAGCATTCCTCCAGCCTCAGCATTATCAACCCTTCCCTGCTACACTGATAAGCAGCTTTTGGAAGGACCAGTATGGTTTCAGACAACCATTGCAGTGGAGCAGACCCTCAGCTAAGGTAAGGTGGCGAAGGCGCATTGAGAACAGCATAGGGTCAAGCTGGGGAAGTTCAGATGGAGTGGTTTTCAGGAAAGCTTCTTTAGCTGGGAAGACTCAAGAAGTGCACTCCCTGTTAGAAGCGATGCCTGAAGTCCAACACCCCTTGTTCACCTACCAGAAACCCTATCAGGTAATAAATTGTGTCACTAATTTCTTAAACTGCTACAAAGTTGCCCCCCCAGAAGCTCCTACTGAGAAGACTCCTCCACTGTCTTTCCAAGCTGACCCTCATTTCTTGTCAATTAATTAGTAAGACAGCAACACTGAGGAGGGCAATGCAAAACCCTCTCCACATACATTGGAAATACCTTATTGCTGTGTTTTTAACACCAGATTATCTTATTTTTTCAAAAATGAAGTGATATTGGAGAAAACTAAACAAACTCCCAACCAATCTGTCCCATTTTTTCTTAAATATTACCATTTTATGAAAAAATTGGAAAATTAATCTCTTTTTTTTAGTAAAACAGTTCCACCCCCCTTTTCTTTTATCTCTGAGACAGCATCTTAAACCCTTTTAGAAGACACTCTAAAGAGGAAAAATAAAAGCTCAGTTACCTTTATCAGAAGATTTTGCTGATAAAGCTGCCAGACTTCTGAATCTTCTGAATCTTGTTCAGTCCTAAAATATTAGCATAGTAACAGTTTGTAGATTTTGGGATACGTGATACCACCGCTATCTATAATGTGTACAAATGCAGCCAGAAGGTTCCTCCAAGAAAAAAAACTCGGTGAACACTGAGGGTGATTATTAGCAATTCTTTTGTTTGTTTGATTAGAGTGCTCAATCATTGCCAGCATGGTCATAATTATCATATTAACCAGCAGAAATGTTAATTACCGAAAGACAAACCTGCAGGTTACTGCTGGATGGAAGTTAGTAAAGAATTTCATTCTTAATGAAATTCACTAGACTATTTCCTTAGCCTGAAGTCGATCTTGTTTTAAAAATCCCTTTCAGCCAAATAACCACTTAACTAATTTCAAATTAAATATCTTAGTCAGGATTTAAAATTATTCAGTCTTCTCAGGGAATTGCATTTGAATATTATTATATCATCATCTAGTGATATGTTTTCTTCTCAGCAACAAAAAGAAAAAAGTAAATAAAATGTTCTTTATAATGGGATTTTAATTTTGATTCTCTAAAAGCAAATTCAGCACTTGGCCACCTTGGAATCCAGCTTCCTTCATTTACCCACATGCAAGCACTAATCCCTGTCCACATCCTTGTGTCACTGTAGCCAGGTCATAATTAGCAACATCCATATCTTTGCTTTTCACAAATACTCCATCACAGCTTTGAGACTAAACTGATGTTAGCTCTTTCAATGAATACTACTTTTTTCCAAAGAATTAGGTCTTAGGGAGAGGAGAAAGCACATTATATGCTCATTTGAGGGAAATTCTGCCAGGTGTTTTCTTCATTTTTTTTTTTTTTTTACTTTAGTTTTGAATATGTTGGTTTCACTGGAGTGGAACATCTCTAACATCTCTATTTCTCCTCCTTGAGCTCTTTTGTTCACCAGAGCAGATATTTGGAAGTGCAGCAAAGGCAGCTTAGCTCTCAGTCTGAGATATTTTCCAAAATAACGAACCATAGGAGGACTCTTCCAGAACTCAGTGCTGCAGGCAGAAGAGTTTGGAAGCTTCTCTGGCTCAGCCCGTGCAACCCTGCAGTCAGCAATCATCTGCCGTGGGATGCACCAGGGCCAGGGCTGCTTCAATGTGGGAGCCAAAGGGAACTGCATAAAAGTTCTCACAGTTTTGTTTTTCCGATGTATGGCTGCTCTGTTTTCCCCAGCTCTTCCATTTACCGTGGTTATGCAACAAGACATCAGCCAGAAAGGATGGTCCAGGTCTGGTTCAAGAAAGGCCTTTTTGTAAAAATGCTCCGATGGCAGGTGGACTTTGTAGGCAATTCAGGCTCATCTTGAATTCAGACTTTTCCACCAGGGCAGACAGGGCATGAGGCACCAGCTCTTGCTGGTATCCCCTTTCACAGAATCTTCACGGTTGTAAGGGACTTTTTCAACCTGCTTCTGCTTCCAGCCAGCAAAGAGAGAGTGGAGATGGAGTGACCAAGTCTTGAACACCAGCAAACCACAAAACAGAAAATTTCAGTCCAATTCCTGCTTTGAGCCTAGTGATGTGTAGCTGAGCTGGGAAATCTCCTTTAGAAAGACATCTATTCTTAATTAAAGCACTCGTGTTTTTTTTGGTGTAAAGACTCCCTTTCAGAAGAAAGTGAATTATGCGAGAAAATAAAAGGTATTCCACAGGGTTCTGTGGAACTTTCTCATGACAGAAACCTCATTCAGTAATGTGATAATGAACAAGAGCACTGCCCTCTCCTTTTCTCTACCACTGCAGCTATGCAGATAAGATGGAGCAGATCTGGAAGCCACCAGGACTTGTCTGAGTTTGAACACAAATGGTAATGGCATAACATTTTTTTTCCATTTAGTCTTATGACAGGGTAGGTTAAAAAAAACCATAAAAATTATTGCAAGAGCTATTTGGAAGCTAAACTTTACATATTCCCATCCAGAAGGAATCTGTCAGTATAAATTCCCATACTTCTAGCCAGGGTTGGGCTTTTTTTAAATGTCCTGGATTTGTAAAAAATAATTAAAAAATTAAGATGTGGGCTGGAAAAAATTATTTTCTTTGCTTATGAGGGCCATTTGCCTGCTCTTGGAGCAGTGTCATGTAATCTCTTGTGAGTGGGGCACTGGGAAGGAAAAGGCTACAATAATCTCTACAAATTCTGCATCCTTAGGCAAACTGCCAGGTGATAAGTCGTTCCACAAATTAGGCATAGGAATCCTTCCCTCTGGGAGGTGACAGTGCACTAAGCGGTATGAGAAAAGCACTGTTTAAGTAACAGGATCTGAGCACTGGTGGGCCTACTTTTACTTCTACAGCGGCTTTTCAGCCCATTTTCATGCCTACACATCATACTCATGCGGGCAAGTATCTGCTCATCAGAACTGCGTAGCTCAAAGCATTTGATTTACACGTCTCTGAACCACTCTGGGGGTGAAGCACCGCTTTATAGCACTTTTCATGGTATAAATCGTGCTCTTCTAGAGCAGAATTACACTGCTTTTTTTTTTTTTTTTTTTTTTTAAATCCTTTAATCAAGTCATCAGGAAGAAATTTCACCAAGCTGGAGAGAGAGAGAGAAAACAGAATGGCTCCATTATGAAATGAGATCAGACCTCACCCTGCCAAATTTCCCACACACCAGACCCCTGCCCTGGCTCTGAGGGTTGCAGCGAGACGTGCAGGCAAACAAGAAGTCTCCGGGGTGATATTGCTTTAATCACTTCAGGGAGTAAGAAAATCAGGCAGCGGTAAGTTGTCATGTAACGAGCTCATGAATAAAAACCAGTGAAGCAAAACCTGCTACAGAGGGAAACACTGTTCCTCTCTAGAAGCCCTTTCAAACTTAATGCTGAGGGTTTTAGCTGAGTTTGTATGTAATTATACTATTTAGTAATGAAAACAAAATGAAAGCAAAAGAATCATTGGGCCCAGAACTGCAGAGTCAACGTATGTCCCATAAGAAAGAGATCTTCAGCCATGACTGGATGTATCTTACAGATGAAGGAAGACCAAGCAACTTCTGGTCTTCCAGCTAAAGAAACTTTTCTGTAAGTCCTCAGTTCAACAAGGTCTTTTCAGTAGGATATGACAAGCATCTGCTTGTCACATTAATGGTGGTTCCCAATTGCTTCTGCTCCAACAGACAGACTGGATGAGCCTCCTCAGTCAGCAAAGTGGGACGATCTGCTAATTATAGCCTGGGTGTTAATGTAACCTTTGGCTTGACTCAGGGGTGCTTTAATTAGGTTGCTCTCAGACCTTCTGCATTTGTATTTTCCATACAAATTGCTGATCCTTCTCTGTCGCCACCTGAAGTGACAGGCTGTGGTGCAGCCATAGGGTCTGGTGGGGTATGGATAGAGCAACGTGTTAACGAGCGAGTGTGACACCAACGGGAATGGGACTGAGGGATGGGAAAAAAGAGAGGAACAGGCGAAAATCCCACCTCTGTGGCTGTCATTGGGAGATCGCCAGGATTTTGTTCCCATTCATCGTCCATATCATCATTTAGAGGGCATCTAATGACTGCTCAGACAGGATATTTTAGCTGTCCACACATTGCAATTGACCTAGAAAAGGTTAATTGATGTCCTACTGAAATCAGCAGGAACTGATTAAACATGCAGCAATTGTGGCGAGCGGTAGTGGGTGGGGAAAACCAATGTCATTCCACCAACAACCTCACTAGAAATCTGATGATTTTCACCAGAAACCATCTAAATGCTCTAGAAGTACACTCCAGTTATGCCTTCAACGAGCTTTTAATCAGAGCACACATCTGGATAAGGCATAAAATTAGTGTGTTATTCTTTAAACATGAAAAAAAAATATATATTGGAAATTCATTTTGTTTCACTTAGGCAGATGTGACTCCTCGTTACCACTGCCCTTCCCTTCGTTTGTCCTCATACCTTTCATTATCAGAATGCCAAAGTAATAAAGGTAACTCTGTTGTAGTATGAAAATTACAACTGAATGCTTGGAATCTTAACAAACATAGAGACTAAAATAAAGCAAAAACAAACATCCAGAAAAATAAGACAAAGGACTTACTTACACTAAGCACACAAAAAATATTGATAAAGACCTTTAAGCATTACCTTAATAGTTGCAACTGACCATTTCAGCAGCAGGAAAAAAATATTTAATGGTGTTCTACTTTGTGTTTGCAAGGGTGGATGTGAGGTGAAAGGGAAAATAACACTATAAAATGCCCTAATATTCTTGATGGAGATGAATATATCCAGAATACTTGGAGTGATCAATATAACCAAGAGATGGCAGCAGTTCATGCACTATTCATTTACTTTATTTAGTT
Organism: Gallinago undulata; assembly: GCA_026546715.1. Taxonomy (NCBI): domain Eukaryota; kingdom Metazoa; phylum Chordata; class Aves; order Charadriiformes; family Scolopacidae; genus Gallinago; species Gallinago undulata. The sequence goes on along the minus strand of JAOTQQ010000002.1, from coordinate 26,950,277 downwards.
TGCAACATTTTTTTCTTCCTATAAGGTACATGGAAATTGTGTTTAGCTTATGATGCAAATTATTGCCATTATTATTAAAGAAAAGGAGTCTGATGAAGGGATTTGGAAATTTGTTTTAGGCATGCATCCAAGGACTCTTTGGAAAGAAACGATAACTGCTGTATAAATGAGTTAAAAAACAACTCCAGTTAGAAATACCTTATGGGTGTACATACTGTATGGCTACACTATTAATTGGTAAATCATATTGCCTGTGATATTCTATGATTCTAGGACCATAAATCCACATCCCATTTTCACAGGCAAGGATAACTGCTACCATGTGGAGAACCTTACCTTTGCTTTGAAGGCAGGATGCTCTAAATGATCCTCTGGTGAGTAGCTTCAACCTTGCTTCTCCGAGGAGAGAAACTGCATCAAGTACAGACGTGGTGTGCTAAAGAGAGAACCACAAGGCTCATGTTTAGTTATACACGTGCATCTAAAAAGAAACCCTCCTGTACACTGAATCACTTATTTTGACTCACTCGTACATACTCAAAAGACATGTCTTTCTTCAGGACCACAACTTTCAGGGGTTAGAACTTTCCAGTGGCTTCTATCTTTTTTTATCGATGAAAATGTGACACCTGTAAAAATTTAGCAACTTTTTTATATAGGCAGTAGTATCAAAAAAACAAACAAACAAAAAAAAACCCTGAAATGACCTAATTTGTGAGGCTGCATTACTTCAAAGAGAATATGGAGTGGATGAGGCATTGCTACAACAGTAAAAGGAAAATACTGCAATTATTAGTCACATCTTATAAAGGAGTGAACAGAGGGACAAAGACACACTCCAACTCCCTGATTATTTCAAGGAGGAAGATTTTGCATTAAGAAACGGAGTTAAACAGATTCAGAAAATGTTCAGTGACCTAGGGATTGCATAGGAAATAGGAAACTTAGATCACAGCTCAGTAGTTCAAACAAATACAGATAATCATAGACTTGCTTATCTGACAGGTAGCTAGCTGGGTATACATACAAAACCCCTTACGTCATCACTGCTAGACTAAATGCCTTTGCATTGTGATCAGCCTCATCTACCATCACTGTCTTTCCCAGCGTCAACAAATCATACTTTGCTCCCTTCGCTGCATCAGGGACAAAGGAATAGTTATGACAAAATCCAGAATGTAAATATTCCACTTAAAGTGGCTTTGTGTGTGGTTTAACCCCAATCCACAGTCCGGATGGGTGATTGATAAGTAGAGCCCAAGCACCTCAGAGCTTACAAGCTGGTCCCCTGGACAATCTGAAAAAAAGTCTCCTTTGTATGTGCATGTGTTTGAGCACTGCATATACACATGGGCACGCTGATTTGGCCCATGGATCGTACCAGCATGGTCTGGACTGAAGCAGAGTGGTTTCACGCTGCCCAAATTGTGCCAAAATCCTGGAGAAAGATGCCGATCCAGGAAGAGCTGTCTAAGAAAGTCTTGTAAACGCTGGTACAAACATAAACCCAACTTTTCTGAGTTCAGTCTATGCTTTGCCTTGATGATCAGTGTATGCATGAAGGATGTGGAGGATCTGTCTTCTAGTTGCCATCCTTTATTATTTAGATAGGAATGAAAATAGCCAAATCGTGCATGTCGTAGCTGGGTGTATTAGGCACTGGCCTTCATAGTCAGGTTTCCTCTTATTTGCCCCCACCACAAATTTTCCATTTCAGGGTGCAGTGTGGTCCTGTTTCAAAAAAGAAGAGGGTAGCACATAGCCCATTTCCAGAGTACTCCAGGACATAATTCAAGATCAAGATTTTGATTCTTCCTAGGCCAGGGCCCATACACCCCATCTTCAAAGTAATTACTTTAAAATCAGATGTAATTCAAAAGAAAGGATACAACAATAGTCTTTCTTTTTAAAAGTCTTGAGTAGTGCCTCATAATTATTGTCTAACTCTAAGTTGCTGTACTCTCAGCATAAAGAATATTCCTGAGTATTCTTCAGAAATTACTATTTCTTCCACTCGTGCCATTCACTGTCAAGGTAAGTTAATGCAAACTGTGAATTTTCACCCTCAAACTGGGGGGCAAGATGATGCAGTTAAACAGTTTCAAGGACTGCATTCACATGCTCTTATAAAATGACATAACATGACATGAAACACTCTTCACTTGCAACTAAATAAAGCAGTAAAGTATAGCGATTCTAATTTAGTATATTTATATAGAGTACATTTCTCACATTCCAATGCCATTTAAACTTTTTTTAAAAATCTGAACTTGTCAAAATTTATATCATGAATTAATGTGCATTTAAAAAATGGTGCCAAATTAGCACTTCAAAATTAATTTAATGAGCAAGCCTCTGCCAGACCTTTTGAGAAACTTGTGTCATCATGGATTTTCTTCATAAGTAATGTGTTATCCATGGATGCTCGTTTACAGGCAATAGCTATTGTCAAGGTACAGTTATTTTCAAAATGATCATGGGGCATAAATTCTTATTATAGAGATCCTATTCATTTTTTTTCCCCATCTTCCACTGCTTTGATTTTATGCTAATGTGATGCTATTCTTTCCGTTAGGGTCAAAAGGACATAAGACTGTAGTAACTTCCCGTCGGAGGGAGAATGAAAAGTAATTGATTGAATGGGTCAGTCTTCTACTCAAGTGAGACTCTTAAATGTAGAAGTGGCAGTTTTGCTTGCTGTAGTCCAGTCCTTCTGGGGATCCAGGCCTGGTGTCATCATCTCGTTAAACCAAGGATGGCTTCTTACTGTGTCAGTAGCATCAGAAGCACAGTGGGTCACTGTTCCTGTCTGTAGCTTTTACTGATATATCTAGAGCCATGAAAGTTCTAGAAAAGACGTAGGACACTGGGACTGTCTTAGTCGTAGACACTTTCTCTGTCTACATTGCTGGCTTAATCTCAGGAATAACAATTTTCATGCCTGTATGAAGTCCTTATAAAGCTCTTGGTACATATGCAGGAAGTGTCCCGTGGAATTCTATCACAGCAATGAACCTTCTAGGGATGGCTTCTAAGGGAGGAAAAAAAAAAAAAAAAAAAAGAGTAGGCAGGGAGAGATGCAATTTTTGAGCAGGCCTTTTCATATCGTCAAATCTGTGTTAGTGCCAGCAACGTAGGAAGTCAGTGGGTGTCTGATTATCATCTCCTGAAGACAGAAAAATTGCCATTGTGTCAATGTTTTTTTAAAAATCAGATGAATTTTTAAATAAGGATTGAATGTATATATAGCATCATTGTTTGCTTTTTTTTTTCCATTCCCTTCCACCTGGATTTCTCATACAAAAGCTTCCCCTTCACATATCATTGGCAGCTCAGCACATGAAGTTCAGGGTATGTTTCTGAACTACTTGGCGGGGGCTTGGGGGAATCCCTTTGTAATGGCTTCTAAATAAATTCAGTATCAATTTAAACTATTAAAGGAAGTTAAATCAAAATAATTAGGATATTAAAATACTTTGTGCATTTCCAATCACTGGTTTATTGCAAATCTGGATCTTTTCCAAGGAACAATAATAGAATGAATATATTAGAATGTTTCCTTTCCCTTAAAAAGATACCATTTGCTCATGAAAAGATGATTGATAACTTGCATTAAACACAAAATCAGATTGATTTGCAGACATGCTTGAGGAGGGGCTGGAAGGAAGGGAGAATAAATGTCACATTAACAAAACATTACACAGACGCACGTTCACACACACTAAGTGTATTAACCAAATAAAAAAGAAAACAACATAAAAGCTTTCATAGCACCTCTTCTCATTAGAAAAATATACTAACCCTGTGCAATGTAATTGCTAAATACGCCTCGGCATGGAGAAAGAGATATTTGAAGATTCTGATTGCAATTGCTCTGAACCAGATCAGAAAAAAAGCTGGAGCAGAGGACAGAGGGAGATAAATGCAAGCTGATCACAGTGTCAACTAAGTTATTGGATCTGTCTTGTTTCTGATCCCTCTCCCATCCTTCTTCACCAAGTGAAGAACGATGTCTTCCAAAGAGCATAGCCTACTGGGACCGTGGAGCATAAATAAGCATGAGCTGTGCAAGTCCTTGTCCTGCGGGAGCTGCCGTGCTCCCCTCTGCCACCGCCACTGAAAGTGGCTGTCTCTGAGAGTTGCCACATTTAGTCCTACAGCAAACTCAGGTTTCCAGCCTTACACCTCTTTTTATTAAGCCCTGGTGTAGTCTCCAGGGTAGCAAGTGTTACACAGAGATACACGGGCATCCACGGGGCAGCTCTGCCAGCTGGAGACAGCAGGGCTGCGATCAAAGCTCAGTCTTGGGGAAAAAAAACAGGAAGGTGAGCATTGCCACTTGAAGAGATGTCTCTGTATTTCTGTGACTCCTCAACATCCTCCTCAGTTGTAGGGTATTTTTTTTTCTGCTTAAGTCTGTGACAGGATTGTAATTTACCATATCCTCCTATTAGCGTTCCTCTTCTTTCTTTTCCTCCACCCTACAGAAGACAGGGATTGCTCTGCTGCATCAGGCAGCAACGGCAGTCTATCTCAGATGGTGTCCATTTACAGATTCTTAGGGGATGATAATATAAGAAACAACACCAATATTCAGTCATCTGTGGTACACGCCTCTACCTTTCCAAAGAGAAAGCAAACAAATAGTATTCCCCTTTTCAGTTCACTTAAACGTACTTAGAAGTCACTTCTTGGGCCATCAAGCATTCACAAAGATGCAGTCACCTTATGTGTCTGATGTACGTGCTACAGAGGAGTCTAGTTCCTGCTGCAGAGGTCCTTGCACCTTAGCCTTATGAGGGAATCCATCTGTATGTAACTAATATATCCTAGCAGAGACAGACGGGGATTGAGGAGTGCCAGACACAGCTACAGCTTACATAAATGGGGAATTCTGCTGTAGTGAATTCAAAACAATAAGCATTCTTGAACCAAGAGAACATGATGCTGCCAACAAAAGACTCCAGTGAAAAACGTGTCTTACAGTATAAACAAGAGAATTCTGACTAGAGATCAAGATGCTCCATTTCCTTGGCATTTGATAACGCTGCAATCACTGCAGGAATATTATGTCCAGGTCTGATGCCTGCAATTCAGGAAGGATATTGTTCTGAAAAGAGGAATGAGCGAAGTACTGACAAAAATGCCCAAAGGACAAATATTTAAAGAATTCAACCTATTAGTTTATAAAAGAGATGGAGTAGCTTCATCCTATTTAATATGGATTTCAGTGGGGAGGACAAGTTTACTGTTGAAACTAAAGCCGATAAAGCTACAGTAAACCCAAGGATTAGAATTCAAAGTTGAACAAACAATCCATGTGATAAGATATACATTTTTAATAGAGAAAATATCAATCATTAGAATAATAAAAGAAGAGCTTTCACAGTATCATTGGGCAATTTTAGATTACCATCAAATGTTTATAAATTTTGCTTCATTTTCTTTTTGTTTCTAAAAATATTATTTAAAAAAAAAAGCTTAAACTGAATATAGATCAAGCATGTTGGAATATCCACATTATACAAGTAATCCCCTAGAAGTTCACTTTGGGTCCCTTCTGGATTTTATAATGTAGAAGCTGATGACTCCTGAAATACCTAAGGATGTTCAGCAGCACCTAGCAGGGCACAACTTTATCTCTGCAAACATGTTTCAGTGCCAAAGCAAAGCAAACCCATACCTGGTGCAGTGGGCCACTGATATTTGAAAGCAAATCCCTTGGTTTTTAATTTCTATGTCCTAAAATCCCTGTTTAAAAATGTGTTTCCTTTCTCGTAAGCCACTGCATAACTCTCTGCTAATCCTCCTCATTTACATTGAATATTAGCTTTATGGAGAATGGTACTAATTAATCCTGCATAACTATAATTTAGTGGCTGAGCTGCACAACAGCATGAGAATTAGCATGGCACTGGGTGCCAGGTTATCAGATTCATTTACTGGGTAAGTCCTATTATGTTCTGCAGGATGGGCACTGTACACAACGAATTTAATTACACAGCCTTTCAATCAGCTCTCTTGTAAGCCAGAAAACTATCTTCTAACCCCTTCACTTCACCGAAAGCAATGCTTTCTCTGAAGCCACTCTTGCATTGTACTTGACCAGCTAATCGCTCTGCCTGGACACTAATTATTAGCAGTAGCTAATGGCTAATGACCTTTCCTGCAAGGTCATATCCCAAGATGACACTGGAGCCCACATTATCCTAAATTGGTAATGAACAGTAGTAAAGATTATGATTAACAGCAAACAGCCTGCTTTCTGAAGGAAATATAAATGAACGTATCAGAATCGAAACAACATTATACTGATTAATAGCATTAATAAATAAGTAAATAAATATTGTCTCAACTTCACTGTGTGATGCAGTGTGATATTGTCATACACCATTCTCTCCAAAGGGGCATTACCCCTTGGATGTTGTCCATTAAAAGACCTGAGCTGCATTTCTGGGTCATTGGCAGGGACTTCCCTCAATGAATCACTCTGACTCTCTCCACCTGATCATCCTCCTCTCTGCTGCTCTTTTTTACTTTTTTCAACATAGTTTCATTCAGTAGCCTGACACCAGCACTGACCCATCCCATGAAGGTGACTCTCAGACTGTTTGTGTGCTGTCAGTGGGCACAGAGAGTATTTTGAGGGGGTACCTCAGATCTGCAGTAGAACGAAGCATCCTTTGGAAGTTCTTCTCCAGGGTACAAAGTAGGCTCCTAGTCTTGATGATTTGGTTAAGTACTCCCAATTCATCGAAAGATCCTGGATTACGCATGCTTATTTCTCTTCTCTGTCACCTAAGAAAAAAGGGATGGCAGAGTAAGGGAGACTTTTAGACTTTCTTACTGCTAGAATGTTTGGATTATAGAGATACATGACTATTTCATCAAGAAAGGAAAAACCAAGCCCAACCAAGTGAAAACATTTAGAAGTGAGAAAAGCAGTACTAGACAACAAAGAGATTGCTGGAGATTTTCCTTGTTTCATTATTTATATTTCCCCACAGTGGCAAAAAAAAAACCAACAACCATTTCTATATTCCATATAAAATATAATGCACTTAATTGATCTAAGTAATTTCAAGGCTGCTGAATAGCAGAAGCCTCCAGAGTAGAATATTCTGACTTAATGATCACATAAAATTGCTCGAAGTGTTTTTAATGTCATTGTAATTTCTGAGTTTATTTAATAGTTGAGGGGGAGAGAGAGTAACATTAACAGTCATCTGTGTGGCTTGCATGACTGTATATAACAAATGAGACATGCTTATGCCACAAGAGCCATCATTTTAAAATGGCTGCAGTAAAATTGCAGTTATACTGAGCATTTGCTTTAGGCCGTGACACAGTTTAATGAGGATGATATTGCATTAGGATTCAAGACACCTCAGATTTGTTTCCAAGTGTTTGACCTTTTGAGCAGTCGGATCACTTCTTGATTTCACAGAATCCTTCCTCTTTCTTTCTCAGCCTCATCCATTCACTTCATAAAAACTTCACCCAAGAGCTGTCCAACTCAGATGTCCACCACAGTGTGGTTGTGTTCTGTGTTACACCTGCAGAGTATATGGTAAAGAGATTTCTGTATTTATTTTTGTTTAGTATGCTGTAAACAGATGCCTTTCATTCCTAATAATCAAAACCTTGGTTAATTTCAGATCATTTTTCTCACTGAAAAGTGTGGTTTTGACTCACTTGCCGATGAGGGTCAACACATTCACAGGCCAGAAGTGCAAAGCTGCTATTCCCCTATTTTGAAGCACAAGTGGGTATTATGATGCTTTTCTCAGTGCAGGTGGCCTCACTGGTTTCAAAACAGTGATAGGCAGAGTGGCAGCATCTATTGCTCTGTTGAATGCCTTTATTCTCCCTAGCCCCATGTTTGTCTGCTGTTGAAGCTTTTTTACCAATTTCAACCAAGACTGTTCAGAATTATTTCACAATGTTAAAACAGGAATTAAGATTTTAAAGCTAATTCCATTCTTCACTACTCCTTCTACCCTTCTGCTCTGTTTGAAGTTATTTTAATCTCCCCTCAACCTTGCCATTTTTTTTTTCCTATTGGACTTGTCTAATTTGCCTCATTTCTAAGTCATGATGATATCCTCAAGACACCAATTCATAACTTCCTCATGTTGAAATTGTTCATTAAAATCTAATTTTTACCATCTAATTCTGGCTTTTTAGCTAATGAAATCAGAGTAATTATAAATATCCATCTTGCAACATTGCATTTTGACATTTGAATATAAAGACTTGGAATGGAAGAAAGGCACCACTGGAGAACTTATTTTCTTTCCTCCAGCTGCAAAGGAAATCAGCTCAATCATAAATATATAGATTAAAATACTCTCGCCTACATTCATTTCAATATTAACTTTATACTGCCATTAAGGTTTGCCTGAACATGAACCATAAGGGACCATATTTAATTTCAACATTCTCTCATGAGATATGTTTGGTTTGCTCAGATCCATTATTTAACAGAGAACTGAAATGCTCAGAAAGAAAGGTACAGCTCGTGCCGTATTTGATCGAGAGTTCAACAAGATCTTTAACATCTTCCAAAAATATTAGGATATATTAAAGGAAAGAATCACTCAGGAGAACTTTTAGTACTTTTTTTCTAGTCTCATTTTAGCTGATGATTCTAGACTAGAATTTTACGGGATCACATTGTATTGATTCCCTGTGACACAAAATAGTTACCCCAGAATTTTATGTTTATAAGAAGAATTTCCTTCTAATTTTGAATTTTTGGCAACCCTCACTAGAAGTTATAAACACTGATGGATAATAACTACTGATGCAACAAGAAATGTATGGATGGGGGAACGACAATCAGACTTGTAATAGGCTAATGTATTATCACCCAGGATGGGGATCCAATCCTGTGTGTAACTCTGCAGTTACAGATCCTTTCGAAATACTGTGGTTTGGAGAGGTGGACGCCAGTTCTGCAGATACATTGCTTTAAAAAGGGCTTCAGAAAACTGTAAGTATGGTAAGGACGACCAAGGAGGTATGCTGTCATCAGAAAAAAAAATGGTTTGTTGAAACCAAAATGATTTATCTAGTGGGATCCTTTCTTTATAAACTGCCTGTAGATCCCTGCCCAGTTTCTTGCCAAACTGCCTTGTAAAACATGGGGATGCTCATTTATTGTTTGTGCCCCAGTGAGGCAGCTAAACTTCAGAGTGCTTTGCAAATGGGCCCTGCTGGGCTTCCAGGTTCGTGCAGTGCAGAGCCAAGAGTCTGGCTGAGCTGAAATCCCCAGCCCAAGGCAAAGCTGACATCCTGACTGTCATCTGCAATCTGAGAAGCAATGAGCTCTCAACTCCACTGCACTTGGGGATTGACTTAAAGGTGATGATAAATGAAAAAGTTGAACTGCTTTTTTGGGAGATCTAAGATCTTAGGCTCTTAATTTGTCTTTTTTCTAACTTTTCAACTTTATACAAAGAAATGTTCTGCATTTTTTTTTTTTTTTTTAATGAAGAAGGAGACACTCCTCAGGAGACTGAGGAGAGAACTGCTGGGAAGAGCAAAGATGCTAGACAGAAACTCTTCACTCAGAGTGCCTCAGTCACAACAGAGATGTTCTCTCACTCCATATTTCACACAACAGCTCGGAAGAGAAGTTTGTCTAGTGAAGGCAGCTGAAGTTGTCATTACCAGTCTCCACAACGTACAATTACTTTGATTCATGCAATCTGCCTCTGTGATGAGGTGTCTCACAGTAAAGACATAATAACCACTAAAATAACTATTTAGTTATTATGTCTAGATGAGGCTAAGTTCATTTTAATCAAAAACTTCAGTATCAGCTAGTTTGATATTTGTTGGCAAAAAATACTCTTCTTGGCAATGGGCCAATGGATTCATAGAACAGACACAAGGGAGACTTGTTTCAGGCCCAACATAAGTCAAAACATTCTTCGTGGATATTATGTCACTGCAGAGAGAATGGAGAATGCTGTGACTCAGTGGCAGAGAGGAGAGATTCCTGCATGTAAGAGCATGTTCAGGAAAGCATTCCCTGGGGATGAGTATAAGCTGATCCTCCAGAAATTTGCAGCTGCAGCTTTCCATGCTGGAATTGTGAGCATCGATCTGTAGCTTTTGAGTAATAGGTCCTGATGAGATAAGTGGTGGGCCACTGACATTGCCTGGTGGCCAGGAAATGCAGCGATACTGGTGTTATCATTCATTAACTCTTGTGAAAACAATACGAGAATTTAACCTTGTGGCAGTCAAAAAAGAAAGAACCTAACACCTCATACCACAGGAATGTTTGTTCCAGTTCAAAGCAGGGAATGTTGAACCTCTACGGCAGTCTTTTGGCTCCGATTTTTCTTGGAATAACGCAGAAGGGTCATTATGGAAGTCAGCTTTCTTTTGGAAATAAAAAGGATCCGGCAATTACTGTAATTGGGTATTAACAAGAACAGAAAAAGGATCAAACAAAGCAGTCTTACAACAGCTATCATTTACTTCTATTGCCAATTTAGTGACATTAATGCACTGCATACATGCATTTCAGAAAGGTCAGTTGTAGGCAGCACGTGACTTTTTCAGAAGCTATAAACAACAGAATAAATATTTTGAAAGCATTGATCTTGGAGAGGGCAGTTGCAATATCATGGGCATAAAGCTAAGGAAGACGTGATATGGAAAATAACCCGGACCTTGGAACAGCCTTGTTTTTAACCCAGTGCTCAGACATGGGGCTTTTGCAGCAGGGAGGCCCAAGCCTAAGGATTACCAGGGCAGTTAAACTGCATCAGGTCCACCCTGCAGCCTGGAGCCAAACAAAGAACTGGTACAATTGTCTGTTGTCTTCCTCTAGGCACTGAGATCCACAACCAAACTGAGCAGCAACCAAGATGTTGGCTTGTCTGTCCCACTGCAAAACCCTGAAGAAGGGTTGATATTATTCTTGACACAATCAAAAAGGCAGCAGAACTGAGGGTAATTGATCCTTCAGGGCACTCAGTCCTATTTTCTAGTTTAACACTGTGCGATTACCTGAGCCACTGTCTTTTGCTATCATTGGTGCAGGACCTAGATATCCAAGCCAGTAGCCTGAGTGCTATTGCCAGCGAGTTGCATCATTCATCAAGGAACCATGAGGGGCTTTCTGTAATTTACCCTTCTCTTCCATGACATATGATGCAACTATCTATGTAATAATATAAATTAACCATCCCGGATCACACCCCTTTTCCCCAAGCTTAGGTACCAGATGCATGTGAGGAAAACACCATGAAACAAAAGAATGCAAGTACACTTTTAGAAAGGCTTTGGCTGGCTTCATCCCACCAACTGTAGGCACCTAAGCAGAAAGTCTGATTAGGAAGTCTGGTATCCTTTGGCACCTTATGTTCAAGAGGGACAGGGAACTACTGGAGAGAGCCCAGCGTAGGGCAACAAAGATGATTAAGGGATTGGAGCACCTCCTTTCACAGAATCACAGAATCACGGTGGTTGGAAGGGACCTCAGAGATCATCAAGTCCAACCACAAAAAAACAAAAAAACAAAAAAAAAAAACAAAAACAAACCATCACCCACCCACACAGCAGCCCACGACAAACCAATAATCTTGGGCACTAGAGCATGCCC
>JAOTQQ010000002.1:26912145-26938554 GCA_026546715.1 Gallinago undulata | reverse complement strand
TGCTCTGGGCAACCCTGCTTTGGCAGGGGAGTTGGACTGGGTGATCTCTAGAGGTCCCTTCCAACTCTGACAATTCTATGATTCCATGTCTTCCGTGAAGAAACTCGCAGTGATCTAAGGAAATATTTTGATCTCAGGTGCAGCACCTCCTGTCAAGGCTTTTTTCCACTGTTTCTTGCAGTGGAAGTGCATGACATCTGGATACTGGACTTACAAAATTAAAAATTCTGCCTAAAATTGGGTGGGAACTGATAGTCTGTGGGGTTTTTTGCATTATTCCCATTCTCTAGTATATTATCTAGAGATAATATCTATTTCTCTACCTGCGAGTCTTTAAATTCTTCCTGTACATTTAAATTATTTCCATCTCCCTTTTTCTCTGTATACAGTATTCCTTCCGTTTGATTCTCCCATCAGCTGTTCAGCTCCAACCTCTCTCTGATCGGGTAAATATGCATTTAAGCAGACACTGAATTTACAGTAAGTTTTCCCAAAACTGGTCTTGAATAAACTTAAAACTGGATTGCAGCTTGGCTACAATATCAGATTTGGTGAATGCTATTCACTGAAAAGGAGACAACATTTAGAGAATATATGTTAAAAAAATTACTGAAAATTTGAATGACACTTTGAAGTGCCATTTTCATTGAAAAAATGAAAACAAAGGAGCTTTAAAGTTAAAAAATATTTTCCCTTGAAAAGATTTTAAAATTATTACATGACAGTAAAATAACATGAATTTAAAAAAAAATGATCTCAAGACGTTTAACTTCAAGTTAAACAAAATACCTTAGTGAAATTTAAAATCAGTATTTTATTGGTTTTCAGATTTTGAGTTTGCATTTTAAAAGCTTGTTGCCATTAAGCTGTGAGCAATTTTAAAAATCTTTTTCAGATCTTTCGTTCCTGTGGTAGACTATTATTCACCAGACTCTGTCTCCTGTTGTTCCTCCTTTCCCTTCTATTTTTGAATCGTCAATTTTCTCTTTGTCTGGCTGCCACGGATATTATATTGTCTCTACATGGTCTAGTCCAACCTCTCGCACAATAGCACTCACTGGTCTATAAACACTAACAAATTAATGCTATATTCAATGGAATGAAGCTGTACTGTTGAAAGAGATTGAGGGCTAGCAATAGAGAAATCATAGATGAATTTGCAATGTGATACAGCAGCAAAAGGAAGGGCGATGCAATCTTAGGCTACGGTCAGAGAGACATTACATTATCGAGCAAAAAAAAAAACAACCCACCAACACAACCCAATAATTTTCCTCTGTACAGCTTGGCTGTGACTGCACCTGGAATATTGCTTTCAGTCCAGGGCACCAGAGAGATATCGACAAATGAGCATTGAGAGAGAAGTGTTGTAGCAGTTGATTTACCGCAGAAAGTTTAAATGAGCTAAATAATACAGCTGTGCTCCTCGGGGCAGCACAGGACAGAAAGCAGCATAGCTGGGAGCAAAGCATGTGCTGCCACGGGGACCTGGATGGGAAACTATCTTCTAAGGACCATCAGAGCACTGCCGGTCTCCATCTACATCCTACCTTTTCCTTCACCTATTCCTTTAGGAAAAACCATTCTAAAACTAAATTTTCTGACAACCAAGCCACGAGCCCAAATTTCTCCTTGTACAAAGGCAGAATATTTACCCTTAGAACAACAAAGTTACTAACCTCTGGCAGATGGTCTGAAATCTCTGCCCAGCTGCACGGGCTGCACTTCTGGGGACAGTTCAGTCCACTCATTTGCCTGCCACAGCTGGAAGAAACAAATGCCACAAATGGGGTAAGTAAAAGGGCTATCTAATTTCCATTTTATACTTTCACATCAGAAATTGGCACAAGATACTCAAAGAATGGCCTTCAGCAAACAAGATTAATAATGGAATTAAACTGACGGTGCAAGACACAGCCAAGATCAGAGTCCAGATATTCTTTGGTCATGCAAATATGTACTGTAGAAAGCCTTGAAATATCAATAATTTAAGCAAACATCCTGTGACAGCGTGTGATATATTTGCATCAGGTTATGTATAACATTTGCTTTTTGTGATACTTTGAGAACATCTGCACTGCTCCTGCTCCTCCAAGCTATACATTGTACTTCTGCAAGGAACCTGCCCCCCGAAAAAACACATCACACTTCACCAGACAAACAGCAGGCTACTGCCCTAGCCCCAGGGAGTTCCTCTTCTGGTTTCTGTCACACATCTGAGGAAGAACAGCTTTTTTGCAGATGGTTGTAAGGAGCTGTGAGTTGAGAGCAGGTACAAGAACTGAACTTTCCAAGTTAATTATATGATATGGAAAGAGTGTTGAAAGAGTTGAGTACTTCTGGTGCAGGGAACACACTTCCTATGAGGACAACTGCCATGCAGACAAGTAAACCACATCCTCCTAGGGAGGTGTGAAAAAGGACACGATCAGGCATTTATCAGCACTTAGCACTTCTTCAGTGTTTTCAATACTACATTTTTTTGAGCTCTGTTAAGACTTTATGCTCTGTCTTAATTTGCTTTGCTGTGTAATGCATCCCTGAAGACATGTTTGAGAAGCCAGAAGATACCTGGTGAAGGTAGAGAAGTGCGGTGCAGTGGAAGGCAGGCTCTGGAGACCCTCATTACCACATCTCCAGGGAGAGCCCATCTGAGAGGTCTGAGCACGGTCCTGTGGTCTGCAGGCCCACAGAAGATACTAGCATCGAAAATTTCATCAGAACTAACTGACTTGGAAATAGCCAGCACTCAGCTGAATGTCCTCAAGAGAGGTGTGTGGTGACAGCAAGGGATCAGACTTATGTGCACCAGAAAGGAAATAAAACTATTGTCATTTTACAAGGAGGACATGTGTGTAGGACATTTTATTAAGAGAAACACTAAAAATCAAAGTCTGATATATACACCCAGAAGTTATTTGAAGGTAAGAATTAGTTGTGGAGTAAGAAGTAGAACTTGCTAACTGCCTCAACTATCATTTAGGAATCTACAGTGAAATACCTAATTTATTATACAAATTAGACCAAGGCAGAATAAGGAATTCTGTTTAATCATAAAGATTTGAGGGGATGAAGTCTTGTATTTTTGAAAAAGACGGAATATTCTATAAAGTCAAATCTCCTTACTTAAATGAAGGTATTAAACTAGAGCGAAGAAAGTGAAAAAGGTCATGCTGTTTCATCGGGATTACTTTCAAGCAGTTAGACTCTAACTCATTGGGGTTTTCATGAGAAAAATCGCTCAAGTTTCTCTTGCAGCTACCTCAGTTGCTGTATGATGTGAGAAGCGTCTAGTTAAATGACTTCTACAAACCAAGAAAGGTCAGGATTTCTTGCCAATACTTCTGTCTGGGGGATAAGTATGTTTCCTTTTTCTCTGCTCCCAGAATGTATTATCTATATATACACTAACTGACATTAGCAATAAGTTGAATAAGTGCTTGATTCACCAATGGATTCACAAGTGGAGATTATTCTTATCTTTATGGGCAGAAAAAGGGTCTGCCAGGAGGAAAAGCTGCAGTTCATTTCAATTATTAATCACAAGAAGCCCAAAGCACGTGCAACACTATTCCCCTCAAGGAACTTTATGTATTAATTATGGTCAATGGCCAAATTTGTGAGGATTATTGTTAAAAACCGTAGTCCTCCAGTCAGCAAGATGCCTAAATCCCTCAACATTCTAATTGTTTTCTTGTTTTACTCTGGCCTGTGTTTGCTTTCTCACTTATGCTGTGAGAAGGATGCAAAGATAATGTGACTCCTTGAACTTCTCAGGCCATCCTGAGCTCCTTTGCTTCACTAGAAATAGATGGAGAGAGAGAAATACCAGATTCTCATCCAAAAGTTCCTGAATTTTAGAGATGCTTCTTTGAAGAGTTCCTTGGGGAAGTGTCATGATTTTTAATCAATTTTGGGGATTCACAACATAAACTGTTGTTGATTACATGATTTATACATGCTCTCCATAGACTTGGAGGGGCTTCAAGCATTATTTTACAGTGTTTATTGCTTATTATGAAAACTACATGATAATAGTAGTTTCAATTATAAGCCTATTAGGCAGGTAATTGACAACACAAGTATACTATAAAGTTACACTCCGCTTGCTTCAATACAAGTGCTGCATTGTGTTTTTAGGCAGGCAATGCTGATAATCAGTGCGTAAATGATTTCCTAATTAACTGCTTCTGTCAGAATCCCAGTTTCACTCAACAAGCGAGTTGGCCAAGAGTTCATTCGTCTCTTACCTTTCCCGCTCAGCTGTATCATCTCCCATGATGGGAAACTGTTCATCGCAACAGGCGTCTTGCCCAGACCATGGCAGCAAATGCATACTGTCAGTTGTACTGTCAGCAGTTACATCTCTTTCAAGTTCAGAGCTGCAGAAGATCACTGAAAACAAGAGGGTGACAATGCTTGAAAGTGGATTCTGGTTCTTACCATTGAGAGGTGCTTCTAAAGTATTCCCAGTTCAGCCTGATGACTCTCAGCAGCTTCTCAGGACAGTTGCAAATGATACCTGAGATCTCAAATGCCTCACAAATTTTAAGTCATATTCCTGATGCATCAGAAAACTCAATAGTGCTTTCTGGGATTATAGCGAGGAGAGACCACATGTTCTGGATGCTTGTTCTTCTCTTTGAAATAAGAAAGTTGATAGTTCAAAAAAATATTGATCTGGGTGATTTTGCAAGTAATTAACAAAGGTCTGAAATATGCCTCAAAAAACAGTGGTTAAAGATTGACCAGTAAGGAGTGATGCATTTTGTCCTCCTTGCTGACCAAGGTACCGAGACATCTGAATGAGGACTCCTCTTTGTATCAGTCAGAAAGATCTACAAGGTTTACAAATGCTTTCCTTGGTATGAAGGACTGAACACAACAGAAAAGCAATCACTGTCCTCTTTGAAAACTTTTAACCAAGCATCTGCCTACAGCGTATTAAGAAACAGCTCTACTTATATTATCTCTGAAACTTTCATTATATTCCAGCTATAGTAGAGACAATAAATAAGATTCTTATCTT
This sequence comes from Gallinago undulata, assembly GCA_026546715.1. Lineage (NCBI taxonomy): Eukaryota > Metazoa > Chordata > Aves > Charadriiformes > Scolopacidae > Gallinago > Gallinago undulata. The sequence goes on along the minus strand of JAOTQQ010000002.1, from coordinate 26,933,525 downwards.
TCTTGATTACTCTTAAACTTTTAGGCTTCTCTAGACAGCTACATTAGATAGAAGCTGAACTTCTCAAAGAAATTCTTAGAGGTGCTTTCCATCAAAGCTTACCCTAGTTTATTCATGACCAACTCAGGGTGACCTTTTGAGGTCTTATTTGGGTCAAATTTCTGATCTCCCATCCTGGGACAGCATAGATCCATTTTGCATTCAAATGTCTGCTGGGGAGTTGGAAATACTGTCAATACCGGTTCAGAGAATTAGCAAACCATCATTTTTGTCTGGCTGCTACTGATCTTGTTTCTTTCATCATCATAGATCACTGCAAACCGCCAACATGTAGCATGTTTGGTGTCATTTCGCTCCATTTTACTCATTCAGGTGTGCCCGCCAGCTTTACTAGAAAGGGGAGATGCATGAAATATCTCCTCTCACAGTGACGATTTCTCTTTAATCTCTCAGTGTAAACTGACTTATAATTAGCAGTTTGATCCATTCTCTTCAGAGAGGATCTACTAAGACAAATAAGAAAATGAAATGTGTTTCATCTTTGCCTTCAAAATGTTGCTTCTCTTGTAGCAGCTCAAAGGGAGAATGAGGAAAGAAACACTACTTTGATATTGTCAGGGTCCAAAGAGTACAAGAGTTACAGTGTTTGTTGGATAACAGGCACAGTAAAGAAGACATAGAAGTCCCTGTGGTCCTTCTTCACCTAAGAAAAACAAAACAGTGTCACTGATGGGAAACGTCTTTCCTGACCTCATGCAAAGGAATCCCATTGCCTACTTTCCTACCTGTAAAGGGCTTCCAACACCATCCTTTTTATGCTGGGGAAGAGATAAGACCTTCTCACTCAGCATCTGCTCCTCTGTAAGGGCCTCCCAGGGGATGGAAGGCTAAAACAGAAGGAATATGCTAGTAAAAAGCTAGTTAAGAGATCTTTCAGCAGCCAGGAAAATAGGTCTAATGCCCAGGAGGCATTTCTGATAAACAAATGCCTTTTGCATTAGTCATATTTTAAAGTTTTCCATTTCCACTATTCAAGGTTTCTAGTTGCAGTCATCATTACTAATAAAGCAAAATAATATAGCACTATAAAATACAATGCATTCCCAGTTATTCTGTCGATCCTAACCCCTCCAATCCTGTTATGGCATTTGATTGACAACCAGAAATCACCTGAATATTGGATTTCTACAGTTCACTACACTGCCAAGAACCTGGTTTCAACTTTTTCATGAAAAATCCACAATTCCATTTATGAAGCCCTCCTCAAGCTTTCAGTCTTTCAGGGGGTATTTATGCAACACTCTGTCCATAAACATTTTTGACTGAAAAAGTCCTTGAACAAGGAATTAATTTTCACATGTATTTTGAAACTTCCCAGCACACTGGAGATCTTACTGTAAATGATTTTATCATTTATTATTTCCTCTTACTCTTACTATACACAAGCGATGGAGTGACAGCACGTGCCTGCTTGCCCTGAGTTGTTTATTTAAGCTTAAATTTCAAGCTCCAAGCTTCAGGTTTATAATTCAGTTTAATATTTAATTCTTAGATGCCAAAATAGCATGTCTCTTTTTTTTTTTTTTTTTTTTTTAATTTGAGTTCACAAGATTAGGCCTGCAATCCATTTCAGATATTTCTGTCTGGGCGAAAAAAATTTGGCACCAATGAGTGAGGGGAGACGGTACTCAGTACTAGACCAATAAGCACATATTGCAAAATGGGACAAAAAGCTTAGGAAATGAAACCTGGCCATTTCATGCCATCAACTTAGAATAGCAGTGTTACTGTTTATTACTGTTTATATGAGAATTGAAATTAAGATTTCCATTGCTTCTAAATTAGGAGGCAGACATGCACATACACGCGCACATGAACAGAAATTAATAAAACCCAGAAATAGAGGACAACAACAATGAGATGCAGAGGGGTTTTGGTTATTTCAGCATGTGGCCTAAACCGCAGCAGATTCAGTAACATTCAGATTTGCATAATGTAATGAGACTGGAATCAAAGTATCAGGAAGACAGACCAAGTGCTAATTAACTAGACACTGCAGTAAAAACACCAGGATGGCCGGAAAGTACAATGCAGGAAAACAGTCCAGGGACAAATGGACAGCAGTGTTAATTGCATTAGAAAAAGACTCTTGGCTAGAACACTCCGGAGCCACCGCCACAAACTTCAGCAGAACATTCAAATAGATTAATGTCAGCCTGAAGCTGTTTGGAGCTACAGGGTCCTGACAATTGCTAGACTGGCAAAGAATGGGATCAGTCCTTCTCTGAACAGCCCAAATCTATGGTTTGGTGCCACAGCACTAAAAGGGACAGCAAGAAGTAAACCCTCCACCCCTTCTAGAAATATTTTCTGTTTGTAGCCTGCCTTATTTTGCATATGCAGGCCACTGTAAAGGACTCCATGCCCTCTTTGTTTGGTGTTCTGGCAGCATGCCATGGCTGGAAAGGAACATCTGGGGCCTCTTCCTTTACTCTGAGGACTAAAATGTGGGACTAGGATTATTGTCTCTCACATACAGCATCACTGACCACCCAGAAAATCCTAACAGTCTTGTACTCCTTTTTCCTGCCTTCAGGTTTCTGTACAAAAGCTAAATTGATGATGAGCCTTTTTAATTAAAAATTTAATATTTAACAGCTGAAATAAAACTTTAAAGTGTACGTGTGTCTATTTTACACAAAGGCCTGTAATCCCCTGTCAATAACTGAGGCACATGAGTTTCTTTAGGCACCTCCAGCAGTTATATTAGGCTGGTCCTTTCCCTCTTTATAAGCATTGAGTGGATAGGTGTGGGTGTGGGGATAGCTGTGCAAGGGGAGAGTAAGTTCTGGAGGACCACTATGCCTCCCATGTACCATGCTTATAGAAAGGAAGAGGAGGAGAACACTCTTCCCAAGTCTGAGGCCAGCAGCAGAAGCTTCTCTTGAACTCAAGGGGCAGTAGTTTATCTTTTAGCTCCGAGACACTCCTGTAAAGGAGACACCACTCTAAAGGACAGTGGTATAGTCCTCCCCTCAATGGCCTGTTCAGAGAGAACAAAGCTCACCAAGATGAGGCCATTCTCTGGCAAGAGTTTCAGGACAACTTTAAGACGCTCTTTTGGTAGCTGTTGTGAATGACCATACTCCACGTCCCTAACTCTATGTAAGGATATTAGTTTTTCATCATTTTCTGTGGAATATCTTGCCTTAATGTGACTGACTCTTATACACAGAGTTTCACACCCTTGAAGACCATTTAGAGATGAACTAGAACAGGTGTTTCTCAGTCGGATAAGAGAAGAAATTAATCCCAGTCTGAAAGTTTTAGCTAAGGCAAAAGAGAAAGTGAAAAGAATTGTTCTGTTTGATTATTAAAAGACCCCCAAAACTCAACCGTGAAAATGCCCAGATGCTTACCTTCAGAACTTTCTGAGGTGTGAAAACTGAAATAGTCTTTTCTGTATGTTAGCTGTGGAATGGTGAAACAATCAGACCAGGGAAAATAAAAAAAAAAAAATATTAAGCCATTAACTTTGTTAGAGACCCAGGTTCATCTGTAGGCAAATAGGGAACACTGATATGAAAAAGCCATAAGAGGAAATCAGGTTGAGGTGGGAAGAGGTAGGGTAAGGAGACCTCTTTTTCTCTCCTCTTCTTTCACTTCCTTTCAAACTCATTAGCATTAATACAACTGGACACATTGAGCCATCCCACCAGAATTAAAGCTGCTTGCTTTGTGTAATGTGATCCACCACATCCCTAGTCACTGCGTCCGGGGAAATAGGGAAGGCCAGAGGTTTCTGTGTGCCTGATAAAAATCAAAGCTGAGAAATCCATCAGCTCCATTTGCATTTTGTATCAGTGACAGGTGGATCTGGTGCTTCTTTGTCCTCTTTAATTCCACATCTGTGTTTGCAATTATCCTTTTCTGTTCCCATTTCTCCTTAATACTGCCACATTCCAGGTACATTTTCCTTCTGGAAGCTGCTAATGGCTTTTTCATGGGTGAAGGGAGTTTCTACTTGTAAACAGTATCTACCCCCTTTGAGATGGGTTCACCTAGTTAGCCAGAATGAACTGTGTCCCTGAACTACATCAACAGGCATAAGGGAAAAATGAATGTCTTTGGAGTACATGGATGAATGCATGTAATGCTCTTAAATTATTTTGAAAGTTTCCTCTGGGTTTGCCTGCAATTTACCAGACCCTTGAGTAGCTGGTAGATATCCTTCAGGTAATAAAGTATTGCCCATGGCCATACGTTATCTGCGGTATTTATCATATAAACTTGAAGTCATCCCTGCAAATCTCAGGACTAATGCAATACTCAATCATGCAGGGAACACATACAGAAAATAGGAAACAATATGGGACTGAGTCCTTTGGGAAAATGTCAATATATCAGTGCGTAGTTATTAACTTCATTTCTTAAGGAATATGTCATGATCACAGCCACACTGTAGGGCTTGCAACATCCATTGATCTCCCAAGGAAACTCAGCAAACAATCTATTTTAACTATCAAATGCCAAAAAATGATAATTAAAAAAAAACACCTATGTTTGGATTTAATCCCCAGTTATTATTATTCTAATGTTATGCAGTGATAGAAATAGAACACAAAAAGCATCAGTCAAATGACAGCTATAATCACTGCTAGAGGAAGGTTTTTGCCCTCTGTTTTGTGGGGCTGTATCTTTAACCCATTTCCTGCCTCTCTTTTGAATTATGTTCCTGGCAATTTTCAACATAGGATATCATGTAAATTTTTTTCAAAATGTATTTATTTATTTGAAAAATGTCTGATTAAATTGTTTGGGTTTTTCAGGTTTTATTATTTTTTCCTTTATGTTTATGATCTGAAAGATTTTGCTTGTTATCACTCAGTGTCACCAATTCAACCAGCCTAAACCTATAATTTTAAAAGAAATATTTTTTTTGGAAAAAAAAAACAACAAAGAAATCCACCTCAATGCAGTATTCTCTCTCAGTCAAGGAAATCACTCAGTGTCAGTTACCTTGATCCCATATTTATACAAAATATATTAGCGATCTTCCTTTCCTGCTGTCCAAGTAAACTCTACATTCACATGGAAACAAATTGTTAGATTATACAGTATATTAGATTAACACCCTAAAAAGTACAAACCCCAGCAGGGAACCAGCCCTTTCTGCTGGAAGATCATTTCAGTTTGCTCCCAGGCATTTCTCACCCAGCAAAAAATTCAAGCAAAATGTCAGTAAAGTTGGATACTTTGAGATGTGCCCAACAGGAGAATTCTGGCCTGTTGTGTTGTGGTAGGTTTTAAAATATTATCTGCATTTCAATTCATTGTTAAAAAAAAAAAGTAAAAAATAAAAATGGCCAAGTGATGTCTGTCAAAGATTTACTATGATAAGAATAATGATGTTCCCAACCCATTAAAGCTGTGACACATACTCTATCAACACTGCAGGGAATAACATGCAACATTGTGATGGTGAAACATCACGAGGGAAGGGAAGAGCACCACTAAAATATAGGGAAAGATTACAAAGAAATAGAGTTTTTATGAGGTAAGTTATGGCAGGTAAGCACGATGAAATGCTAATTTATATCCTTCACAGTACAGTCCTTGCTGCTACAGAGGGAACTAATCTTCTGTCTGTGGAGAAGAGCAAATATTGGAGACAGACAGCACCTGGTACCACATCAGTGATGAACATACCTCTTTTGGAAGTGTCTGATCAGCCCAGTGCCTCTGCATCAGAAGGTCCTCAGCTGCTGTCTCCCAAAGGATTATCCTGACACAGGGCAACAGTTTCCACAGAGCTGAAATTTCTTCCTAGTTCTCTGCAAGACCGAACCTGCAGTGAGAGAGAAAAAGTGGGAAAGCATATTCCTGTTTGAGATTCCTGTTTGAGAGGTGTTGGGAAATGGGCACAAATTGATTTGAGAAGTCCTAGGACATCCTGAAGCAAGCCAGGCAAGCTGGACAGGACAGGGGCAAGGGAAAGGGGACTGGAGTCCCTTCCCCCATCTCTGTTCTTCATCAGCATTGTGGCTGCTCCCAGCTCTGCTGGAGCTGGATGGTTTCATTTTTAATTTTTAGGCAGATGTCTGATTCACTAACCCTACTGTGATTTTTGTGTTGAGAACCAGCCTATATACTTTGTGTATTTTCACACCCGGACATTCACATTTGGTAAAGCTAGACCATCTCACACCAGTGCTTTCTAAATTAAGCATTCAGAATCTTTCTTTCAAAATGGTATGTTTGATTTCAGAAAATGCCTCCTTTAAGGAAGGAGACTTCTCCTTCATAGCAGTAGTTTTTCAGGCTGGCAATGAACCAACTCCTCTCATCATTCACCAAATTTCAGCCTTTTGCAAACAAACTGAAATCACATAGAATAGGATCTACAACATATTCTTTCTACCCACACAAATATGGTTTCTGGGCATTTTCAATCTCTGATTTCTTCCTCACTCTGCTGAGAACTTTTCCACTTCTATACCCTTCACATTTGAACAAAGGGAGAGGGCAGTTGCATCCTGTGGGTGGTTAACAAGAGGAATATAATTGGGAGTTCGGCTGCATTCTGGAATAACAGGATTCTGTCTTTCCTCCCTTCTTTTTATTAATTCTGTTGGCGACTTAAAATCCATGAGGTACAAAACTTGGCTAGTTTGGAACAAGATAAGAATGACAAGATTAAAAATAGAGCCTTAAATGCTGTTCAGTAGTTCGGGAGCATGCTTCATTATAACCTGCAGAGGAATTCAAAGAGAAAAGCACAGCTGCTTTGGATTCCTGTCCAGAGAAACCATACAAGCACAGCTTGCATAAAAATAAATGCTTTGCCTATTAAGGAAATGTTCTGTTATTTGCCATAGAAACATTCTAGTCTTATTCTTCCTTTTTAAAATCATCAATTATAAAACCTCAGAGTTGGTCATTCACATTCTTCTTGGAATAATTTTCATGTCTTTGACCAATGAATGACTCCAGCTACTTGCTAGGACGCAGAAAAACATCAGCCACGTGCGTTATTGCTTCTGGTCATCTACTAACTAATCCCAGAGACCCAACAACACATCAGTTTCTTCTCCCATGAGCCCAGCACAACCCCTGACTCCTTCTCCAAATGCTATAAAATAATAGATTACTAGTATCAAAAAAAGAAAAAAAAAACCCAACTCTCCACCAGTACTGTGCACCACAGATCCCAAAGGTAGAACCAATGCTTTAGGCCTGCAGGCCTAAAGCCTTTCAGGAGCAACTAGCCTGATCTTGATGGAAAATGCAGTGTTTTCCATACTAAAAAGACAAAGAAAATACACCAATAGCCACTGCTAACCTGCCCAAGGAATTAATGTATGCTGGGCTCTTGCTCTGGAGAACGTTTTCGTCATGCCAATGTGAGCAAGTCACAACAGTCTGGCCAGGAAAAAGATTCTCCTTTCCATAAGTGTTTGTGAGGGCACAACCACTTATGGTGGTCCTCCTGCACCCATGCCAGAGAAAGGTCCAGCCAAAGCAGACCTGGAGTACTGAGCAAGTGTTCCAGCATGAGCAGGTGCACAGCCCTGTTTTGTCTCTAAAAATGAGGTGTAAAAAGAGTATTAGAGATCATATGAGTGACCCCACCTGGATCCTAGAGTGAGGAAAGAGAAACCATCAACACAAACAACATGTTTTACCCTGCAAAGTTGTCCAGATGCTGATGAGTCTCCACAACATTCCACCAGCACCAATGCCAGAATGAAGGCACTGGTCTCAGCACCCTGAGGATCAGGAGAAGGGGAAACATAACATGAGAAAAAGGGTAGGAACCGGGAAGTGGGTACATAACATTTCTAACTATATTGTTCTTTTTTCTGTTGTGGTAATATTTATATCTGGACTACTGAAGATATAAGACTGTTAAGATTTCTATTATATTAACAATAAATTCTTTGCATACATATATGTATATAAAAGGTCTGCTTTCTCTTTGCCCATAAACCAAGATGTTTGAGTGTAACACTTCTCATAAAGCAGATCCTTTGTAGTTTGGAGTCACATTTGGAAGTAGAAGAAAGGCATTAAAATCCCCAAGAAGGGAAGTTCTTATGGGATTTTCAGCTCAAGTACAAGAAGCATCTAAAAAATCTCCCTTAGTAACAATTAATCCAATTTTACTGCCTGCTATATCACACCAAAATTTTATTGGATGCATACAAAGACTATCTAGTATCAATCTGGTGTATTTAATATTTATGATACAACATAATTCTTAACAGTACATGTTGTGTTTTTAAGGAAGTTGTACAAAGCATGAAATTTTCAAAGTGAAATGAGGTATTTAATAAGATGTTGTTCAGTATTACCACTTCTGGTCAAAAACTGAATATTAGGGAAAATATTACAATTCTTCATCAATTCAGATCTTTACATCACAATGATGCATTCTTGAGGTGTTGTTCTAGGCTAAGTGTAAGGGTTGATGCCAGAATTGTCAGGTGATGTTCTTTGGGTTGTGTAACATGAGATCAACGAGAACAGACTCAAAATCTGTGTTTCTGCAGATCACGTACTGAACTAACAACTTTTACAGAGAATGAACAATTCTTGTGTTTTGATGGAAGAAAATTGCTTGAAACTTGAGAAACACTTGACAAGGTTAAAAAAACCTGGGCAGTATAATGTCAGTGCAAACAAACACTAATGAATATGAAACCCAGTAGTGACATATTACAAATTCTGTCTCCATGACATTGAACCCCAGAGGACCTTAGCTGTTCCTTGCTAAGAATGTCGCATTCCTCAGTGCAACCCTTAGCATCTCTGTTTCAATCTCCTGTCTCAGCCAAAAAGGCAAATGTCACAATTGCAGAGCACAAGGAAAAACTTCTACACATTGCCGAGTTTTAGTTTCACTGCAAAGAAAAGCAAAACAAAATAATGATTTAGCACCACATGGACACAGAATACTAGATGTGTTCATAAAACTCTGGGATCCAGATATATGCTGGATTAATTTACATAGATGGAAGCATGAAAATGAGCAAGATGTCCCTGCAGACTGTGGTACGTGACAAACTCCTTAAGAAAACTCCCCAAGATTTTCTTTCCTGTGCTTTTTTTCCTCCTTCTCAGGTATGTTCTACATGTACTACTCTTATTCCACCACATCTTCTATTTGAGAAGTTGCTGTTGGAGTCCTTTAGGAGTAGACAACATGGGTGTATGCAGCTGGGAAGAGGTGACCTTCACGGAGTGACATCACAGGTTGAAGCAAAACTGGGCTGCTCTATCCTCAGATCAGTGACTTGCAGCCACTGGGTGACATCCCCTGCTCTACTTTCAGTGGATCTTGAAGCCAGTACCATTAGACCTCATATATACAGTTGAATAACTACTTTTGATATCCATGCTTTGGCATTGAAAGATATGACGAAGCCAGAAGGACAAAGCAGAGAACAAGTGAGACACTTGAAGAACACTTCATCTTGAGGAGCCAGAATGGACAACTCTTTTCTTTCAAAAAAATTCATGTAATATCTCTCTCTTTGTCAGGAGTGGAGACTTACAAAAGCGTTGCAGGAGAAAAAAAAAAACTAGACAAAACCTTGAATCTAAACTTGATTTTTCTCCAGACATAAATTAAGATGTAAACTCACCCAGCCAGAGAAATTAGATGAGGGAAATGTTGGCATTTTCAGACTGGAAAAGAAGACTGACATCCCCTCGCACGCATGTTGTGTTTCACTTAGGCAGCTCACTGTTAATAGTCAAAGCTGTGAGGAAGCAGATATCCAGCTTGCCAGTAATAAATGACAAATGTGTTTGTTTCAAACTGGGATATAATTTCAATTGGGGTTTGCATTCAAAATTTCAGATATTATTTCCATCCCCACTGAATCCCAGAGCTACCAGAAAAGTGTATTTCTTCAGCTGCGTATGTAAAATCTGAGCAGTGCTACAACGAAAGGCAAACCCTTAAGCTTTGCATACCAGTGGCTTGTTGATGATTACTTGACCTCTTTCCTCTCAGAAACTAGCCCCTACCTGAGAGACAAATAAATCATCTGCATGGACAGCGATCACCCTTTCTGTAAAAGAAAAAAAAATTCACAGGTCTTCAGACTGTCCTTGTCTTAGTCTCAGTTATAGACTCAGCAACTCTGCTGTTTTTAAAGCACTGTTGGAGAAAGTGGTACATCTCCTACGTATGCTGCTTTGTTATTTTATCCACCCAAACCTTTCCTTTTTAGGCTGAGAAATTCTTCTCGCACCAACACCCCCACCCCCCCGCCCCGAGTTTTCAGATGCTGGAGCATCCTGTCCTGGAAGACACTGACATAACCAATTAGCAAAGCTCCAAACAAACACACGTCCCCAAAGTGGGGGGAGAAACAAGGACAGAGACAAAAAACACCTTGAAAAAGATTTATAATCAAAATAGGGTAAATGAGATTATATCTAAAAGATCCCTGCACAGAAGATACAGTTTAGAGCAATGTGCAGTTCCAAGACCATTTATGATAGCCCCTTCCACAAACAAATGTAGTAGCCCATATAAACACCAAAGTCTACCATTTATGAAAGCATTTTCTTTCATTCAATACAGGTAAAACTTCAGCAGGAATACTTTGAGCAGTTTTCAGCAATGAATAAAAAAAAAAAAAAAGTCAGCAGCTGGCAAGAACACTTAAAAAAAAGCACAAGGCAACTCAAAAACATAACTCTGAAGGAAAAAGCAGATTTGAGAATTTTGAGGAAGAAATAGAGCAGTAGTCTTTGAGCAGAGTATATGTGTGAACTAAGTGAGAACCAGGTTACCTTTGGAGAGGAACTTTCTAACAGAAAGAATTGAAGGACATCCTGGGAAGGTTACAAGGGTAAAAAGTCTTTTAGGGCAGACTGGACAACTCTCCATTTAGATTAACACTAGCACAGATGGATGAATTAAATGACCATTTGAAATTATTTCAAATCATGTTACTTGAAATAAAATATTTTTGTGACAACTGAGTATTTCCGTTTGGTATGTGCCTGATTAGTATGGGATAGAAGATGAATTAAAGGCTGATGAAAGAGAGAGGTGTTTAATTCTTAACTTTCTGGAAAAATATCTATTCACCTTTCAAACTTGGGTAATTTAGGCAGACACAATACGTATAATACAATCCTCTATGAAAGGCAAATGGCAGAGAAGGTTTACAACACGTTTATTTCTAACTCATGCACCAAGCACTTACGTAAGGAATAGACTGTTTGCAAACCAACCTTTAAGCAGTCACTGATGTGAGCAACATTTCCTTACCCTCACAGCACTGCAGCTGAGAGTAGCTCAACAGAAGACGTTAATATTTTTCTCTATATCTACCTCCTCCACAAATCCCTCAGTAACACACATCTGTCCATCACCCCGATGAGTGTCACGTTGATGCCTCAGAAAAGTGCCTCTCTAGCAACCAGGCACAACAGAGCACAGCTGGTGCAGCTGGGCTGAAACTGGAAGGGAGTTTTAAGCTTTGGGGATCACAGAGAAACGGAGTCTCCTCTGCACAATGTCCTTACCTACCTACCTGTTTAAACAGTAATAATAACTGAAACAATCAAAACTAATAATTAGGACTATTTACTTAAAAGCAGTTTTGTCATTTTCTAATGTCCTCCAAACAATCAAAATTCAGAAAGAGGACCTAGCACACTCAGTATTTTATCCATTTTGTTGGCCTTGCTCCAGTGAGATAAACAGCTCCCTACAGCAGCAGGGGCCTCTGAAGACCTTATGGACATTTACAATGGCATGTGATGTGCAAATGCTAGAGCTCGAAATAACCCACAGAGTACAGCTGCCTAACATCGTTCAGAGCTACAGACTGGGTCCCAGAGCAGTACAGTGGCACTTGCATGATGCTGTCTCGGAAATACACAGTTCTGTTTCTGCAGAAAGCTAATTAGTCCCACTTTTCTAACTTGACTCTGTGATCACCTGTGCCGCTGTTACCCCGAGATCATCTCTCATTGCCTGGAGCGTACATGGCCTAATTCAGGTAAGGTAATGTTATCTCAAAGGAGAAAGGGCTAATGCAAAGCCTTTTAATGTCTGTTCGTTTCAATGCACCTGGTGTCCTAATAACAGTAGCAGAAATTCAGCTGAGGGGAGATCAGAGACAGAAATGGAGTGATTCATAAAGGAAAGGGTACCCTTTTCATAAGGCTCATTTGGAATATATATGTGAATATTACTCTAAGCCCTTAGGGGAAAGATTTGTGAGATGTATGCGAAAGCAAAATATCTCTGAAAACATCTCCAGCAGATTGGCAGGGAGGAACCCATTCATTAGGTGGGGTTTCATTGTAAGAAAACAATGAAAAACTTGAAAACAGTTCCAGAGCAAGTCTGGTGGCACACCTGTGACTTCTTGCCACTCAGCCATAACCTGCACATGGAGCATCTTAACTTACTGGAGAGATTTTTCAAAGTAGGAATTACTGCTACATGATTTGGGGCAGCAAGATTGAACATCATGACAGACACATCATGGTGCAAGTCTGATGGTATGGTCTTGCCCCAGCTTAAATGAAGTCTTTATGGGCTTTTTAAGAACACCGTAGCATCTTAAAATGTACTGTATCTATCCAGTAAAATGTGTGAAAAAAACCACAATTGTTTATTTCATATTATTAAAGCCTGTGCACTGCCATAACCACCCTGCATTGCAGACAAAGTCTGAGTAAAGCAATTGATCAGGAGGATTAAAAATATGTTGTTGCCTGTAGTTACCAATTTATCATATCTACCCCCTGCTCTTTTATGTAGCTAAATGAATGATGAACCTATTCCAAATCATCAATTCCCATAAAACGTATACCTCCAAGAAGGGATATGCTAAAGGATTTATGAAGAGCACAGCCAGCCTGGGTACATTGTCTTGTTTGACATTGCTTATACAAGAAACCTTAAATACACAAACTGATTGATTAGTATATTTCATCAAAGCTTGACTTAATTTATCAAGGGGAGAATTTGCATTCATCAATAGATAAAGTCAGGTTGGAGTCAGGCTGCTGGCTCAAAACCTGCTTTCATACTGTCTTTGTTGTACTCCCTCTTCTCTTTGGTTGGATTTAAAGGCACAGGTGTAAGACCCTTCTCAGTTTATTTTAACTGTTTTCTTGTTTAGGTGAACAAGGCAGCAATGCCACTTTCTGTTTCTGTGCAGGGCTTGCACAATTGGTGAAATTGCAGTTTGGTTAGTTTTTAGACCTCACTGCTGTAGAAGTGATCTTTTCACAGCCCTGGAGAAGTCTGTTTAATCTCTGCAAGACGAATTAAGGTGGAGTTTGAGGATTTTTACAGCAGACGTGAGACCTAAAGCCTGTGCTATCTCCCAGTGGTGCATATAGCTGGAGATATACATCCCATGAAATAAATCCCACAATAACCTTTAAAAGTTCATGCCCTTTTTTATCCTGTCCCTTCTTTTGGCTACTATTTCTCTCCTTCATTTGACCTCTAAATCCCTCTGGTTTTTAGGACAGTAACTCTTTCTATCAGCAGCCGTGAAATCCTTCCTAATTCTGCCCCTGCTCCCCTGAATTGAGCCTGAGCATTTTTCAGCCCAGGATGAGTTCAGGAAATCCTTGCTAGGGAGAGGTCCCAGTCCTTACTCCTCTCCTGGACTACCAGATACGGGTGATGTTTCTCTCGGATGAAAGCCCCACGCGGCTCACGAGGCTTATTCTCTGACCTGCCTTCCACTCACTGCACTGAGACACGTTGGCAGTCACCTTCTACGTCTGCAAAATAGCATGTCCCAAGTCAAAAGTAGGTGTCCAAGTCTGCCTAGTTTTCAGCACCTGTGTTTTCCACTGATTTTAATGAAACTTCGTAATAGCTGTGCTCTTGTGAATTTCATTCCACTTCCCATTAAATGACTCCATAAAAGAGAAGTTGCATAATTATGAGCCTGATTTCAGACTGATTTAAAAAATGCTGTTCTGCTCTTGCTACAGCCTTGTCGGTAAAAAATACCTGAGCTGTATTTTTTTGCTTTTTCATATATAATTAATTATAAGAGAGGCTTGTTATTGAGAGGATAAGATACTCATTCTAATGTGAAGATGTCACATCTGTTAGATAAAGGAACAATGAAATCTGAAGCATTACCTGTGAGTTGAATGCCAATATTCAGTGGCTCTGATGTAATTAAACAGTACATTGCTCAATCTAGTCAGGAACATAGGAATAGAGAAACACTATTTTGAAGAGGCTGGATTGTTATTACAGAGCCTGATTCAACAAAGCACTTGAGCATGAGCTTCAGATTAAGCACATATTTAATTCTTCCTTCTCCTGCAAAACATGTCAAAGCGAGCGTATGCATACTTGCCTTGCAGAATATGTTAATTATATTCAGAGAAGAAACTTGCAGGGCCCTCTTCATTGATACTGTCTCATAATCTTTAATGTATTTGTCTTCACAATCCTCCTGTGACATAAAAAACTGCTATTATCTTTTTTTTTTTTTTTTTTTAAATCCAAACAGGGAGTTGAGGAACAGGAGAAAAAAAGACTAAGCTCATGAAATTACTTAGCCCCTCAGTACTCAACTGATTTTGATAATGTGAAGGCACATCATGTGCTTGGACAATTTTGTGAGTGACATTAGGAACAAAGTTCGTTAACTTATTTTTGCAAATATGAACCAAAAAGCCTAATCCTGAAAGGTGCTTTGTGATATATTGGGATCCCAATAGTAGATATATGGCAAAACAACTGAGCTTTCCTCTTCAAAAAAAAATATGAAGTGAAATTTAAATTCTCATTTCCTGATGCGGTGTAGGACATCATAACCATACATCTAACGTATCCATGTTTACCAAGGCTATGGCAAACAAAACACTCAACATCGGAGCTTTCAGTTTTGACTATTACCAAGGTGCCCTTCCATCACAGACTTTCTGGTGCTTAGAAAGGTCAGTCCAAACTCGGTCCAGAAATACACACCAGGTCAAATTACACACAAATTAAGTCATCACATTGCCAAAGTATTTCAGATTCCACTTAAACTAGTATCATAAGATACAGCTGGCTTCATTAAAACAAAAAGAAAAAAAATCTAGAAGCTTTGGGAAGAAAAATGTGTACCATTCATTTAAAGTGCAGTATTACAACTGATGGTCCAATATTTTTTCTCTAGAGCTGGAGAAGTCTAACACGATAAAAATAAGTCAGGCAGAGTTTCAAAAGTACTCTGATACCACAGTGGAAATTAATAGGGAAAAATGAGGGAAAACGTTGAGTTGATTAATCTGATAAATTCCTAAATTAGATGAGTTCTGTTAATGAAATAATTCCAAAATCCCACTTGCCTAAATCTTGTTATAAAAATCACTCTTCCAAAGTAGTTGAAATAATCAAAGTTTCAGAGATGAGAGTACAGTCCTTTGGCTGAAAACTCTTTGGAATTTACTTTAAATGTCCAGTGTCACAATATGTTGCACTTTCCAGTTTTGTTCTTGGTTCCAAGAAAGCTGCTAGAGGGCAGGAAAAACGCATCTAACTTCTATTAGCCTTTTCAGTAGGACTGTCATAAATTTCTTCCCTATCCTCAGGATACATCAACAGGAAGACAGAACACTGTACGCACAAAGTAAAACTAATCTGTTACTCAGAAGAAAGGTAATTTTGTTCCAGTTCATTTGTCTGTGTGCATAATTTATTATATTACAGACCAGTGAGTTTGGCATAGAAGAAAAAGAAAATATTTGACTAAAACCCAATGTAAACTGCATCCTAAATTCAGCTAAAAGTTTTAATTTCCTAATGAGCTCATTTAATCCAGGTAGATGGCTGTGCTCTTTGATAAACCAATTGAAAAATAAATTGCACTTGCGAAAACCTACATGCACAAATCCACAAAGAAGAGGATTACATTTCAAGGAAAATACGTGAAACATATTGGAATAAGAACCACAATCACAAGAACACAATAAAGCAAAATAATATTGGGAGCAAGTACAAAAAGCTTTGTGATGAAACACTGATTATAGAGCCTTGAAAAATGACCTGAATGGCTATCTCCAGGGTTACTGTTTCATTCCACAAAGGTTATTTTAGGGATGGGAAATATTTAGTTGCAGATGCTGCCTTCAAGCACTGGTAAGAATTGAGACAGCAGCAAAAGGATTAAAACACATTAAAGAATCGTATGGCTAAACAAGCCGAGACACTTGAGCAGTCCTTCTAGTTACTATTATTATTATTATTATTTTGACAATACTTATAGATCCTGTCAATCTAAGTGCTGCGATTAGATTAGTTCTGCTCCAGAAAAACATAGGTGAAATAAAGCAGTAATTGCAAAATGTGGTTTTGTGGGAATAGAATTTCTATCCAGACGGAAATACACCATGCCCTGTTCAGCTGACATTTCACTGGGGAACGGAGTCTGGGGAAGGTTTGATAATATGTAATAGAAATGTATAAAAAAAAAATCTTCTTTGATTTTTCATTTTGAACTGAATTCTAGGCATATAATAAACAGATTTTAAACATAACATCGAATGCTGAAATAGCTCGTGTTTTTCTCTTTGCATTTTTAAATCCATCCAAGCAAAACATAATTTCTCCACTTTCTCCCAGGTTTTTCTGGTTTTAGGCTTGATTAGAAGGAACGTAAATGTCATTACCTCAAAACCCTTCCTCCTGACACATTTGTAACAGTGCTGCTCAGACTTTCCCTTTGGAAGGTCAGGAAGATTAGACAGAGGAAGGATGTGGATGGGGCTGGGTTACACATACTCACCAGGGTCAGTGGCAGAAACAGGGCCAAAATTCAAGAACTTGAATCCAGGTCCAGTGTTATGATGCTGCACCAGAGCTGACGAGATCAGGGAAATAACTTTCATCAGGGAACAGCCAAAAAGATACTAGTCACATTTGGGAACAGTGCTACTGTGATAATTAGTCCCTAAAGTCCACATCTTTCTGCTACTCCCCATCCCATGCTTCAACAACAACCTGTTCAGAAAAGGGACAAACCTCTTTCAAACCTTTCAGTACATTTTCATACTGAGCTCCATGAAATGTTTCCAAGCAAGTCAGTTGTATTGAGTCTGGACTCGTTTTGTTTACAAACACGCACAGGGACATGATGTTAATCTGAATACATGGGGAAAAAAAAAACAACCAGTGCCTTTCACTGCAAGTAAACAAAAGAAAGCATCTATCTTCTATAGAAACACATTGATATACATGACACAGACTAGATCAACATCTATTTTTTTAATGTCAACCCAAGTGTCAATCTTGGTTATTTAAAGCACCGAAGCTCCCATTAAAAATATCATGTGTATTCCCAGCTTAAAAAAAATAAAATAAAAAGAGCATCCAAAAATTCAGCATCCAACAACAGCCTCACATTATTTACTGCAGTTACTTTATGGTTTTCCACTAAAAAGCAAAACCAAACAAAACAACAACAAAGAAACCCATCTTCAAACTAAAAATAGACCAAATTTTACTAGAATATCTCCAAAAAAATGTAAAAAATTAAATAAATAAAAATAAAATCTAAAAACCACAAACAAATTTATTAGAATATATTTAAAAAAAAAAATTCCTGCCAGCTAAGAGATGGTCAGTGCAGTGGAACAGAACATCATTTCAAGGACAGGCTCTTTATCTGATTCTTCAGAAGATGGTGTACATACCAAAATTGCTGCCACTTCTCCTGGACACCTTAGCACCAAGAAACACCAGTACGACTATGCTCCTATCTGAATCCATGCCAAAAAGACCATCAGCTCCAGTCAGACAGAATGCAGCTGGGAACAGGTAATAGGGGGAAAGGCTCCTCACAGGCAGATCTAAAGAGGCTCCCCCTCAGTGCCCTCTGAACTTGGATGCTGAACAGCTGCTGTACACTCAAGCTAATAAGCCTTCCTGAAAGACAGGGTGTCTTACTTCAGGCTCACCTGTGTGCAGCCTCCTTAAAGCTGATTTTCACTGTTTTTTCAGGTATTTAGAGCATAGACAGAGAACCTAGCCTCTGTCTGAAGGAAAAAAACAAAACAAAACAAAAACCAGGTAGAATTAGAGGATGCCAGAAAGCAAACATAACCTCAGTCACTTGAGTGGGAGCCTCTGGAATGGCAAAAGAAACCTGCCCTTGGGCTGATCCATGGATCAGTAGATGATGAGGATTTTGGATTCACTACAGTTTAAGCAAAGAGAAAGAATCTCACTGGAAATTTAAATCAGACTAAAACCTTTCTGATATCAGCAGGGAAAGCTAAACAAAGGCAAAGCAAAGTTCTATTTGTTTAAAGGCTGTAGGGATGCAAAAGGAAATGCTTTTCTCCCACGGCAGGTCAAGAACTTTCAAAGAATATTTGCACTTTTCCTTTGTGCATAGCATTTGTCATGACTTTATGTAATTACTGCAGCATGTGGAAGAAAGAAGCTTTCAAACAAATCTTTGACACCAGTGTTTTTGAACTGGTTCAAAGCACAAAAGCTGGTATTTATCATACATACACATCAGCTACCTTTCCCAAAGCTTAGTGGGCTGGGCAGCAGAGACAGTTGCATTCTGTTTCTGTGCCTAGCTTGGACAGTAGTGATGGTTTTGTAGTGCAGGGCTATCTACCCTCATGCTGGGGCTGCAAGTTCCATGTGCAACACAACAACTTGGCTGTCACCCTGTGGATCTCAGAGGGAACCAAGAGGTCCAGCTTTTCAGGTGTGTTGCTGGGACCTGTGCAACTGCAACCAGTTTGTTAGTGTTTTGTGATCTAAATAATTCCAAATAAATCTGGTCATATTGATGTTACCTGTTTAATAGTGCTGGCACTAAGACCAGTGTTCTTGGCTCTAATAAATGATGAGGGTGTGATGGGTATTTCTTATTATCTTCTTGCCCTCTATACCCTCCATGGAGAAAAGGCAAAGTAGGGCCCTTAGCACAAGAGAGTTTTGAGAAAAGTCTGTATCTTGGGAAATGCCATCACAAATGAAGATTTAACAGGGAGACCAGTGATTGAAATACCTGCTAAACCTTCACTGACTGCAACCATATGCTCTCAGCAGGAAGGTGAACACATCCATGGCCAGATAGACAATTAATGTTACATTTTAGATGGCAGCGGGTGTCCCATCTCAAACCACGCGTACGCAGCTTAGCCGATTACTGTCTTCTCCGTTTCAGACTTTACTTTCTTCCCTGAGGTTTCCTGATGGCTGTGACAGCCCATCCAAACCGCTGCCTGCTGCCAAAGGACACCACCCTGCAAAGGGAGCGCTGTGACAGAGGATCGGTGTCACTTTGATTTACCCACAGGTGCTTTCTGCAGCCGGCCATCAGCAGGGTGTGAGGCTCCTCTCCTCGTTGCTGCCCAAGATAAAGATTTGGAGGGGTAGAAAGTACATATGTACAAATAACATATTTGACAGTTGCAGCTGTCAAATTACCCTCCTGCTGCTAGCAAGGGAAGGGGGACATCACCCCCTGAGAAGAGAAAACTTCACCCTTTCTCAGTGACTGGAGATGTATGGTGGCCCACATAGGGGGAGGAAATTTCACAGATTCTCTGACTGATTTTTGTCTCTTGGGCAGCAACATGCAGAAGTTGAAATCAGTAGGAATTAATGTGAGAAAACTAAAAACCAGAAGGGAATTTGAGGAAGGCAAAGAAAGTAAGGGACCCTCTCAATCAACACGCAAGTTTTTTTCTGTCAAACGATGCTAAAGATGCTGAAAATTTACAATAATCATCCAGGTGGGCTAAAGAACTTTTATGTTACGTGGGAATAGACCATTAGTTATCTGCTAACTAACAACAGTTACATCAGGGCATTGACAGAGTCAATTTGATGGGAGAAGCAGCACCTATGTATTACAGCTGGGGGTAGGACAGCTGTTACTCTCTGGCTGGGTCACAAGCAATTCCCCCATTCAGAGAGAAGGTGCTTTCCAGTGCCACATGGTCCAGTGTTGTCATCTTTCCTGTCAAAAAAGAATCAATCTTTAATTCCTACATAAAATCAAGAGGTCGACCTGGTAAATACAGTTATGAAGACAAAAACACTGCTGAATGTCTCAAGTTTTGGATGTCCAAGATGAGGCAGCTTATTGAGATATCAGATCATGAGGAAAATCCTTCTCCTGAAAAGGAGCCTCCAGCTTATATTTCCAGGGCTGAGAACAGAAA
Organism: Gallinago undulata; assembly: GCA_026546715.1. Classification (NCBI taxonomy): domain Eukaryota; kingdom Metazoa; phylum Chordata; class Aves; order Charadriiformes; family Scolopacidae; genus Gallinago; species Gallinago undulata. The sequence continues at coordinate 26,913,329 of JAOTQQ010000002.1, read as the reverse complement.
AATTTAGAGAATTCTTTGACCCAGAACTGTACAAATGTGAGTTACTTATTTAGACTTCTCAATTCTCTTCTTTCGTAATGTCATGCTGTACTCAGAAGATCCTCCTAAAATATTCAGTGCCTTCCACTCCAGAGAGGGCTGCATTTCACAGGTGAGTGAAACGATCACCACATGCAATATCTGTAGAGCACTCACTGAAGTTCTGTAAGCTTTATTATTACTGATTCAATCTCTGTAAGAGGAAAAAGGGCATCCAAATGGCACTTAAGATGGAATAAGGAGCCCTTCATAAAGCTATTAAGAAATTAATAATTACAGGAAGACAGATGTAATTACATCCAGAAGATCAATGCAGATTTTAATGAAAAAGAATTTCAAGACCCTAAATACAAATTGAGATGAGAAACTTCTGATGCTCTCCCACATATGCCCTGCTTGATAAATGAGGCCAGGGAACAAAGGAATTCCAAAACAAAACAATTTTGGGTTCCTACTGAAAACATTCAGTTTGAGCTGCAAAATCATAACTTCTTTGATATATGATCATGCTTTATGTTTACAAATGGTCTCAGTAAGAAAAGCTTTAGTGTGCTCACTGCGAATGGGGCAGATGATATGAAAAGTTGCCTCCTGTTCAAACATTTTCTGTTTTTCAGTGGAGATGAAGAAAAAAATAAATCTCAACAGCTCCCCAAGACTTAGAGTTGCAAAAACTTCCTGCCACCCTGCAGAAATCTCTGTGTAATGGCGTGATAGAGGAGGCAAGTCCTCATTATCCCTTGCCTGTGGTTGAAGCTAGGAGACAATGAAGGACACTTGCATGTTGAGTGTCTGTGTTAGGATTGTAACTCAGTCAAGGAAAAGGAGGCAGAATATTGTCAGTCCTTTGCTTTCCTTCATTTGAATCCCCTGGGATTATTGTGGGCAAGGAATACAGGATCGAAAGAGGAATCCCATTAGGCAGAAATGTTTACCTCCTATCTGCTGTGGAGAAAGTATACAAAGAGGAACAATAATAGCTGACTCCTGGACATAGTGGGGAATTGTATGGGGACATCAGCACAGAGGAAACCAAACTGCATTAGCAAGACAACACAAGGCAGTGATATCACAGAATCACAGAATCACGGTGGTTGGAAGGGACCTCAGAGATCATCAAGTCCAACCACAAAAAAAAACCATCA
>JAOTQQ010000002.1:26752880-26912045 GCA_026546715.1 Gallinago undulata | reverse complement strand
ATGCCTGATAACCCTTTCAGTAAAGAAATGTTTCCTAATATCTAACCTGAACTTTCCCTGGTGTAACTTGAAGCCATTGCCCCATATCATTTAAAATAAGCCTACAAAAACCAAGCACTCCTCTTGTATCCCGTGATAAAGTAGATGTTCTTCACACAGGCAAATACACACTACAGTGAATTCAGTGTTTTGTCAAAATACCAAAGAAGACAAAAAAAAAGTCCCCAACTAAACAAAATAATCCCAGAGCACCATAAAAATAGAGCAAAGGGGAATAAGTTATTGCTAAAATCCTATTTTCAGAAACAACTGAAAACGGTGATACACAGAAGGAAGTTTACCATCAGCTAGATATAAAGTCAAACAAATAGAAAATCTTTTGCCAACCAACTCTGGAAAGGAAACCCTCTCTTAACCTTCTCTCTTTCTGTTCCTTCAGCCCTCAAGTACATTTTCTATACTGTCCTTTCCTTATGACAGTCTCCAAATCCCGTGTGTTTACACCTCACCAGGAGAAATAAAAAATAATGCTATACTTGTAACATCTCTAGTAGGTACAAAACTTAATTAAAAGTAACGCTTTGTCTGATCAATGAGGGAGCTGGAGAAAAAAAAATAATCAAACTAGTCTTAGCACAAAACAGACATTGAAGAATAGCTGCTGCTAAACATTGCAGAACACGCTGTGGAGAGCAATTCTTCACACGCTAAGAAGAGTGGGAGCCAGCTCTGCTCCAGATTTGCAGCTGTTACAGCTCTGTAAGCTTTGCAGGAAGCATGTCAGTTCTCACCAGCCAAAGGTCTAGCTTACAGTGGAGCACATTTGAAGGAATTTCCTTCAGTCAACATCTGTCTGAAGTTTGTTTCCAGCACTTATCATAGAAGTTCATTTGTTGTGATGTCAAAAATAGAACCATCCTCCAAAGAGAAAGAAAATCCTCAATTATCAAATTACTGGCTTCAGCAGTACTTTGGGAGAGAGCAGGTAAGAGGACAACCTCTCAAGAGATTTTGAGGATTAGTGGGCATTTAATAAGAAAGGCACTGTAGATAGCAACTTGTGTCAGTAATTTGAAGGCCTGATTCAACAGGACAGAAGAGACGAGAATCTGTCACTGAAAAGTAGATTTACCAACAACAGAATAGTCACACCATGAAACAGCAAGCCCAAACTCCTTTTCATGATTTCAATAGACGTTATCTATTTTTGATCTGCTCCAAATCACTGGATGCACATTTGCAAATGGCACACAGTATGTTGATTTAGCTGCAATACATACAGTATCTGGCTATGGGGTTCAGTTTCCTTTTCTTAAATTGGGAATACCTTTGAATATAGAAAACTTTCACTAGAAAGAAAGAGAAGGATTTCTTAGCACCGTATCACACACAGCCACAGGGTGTGTAGAAAGGGGTGCAGAACACCTAGCCAGGAAAAAGGATATCTGGGACCTGTCTGGTCCCTCAAAATGTCTTACGCAATATGGGGTTAGCCCTCAACACCTAAGACATGTAAGATGATTATTTATAAGAATTTGAAACATGAAGTTGTAAGGACATAAAGAATGTCCATGACAGCAATTTAAGGACAAGATTTTCAACCCACCTATATGAGTTTCTTCTTTGTGGTGAGTATTTCCCGTTTAATTTTGGGACAAGCCTTTGCCTGGCTGTGGGTTTTCAAATGGGACTCAGAAGCAGATTGCCCACCAGAAATGAAGACTTATCAGATTTGATAGCCTTCTGTCTATAGTATTGCCAGATGGGGAGGGATTAACCCCAGGAATAGAGTTTGCAATGTGGCTGCACTCTCCACTGGGTTACCAGGATCAGAGAACTCCAACGGATTATTAATATATCCCATAATTTCCTTTGCTTTCCTTATGAGTATAGAATAAGAAAAAAATATTTCAAATTGAACAGAACATTTAGTATGATACAGAAGAGATGCTTTTTCAGTCCGTTTCAGTAATAACGCTCCCCAAGTAAATGTTATCAGAGATGATTTTTCCTTTGATTTGTTGGTATAGGTATTGGATGAAAAATCAATTATTCATTTCAGCACACAAAACCTACTTTTTGTAGGATAATGAATGTACTTAGGAGGACATGAACTTCAATGACAAGATCTCTGTGGGGCTTTTCTTTGTTTTCGTTGTTTTGTTTTCTTTGGTGTTTTATTTTAAACATGTATGATGTGTGAGACTTAAGAGAAACATGAGCATCTCAGCCTGCTGCTTACACTTTGCTATCAGAAACTTGCCCAACGTGTTTCTGTGAAGTGGATGTTCATAAGTTGAATTGGATGCTCTGCCTCTGAGTTACTGGGCAAAAAGAGAAAAGGAGACAGACAAATCCAATTCAACTTATGAACCCCTACACATTGATTTAAGTCTTCAAGATAGTTTCAATTATCACAGAACTCAAAGAAGCCTATCTATCCTATATGTGTCCAGGAGCATTAAATTTGTAAACCTCTTTTTCTTCATTAGGTCTCAAAATATTTTACCACAAAGGAATAACAAAAATCAGCAAACTTCATTTAAATTCACACCAGTATCTAAATCATACAGAATTGCAATGAACATTGGCTTATTTGGGGACCAATCTCCAACAAAATCCATTACAATCACTAATGATAAGGTCCTAAGAGCATCCAGATTTTTTGTGTGAGCTGGCTGCCTTCCTATTGTGCCAGACTTCACAGAAGTCCTGTATAAGTCCCTAGGCTCTTGACCAGGACAGCCAGAGACAGGCTTTGGGAGTTTACCTTCTTCTCATTAGTGATTGGCATTGGTTGGTCTGTCTGCTTTAATGCAGCTGAAGCTGCAAATCCATCTGTGTGGGGTTACCCATAACCTGGACAAAGCTTGAAAGTATTTTAGGCACATTCACTTTGTTCTTATCTATAGTCTTAATAAAACTTAGACTTAAAGTGGCTGAAATAATTTTGAGAAGCATCGGAGCCTGTTAGAGACAGTGTCCAAGGAGCTTGGTTTCTTCTCTACTGAAACAAGAGTTTGAATGTATGAATCATGACAGAGTAGACTGAATGGGGAGTTGTGCTTTTCACTTATTATCATAACAAAGATGACTCTTCTCATAACACGTTCGTGTTTGGGAGAAGAGAAGACATCCTACTGACAAGTATTATTAACCATGCACATGCCTAGAAAAGTTATCTAGATTAAGAAGCTAGAGTTTCTTTGCCTATGAAGATATTTTCTGTCATTCATATCAGAAATGAGTATGATCATCTCTTTTCCTTCCACCAAACTGTTCACGACCTCTTAAAATTTCTCTTATCTCATTTCCAAAGCAGCAATGTGTTAGTCCACACAACATAGCTTGAACATACCTGTCATATGGATGATAAAACAATTTTGATCCCTCATCACCCAAAACATCATTTTCCCCCAGATTCCTTTCTCCCTCTCCCTCTAATCCCCATCTCCTACTCCCCACTGTGCATCTGAAGGGGCACTTTGACAACAACAAAATTCATTAGTCAAGCCAGTTCTTGTGGCTTCATAACTCATTCCCCTTGTTACTCGCTATTGAGTCACGGAGCAGAAGATGGGTGCCTTGATCTTGGAGGGAGGACAATGATACAATATATTTCCATCAAGTGCTAAAAGAAAGGTTACAACCTGCTTCTACGGAATTCAATTAGGAATAACAGAGAAGGGAAGCAAGTGTGTATTAACTCCTCTAGATGCCAGAATGCTTTCAATCTATTTCTGTTTCATCTCCTTCCTCTGAAAGATTTTTAACTAATCACAACATTAGCTTCTGTTAAAACAGTAGGTGATCAATTTCATTTCGATGCCTGGGGAAAGAAATTTAAAGATTCCCAGATGTTGCATGGAAATCACCAAAATAGATTCAATTGAGAAGAAATTCTGACACTAATCAAATTATCTGCCCAAGTATTTCTATTACACTGCTATCTGGGCATTTTTCTATTGTGAAGCATTTCCTACTTGTTCAGTAGGAAATGTGGATAGATTCATGCAGAGAAGTTTTCACTTGTTTGTGCCTTTAAAGGCAGGGCTTTACCAAATTAAAGTTAATGTTTGATATAGTGCATTTGGCTTTTAGTTCTAAATATCTGGGGAAAAGACCTTATCACAAAATTAATTTAACATCTCTGGTTTTAATGCCAGTGAATGCCAGGAGGGCATGTGAGGTCTTCTGCCTCCATAGAGGAGGGCCAGATGCTAATCTAATGATATGGTTAAGTAGAAAGTGAAGTTTTTGTTCCTTGAAACGTTCTGAACCATTACCATTTTAGCTTCTCTAATATTTGGAACAAATAGAAATAAACCTTTCTTTTCTTTTTCATATGTATGCATATGTTTGTGGCTATAAAAATAAAAGTATCTGTACAAAGCTGATAAATGCATATGTAGAAAGGATACGTTTGGAAATAAAGCAGTTTTACCAAACAAATGAAACATTCTGATATTCCCAAGCACGTCATTTAAATTTGCTGTTCCAAGAAACTAACCTTTTGAGGAATTGACATTTAACCAACCACCTTCCTCCAAATTTTATCAGCTTGGAGTGGTAGACTAGTTTTCTGATGCTGCCATTTTTCCTGATGAGTCAGACACCATATAGAAAAAAAAATCCATGTTTTGATGCTTGATTGAGATAATTTCCTGTGCATGGATTTATGTCACATATTTATGTTAACATTACCAGATTTATCAGCTAATTTCCATAAAGTTCAGGTTCCAGAAGTTCATAGGAGACGTTTCTGAATAATTGAACCCATAGCCTCCTTGTGTCAGTCAACAATGGTTTTGCTCTAACTTCATATTCATTGTGGTCATAAAGAGAGTTAAGGATAAAATAAAGGTGAAGCTGTGTTCTCTGTGCCAATGGCACATATTGATGGGTCAGATCCTCTTGCATGAGGGGAGTACAGCTTTATGCATTTCATTTACTATCTGTATCACGTCACTAACCTGAAGTGCAAGATCTTCACTTTTGGAGTCACTTGAACTACTCGAAAAAGACGGTCTCATGATAAAAGCACCGAACAAAGGAGATAAATATCTCCCACCTTCCATTTCACAGATTTGCGACAGGGCAGCAATGAATTCAAATCCCCGTCAGAGGTTGTCTCTGAGGCTTTTCTGCCAGTAGATTTGATGAAAAGTGTGGTCAGGCTGTCTCCCAAGGACCACCTCATAAACCTGACGTCAGGACCTGGAGACCACATTAGATGCATGGTTTAAGAAAGGAGTGAGAGAAATGCCATGCAATAACTTGACTCAAAGTCTTTTCTAAAGTAGCTGATGCACAGTTGAATTTTGACTTGCAACTTCCAGGAATTGCCACTGAAACAATGCGAAAGAAAAGTGCTGACTGCTGCCTCCTCTGCCTTTCTACCAGACTTCATCACCCTCTGAGCTGAGGCAGCAGAACAACCAGCGTGTGTCCACCTCTGAGCCACTGGAATTCAAAGCTTGATGCATTTACTTCGGGATCCACCTGGAGAGGTGCCTGAATCTGTGGAGATTACATCCATCCCTCCAATGAACATTCAAGTTTTCTCAGTAGTGGAAACAAAAGCAAACATTACCCCTGTGGGCTAAAAAACTACTGCCAGTCCCCTCCTGCCCTGGGAAGCAGGGAGGAAGGAGGAGAAAGGAGGGCTGAGATGGAGGCTTGGAGTTACAGAAATGGGGAGCTGTGTTGCCTGTTCTTGCAGCTCTTCTGAGAATGGGATGAGCGATATGGTGAGAAACCACGTTCAGCACAACCACGGGTTTGCATGCTCCAGTCACACCTGGCAGCAAGAGGGAATTGCTGGAGCTGTGCAAGGGAGATACTGCCTTCTCAGCAGCCCAAAGTGATGCCTGAGGAGCCTCTGCCTACTGTGCCACCACCTTGGTCCCTCACACCGTGTTTTTAGGGGATGCTGCGCCAGAGTAAGCTTTAAAGTAGCTACTAAAAACTGCAAGAGTGATAACAGAGAAAACAAGAGCCCACCAGAGACCAACTAGCAAAATCTTCACCTTTCTCCTCAGTTCCTCTAAGCTGCATGGGGCAAGGCAACACTCCCCCACCAAGGCTGCAGAGCAGGCAGAGGAAGAGAAAGAATTTCACCCCTTTGGGTACAAGATGTAAATGGATACAATCCTTTTACTTGTTCAAAGGGGAGGCATCTATGTTTCTAGGCAACCACAACTTTTGGAGGAATTTTGAACCTCTTGATTCTATCTCCTAAGGCATGGACTGAGATCTGACCATTTCAGTTTCCTGCTGAATATTTATTACTGTTTTCTATGTAGTGCTGTCTAGTGCTTGGTACAGCTGGTCCTAAGTTCAGTGAGGAGTTTTATGCACCACCACTAATGTAAACTATGTCCTAGCAATACTAATGATGAATTTACAGTGCTAGAAAGCAGAGCTTTCCAACTAAATCATAATAAATTCAATAAACCTAAACATGTATAGTCTACTGTGCATTCAGTTGCAATGCTTGCCTACCATGGAAAGCAAAGACAAAAACCTGCTTACTAAAAACACCCACCCCCCCAAAAAAAAGAAACCAAGATGTCCTTGCAAGGAAATTGCTCCTCCTTTCTGCCTCCCCCAACCGCTGCTGTGAGCTTAACAGCAGAGAGAATACATAAGAATTCCAAGTAGGGCTACCTTGGAGGGATGCAAAGGACAATCCAATGAATAATGCTGGGGGAGTGATTTGTAGTTTCCCCCAAAGCGTGAGCTGATTTGTTATGAATAGAACTCAGCCTGCTGCTCTGTTGAAAGCCAAATCTATGTGAATGATTTTCTTTTAATGCATTTATGGTAAAGAATGATCCTGCATTTGATTTTGTGACCGATCACCCTGACACATACAGCTGATATTCTACCTGTGCAATCATAATTCTACACGTACCGACAAAAGAAAAGCAAAAAAAAAAAGACAGCCATGTCTTAGCTGACTGCCTTACTTTCTCATTTCACTAGTGCAAAGGCCATCAGATTCAAATTCTTTAAAGACAAATCAGTTGAAAAGAACCATTTGAGGTAATCATTTTGAGATTTTATTTGCAGTGTGGTTTAAGGGGACGCATATGTGGATCACGACCAGAGACACCACTTACTGCAGAGTTAAAACTTGGAAAAATGTCCATGAATACATAATTGATTTTTGGATGTTCTTGTTAATTAATGAAGTTTAAAAAGCTTTTAATTTTCTTGAGTAACCAGATACAAACAAGATCAAGTGTTATGTTTCAGGGAAGAAACTTACAGAAACTGTAGGACTGGGGAAATTAAATCATGATAGAATAAGTCACGTCTATTTAGAGGGATTAAATACGGTTTTATATCTCAGGATCTGAATCGAAATTATTTGGCACAATATATTGAAAATAAACATTGTATTGTCCTACCTCTGCTGGCCTGCTTCTGTAGATGTTTTATTACTGAAAAAGCCTTTCTATACAGTGTCTGGCATGACCCAGAAGAAGGTGGTTCAAGGCACAGGTAAGCATTTTCCTGACATGGGTCTGGCCCACAAAGGATGAACGTTGCCAAGTTCCCTTTCTGCAGGGGACAACAATGTTATTTCATAATGGTGTGGCCTCTGCAGAATGGAAGAAACCCCACTAGAAACAGCTTGTGCTCTTAGACACCTGCGAGAAAGGAGATGAGGTAACTCACCCAGAGGCTGACCCATGGCTGGAAGAGGAAGGATGTCTTTAAACAGATGAAAGTGGCAATGGATAGAGAATACAGCATAAAATCTTTCTTTCCTATTTTCTATGCATTAAGCAGAGATGATATCTTGCTTTTTTCCAAGGAAAATAATTCACTCAGTTCCATGCCCTCACTCTCTCAGAGATAAAACTGGGAAAAACGTAACCACTAAAACTGGCCAGAAGTAGCCAGTGAGCAAATCTGAGCAATATTTGGTCCACCTTGTGTTCAGATACTCATGCTCAGAGCAAAGTCAAAGTCAGACATGATTTTATCTCAGGAAGCACTTCCTTGTTTATCTCCTTTGGTCCTATTTGCTGCATCACTATTACCCGAATGAACTCCCCAGCACACTCAGAAGCTGCTCTTCCCCACTCATGACCATTTGTACAGACAACTCCAGAATCAGTAATTTGAGAGATAAAGCCAGTCTCATCGGACAGTGTTACTTCAACTATGTTGTTTCTGATTTTTAAGGAGGGATGACAACATCAGTCATGAGCATTACATGCAAACAGCCCGTAATGGCTTAAATATTCAACAAATCTAGAAGGAGTAGCAGCGTGAAAATATACTGACCTGTGAACAAAGACTCTAATTGTAATTTTGCAGGGATACGTTTATACTGACACAAAGGTGTGAGCAAAGCATTCAAGTGCTCTGGGCAATCCTGCTTCAGCGGGGGAGTTGGACTAGATGATCTCTACGGTCCCTTCCAACTCTAATAATTCAGTGAAATTCAGTGAAATTACATCTGCTAGCTAATAGGAAATTACCAAATTACCACTGCTACAACTACTGCTAACGATATTGCTGGGAGTTGGTTTCACACAGCATATCACATTGTCTCTGGCTATGAACTCAGACTGTGCACCCACATCAAAGTCTGTTACCACATCCACAGTTTAGGCAAATAACTCCTATTAATTTTAAGGATATTTAGACTTCCAAATGATTTTTGAGGTTCTGACCACAGATAATTTTATAGGAGATAGAGTCATGTCCAATTCTAGCCTTTTCTCACATAGCATCATACAGCAATTTGTCTGTCGAGCAGTGAAATTGTAAACTGGTGATAAGAGGGTCAGGTGTAACAAGAAAGATACAATCAACACTTACTAGTTTTTTTAAAGGGGAAAAATCCTTTGGCATTAATCCCCATGATTCATAAGAAATAGAGGCAGGCTGGTAAAGTTTAAGTGATTGAAAATGATGCCCATGGCCTTCTGCAAAATCTGATTACAGCTCCAATGATCGATGAGTTGCCATTAGCAGAAGGGAAAAAAAAAAAAACGTTCGGAAATTGAGCCAAGTAAATCAAGAAAGACCTTTAGAGTTTACAATGAACACTTCAACATGATTCAAAAAGTGTTTTAACCAAGATTTCATTTTCTGTAAATATATGTTGCCTTCAGAATATGAACTATTCATTTCCACGAGTCCCTTTTGAGCCAGACTTTCATTTGGCATGAAAAGATGCCCAACTTTCCCTGCCAACTTTTCAAGGCTTCCTTTGATTTACTTCAGTGACATTGGGGACTTCAGCTTCTGCATCCGAGGTCTGGCAAAACTCTCCTTTTTTCAGCTATAGGTGGGTCAGATGCACAAAACTTTGAAGCTCTCATTGTTTGTTTGCTGAATTCTTTTTCTTTTTATAATACCTGGAACCATTCTCCTTTTTTAAAAAGGAAACTAATTTCGGGTTCATGAAAATATGGTATGAATTCCTGTCATGACTGGCAAACTCAGCTCACTGCAAAATAAAAAGCACCGTGAAAAATAACTGAAAATAAAACTGTTCCAACTTTATAAGCAGTGGAGTAACAAGTGTGACTGATTCACTGACTCAATTGAGAGAGAAAGCTGCTTCATGTTAGGACAATATTTCATAATTTTTAAGAATCAGAAAATTAGAAAGTAGGGTGGTTTTTTTTTATGTTAGCCCAAGCCAATCCTAGTCTCTTTTTTAATTCAGAAAGAATTATCTGTAATTTGAAAACAGAATTATATTGAATGCCAATTCCTTGGAGATTTCCCCCCTGAGATCAGAAAACTTTCTTTCAGTTCTTCAACAAAATCAACATTTTGTTGATGACCAAAACTCCTCTGAGGTGTCACAGAGAAGATCAGAACAGCTCTCAAGGGGATTTTTAGAACATTTGATTTGACTGTCAAAGCCTAATGTTGTTGCCATTTTTACCCCAGAACATGCTGGCCATACATGAAAAAAAAAATAAAATCTTTAAAACACATGTCACCAAGGTAGCATTTGAGAATTTTTAAATTAAACCAATCCATGTAAAGCAAACAGAGCAACAGACAACATCTTCATTTACTAGGCCTCCTAAAGAGCTCCGTGACATAAGTAAATGAATTATGGCTAAGTTGATTTCAGTTTGGTTTTCCTAATACAGTGTAATGTAGTTTTTTGTTAATTAAGAAATAGAGCACAACTTGAGACTATTTGGGAAACAGGATTATAAAGATGTGATTTTATATTAGTCTGCTGTGTAAATAGACTCATTCCCAGATTGCTAGGGCAGTCAGCATTTTGAAAAGATATCTGGAAAGCCTGATGATAACAGCAGTATAACCTTCATTATCATGTTTCTCTTTCCATATTGTATCATCCCAATCTGAAGCTTTTAAAAAGCTCCTCCTCACGCTGATGAAAACCCAGGCCGGATAAGGCACCAAAACCAAATTCTATCTGAGCCCCCTTCCCTCTCTTTCTCCCTGTACTTCATGGGTGGACCATCCTTTGCTGCATCTCTCAGGGAAGAGCCAAAGTGCTGTCTTGCGGGCTCAAAACCAACTCCTAACTCTTGCAGAAGAGCCTCTGGGAATGGGAACTACCTTCATCATGAGATGCGAGATGACTCCTCCAGCAAGAAAGCCACCAGAGGGAGCGATGCCATCAGAGCTGCCCTTTAAATAAACCTATTTAGGATTGCTGGAGTGGCTTGGTGTCAGCTCACTGGAAGAAAAGTACTGCTTGTTGAGTGCTATTTTTAATTAAGCAAGGATAGCTCTCCAGCAATCATGGGACTGATGATGCAGCAACTTGCCAGCTTCATTATAACTGAAAACATATTCCTATGTCTGTCCTGGATTGCTCTTCAAGCACCTGGGTAACATCATCCTCTCTCATTTCCAATGAGACTGAGATTCAGTTTGGTTTGGAACCACAGAAGCAATTAGGCAAGAAGTTGTAACACAGTCAGGACCATTAGCTAAATGTGTAGGACTCTGAAGTTTTCTGGCTTGTCACCATAGTCTTTTGTGACAATTTACAGGGCATAAGAGAGTTCCTCAAAGTAAGAGAGGCTTGCCTGTTGCTGCCATGCTGATCTAGGGCAACACACAGAGCATGGACATAGAAAGTTAACTTGTAGCTTTCTTTGAGATTCCTTAGTCAAGGTGACATCATTGTCAGGTCAAAATTTCCCTGCTGCTGAAGCATTTGGCTGGGTCCACACTGGCTCACAAAGTCAGCCCCAGAAAGGGACTCTGTACCAGTCTCACAAGAATCAGTCGGTCTAAAAATCCAGCCTCCAAATCAGCATATGCTTAGAGTAGCAGCTGGGTCCCACATATCCAGCCCCCACAAGGTGAGTTAACATCTTAGGAACTCCTTTCTGCAGGGGCTATATTAGATGGGCAGCCATAGGAATGTAGATAAGGCATATCACCCTGATTGATGGTCTGGACACATCTTCAGCACTACCTATGTTAGCTGCAATTGTTCAATTACGTTCAGAGAAAAGATCACTTCATGGCACACCTAGCCTAGTTCCTGAAGTTATAGACAACATCTATGGACTTAATTTTTACATTAAAGATCTATTTCCCCCCCCACTATGGGATGTATACTCCAGTTCAGCCCTAGTCTAATGCTTAGAAAAAATAATCAATCATTATGGTTAGTTTAGACTTGCTTGGGCCAATATCCTCTTTCTAAAATGTTTCTCTTCTCTACAAAGTCTACCCAGTGCAGGACATCATCATCCATTTAAGTAGCCATTTCACTTCCATTTAAAAATGTCTTTTTTTCCCAATCTTAGTGAGACTGGGTCATGATTCTAGCTCTTTGGACCAGGTATGGGATCCTAACTTCACCTTCTGTGCAATGATACCTCCTACTACCTCCCTGGCATGTAGTAATGTCACAAAGCAGAGTGTGCAACAGGCAGGGGAGCTGGCGTTTCACAGCAGTAAGAGCCAAGTTCTGTTCCTGATGCTGTTACTAATCTCTCCCATGAGCTTTGTAGATCCCTGCAACTCCCCCTTTCCTTCAGTTAAACAGGTGTAGCAGCTACACTTGCCTCCATTATGGTCTATTTTAAAAGATGCCAAAAAACCTACTACAGCCAAGTATGACATTTTTCCACACTATCCTTGCTTAAACTTGCCTTCGGTATAGTACACATAAGTACAACTACAATTTGTATTTAATGCAAATGTTTTCTCCTCTCCTGGCATGAGAGATTCCAACAATTGAAGAAAAATCCAGGGCGTTTGGTATTAGGGCTATAAAGAACCTCCACACTTAAAATAACCCATCCCCCAATCTGTTTTAATTTAAAACCTTCTTAAAACCCATTTTCAAGTTTCCAAAGCAGTTATAAGGTGCTTTAACACACATGAAGCAAATGAAATTATTTTGTAATGAAAGTCTTGTCATACATCATTAGGATCTTCCTCCTACCTATAAGGCTATTTAGGAAGCTGAATAAATCTATCCAGTTTTATAGCTGTAAGAGATGGTACATTAGGTTTGCTGGTCCCAGAGTGCCTGAAGAAATCTAAACACCAGTATTCTTCAAGTCCAAGAGATTTTATTTTCTAACTTCCTAATGTTGATGGGCAGAGATCTTCAACAGCAAATCCTCAGTTGGCAACCGTGAACAGAGGTCTACAAGCTTTAAAGAGACATATTTATCACAAAGTACACCCAAAGATGTCGGAGCTGAATTTATGGTGAACTCAAATCTATCACTTCCTCACATCCACATTTTCTGTCTCTTCAAGGCACAGAAATCTGGTATTCTGGACCATTTTTAGTCAATCTTCCACAGTACCGGAGCTTGCTATAAACTGCAGGCAGCTGTAGTCACTCCTCAGATCTCACAGCCTTGGATATTGGACCTCCCCATCACCTCAACCAAGAGGGTGACTCTCCCAAAATTCACCACCCCTTCAGCTGTGACAGCACAACTACTTCTGGGACAACAGCACCAGCTGGGACACAGAACTGCTCTGCATTAAGGAAGTGGTGATGGTATCTATGGGAGCATATATAAAAAAGAAATATGAGAGTTTGGGGGCACTTAGATTTTAAGTGAAAATAATAGAAATTAGACACTTTTAATAAAAATATACATGATCAAAATAACTTTTTTCTGAAGACACACCTATTGGATGTACTTTTTAGCATCCCCAGCTGTATCTGTCTTTGAATCAGACCTAAATTATTTTAATTTCTGTTATGCTAGCATCATTTTCCATTATACCAGTGGAAAGGATATAATCAAACTAATGCATTTATCGGGTTTGATGCTGGTTCTGTGACGTTTTGCCTTTTGTTCTGCTGGAAAACTGACAGTTGCTTGGTTTAATTTGTGTTTCTGCTGTAGCTATTCAAAAAATACATTTCTCAAAGCCATCTGACTCCCCGTGTAAGAAAGGAAAAAAAAAAAAATTCAAATGGAGTAAGTTTTGTTTCCTTTTTGCAGTTAATAAAAAAAAAAATCCCTAACAAGTGACCCACTCTTTGCAGTCAGTTCAATTTGAGGGGTTGCCTACTCTGCTATGGGGGATCTGTGTTGGGGGCTAATTGTATAAACTGGTTCAGTTAAAAAAGTAAAGTGGGACATTGATGAAAGACCACCACCACATTTATGGAGATCAGTAATATTACTGACTAGCTTTTTATTTATAACTTCCATCTAGAATTAGTTGCACCTTTTGCTCATATTTAGTGGTTGTTGACTTGCGTGAAGGCAGACTCAGAAAAACATCCTGACAGAACTCAAACTGCTATATTTCCCTTCTTTCAGAAAGTCATTGGGTTACATCGAAGCAAGATGTTATGATTAACTTCCTAGATGGTTTGCATTTTGTTAGACACCACTGTGCTGCCACACCTGGGTCTGGGGCACAGCCAGACTGTGCAGCTCACAAAGTCAGGGAAAGAAGACCACAGAAACTTTTGCAGAGTTCACTCATGGGATAATTTAGATGCACCGCTCCATACGTTGGACTTTCCATGTAGTCAGTAAAATGTTCGTTGACAGGAAGTCAAAAATGCCTTCTTAGTCTTCATCCATCTAGTTAAGGTATCTCCTCATCTCTTAAAAGCCACGTTCTTTGAAAGTGGACTGCATTATTCATCTTCGTCCTCTCCTCCTCCAAGGACAAAACTAATCAATCTCTGTGCTGGAAGAATTACCTTGATTTCTATATGAACACTAAGATCAAATCTAGCCTGAGAAGAGGAACTGAGTACAATGTGTCCCCCATCAGCTGTCTGTCTGCTTCCCATGCTATTAGCTCTGTCCTGCTTGAAGAACAGACTCGAAATGTCCAGTGGAAGAGCTGACGCCTGCTAACCAGGCTGAGCTGCAGTATACTCAGCTCTCCAGGCGCTTGATGTTATCATTTTTCCAGATACTATGTTAAGATACTGAACATCCTCCAGACCTAGCCCTCACATACCACAGGAGTATTGCCAAAGCTTGCACGTGAGCCTTAAACAATGTGGACGAAAATGAGTCGAGACTTCAGCAGGACCTCACACTGCTGACCTTGTCTGACAGTGCCCTGATCCTAAAGCACCCTCAGATAGGAGCTTCAGCCAAAACAGTGTGTGGCAGCAGGGGAGAACCACCCATTTCTTATTGGAAAACAAGAAATAAAGACGGCAGTATCAGACACAGGTTGCCAGCAGAGAGCTGCAAACCAGACTAGGAATTAGCGTACTGAGTTTCTAAAGCTGTCAACATGAGGGGAAGAAGATGGGGCAAGGAGAACCTGTCTTGCCCTTATATCATAAAATCCACCTAGCACCTCCTGAGAGGTTATAGAAATTTAAAACTTGTCTTTGACAGTAACTTTTTGTCTCAGCAGTTGACCTGTGGCTCTATTTACCCTCTCATTCTCTGAGAAACACTGCATTTTTTAGGCAATTCAAAATACTAAATCCTTTTTCTCAAAAGAGTTTCCAACTACTGGGCATCTTAGGGATTGAGAAAACAAAAAGTTTCCTGCTTTTTGGAGGCTGGATTGGCAGAAAGAAAGTTTGATTATATGTAGGCAGACCAGTCCTTTGCTTATTCTTCTGTTCTGGTCTTTAGCAGAAGGAGACTTGGGCCTGCCGAACACCAGACCCAAAAAACCCCCACCAAAAATCTCATTTCAAATGCATTGACCTGGACACAGTGGGAGTTTCAGAGAATGCCTATTAGCTGCTTTTCCAACCTAACACGCTTTCTGGTGTCCTAAAACACTCCATTCCTGTCTTAGTGTGTGTTCTGTAGGGCTTACTCCAATATCTTCTTCAAGCCACAACCAACCAAAAAAAAAATAAAATTCGTTTAACTGAGGGTTTTAGCTTTCATTTGCTCCTTACAGTTAAGGGAGATTGGAGAACCTACTCATCAGCCCCACAGACTGCACCGCTATGGGTTAGTGCATGAAACCCTTCTAACCCTCTACACATGTCACCCTTGACCAAGCAATCCATTGTCCCAGCAGTAACACAAAAATGCAGTACATTCCCAGTTTAAAGTCTCTTTGCTCTCAACATTTTCTTGTAAATTGTCTTAGCCTTAATATTAAGCTCAAGTTTTAGCTGTGTATTTACCTCCACCCTGGAGGCAAAACTCAGATTCAAACACCATTGATAAACAGCTAAACAGAATAGATCATTAAACTCCAAAAGTCTTCTGTTCCACAGCCTTCTTGGATGAAGGTCTGGATACTGCCACAGGAAGATACTTCCCCTTCCAAAGTCAGCTTCAGGTGGCAAGGTGGGAAGGCTGATCAAGAAGTTACTCGAAAAAAGAGAGCGTAGAAGTTTTCCAAGGGAAATATCCTTCATTTGTCACCTCCTTTCACTGCATTTTATTTCTATTTTCCATTAACAAACACTGTGTAAGTAAGACTCCCAAAAGATCACGAGCTACAGAAATAATTAGAGTGCTGTCACATGAGAGACCAATAAAAAAGGGCAAATTTGCCTTTAAAATATGAAACTGGTAGTAATCACCCATTTCCTCTCTGTTAACTAGGTATTAAATTGGCCAGCAGCCACTTCAGAAGGGGCTACTAGATATTTACTGCATGTTACACACAGTTGCTCAATTTTATACGTTCTGGTAAAGGGGAAAACACACACTCAAGCTGCACCTACTGTGTAAAGGCAGTGGAGTGAAAGCCCCAGGGCTGCACTTACCAAATGAAGTGTTGTATGTTCTGCTGGAATAGAGAAACATAAATGTTCTCTCTGACCAGCCTTGCAAATTTTCCTGGACCATCCTGGCAGCTTGACTCCTGGTTTAAAAATCTTCGATTTTAAAGTATCAGACATCCCCCCCACCCTTGAAACAAGCCTCCAGAAAACCCTACAAATTCAAGCAGCCTGCATAACTACCAAGACAAGTGGACGAAAACCAAAGGAAAGTATAAGTTTTGAAAGTAGAGGAGAGCATAAAATACAAGCATTTATTATCATGCCCATCTCCTTAGTTCCCTACGCCTCCCTAACACCATTGTGCTAAGAGATTTGTAAGATGCAATGCCAACAGACAGCATCTGCCCCAAAGGCAAACCAAAAAAAATAAACAAAGAAAGGAATACAGAACAAATATTAAGAAGCATTTTATCATAATGAACACCTGATTTTCTAGAAGGCCTGAAGAAATACTTGTGCACCCAAACCTTTGTCTGTTTTCTCAAATATACCAGTTAATCTAACAGCAGAATTCCTTCTATTTACATATTTTGTTTGCTTATACCATCACATGATCTTGGCTACAATAACACTATTACTTAAGCTCCTACAATACTTATGTTTAACTAAATTTTATGTTAAGTTCAGCAAATCTTGAAAGGGAAAACACTAGCTTATCACAACACAACACTGAATTAATACAGTATTCTTACTAGCATAGAAAGCTGGTCAAAGCCAGGACAGAGAATAGGTCAAAACTCGCTTAAAAACAACACTAAAAATTTATATGGCTATCTCTGAGTCTTTGTGTTTTAGTAATTGAATTCGAGGCAACTATCATCGCCCTGCTCTCCAGAGAGATAATGCGCTTAAGCATTCCTTACAAATCTTGTCTTTTACCATGTTAATAAAACCCCAACATTTTAAGTGTTAAACCTCAAAAGAAACCAGTTCACAGCTGTGTAACAACTCCACGAGGCTAGAGGCGTCCTTTCAGGACAGCCTGAAAGAGGGACAGGCAAGGGAAGGTGAAAACTATACCTTTCTGGTCGCTCCCAAATATCACATCTGGGTAAAGCAATTAAAGTTCTTACCTGACCAAATCAAAGCAAAACACACTCAAACACCACCCGAGAACACAGTGTAGCAGCCAGCAGAGAAACAAAGTGGAGAGGGAAGTCTCAGCCCCATAAGGACAAGGGGTGCAAGAGGGGCTCAGGCACAGAGCACCAGAACAAGCCAGGGAACAGAGTGCTCCTCTTCCCAGGTTTTATAGATCCTTCTCACAACAGGTGCTTGTAGTCATGCTAATTAAAGGAGAGAAAGGAAGAGGAGAGAGGCAGAAGGAGCAGGTGGAGAGGGATAAATGTTGCCATCATTGCCCAAATGTTTTATTACAGCTCTGGCAATAAACATTAGCTGTAAATCAAGATTCACTGTAATGTACTAAAACAGGTTGCTTATGAAAATCTAGGAACTAAATCTTTTATATTCTTGTTTAAAGCCTAAGAAGAAAGGATTAGGAAAGAGCCTGAGGAAGGTTAACAAGACAGTTTTGCAAATGTTTATAAGGAACTCCTCCCGAGCAAGATGAAAGGATGACTGTATCTGTTTGATTATCAAGCAAATTACAGCCTCCAGCTGCAGCACATTATGCTCTTAGCCAGGCTGGTCCGTAGGAACAGCTGAGAAGCTTCTTTCCAAAACGAGGACTACACAATAGCTTATTGCTTACCTGGTGGTTTAAAACGTCCCTCTTTTCTAAAACACTTGCCATCCTCCACATGAAAAAGGTTCTGTTACTGGGCAAGACTCCCAAGGTTGGGAGGAGGAAAGGGTACAAAGACACACCAGGTGGTTCCACGTCTACTCTTTTAAGAAGTTAGCAATGTTACGTTATGATATCAGTCAACACAGAGAAGGTAAGAGTCTCAGCCTTCACCCTGACCCCTGGTATCCTCTGATTG
This sequence comes from Gallinago undulata, assembly GCA_026546715.1. Taxonomy (NCBI): domain Eukaryota; kingdom Metazoa; phylum Chordata; class Aves; order Charadriiformes; family Scolopacidae; genus Gallinago; species Gallinago undulata. The sequence continues at coordinate 26,893,904 of JAOTQQ010000002.1, read as the reverse complement.
TCCTTTCTGCAGGGCTGCAGAAGCCCAGGTGTAACGTTGCCAAGTAATCGCAGGAAGCCTAGAGCCACTGGCAGGTGCATGAAAGACAAATGAGCCTAATAAACTACTAAGAGAATTAGTGCTAGACTATTAAGCCCAGGTCCCTGGTGGTATGTAGGTATTTAAAAATCAGAGGGAATTAGGAGTCTAAATATATCTGCAGCTTTGGTCCTACAGATTAGATTGTTGTACCTGAAATTTCGGAGCCATCAGATGGGCTCTAGATTCCCTTCGGAAAATCAAATGAAAAAATAAAAACTGAAGCTCCTTAGGATTTTTCTTGCTGTAGAAACCTCCCTTTGTTTTGGCTATATGCCTTTCACAACAATTGGCTTTCATCTATGAAATTCCAGTCATCCCATGTACTCTCCCCAGAAATTCCAGGCTGCATTTTTTTTCTGGCAGAACTGTACCAGTTTTTCTGGCCTGGTACTTTGCTTTCCAGACAGATTTTAGATATTCAGAGGAACAGTAAGAAAATATATTACTATATTGTGAAGAATTTAGAGTTTCAGCTATGCAGATCAACAAATGTTCCAGAAAATGCATGTGGACATTTGTGTAGTCTTACCAGAGAAACAGTTGGGGGAAATATTATGTAAATAACAAAAAATAATAATAAAAAACTAAGTTAGGTGACCCAGGTCAAGTCTATTTCCTTATTTATTTCCCTGTATTGTTCTAGTGTTTATTTCGGGAGAGAGAAAAATAAAGGGAGAGGGGAAGGAAAAGAATAAACAGAGGTAGCTTATAAAAATGTTGTAAGAATAATGCTATTCCCATTATCACAGAGCACATCTGTCAACTCTATCCATTTCTTCTAGATGAGGTGGAGAGACCTCTGCCATTTCAAATGCATCACCTTAATCAAATCCCTATCCTCCTGAAATGCTTTCTGAGATGGAATTATAGGCCTATAGAAAGCCATGAATGAACAATACTTTGGAGAACAATAAGTAAATCAGCAGGAACAGAGCTGAAATAACTGGGTTCACCAGCATTAAAAAGTGAGGGAACCATTAATCCCCCGAGATAACGTATTTTCAGCTCTACACCGCTGAGATCTGCGGGGCTGTGGGGACAGGCCACTTGGTGTGTTCCCGTTTACCACCACCAAGCAGAGCAACTATCAGCACTTCTCACCCTGCCGTGCTGCCTGGCTGGAGAGTCGAACACCCGAGTTTCATGAAAGGCTGAGGGGCCTTTACAGGCACTTGGCAGTTTCAGTTTTTTAGACAGAGAATTTATCTGACTTTCTTCTCTCACAGCCCTCAGTAGCCACTTTTCAACTTCTCTCTCAATCGCAAAGTTTCCCTTGTCCTTAGAGTCAGCATTGCAGAAAAAAACGGTATGAGGCAATGTAAGTCATGGTCCAGTACTGAAAACCATTTAAGAGTTACATTTGTTGGTTCAATTACAAGCACTGTAATTGGCTTGTTGTCTGATTTTGTGTTTCTTTTCAGACACAGTTCACCTCATTTGAGCTCAGCCACCAAAACATGGAGTACCTGCTCTGAAGCAGAGACTTGGGCTCCTACAGTCAATGAGGAGAGGTAAGCAAATTCTTCCTGTCTCAGGACTCACTTAAGGCTAAGTCATTTGACATATTTCCCTTCCTTTTTCCCCTCCATTAGCTAATGAAAGTACAGAGGGTAAGTTTAGGTGAGGATTTGTTTTGTGCAACCATAGGTGTCTAGAAGTTAAACACCTACACTCCCTAAATAGTCAGTGAGCGCAGTAGGAATCCCTACAGGGTCATTGGATCCTTCTGTCTTAAATAAGGACCTTAGGGTGGAATGAGGCATCCTGTGGACGTCCCTGCTTCTGTCTGTTGACTGTTGAGGGAGTCTAAGGATGGGGTTCATAACACTTCTTTCGGGGTGTTTACCACATAGAGGCAGCACACAAATATTTAAATTTCTGTTATAGTTAATATCATTTATCTAGAACAGTGTCAAGAAATGAAAGAAATACAGTAGCAAGGGAAAGAAAAGGAGGAAGATAAAGTCAAAAGGAAGCAGAAAGTAATCTAGAATCACAAAAGGCCACTAATAGGACTCTGAGAGGTCAATCCTCATGTTCAAGCCTTGATCTCCAAGAAGCAGTCATGGAGTAATGAGAAGTTTGTTTTGACTGTGTCCAAACATTGCAATGCTATTATCCCAGCTGCTTAGATTCCCGGCACACATTTTAATTCTGCATCTGGGAGCAGAGTACTCCAGATTTCAAATACAAGCAAAAAGGGATAAGAGGGAGGATCCCAGCAAATTACTTCATGCTCAGTTGACACATTGCTTTCATCTATACTGTTATCAGGAGACTAAGGATTTAGGGTAAATGCACTGAAACGTTCTGGTGAAGGCACTTAGTTGATGTTATTGTTTCTGCCAAAGAGAAACGAGTGAAAACAGCTTTCTGTGAAGAGTTTAAAGCAAGAAGTATAGTGTATGACAGCAAGACCAAGTTCACATGGTTCAGTTGAATGCATCAGCAGAATCCCACCTGGAGTTACACTTATGCCACTTAGCAAGAGGTCACTAGGTGTGTTTTAAATGGGGATTATGGGAATATTTGCAGTTACTTGTCTTAGCTGCTACCGTTTAGGAAAATCCATTTATTTGGTGGTATAACGAAGTACCCATGTGTCAACTGTGGGAGTGGTGCTTGACCCTAAACACTACTTTAATCACAGATTTAATCTCTGGAAGGACAGAGATGCAAGGAAAAAGTGGTTACAATGCAAGACACTCCTCACGTCTGGCAAATGCAGCATGGTAAAAGCAGTTAGTCACAGGACTTCAGTCATCATCACGTATGAACATGCTCTTTCTCGGCATTGTATGTGAATAAATGGAAAATAACAATCCTCTCCTCTAGAGTTGGATCTAGTCCCATGCAAAACTCATCACTGCCAATTTCAAACTGATTCTCATTCTGGTTTCTACTAGTTTTTATAATAATATCATTCTGGAAGTCTTTTGACTACTCTATTTATAAAGAAAAGAAATAATTTAATCACGTTACCTCAGCTCTTGATAGATGAGGGAAAACACCCTTTGATCTCAGCTCAGTGGCTGGAAGCCCAGCACATAACTGATAGCAGAACCTCTTATCTGGAAAAGCAGCAAAATGGGAAGGTTAAAAAAATTAATATAAGAAGAAAGCTTGCAGGAAAGATAAGGAATTCAGAACTTCTCCAGGGTGTCCCTGAATCCCTGAGATACAGAGATCAGCTGGATTCATCTGTCTATTTTGAAGGATGATATTGATTGTTCTCTGTGAGCCTCCTAATTCTAAAACAGGGTATGGAAGACCTGGTGGGATCACGATTAAGTAACATCATTTAATCATAACAAAACTAGCAAGATGTCCACCGTACTCTTTAGGTTCAGGGTAAAATGAATCATCAACCCACTAGGGAAAATGTAACCACAAATGTTAAAGTGTCTTGGACATTCAGCATCTTTCCATCTATCTGTTGCTGGTGCAAAAAATCTCCATAATCTGCGCTTCCCAGATGGCCTGAAGGTCGTCCAGCAAGTGGGACAGCAGCCTGAGAAAATACAAAACATCATATTCCTGTTTATCCAAAAGTTTACCCATGAGATCAAACGTACAGAGCATGGTCCTGTGGTTACAGTGACTCAGAGGCAGTCCAGGTTCACTTCAAATCCTGAGGACTCCCTGGGTGGGACAGGCAGGCCATCGCTTCTCCTCCAGGTATCTGTTAGACAGGCACAGTAGTCCTTTTTTTTGTCCTGTCTGTTTAGAGATCTGTAAGACAAAGGCATTTGGGCATATGCATCATTCCCCCATTTGAGACTTATTTTTAAGAGGTCCTCTAGATACTCATGGAACAGATCAGAACAAAGAGAGTACCACTCCCACTTGCTGCAGAAATGGTTCCTGAATATCCCTGCAATTTCTCTGCTGATGTTGCTGCTCTGTATCATTACCAAGGTGCTTCTAGTAAAGCTATTTTGGCAGAACTTGGACAGCATTATGTACTAAATTGTAGAGAATATGAGGAAATAGGCCCTTTTGACTGTTCTCCTGCTAAGCCTTTGTGCCAGAAGAATGCTCTACTGGCAACATGCTACCTGTGGGGCAATTTAAACTGGCTCAATGTTATATTATTTTAGTTATGACCTACCGAGGCTGGAAGCTCAAGATAAAGGGGTCGCTGATCTCTCTACTTTCAGACACTTAGATCAACCTCCACATCCTCATAGAGTTGCTTGTTGGAAGAAAAAATGGAGGCCTGGATAGTTACTGGAAAATTTTATTTTATGATCTGAAAGATCCCAATTAGGTAACTTACTAGACTGTGTTTACAAACTTCTCCCATGAGTTGGTTCTTTTTGAGTAAATAAATCTTCTAGGAAGATGGGGAGATGGATCAGTCTTGTTTAGTCTTTTCCATCTCATTTCATTCTGCTAGATGTATCCAAGAACCACTTTTAAAATAAAATAAAAAAGTAATCTGGGGAAGGAATTTTTAAGGGGAAGAGATTTTTATTTTTTTTTTTCAGAAAATGGGTAATTTATGCAGTCATTTTCTGCAAGTCATGAGAAAAATAAACTTCCCATTAAAACCAACATTAGATGAAATATTTAAAAACTCCACATTAGGGAAGACTTTCTTATATCCGTTCTTTGTTGTGACTTCCCTCATATCTTTCCATATGCCATATACCCAACCATATAGGGTTTTCTACACACATTTCTTGCACACTGAATTCCCCCCGGCAAGGGGGGGCAGGGAAGGGCTAAGAATCTTTATTCGAGGAAGCTGCTCCCATACCAATAAAAAGTAAGCTTATATACCTATAACTATCTCCACAGGAAAAGGAAATCTGGGGGGTTTTACCTCTTGCCATCTGATCTGTTCTCAGCCATTATGGTAAATGTACCTTTTCAAGACTAGAGTGGTGAAAGGAACCTCATCGAACTCTCAATGTGACTCCCCAGCTGTGACATTTCTTTGAATAATTCTCTAGAAGAACAACCCTGCAGCTCCTGACAATAATTAAACAAAACCCTGAACAAATTCCTGCTGTGAAAACAGGATCAGACCGTACTCTTCACACTGCTAAGAAGAGTATTACAAGCTCTTGTCTTTATTTTTTAGATGCATTTGTTTAAAGCTTACCAGTAAGCTGTGATGTGAATGTTGTCTCCCATGAATTTTCACTACGCACTGAGAAAAATGGTGTCCTAATTATAACATATTACTTTTCACACAGAGAAGTAATAGTTTTATGAGTGGCCCAATCTCTTTTTGCTGGCAAAAATTGCTCTTGGCTTTCCTCCTTGAGTGAGGCAGAGGAAAGCAAGCAGCCAATTCAGGGGGGCTCAGCTCAAGCTGTGGGTGCTGTGCTCTGCAAAAGTACTTGGTCTTTGACTTCCAGGGATCCTGCTCCAGTGGTGCAGGCCAGGGAAAGGTTACGTTAAAGAAAGGTGAAGAATAGAGGAATTTCTAAGCTGTGAACCCACTCCTTAACTTCACTCTCTGCCAAACTCAGACTCTCTCACCCTCAGACCTGTGAGAAAGCACAAAACGAACTCCATCCCCTGGAAAGCCCATTTTGTTCCAAATCTGGCTGTTGATTTTTACCCCATGTACAGCTTGCCGTGTGGCTCCTGCCACGTAATCATCCTCATTTGAAAACTCTTCACAGGGATTACCAGTTTTGCTTTCATTACTTCTTGTAGTCAGTGTCACCAAAAGGGGAAGAAAATGCTGTCAGAATGTACATTTTTTCATGTGTCAAATGTTTTTGACTCGGAGAGAAAAAAAAACAAACAAACCCAAAATCCACTAACAGCAAAGCAGAAATCATTGAACTTCATAAGTCAGAAAAAGAACGAGGACCACCATGGAGAGAAATGCCCCAGCAGTGCAGTTGATCTGGAAGACTCAAGTGGTCCTGGGTTACCTACCTCTGTCGCAGTATGTCAGTTTTCCTCACAATCAAAATTCAGGTTTCTGAGGTGGAGCTGGTTTGTTGCTATCAAAAAGAGCTTTCAAGATAAGTACTGTGTGACCTGATGAAGTATAATGAGAGAGGAATATTTTCTTTGCCATCCCTTTCTGACATATCTGAAAGGAGAGTTCAGCATTGCCATCATCTCTTACGATTCTATTTTTACTACAGGACCCTGGCGTTCATTTGACATTTTATGCTGTGCTGCTGCTGTCTTCTGTTGGGCAAGAGGAAAACAAAAGGGTTTCCACAGCAATTTAAAGATTTTCCAGTGAAGCAGCAAGGTGATAACGTGTAAATCAAACCACTCAGTAATAACTAACCTAAGGCTAGTTCAGATTCAGACGAAAGCTGAACCTCTTTTAGACATTGTGGGAAATAAGTTTGTAGAAAGTCAGATTATTTAACTTGATTTGTGTTTGCTGATTTCTGTATTGGACAGTTGAGCTGGGATCGTGGTCTTTCTTCATGATGTCCCTGGCCAGGCTGAAATCCAAGGAATAGGAAGAGAATCAGATTTCTCAAGACCAAGAGCCCAATTTGAAAATGAAGAAATCAAATGTAAATGCTAAATTTTCATTGCATTTGGCTTAGCCATTTGAGATTTTGTTTGAATGTGTCTTTTTTATTTTGTAGTTACCCTTAATTTTTTTTTCTAGTCTAGTAAAATACACACGAATTATTCTGACAGTGAGATGCAGGAAGGAAGTGTGAGACAGAAGGGGTACCTCAAGTTAAAACATCCTTGCAGAAGTTATACAATTAGACTTGTCCATCTAATAACAGACTGGATATCTGCAGGACTAAGGGTGGCAGTGAAGGAAGGTCAGATACACCTAAGTTTTTTTGAAGAAGAATAATCAAACTGAATAAACTATCTGCCCTCCAACAGAGTTTTTTAAATTTATAATAGGTTTGCAAGAACAGGGAAAATATAGAAGTGCTTTTTGAAGGCAATGAAACTACTCTTATGGTTCAAGTTAATTGCATGTGTCCGGGCTTATAACTGCATCACAATAGTAAGTCCTGTTTGAACACAGGAGTTGAAAGGCTTTGAATCCCTGTTACTGAGGATAACTAGTAGTGGAGAACAGATTTGAACTGCATATATACCTATAGGGAAGGTGGAAATACTTCCCAAGAGCTAAGCTCATAAACATGACTCCAGACACTGGGTAGAATAACCCTACACTTCTTCAGTAGAATTGCATGAAAACACCTATTGTTGGTAATGTTTATTTTACAATTATATATACATATATATGCAGGGATAAGCATTTTATTGCATGAAAAAATGTACTTTTGCCTCACGTAACTGTCCCTTCATCAAGCAGTGCCAGACAGCTGCACTGAGAATACTGACTACTGAATAAATAATATACTTGGTATTTCTTATTAATTGTCCAGACATCAACAATAGAAGCATGAACTCAGAGATACAGGAGCCACATGGCAGGAGAATACAGTGACTAGATCCATAAACTTCAATTAAAGTCCCTGTCAGAAAATGGTAAAATAATGATATCATTCAGTGAATGAGTCCCTCATATTCATTAACAATTCCTGATGGCAGCTCCTGGAAGAAGGAGGGAAATGGTGGAATAAAGAAGAGATAGGTAGCACACAACAAATTCAAAATGCCACGCAAACGTGCTGTCCAGGGAAGACTTTCCTTAATGCCACTGAGCTGCCCATGCTGATCACAGAGAAGGTGGGTCCAGCTTTCTGTGGCTATTAGCAGTTTGTCCTGAGTGTGAGGACAGAATTACATACCATGCCCCCATTTGTACTTCTCACTGCCCCCTCAGATACGATTGACTGTGCCAGTGCTTCCCAAGCTCAAAACCTGGCTCTGATTTGCAGTCCCTGCTTTGACAGCATAGAGTAAATCCTGGGATGCTTTGCTCTTACTTTGTATGGCAGGTACTAGGCATACCAATTATTTGTGCTCCAGTACAGAAGGATTCAGTGTCATAGAGTGCAAAGTGCTGCAGGAAAGGAATGTCACCAGGCTACAAGTGCCCTACCATCAGTAAGGTGGAGAGAAAGTTCCTGTGAGTGGAACACAGGGGACTAAACCTCTTTGGCCCATGGTCTTATGAAAGGTTTTGGCACATCACGAGACCACAGAAAAGCCTGTAGGACAGAGAGTAATTACTCCAAGAACCTTCAGCACCTGACCTAAGTAGTGTTCCTTAGTTTCCCTCCTTAAAGCGGATAGAAAATAATGTAAGACTTCATTCAGGACCTGAATAGGGCAAAGAAATCTGAACAAAAATGAGGCTGCGGGAATGCAGACACTTCCACTTTTAGCCTGAAGCTGTGATTTCATTTTCTGCCTTTGCTCCTAGAACTTTTTATTATAAATTTAAGGAAAGATTACACTGTAATAAAGAGGTTTTTCAATGGAATTAATGGCTGGCAAATTTAGAAGAGATTAAGAGGAGAGACTTGCTGTGCTACGTGTCGTTGGCTCATGTAATAATTCGCTGTTGTCCCACAGAAGGTCAGCTAGTCAAACACAGTAGCTCAAATCTGGGAGGGGACTAATAATATATGACCCCTAATGTAGCTTACATATATGCAGGCTTTAAGCATGAACAATCAATTTTCATACTTTTGAGAAAAAATATACCATTGTACAGAGAAGGCATTTGAAGCTGCCTCCTCTATGCTACGGATGCTGAGGGCTGAATGGAGTCACGCTCCGATTTGGTGAGTAGTATCACAGCAATGACCCAGTCCCTCACGAAATCACCAAAGGTTTTCTTTTGATTTTCCTCCAGCAGAAAGTTCTCTCACACATGCACATATTTCTTTCCGGCTCTTGAAGGGTGAGGGTGATGCTGAACAGCAGGAAAGAGAGAGAGAAGAAAAGGGCAATCTTTATTGTTTTGCCACCTTCGGCAAAGGCATCTGTAAATGGCAAGGAATCAGACTTGGTAAGCAGCTATTGCTGGTCCAATTTCCATAATTTCCATGGAAACCTGACCAATTGCCAGACTGTACACACCAGTGTACATGAATGTTGTTGTGTACGGGAAAGGGATATTGGACCAATCTGTCTTTCTAAACTCCTCAGGGGGTTCCTAGCCCCCTTACTACATTCATCCTGATTACCCTCCCATCCAGTCAACTAATGCTAATGAAAATGAAAGGTGGACGGAGCTAAAGACTGCATAAAAATCATAGGGTGTAGAAGGACGTATGAACCCAGATAGTTATTTGTAAGGAGCGCTATATACATTAAATTTATCTGGGGCTCAGCCAGCATTGTATAAAAACATTTATGTGAATTGAGGTACTTCCTTTTGCTCAAGTGACAGAGCACTATTATGAATTTCTAAGCTCAAAGGCTGCTTGCTGATGGTTTAACAGCAATTTTTAAAATTAAAAACCTTTGTGTACAAGTTTTGGACACTAAAACATGTAGAAAAAAGACAAATTAACCTACGCAGGGAGTATATTATTTTCAATAGAAATTAATTTGCAAGGAGGTTCTACATTTTGGCTCACTTGTGGGACTGGAAAAAGCTAAAAAAAAAAAGGCGGCAATAAGATAAGGAACAACAGTTATTGGAACAGAACAGCTCAAACCTGGCAAGGAAAATCAGCCAGTTTGCAAGGCTGGCAGCTAGTCAGCCAATGAATGGCAAAAAATCCCAAGCAGTGATTGAATTCGGCACAGGATTTCTTTCTCACTTTTGAGTCCTAGTTTATAGACCTCAGGACAAGGTTTGTTAAATTAGGCTATAATTCCTCCATTATAAAATGACATCTTAATGGTTCTGATCTTTTGGAAGACTTTTAGCAGATTAGGAGGTGATGGGATAGGGGAAAAGATTTATTGCATGCTCAAAGCCATGTGGTAATCCAAAAGGATTTATAGACAGTACTCTTCACTACTTGTGCTGAACAAGGATGTGAATTATTCGATTCTGATAACATGAGAATCCTCTTACAACACAGTATGAACTTGACAAAACGTGAATATTGCTAAAAAAACCATTCAGAAGTAGATTTTTCTCCTTTTCCTATTAGCTACCTTTAAAGAAGTAGAAACTTGGTTTTGTATAATTGTTAAGTCCCTTTAGACAGTTTTTGTTCAGAGCTCCTGCAGCTAGTTGAAAACTTCCATTGGAAACTTTTTCTAGCTGTTAGAGTGTGCAAAGCTGCTGAAGTTAAAACTTTGTGCAAGAATATTAATTTCAGTTTGGAAAAGAGTGTTTGTAGGATCTAGGAGACAATTATAGGTCAGAGTAGGGGAAACCCAAATTTATGGCATTATTCAGCCTAAGGGTACCCTCAGACATGCTGGTCTGCTGCATCTGAGCTACATCAATTTGTAGCTCTCCAGTTGCTTTCCACTGCTGGTCCATTGCAAGGAGAAGAAAAAAACTCTCCAAGACTTGCCAGTGAAACTGAATAAGTAGCCAATAGTAATGCCATTTTCATCAGAACTATCTACACTGTGAACAAACTACAGATTAAAGAGTTTGTACATAATACAGTGTATGCAATAATAACTACTTTTCGTTTGAATTGGAAGTATTCTTTAATGCATCTCTGATTAGATTCTCTTATGAGCCTCATTAAGATATAGCTCTGGATTAACTACATCATTTTTATAACAACTCAACTTTAGGAGGCAGTGAAAAATGATTGTCTTCATACACCAGAGAAGATAAAGGGATTACACGATCAGCCCAAGGTTAAAGATGATATTTGTGGAAGACCTGGTAACAGAAGAGCCAAACACTAATGCTTCATCCTTGCTTCACTCTCCACACTTTGGAAATTTGTTTTCAAGAGTTTTAAAATAATTGATAAAAGAATTTATATTCTTACATGGAGCAGTAGGGAAATCCTAGTGCAGAATACAAGCACGAGGGGAAATTCAATTGCAATAGAAACAGTTGTTAGTTCAATAATAATTTCATAGAAGAAAAGCAAAACCTAGTCATATAAGCTTGATACACTTTTTTTTTTCTTTTTGCTAAATAAAATCACTAGTTTTGTTCAAAGGGGGCTGCTTTTTAGACTGATCTGAACTGCTAGACAAGCTAGACTCCCTTAAAAGTTTGTGCAGTTTTGGTACATCTGAGTATAATAAATACCTAAGAAATTGGGCCACATAGAGAGGTTATATTTCTCATACCCAAGAGAGTTCTAAGGTATCCTGGAAACGGCAGAGCAAAAGCTGGAGATTGGCAGTGGAAGCCAGACAAATTCACGCTTCTAATAGGCCTTGATTTTTTTTTAACAGTCATGATAAGTGATCATTTGCACAATTTACCATGGAACAGGGTAGATACTCCATCACTTGAAAATTTTAAATCAAGTCTGTGTGTTTTTTTTCAAATGAGATGTATTTACTAAGATGGCAGCACGATGCTTCAGGAAGGCAGGAGATGGGAGAAACTACGGGATGAAATTTGTTACTCTGCATCATGAAGGAGAATCAAACAGGAGATTCTTTCTGCTGATCAGACCTGACATCTTTCTGTAGTGCTATGCAGTGACAGGATTTCAATGGTGTCAAAATCTGCTTTAACCTATTATTTATTTCTGCAGAGAGGCAGGAAAGGACCCCAAAGACCTAAATATGGAAAGTCTGATATATTTTCTCAGGTTAATGTTTTGCTACCCACACAAGGAAGACTGCTTGTGCATGCTTTTTTCTGCTTTTGGTCAGAGCAAAATCTTTGCAAAGATTTATATGTTTCCATCACAAACAACAGCTACTGTATCTTTTGTGAGTTTACACACTTATATACCAAAGGACTCCATTTGATGTCTTTATTATTTTATTTTATTTTATTTTGCCCACTGTGTCCTTCCCTTTGGAATCCATTTTGTAATGCTACTTAAAAGCCAGGGCCACTTCAACTGGGGAAAATTCCTGCCTTTCCAATACGTATGTATTTATTCCTATAGATGTGGAATTTCTGTTCTCACAATAGTTGCCACAGAGCATAAAATTACTTCAATGCTAAGTTAGCAATTGGAATTACACCCTTGTCATAATGCTTTTAATTAGTCATTACTCATTGGAATGGAATCTGTTGTAATAGTTCTTTCACTTGATGAGACTGATTTCCACTGGAAGAAAAAGCAGCTGTCCCCAGCCATGCTAAATTTGAGATTATGACAAGCCATAGGGTTGTATCCAGGATGTACAGCATGCTTTATCTCACTCTGCTTGGCAATAGCTCAGTGCAACAGTCAGCACTGTCTGATTTGCCCCGTAATAAGTCCACAGAGTACCTAATAATCCACAGTGAGTCATAACAACGGGCTCCTTATCATGATAGCTTTAAGAGCAAATTTAGGAAATTCAACAGGGTTAATAAATAAGAGAGAGATGTTCACCTCCATGCAATAATAGCGTCAAGTCTATTTAGAGCTCCATCTTATGGGCTGAATTGAACTGTTATAAAGGGGTGAAGTGCAACACACTGTCACTCTTGAGTGACGATCTGAGCTCTGCATAGCATTTGAGACAGTCAATAGTTGTTTGTTGACTGTCTCAGGCCAAATGCCTGCCAGGCTCAAACCTGGAAACAGCAGGTGCTCTCTTGGGGTTTCAGTCCTTGTAGTTGTGCTCATGTCAATGAGCTTTACAGACCCCAAGAGGGAGTGATGGCAGCAGGACAATTACAACAGTCTCTGGGCTCGAGGGACCGCTGTGCTGCAGTTGCCATACTAAACAATCCCTCCTGGTCACAGCTCTGCCTAGTCTCTCTCCCACCTTGCAAGAGTGACAGAAACACAGAATCATAGAATGGTTCGGGTTGGAAAAGACTTTAAATATTATCGAGTTCACACCCCCCCTGCCATGGGCAGGAACACCTCCCACTAGATCAGATTGCTCAAAGACACATCCAACCTGGCCTTGACCTCTCCAGGGATGGGGCATCCACAACTTCCCTGGGCAACCTGTTCCAGTGCCTCACCACCCTCACAGCAAAGAATTTCTTCCTAATATCTAATCTCCATTCTTTCAGTTTAAAAACATTGCCCCTCATCCTATCGCTATGCACCCTGATAAAGAGTCCTTCCCCATCTCTCCTGTAGGCCCCTGTTTGGTACTGGAAGGCTGCTGTATGGTCTCCCTGGAGCCTTCTCTTCTCCAGGCTGAACAATCCCAACTCTCTCAGCCTGTCCTCATAAGAGAGATGCTCCAGCCCTCTGATCTTCTTCATGGCTCTCCTCTGGACTCCCTCCACCAGGTCCTGTGGACTCCAGAGCTGGAGGCAGTACTCCAGGTGGGGTCTCACCAGAGTGGAGCATAGGGATAGAATCATCTCCCTCGACCTGTTGGCCACGCTGCTTTTGATGCAGCACAGGATGCGGTTGGCTTTCTGGGCTGCCAGTGCACGTTGCCAACTCATGTCGAGTTTCTCATCTACCAATACCTCCTCTTCCTCAGGGCTGCTCTCAATCCATTCTCCATACAACCTTTATTTGTGCTTGGGATTGCCATGACCCACATGCAAGACCTTATACTTGGCCTCATTGAACTTCATGAGGTTTGCACGGGCCCACCTCTCAAGTTTGTCCAGGTCCCTCTGGATGACATTCCTTCCCTCCAGTGCATCAACCGTGCCACACAGCTTGACGTCTCAGGCAAACTTGCTGTGGGTGCACTCAATCCCACTGTCCACGTCTCCAACAAAGATGTTGAACAGCAGTGGTCCCAGCACTGACCCCTGAGGAACACCACTCATCAATGGCTTCCACTTGGACATTGAGCTGTTGACAGCAACCCTCTGAGTGCCACCATCCAGCCAGTTCCTGGTCCACTAAGTGGTCCATCCATCAAATCATTGCAATGTCCACAGATTCCCCGTCTATTGTCAGACATCATGTTTGCTCCTTGCTTCCTTTTCTCCCAGATCCCCCTTCCTGCTGAGGCAAACCAACCTCCGCTAACTACTCCACTGCCTTGGGCATTTTCCCAGTCTAGGCCAGCCCAGGTTTAGGCAGATGTGTTGAAATTGTTGGCATTAAGACACCACAAGCTACGACCCTTCTCATTCAAAGATATAACAGCAGCCCCTGGCACCACTTCACAGCTCTGAGAGGAATTCATCATTTTTTCTGGCCTCCTGCTACTGCAGAGATGCAGAAGGAACCTCCTTAGGCCAATTCAAAGCCCCACTCTATAAAGGGGAATAAGATGCTGGAAGGAGAAGTAAATCTGAAGAGTTTGTTCATGTCACATTGACTGTCCATGGTCAAATATACAAAAGTGGACTGTAAAGGCAAAATGTGCTTCCATCACTTTATCTCACATAAATGTTCACACAACACTGGGCTACACTACACTTGGCTCCCTGAAATATGATGTTTGTAGCTGCTGGTGGATAATAAACATCCCCAACCCCATAAAATAGGGGTAATCCTTGTCTCGCTCCTACTCCAAGCACTTTACAAAAACAATGCATTAGGCTGTGGTGGTTCAACAACTGTCTAGTTAAACAAAATGACTATCAGTCTCTCTGCAATTGTAGCTCATACAGTTTCCAGCCCATTTTGCTGAGGAAGGAATCTTGTCTAAGACAATAATATTTGTTTCAGCATTATTTTGAGTTACAGTGCTGCTCTTCATTTTAGTATTTCCTGACTAGTAATGTGCACATTCTGCAAACCAAGGGGTGACTGGATAATCCTGTCTTTCACCAATTTTTTTTTTTTTACTTCAGTTCCCTAAACCTGCTAAGGGTTGTGGAATTAGGAAGGCTATATGAAGATCGTTTGCTTCTGCTGTTCCTACCCAAGTTTTGTTCAGCTGCCAACTTCAACTTCATTTGATGAGACAGAGGACTCCTACACTCAGCACTCCTACAGAGTGTGGATCAAGATCAAGAGACAATCATGTGGGCCCTGAACATCCATACAGATCTGATTTGTACAGGTAGGTTTTTTTCATATCAAGTGGGGAAACCAGGGGCATTCAAGTAGTCTAAAGGGACATAAAGCTATTGGCTTGAGAAGAATGTGGGGTTGTAGAGGGTGTAGTAGGA
Organism: Gallinago undulata; assembly: GCA_026546715.1. NCBI lineage: Eukaryota > Metazoa > Chordata > Aves > Charadriiformes > Scolopacidae > Gallinago > Gallinago undulata. The sequence goes on along the minus strand of JAOTQQ010000002.1, from coordinate 26,878,849 downwards.
AATCCAATGTAATACTATCAAATATAAAGCTCATAGAAATACAGACCTTGTTAGGTCTATTGCTTATAGGAACAGCTAGCTCATTACAAATGCTGGCTTCTGCAAAATTGCTGCTTCACTTTGGACAATGTTATTAGTTATGACTATTTTCAGTTTCCCCCCTGGGGAGGAAAGCCAAATGGAAACAAAACATTTTTTAATTTGGGTTAAATTTGCCTAAGTTAATGGAAAGTGTATTTCACATAAATGCCCCTCGCATTCTCTTCCATGGAACTGATTTTATGGCCATGCTACATGTCTCATGAACAGTCACTGCTGCTGAGATTTTCCCACATATTGCACTGTTATAGCTAAGACAATTTAATTTTGGACCTACTCCAAACAAAAATTAAACATTTCTAAATGGAATTATGTTAAAAAATTTAGTTCCAGGAAAAGGGTTCTATCCTTTGTAATTTCTTCCCAATTAGGATAAAAACATGAATAAAAATATTAGAATTTTATATGGGAGAAGTCCAATTTCTGAATTAGTCTAGCTGTGATTATTTAGTTACTTAGAAAACCACATCTTTGTATCTGCCTATTTATAATTTCATAACCTACATCATCCTCTTCAAATAAATCTCATGATAACAATTAATGAATGATGCCATCTTACGAGTGAGGAAATATCACTAAATGTGTTTCTGATGCAAACTCATTGAAATCTTTGGAAATTCTCTTTGACTTCAGTGGCCTTTGGATCAGGTCCCTGGTGTGTTTATCTAGCTTGAAAATGTTCCCAAGGTTGTGCTGCCCTGAATGAGAAATAAAGTAATTCAATTCCAGATATTATGTAGCTTAGCAGAAGGGGAAAAAAAATTGAGGTCATGATGTGGTTACAAATTTTTTGTTCTTTTTTGTTGCTTTTTCTCAGTGAGGAAGTAGGTAAAGCTTTCATCTCTTCTGGGCTAGCAGTTATGCGGATTAGATAATAGCAAGAATTTCATTTAATCAGTTCAATGAATTTTGCCTAATTAGAAATTCATGCAAATTGTCAAGTTCTAAGTCCTCCCAAGATTGCCCTGTTTTTTTTTTGAGAAGTGCGTAGAAAGGTTTTATCCATAGACTGTTGGGTTCAGCTAATTACATTAAGAGCTAATACGATTTCCTTGTTTATGCTGCTTGTACAGGAAGATGATTGTCTAATCCTTTAAGCAGTACATTTAATTTTGGTTTCTATTTCAAGTCTTTAAATTGCGTTAACTACTTCTAGTTCTCAAGGTAAACTTAGTTTAAATCTTAAATGTTTACTTTTGAGTAGCTTCAAGGATGAAACTGCTCTGGTTTCATTTCAGACGAGGAACATCATTTCATGCCCATTGGTTCCAAGCTGGAGGGCAATGGTGGAAGCAGGAGAGAGGGAAGAAAACTACTTTTCTAAATCAAGTTCAGGACTTCATCTGCAAAATTGTCACACAGTGGCTGGCTAAATTGTTCAATGCTACACTGCAGTCATTATCACTAATTATCTGTCTGTCTGTCACACATGTCTAATCTGGCCATCCATCTCTATCTAAATATTTCAAATTTGCATTTGGAAGTACATAATGAAATTATACTTGGCCTAGCAAATCTGTGTACATTAATTACATTTCTTCTCTTTGGAAGTTATCTTTCTGTTGTACCTTTGAAATAGTATTGGAGGAGAAAAAAGTCTCTTGAGAAGCAGATGCCCCTGCCTAAAATCGCATGCAGATAACATTGTCCTTCTGTTTTTGCAGTTTTTATTTAAAAAATTAAATAAATACAATTAGAGATGCTGACAATTGTCAATATTTAAGCCCTGGAGCTTTGATGGGAGTTAAACACTCCTTTTTGTTCTCAACCTCCTGTATTTCACCATTGACCCTTATTCAGATTCTATGCATACATTATAAAGATTTGTACTGCAATAAGGTAAAGTATGGTGTCTAAAGGTATCATCACCCACACAGTAATACTCCCTTCTCTATGACATTTCCCATAGATCTTCTCTAGAAGAACTTTCTGCCTGTGGTCCATTATTTCTAGGCAATTCATGAGAGGGGATATTAAAAACAAGTTCTTACAATTTCTCCAGAAATCTACCTAATCCAGAAATTTGAATCTCCCCTAGAAAATTTGTAGAGAGAATCTGTAAAAAAAACACCCTGAAATCCATTAGTTTTTACTATTGCCCAAGCATGAGTCGCAAGTGCAGATTTACCAACCACACACTAGATAACATACTACCTCCTGATATTGATAATGAGCTAGTTGAGGATGTACTTTTAGGACATGCTGTAAGGAGAGAGATATGTAAACAGAGAGATTAGACTTCAGCTATCAATCCTGTTTTAGACTAGTTCAGTTAAAGCACTTCCTTTATTTTCATTTCCACATAAGAGAACTAGTGATGCCTCTTCTCTTTCCTGTATTTTGCATGCCTATTTAGGTGAGACTTTTCATATCAAAGACACATTCTAGGTTGGCCATAAATCCTTTAACTTAGTTACACTTAAAATCATGGAATATCTCAAGTTAGGATGGATCCATAAGGGTCATCAAGTCCATGATCCATCAAGTCCACAGCTAATCACATCCACCTCCTCATTTCTGTCAGTCTAAAAAACCCCTGTGTTTTCTTGTTTAATGGTAGAGTTTTTCTGAATTTATTTTCAACTTCCAAGTATTTCACAGACCTGGGTCAGAGCGCAAAAAGAATAATTAAGGTGGCAAAACCAACAAAAGGTAACTTCTAGTAGGGGTGAATCAAAGCATGAGGAAAGGCGTCATGAAGGGAGTAACAAAATAGATTTGCTGAAATGAAAATTGCTCTTAATTCAGCAAAAAGATTATAGAGTATGTGCAGATATTTTCCTGAAAACACCAGATCATTGATGAAAACAATGGAGTAATTAAGAAAAACGTGGACAACTAAACAAAAAAAACCTATTAAGCCACTGCATACATCTAGAGTGCACCATCATCCTGGCTCCTGAGAGGAGCTCTTCTCATTCTACGCCGAAAGGGATACACTCAAAAGAGCACAAAACAGAATGACGACTTAATCAGGGAAATTAGAATGACAACCATGCAAGGAGACAGTAAAGATCCTGAAAATTTTCAGCTTCCAATACAGATGAAAGGAGTCACAGGTATACAGCCAATTCTCAAAAATCACATATTATGTAAAGACAGCAAAAAAGAGAAGAACAGAGGACACACAGTATTATTATTATTGAGTGGCAGATCTTATAAAACTCGTAACAGAAGAACGTTTCCCAACAACACATAACTAAATTGTGGACCTTTTGACACGGTATTTTATAGATGGTCACAGTATTAATGGATTAAAGTAGAAGTTAAATAAGAGAAAGCCTCACTGGTACATGTTAAATTATTTAATCAGGATATAACCTCTAATTCGGTGTTGTCAGAAACTAGACAGGTATATCACAAATATTTTCAAAAGCATCCAGCATCATTTGCTGCTAACAACCAAGAAAGCGACTGGCTGGGACTTGGCCTGACCTCATGCAGCTATTCTTATGTTGCCTCCTTTTTCTCATACCAGTACTAGAATTATCTTAGTCATCAGTGCTCTATGTTCACAGAACTTTAAGCCCTATACCTAGGTCACAGTGGTAAGACGGGTCACTTATCACGTCATGTAAACTGCAGACACTGCATTATAGACATGTTTTATAGAATAGTCACTGTCAACATCATCAGAACATGCCAGGCATGTTTTTTGTTCATTGAAAGAAAGAATGATATCTATATTTTATGTTTTAGCCTGTAAGGAGTTTTCATATTTGCACTTTATCACAGGGGGGAATAATAATAATAAAACAAAAATTTCTCATTAACTCCATTTCTCATCAGTATAAACAGATGCAAAAATTGCAAGCTAGTATTAAGAAATGCTATTCAGAGCTAGTTTAGATTGCTGCATTTTTGTTAATTATTTCCTGGTTGAGATAATGAATCACACCTTGATATTCCTACATCTTTTTCTTACACAAACACAAAGCTTCAAGAAATTGGGATGATGCCAGCCCACTCATCTCACTTGTAAGTTATTCTTTGCCTACCATTGAAAAACAAGTATCTACAGCAGACTTTTTTCTCTGCCAGTCCTCTAAGGGAACTCAGCCTTACAGGTGCAAAATCTACTGAATGAAATCCCCTTCTCCACCCAGTCCTAGAATGAAAAAAACTTATTAGCTTGATGGTTTTTGATCTGATAATTTCTACTACAATGATGGACAGCTGCCCTGGTTTCATCTGTGAAAGAGTTGATTTCTCTGTCTAGTGATTGCTGTGAAATGAACGTCAGTAATATCTATAGCTTTAGTTGATGCTAAGTGACATTTACGTTGTTCAAGGCCTTTTTTTCAGCTTCCCATAGAGGAGAAGGCAGAACGATGGAATGGCCACTGAAATATTCCACATCATAGACATCACACTCAGTATATAAATGTGGGTTAGCTGGGGCACAGAAACCTCTGATCACTGCTCAGGATGATGGTGCCAATTCACCAAGCAGTGAGAGTGTCTGGTGTTATTATTATAAGTGTTATTATTACTCTTTTTTTTTTTCTTTTCTGATATTCTATTAAACTGTCTTTATTTCAACCGGTGAGTTTGTTTTCCTTCCCCCTCCCTTTCTCCCTTGTTGGGGAAAGAGGAGTGTGAGGCTGCATGGTGAGGGTTAAACCATGACAACAGAAGAAAACAGAGAAAACAGAAATATGTTCAACTTCAGAGGATCAGGCTGCCAGAGCTCAGGCCCTAAGTTGTCCTGCTAGACCACAGAGGCCTTTGGCTCATTCTTGGTAGTGATATCTCACCAGCAAGGGAGAAGACTTTCCACCTTCTGCCTCTGATAATCATATTATAAAATTAGAATTTTGATGAGCCACAGTTTGTTGCAAAAGATAACATAGACAATTCACTTCTTTGTATCTCTTCAGGACACAGCGTAACACAGCTGGAAAGCACCAGCCAATATTAAAAAGACAGAATAACTCATGCAGAGATTCAGGTTACCTGGGTGTATTACAGGTGCAATGTATCTTATCAAGGACACTGCACATTTACCTTTATTTCCAAACTCTTTTGAACATGTGGCTAAAAAATAATAATATTTTAGACTGGTCTTGAATCTCAGACGAAACAGTTCAGTTGCACTTTATAAAAACTATTTTATCATATTCTTTTTTAAATAGGTAAAAAAATCCCCTCCTTTACACTTGAGTCTTGTCTCATAAACTCTAGATACAGATTTTTCATGTTGGTATTTAAACTACAAAAAGTTGCATTGCAGTTGCATGTAAATAATAAATGTAGGAAAAAATATGGTGCCCAGTTTGCAAATTCAGCTCATTAACTGTTTAAATTAATGTTATGCTTTAAGTTGACTGCTTTCTCCTTACTACATACATCACTAATGTGAATATTGATGCAGAAAGAAAACTCCTTAGAACTACTTGAGTAATTGTTGGGATTTTTCATCATTAAAATTATATCCAAAGATAATTTTAAGTGATAGACAAAATTGTGATTTTGAAGATATTTTCTTTCACATAAAGATTGGTTTGGGGACGAAGGGAAGAATAGAAATTGTTGTGAGGTTTTTGATTGAAACTAGAAAATTTTTAGCTAAAAGGTTGATTTATTGGAAAAGTAACAATCTGGTTTGTTAAGAAGACATTTTTCTTCAAAACCACTATGTTTTTATTGATCTGCTTCAGTGATAATATACCATATTTCAATCCAGGGAAAAGGACTCTATAACACATCATTACTTCAAGCGTATGATATCTCTTCTGAACACAGGAAACAAATTGATAAGGTTAGCTCCTCACATTCCAATGATTAACAAAGCTTTTGGCAACCTTTCATATCTGAAGGGCAAAATAAATTAAAAAAAAAAGAAAAATTAGGACACAGGCAGAATTCATGAAGATTGCTGATGAAAAAAAGACTTGTGATCCATTTGAACATATTTTCTTGTCCCTCAGTGACAGTCCTGTCAGTGTAAAGATAGCAGGTTATAATTTTCAAATGAAATTAGAGTGGATATGTACTCTAAATTTTAGTATTTTGCACAGAATTATGCTTAGATAAAATATATTGTACGTGTCAACTTGAAAAAGCTGTAGAACCGTAGTAGTCAAAAAGCTATGTATTCATCTGCATTGCTAATAAAAAATAAATCTGTCTTCTCATAGAAAATCATTGGTATCTCAACAGGTTGTACCAAAAATATAAGGAATTTAACATTTATTTGCAGGAACGTTCCTCTGATTTCAAAACAACTCATTGCCACAGCTAGTAAGTACTATATACATGTTCTGATTATGGCCTCATGCTCAGGGTAAAATGTTGCCCAGACCCAGACACACCGATACCCTTAAGGCTAAAAGGAGTTCTGTAATCTGGGTAATAACAGCCCCCATGTCAGAATTGAGCCTGAGGGACTGACTGTGATTTAGCTGTCCACAGAGAGCAGCTTTTTACAACACCAGGAAGATTTTCTCCACCAGGAGGAATTTCTCTTCTGCAGAAGTCAGCTGAAAAGAGTAAATTTAACCTTGTCAGATTTGATGACTATCTGAAAGCCCAATTACGAGCAAATGGCTGTATTTGCTGGTGGATGATACTCAGGCAGGAGGACCATAGGGATTTGCACTCCACAGCTAATGACAAGCTTCTCATCTCTGGCCTTGACACTCAGGAGCCTGCATGGTCCCACACAGTAAGGACAAAGGAATACACTTTTATCCTGGAAAGTAGCAAGGACTAAAATTTTCTCTCTTGAATGACCTCCTAAAAACGGTGTTAACCTCAAAAAATTTTTTACTTGCCCTACGAGGGCTCTGGTCTCTGTAACCTGTTCACTCCCAGGAAGACACATGACTGAACTCAGATTAGTGCTTGTTTGATACAGGCACCATGACAGTGCAATGACCCCACTTAAGGGAAAAGCAACTGTATAAAAGGGGGATCAGACAGCACAAATTCTGTCTCAGACCTGGGTTGAACACACAGAACAGACATACCTTCACACAACTTCTGAGGCAGCCTCTGGCCTCACTGAGTGACTACCTGGTTCATCCTCATAAAACTGTGGATGAACGCAGTCCCAGACAAAGTGCAAGGTCCTGCATGTGAGTCAGGACAATCTCCAGCATAAATACAGGCTGGGAATGGACTGAGAGGAGCCCTGAGGAAAAGGACACTTGGAGGTGTTGATGGATGAGCTGGCTATATATGCTCACAGCCTAGAAAGTAAACTGCATCCTGGGCTGCATCAAAAGAAGTGTGGCCAGCAGGTTGAGGGAGGTGATTCTGCATCTCTACTCCACTCTGGTGAGACCCACTTGGAGTACTGTGTTCAGCTCTGAAGCCCTCAACATAAGAAGGACATGGACCTCTTGGAGGAAGTCCAGAGGAGGGTCATGAAGACAATCAGAGGGCTGTAGCACCTCTCCTATGAAGACAGGCTGAGAGAGTTGGAATTGTTCAGCCTTTGGCTCTCCAGGGAGATCTTATAACAGCCTTCCAGTACCTGAAGTGGCTACAGGAAAGATGAGAAGGGTCTCTTTATCAGGGACTGTAGCGATAGGATGAGGAGTAATGGCTTTAAACTGAAAGAGGGGACATTTAGATTAGATATTAGGAAGAAATTCTTTGCTGTGAAGGTGGTGTGGCACTAGAACAGGTAGCCCAGGAAAGTTTTGGATGCTTCATCTGTGGATTTGTTCAAGGCCAGGCTGGATGGGACTTTGAGCAACCTGATCTAGTGGGAGGTGTCCATGCCCACCAGCAGGGGTATTGGAACTTGATGATCTTTGAGGTTTCTTCCAACCCAAACCCTTCTATGGTTCTATGAAAGCTAAGATTCAAGGTAATCAGGAGATGCAAATTCTCTAGGTGCTCTCAAAATTGCAATCAAAGTTACCTATCGAACAGTGCTGGAGACTCAAGTTCTCTTACTACCTACTGAGAATACCACGTGCAGATACCATTGCTACTAGCTTCTACTTTACACAGAATATTCAAGAACCATTTTTACTGAAATCATCTCAAAACAGTCATTTGCATTTCAGAAGACTGTTAAAAGCCACACAGACTTTCAAAGGACCTTGTAGAAAACACTGTATTGAAAATACTGTTGGTAGATTCATAGTAGGCAACTAAGTCTCTACCCTAGAAGCCTAAATAAAGATGGGAATACACAGGCATTTGCATATACACACACAAATATAGGGATACATATACACACACAAAAGTACACATTGGCACTTACACAGGTGTACACAAGTTACTTCTGCTTGATACTTGAGTAACCAGCAACCTGAGGGTGAAACAGAAAAAACCCAAGGTTTTATCTAATCTAAATCATCAGAGACAGGTAAAGAACCATGCATTTCTTCTGGATCCTGAATCAATGAACCATAAAATGATTGAGAGGAGTCACTCCCCCAGGTACACTCTGTCCCCAGGGAGCTGGTACTAGATGGGCTGCAACTCCAAATGAGACTTCACCATACACATATCCAGGCTGCCTCCCTACGCCTTTGGGGATAGCCATCCCACACAGTAGCTGAACAGCCTTTCCTTGCTGTCATTTTTGTGCGCTGGATCACAGAGATTCAGGCACCTCTTCTCTTTTTCTAGTCACCACAGCAGATATATCTCAGCATCAACTGTAGAATTTCAGATTCTGGCACATCCTGGTGTGCCAATAGTTACAACCTGAGATCCCTGTCTCAGCATGTCTTTCAGTAAGGCTAAATCATTCCTGACAAATAGATGCCTGCAGTAGCTGATGAAAAATGGATGGGCTTGCCTGACATAAACAGGGTTTCAGAGAAAGAATGTACTGAGTGGCTTGCAGAATTTCTCTCCTGGCTGAAGATTCTGGGGTTCAGTGCATTAATGTTGAGTGCTTCACTCATCACCTTACCAGCTTTCTTATTCAACTTTATTCATTTTTCCTTATCTCTCCTTTCCTCCTACTCCCCCCCCCCATTTCTGGTATCAGAATGTCCGAGAGTCAAAATTCATTTTTTCCTTCTGTCTCTCAAGCCTTCAGGAGGCTGAGACCTGCTCAGCCAGAATATTTTCAAAATACACTGGTGTCAACAAGTCTCAACCAAATATATTCCTCTCTGGCTGTGCTGCAAGTAACTTCCCCTCTCCCTCCATTTGGTGTGATTTTTATGAAAGTCATCAGCAGGAAGTATTTGAGAAGGTCATTTTCCACATAGAATGAGTAGAATATTAGGTGACAGGAGAGAAGTAATGTTTCATGAACACAGTCTTCTCCTTCTGTCTGAAAATGACATCACCACCACCCCCAAATATACATACTGGAATCTCCACAATTTCCCTCCCCTTGTGAAGGCATCATGATATTTGTTGAATTGGTCTGAACGTCAGTCAAATAAAACACCATGTATTCTACAGAGCTCAAATGGAAAAAACACCTCCTCTCCTAAATAAAGGAAACCCACCAGCAAAGCCTGACATGAAGTGAACTTAAATTCTTTGTTCTATAATTGCTCGGACTTTACAGTTTCCACAGGATGTGTCATTATCACGTACTGCCCATTGACAAACATGATGAGAGCTGAATATATGGAGAAAATGTCCCTTTTAGGAAGGGTAGTGCCCAGTTTTGTTATTTCCACACCTGCAGAGAACATTAACAATTCTCTCTGTAGTGCCTTTTTTATGATATAGATGACAAGAAAGAGCACTGATTTTGAGTAGTGCTGCCAGGCAGTCTATGCTAGTGATGAAGCCTTTGAAAATCAGGTTCACTACTTGTACCACTGAGCTACGGTCCATGGGGAAATTAATGTCCTTTCTACACTCTTAAATCTGAGTAAAACAGGGGGGTCTATTTCTGCCCATTGAAAACAAAAAAAAAAGAAAAAAAAAAAGAGAGAGAAATAAAACACAGTCCACAAAACATGATCTCTGTAGAAAAGGAGACTCATAAGAAGAAGAACAGCCCTGCTGCTTAAGCAGTTCCCCAGATTTGTGAGACAAGCGCTAGCTCTCCAAATTGATCCTATTATCTTAGGTGACTGGGAGTGTCAGATGTATTAGATACTCGATACCACTGTTTTAAGGACACCAAAGTATCTAGTGTCTCTGGACACGATCCTCCAAGTATGTTTACGTTGTCTAATTAGAGTACTTTTGATTTAGCCACAAATCCTCCTCCGCTAAATGCTCACCATTCATAGTACCCACAGCATCACGCGGTTCTCAATCTACTTGCTGCTCAGAAGAGTCAAAGCAGGGAGGCAATAACACCAAAAAGACTCTCCTACAGCAGATGCATGTTGAAGCCAACCCCAGTCCTGTGGACACGCTTTGTCCCATCCAGAGACATCCTTCAAGCAGTCCTTCTGGAAGAGAGCCTTCAAAAGAATTTGTCTTAAAGCCCCCATATACAGAAGTCACAAAATTGAAGCTTGAGGTGAACATACATCAAGGGGACACCACCAGCCAACAGGCTGTACCTTTGGGAGGGAAAACTCCCTAGCAAACATGCTTTAAATCCAGGTCTTGGAAAATCATGTTCCCCAGTCTACAGTATGGAAAAGGAAAGGCAGCAGCTGTATTTTGGTCAGGCACGAACGTGAAGAGCTTTGAGTGTGTAAAGAAAAAACAGCTGATGGTGTCCATGGGAAGGGTATGGTGGACTTGATCCCAAAGAGGTAGTTGTGGCAGGAAGTTTCAGTCTGGCTGTGCAGAATGGCAAAGGAAGGCAGAAAGGTGTCACAGACTGTCACACAATGGGATAGGTCTTATACCACAGCTGCCCCATGATTTTGCAGGTGCACAACCAAGGCCTCACAAGCAATGTCTGGAATGCGTTCCTTCTGTCTGCCTCAAAGTCACCATGTGAACATGTGTGCATTTTAATTGTGCTGAGATACGCTCACCAAGGACACACATATATAAACGGGTTGTTTCCTAATTTGAAAGGAGTGTGTAATTCTTGAGAGCGGTGCATTTTTTCAAGAGCTCTTGCTAAGTGGTAAGGGAGAAGAGGCTGTTACTGCACGATAAGGAAGTTTCTGAATGATAATTTAAAGATAATCTTTTAAGATTTGGAGCAACTTCATTATGCACACTTCTAAGTTTTAATTATTCCTATCTTGATCTCGCTGTTTCCTCATGAAACCTTTCAAAAAAACCACACAGCTCATAGCTTATCTGGGACCTTGCAAGTCATAAACTCTACTTCAGCTTTGGTTGACTGGAAATAGGTCTAATCCGATTGCTTGCCGACCTTCACTGGAATTACAATACTGAACAAATATCCCCACAGGCAGTATCACACTGCTTTTCCTGCCAATCTCAATTTTAACTTGATTGTTTCTCAGTGCCACAGGCGGCGTCAGGGACACTCAGGACAATATGTCGCCAAAAGGCACGAGTCAAAGAATAGTCTGAACTATTACTCTTGATCCTAGTCTATACATACCTGTAAAATATTATGTATAAGCCATAGCCAGATACCTGTGGGGAGATTAAATAAGATTCTTATTTCCCTATTCTAAGCAGTTAATGTGTAAGACAGGAGAAAGACAGACAGGCAGACAGACAAAGACAAAAAGAGAAAAAGATCATGAAAACTAGTGTTTTCTAATGTTTTGGGTCTTTTTCACCTCTGTTCTTATCATCTGAATGAACATATTTTGCCTGACATTTATCCTATGGTCTTATTTGATCCTGAGAAACACTTAGCACACTTAACAGGGTTAAAAATGAAGTATCTTCCAGGCCAAAACCAAAGACCAATAGTGCACTATAGCCAGACAACAAAATATGGCAGCTGAGAGCTTCTTTTTCCTCCTCCTCTGAGGATTTCTCACTTGTAGTAGTGAGTATATCGTACAGGGAGGGAAAGTCTGATTTAACACCAAAACCCTTGCTCAATCCTTTCCTTTCATTGGGTCAGCAGTAATGAATTCAGCTGTGAAGGAGCCTCAGTCAAACAGCTTGATTCAGTTATTGAGTCCAGAATGAAAAAAAGGAAGAAAAAGACCCATTTTTTGTGGTTTGTTTGTTTTGTTTTGTTTTTTTTTTTAATATTGCATGTGTGAAAAAAGGAAACTTTGCAAAGTGCTCTTATATCCTGGACTAGTCATCACTCTATATTTAACAGCTTTGCTACCTAGCTCCATACTTCCTAGCTTTGTGTTTGACTTTAGTGTGCAGCACCACTTTGGCAAACTTGACTCCTGAGCTTATTCATATCCTCCCTGTATTGTTTCCAGCTGATAGACTCTATTTTTTCCCCATTCTTAGTTTCTAAACACACACATTTTGTATGTATTCTTTAACACATTTTGTATTCTTGATTCCACCCCAAAATTAAGACTCTAGCCTCATTTTTTTTTGTAACATTACCTGACCATCTGTGTTAACAAAACTTTCCATCTTCATTTCATCAGAGTATTGGCCTAAGAAGTGGGACTGTGTTAATACAAGGTTATTATTGAAAATATTAGGTACAATCAATTCCAAAAGTGTCCTTTATCAACTGTATTAGTTACCTTTTTCAAGCTTCATATATTTTCTTTCAACACTGCTTGTTACCTTCTAACGTTTTATTCCTCCATCATAATATTCCTTTTTTAATCTTCCCCTTTTCTTTTTCTTCTCTATTTTTTCCCCTGCTTGGAATCTATAAAATGCCATTTTTACAGTACCTGTCTTTCCTAGAAGGGAAATTCCCTCATCAAATACAGTTATTGAGTTAGTCTTGTGTGATGTACCTTTGGGAAATCCATATTTTCAGTTGATCCTATTTTTCAGCTACTTTGACATCTTGCATTACTTTTTCTACCAAAGTGTTTTAAGCCTTTGAAGGCTACAAAGAACTGACAAATGGGCCTGCATCATCATTTTCCACTTCTTAACTTACTTATACTACAACCTCCTCACACAACAGACTAATGAAAATAACTTGCTAGAAATTAAAATTCATTGGAAAAACTAGTATCATTCATGGCCACTTCCATGTGAAATGATACAGTGGCATTTCCCTTTTTTGAACCCAACTAAATGGGACTTATCCCATGCCAGAAAGATTAAACCCATCAATAGAAGAAACTTTGCATCTAAATTACTGAATTTTCATATCTTATTTTTAACTGATCAATTAGATATTTGAAATAAATCTTCTCTAAAGTACTGGAGAGCTTGAGGGTTTATTAGATTAATCTGAATAAAGGAACAAGTACAATGTGCACTATGCAATGTCTTTCAACCTCATTGCCTGCCTATTAGGCTGCAAGAAAAGAATATTTAAGTGTCTGTTTATTAACTGATTGTCAAAGAGACCTGGTTATTTCAAGGAGATAGCTTTGCACGAGAAGGAGTAAGATGAACTGAAGAGTAACAAAATGATTGATTCATTTCCTTTGGGGGAGGGGATAAAATTAAATAATGAAACATAAATGTGTCAGATCCGTTTATGCAGGATTGATATTTAATGTAGCTCCTTTTGAAGTTGAAATTAAATTTTCTTAAGAGGTATTATTAAAAGGGAGATGGGATGTAACCTTCCATCAAGATACCATTATTTTAATACAGCTTTAAAAAAATGAACTTTTTTTTCCCCAAATTGCGCTAGTAAATTGATTTCTGCAGATATAAGCAGTAATTATGAAATGTCCTTATCTAGACACCTTCTGTTTCTATTGATCCTACACATTATTCTGATGAAAAGCTCGTAATTCATAGCATTCTTGATGTTTAGAATTGTTGGAATAATTTATAACTTGGAGTCCAAGAGTGCTGCTAACGAAACAGCAGAGTTTGAGACCGATTTGCAATGCACCAAATCATCTGTTTTCAGGTCCTGAGCACAGATAGTTACAGCATTCTGCTTTGCAACCCACAAATGGAGAACGTAACACCACGGTGGAAAAAACAAGACCAGTATAGGAAAGGGAGGCGCCGGTCTTTCCAAGGTTATCAGATCAGGAAAATGGACAGAGCTAGGAGATTAAGAAACTTCTAGAGCTGTTGGAATACACAAAACAAGTGTTTTCATGGGTGCTAGGAAAAGAAACTTGATTAAGTCTATCCTAATGCTCACCTGGTAGTGACAGTTACTTCTTTCAACAATCTGTGATGTTTTAATTTCTTCAGAGATTTTCTAGGAGCCAAACCATCTGTTGAAGTTGTAATTTCTCCTACAATTAGAAATTGGAGGAAAAAAAATAGCCATTCCTTCTGTGAGCAGCAAGGACTGAACTGAAGGCTTCTAGTCCTTATCACAATATTTGCTCCAAAAACACCTTCTCATGGGGTCATTGTTGGGGAAGATGTGGGTCAGATCCTGAGACCTCTTTCTAACCGATCTGACCTGAAACCCACAAAAGAGGCTACACAGAGGAGGCAGCTTACCCTCTTTAAGGGTAAGGAGGGACAGAGGAGTGTGGGGACAGGAGAAAGAAAATTGACAAAAGTGAGAGGGGAAGTGATTTAGTGAAGTGCTAATATCACTCCGACCACAGCCCAGTCGTGGGTATGTGAAACAGAGGTGAAGTGTAGCAACATTTGGCTGTTCCTTTTCGTGCTACTGGGACTTAATTGTTCCTCCATGTGCTTTTCATGGCGATAAACACCAGTATTTGTGGCCCTACTCTCCCAGTATTTACTTCTAGAGCTAATTGGAATTTATTTATCCTTTCACCCCATCAGGGACAAATCTTACCATAGGCCGTTTGGGCACCTTTTATATCTGCAGGAAGTTCATGTGCCATGACAATTTGAGGAAAGAGTGGCATTTATGCTAAACACATTGCTCCCTTATCAGATAGCGGTGACTGCAGATCTAGTCCACAGGAGGAACGTTCCCAGAGACACAGCTATGGTAACACAACCTGACGGCCATCAGAGTCATTATCATTTATCATTATGGTACCAGCTAATAGCTTCAGGGACGTCTCAAAAATCCCTTCAATGGCAGATTTCTAGTCCCATAGCAGAAAGCAAGCTGGTCTAAATTACTATGGAGAATATACTCGGAAATTCCTGGTCCACATCTAAACACTGCGATGCACAAAACAAAATTGTTATTTTCCTTCCATTATTACCCCTTTGAACGCTACTTGGGATTAGGGTGAGGACATTTTTCCTCATCCAGAAAGGCCTCTCAAATGTCTGTGGGAGACCTTCCATTAATATGCATCTTGGTGTTATCCAGAATAAAATGATCATCTGCCACAGGCTCTGTGAAACAAAATTGCAAGCCACAGATGACTCAGAGACTGTAAATTAACCATCTCTCAGTTAAGTTGAACAAAACAGGGCATATCCAGGGAGCTGTCAAAGACACACGATGCCACTGTGAGCCATAGAGCTCTGTCCATAACCAAATACAGCCCAAGGATATTCTAAAACAATTCCATAAAGAAGTGCATGAACAGGGGCACAACTAATTATAAATACTAAACAGATTCATAGCACTTTTTAAAAATCCAATAGAACTTCTAAAACTGAAGCCAAATGACATTCCTATTGGCACTGATCTTTACATTTAAAGATTATATTAGATCTTAATAGAATTAAGAAATTGTAACTGCTCAGCAAAAACAAAAGGAATGAAGCCCACTAATAGGCATGAATCCCAAGAGTCACTTGCATTTCCGTTCAGTATGTTGTCACACACTCCATCCAAACAGGCGTTGGGCATGGCATTTACAATGGGAATTTGAATTATAAAGTAGTCAAAAATGCCTTTATTTAAATTCAGTTATTCTTTGCTGTAAAGAACTGACCACTAACATCAGAATTTTCCTTAGATGTGACTATGTAGCTGAATTTTCATTTAGGAAGAAATATGGAACAAAAGGGATTATACCGTTCTTTGTCTCATAATGACTTCTTATTTCTAACTCTGTTTTGAGAAAACAGACAATCAAATAAAGAGAACAAAAGAAATAAAACATATTCAAATAAATCTAAAAACTTAAGCTGAGACTGCCTTTCACCATCAATCTCCTGGGGCTTTCAGATTAATTTTACAGAATAATCCAATGATACACTGACTTATCCCTGAAATTGTTTTGTGGAGCTCCTGCTTCTTACAGCGACCAGTTTTTTCTAATTCTGTGTTTGATCTGCCTGTTTTGCAAGCCCCAATGTATATATCTGGTCTTACCCAATGCTAATCCCAAAATAATACAGTCAACCACCCAAATTAATACAACCAGGGCTGACTAACTCGAGACCAGCACGGGACGGAGGTACCCAAACATTGACCTGGAACATGGCCTGCATCCAGAGGGGGTGGAAGAAAACAGTAGTGGGATGTGAAAAGCATGTATTTTACCATTAATGTGGTTTTTGCCTCTATCTCTGTTCCTTATTTATAATCAGATGTCAACACAGAATGGTTTTCTCCCAAATTTAGGCACAGTCTGTATTTGTCATGTCTTTAGCCAAACAGGACTTCATTGTGTAGGACACAAAGAGATTGTAAATGAGACTACAAAGAATAGCCATCAGGCCCTGATTTCGATGAAGAGATTCAGGGTGTTGAGCAGGCAAGAAACATTTGTTATGTTTATAAAGTTAATGATATTAGTAAATTATTACATTAGGATTAATCTACTTTTCAAAAATCAGTTCCCCCCTGCATTCTTCTCTCCCCTCCAAAGACACCGTAATAGAAATCTTTGGAACTTGATGATCAACTTAAATGAACTCAGGTTCCCTCAACAAATTAAGCAGAAACATACTCTCAACTTTGAATAAATTTTCATCTCATTTCGGAGCTTCTGACTCATTTCATCTCCAGATACAACCTTTCTCTAGTGCTTCTGTTCCTGGTCACAGTGTTTGCAAAATCCTGGAAAATTAAATTAACAGTGAGCTCTTCTCTGACATTGATCCAGTCAGCTGTGCTACCAACTGTCCTTGCTTTTTTGGGCTTTTTGTGGGGATAGGGGAGAGAAGGGAGGAAGAATGTGATGTTTTGAGCAACATGTTTCCACAAAAGCTCACTCAGGAACACGGCAACAAGAAGATAGCAAGGAAGTAAATTAAAGGGTGACCACTGAAGACTGAGTCAGAGGCTGGGAAAGTTGATGACAACTGCTCTTCCATTGCCTACTGTTTCCTGCATTTTGTATTAGGTCATTAATGGTCTTCAGTTGATGTTGGCTGAATGGTAAAATAAAATATCCACTGAGCTTTAGAGCCAAACTGCATGGAACTGCTCATTTTAATGGATTCTGTATCTTATAAGTTATGGGGAATCAGCAAAGAAAGGAAATCTCTAACTTCGTGAAAGGAAAGCCCTAACTTGGTGAGGTGCAGGAAACCTCTCTCACAGGGCCAGCCAATCTGAGATCACAGATCTATGGCCTGTGTGTCCCTACAAGCTTTGGCGTAACACTCCAAAGAAGTGGTTTGTAAGATGTCATCTAAGGAGACAAAAACTTCTCACAGAGTTTAAAAAGTGTTCTTTAGAGTTCAGCCCTTAGGACAACTAGATCTCAGAGCACCTCAGGGGGGCTGCTACTGAGAGAGGCTTGGTTTACTGTCCATCACCAGCTTGCTGTATTTTCTTGGAAACTGTTCCTTTCAAGCTAACTCATTATTTTACAATATACCCTGAGGTGACATGTATCTATTGTGAGAGCAACTAGGAAAGGGTAATGTGACTGAAGAGATTTGGTACAGTTTTGGTAAAGTATCTTTCTGAGTTTTGGGATAAATTGCTTGTATTTCAGGGGTGGAATCAGATTGGGTTTAGACTGTCCTTCCTATTTAATTTCTTTGGCCAGAGGCAAATCGCCAGCTTCAAGGGATCTATTTCAATTTGACCATTTCAACCTGGCTACTGAATAACCACCAATACAGTTGTGCACAAGAACATGTCCACCTTCATCTTCCAAGGACAGTCCATCCAGTAAAGGGCAATGGATCTGAACAAGAATACCAACATCTTGAGATTTCTGGAGGCTGAGATCTCAAGCCAACTTTTGATGCTCTTTCCACATCCCGTCTGTCTCCATGTTGTATGGAAGTTATAAGGCCATTGTCCTTTAAGGAAGGCTGTATCGAACTGAAATACATAATGCTAAACTATTATGGCTGCTGGGAACTAAAAAAAAAAAAACTTGTTTCTCACTCAATGTTTATAACAGCCACAGCACTGTGAGCACACATAACGGTGTTCTCACAGAGTACACCAGACACCTATCATGGTACATTATCAAGAGTTACGGAAAAATCAAATAAAACAAATGACACTTGAAGAAAAAAAAAACAACAACAAACTACTATTCAGAAATGCACTGCTTCCAGGCAGAAGCTTAGCGTTAGATTTCAAAGGTACTCTAAAGTAGAGAAGTGGCAAGAGGTCATCCAGAGTACTCTGAGTGGACATATCCATATATATAGAAAATATATTCCTATACATTTCAAAAGCTATCAATGCACAAGGCGACGAAACTGAGGTTTGCCTTCTGCTTGGGTTCCAGTATTCAGAAGCAAATTAATCCTGATTTAGTTCCTTGTTCT
The DNA here is from genome assembly GCA_026546715.1 of Gallinago undulata. NCBI lineage: Eukaryota > Metazoa > Chordata > Aves > Charadriiformes > Scolopacidae > Gallinago > Gallinago undulata. Next base: position 26,860,264 of record JAOTQQ010000002.1, on the reverse strand, counting down.
ATGCATGATGTTTTCTATCCCTATGTCTTCTTCCTCTCGCCTCTCCCTTTGTATCTTCTGCCCCCACCTCTGTTTCTATTGGTCTTGCTTTTGCTCTCTCCCTCATTTTGATACCTGTGCTGTAAATAGCACCTGGAAAATCACAACAAAACAGCTTCTTTACACAACAGAGAATATGGAAAGTAATACTTTCAGTGCAGGAAACTGGTTTTGCCCTCTACATAGTAGGCAGAAATACAGACAAACCTTGTGCAATATGCAAAGTGACTCGCTAAATATGTGTTTGATTCCCACTTCATTAAAAAACACATACCTAACAATTAGGGAGTCCTCTGTTCTACAATCTATATTTACCTGTTTTAAATTAATTTCATTCAAGCCTAATTTATTATTATTAAAAGGTTGTGCCTTTTTCTGCTGATTAGCTGGCTGGCTGGATTTTTGTTGTTTGGTAAAGAGTTTACAACTAAAACCCTCTTGTTGCATTTAAGCTAAAGTTATAAAAGATCTCACTTAAACACTAGACTGGAAAATATAATGATTAATATGGACTTTGTCTGAAAATCCCTTTAGTCTAGTCAGGGAACTACCTGGGTTTACCTGGGCTGATTCAGACCAAAAGTTATTGGACAATGTTATTGGCTGAATGGAATGACTAAATTAATAATACCTGTTCCAGGATCTATCATCCTATGAGATTTTCCACTAAACCAGAAAGAAATAGCATTAAAAATTATTTGCTACAAGTATTTTATTCAGCTCTGTAGTAGCCTGGCTACACACACTAATTGTGTGTGTTACCTTGACACACAATGCTCATCGTGGCAAGGTAATTTAGTACTAAATCCAGCCCCACAGTGAGTTTGCCCAGCAGCCAAAATTTTATTTTACATGAGTTAAGGGAAGGGTCTTTGTCTTTCTTGGCATGCTGAGAGCACCACGCACACCTCTATTTCTCCCTCATGCTAATGTTAAACAACAGCATTTATTCAGGATAAGGCCAATACAGAGAGACCATTACAGAAATGTTCACAAACTCTTCTCCCCTGACCTGAAACCACTGCATTTTCCTGCAGATACCATGTCACCCAACGTCAAGCCACGCAAGCTAAGGCACCACACTCCAATTTCCCCATTAGTCACTTTGTTGAAGCACTTCATTAAAGAGTCACTTAAAAAGCCTGCCCCTTATCAGACTCTTGATGGTGTGAATTCACTGGGAATGAGCAGAATTGATTAATTTAGGCCCAGAAATTTTTCCTAAAGTCTTCTAGCTGCCTTTTATCAATTTTGCCTGTGTGCAGCCTGCTGCAGAGCTTCTCCTCTAGATACTTCCTTTTCCTCTTTCTCTAGTTTAAATTAAAACCTTGACATCGATAACTGAAGTACAATTAATCTAAACTAGGTAGATGATTTAAACTAGACTCACTGTGGGAAATAAATTCAAGTCCAGAGGGGAGTAAGGAAACACTGAAAATGGAAGAAGTACACAAGTAAAGGCATGCATGGGAAATTTCCAGGAAACTAGTCTGGTTTTGGACTAGCACTAAACTGGCTCTTAAAGCATGAAGAAGAAACCCATACGGAAGGAAACCCTTCTTCAAACAGTCCATGGTAGTGTATGCTCCACTGTAAACAAATCACTAATTCCAACTATTCCTGTCATATAGAAACTTAAATTACTTCAGCTTTCTTTAAAATGCATATTCAGCTGTGCCCCTGGCTTTGGATATTTCATTGCTGTACGTGATTTCCCCTGATTGCTGTATGTCTTTTCCTGCAACTGAAGTGTGGTTTTTTTGCCTGCATTTTATCCCAAGAATGTTTCTTTTTTACGCAGATCAACAGTTTCCCCCAGTCTTTGTATCCCTCTGAGACATAGGGTTCCCTGGACTGTTCTCTCCTGTTCTGGTTGTCTCATGTGAGAAGACTGGCAGCTTTACTAATTCAGCTGAGAAGGTCCTTCAGTGGAATCTATCTATCTGATATATTCTATGTTTAACATTAAGCTTTATGTGGGTAGAAGGGAAAGACATCACTAGGACCCCAGCGACAGCGTTCACCAGGCAATACAGTGTTACCCTGTTATCTGTCATGAAGAAAAAAAATCCATTGCATTTTCTAATGTAAAATAAGACTGTTTGAAAGCATGATAACAAAAGAAAGAGGGAAATAAAACAAAGAGCAATGAGAGAAGCAATAAACAGCTTTCCAGGGAAGCTGGGAAAAAAAAAGCAGATAGAAGAGTTGATGAAGTAGAGATCATAGAATTGTCTAGGTTGGAAGGGACCTTTAAGATCACTTAGTCCAAACATCAACCTAACTCTGATAAAAAACATCACTAAACCATGTCTCTAAGCACTATGTCAACCCATCTCTCAAATCCCTCCAGGGATGGTGCCTCAACCACTTCCCTGGGCAGCCTGTTCCAAGGCTTAAGAACCCTTTCAGTGTAAAAATGTTTCCTAATCTCCAATCTGAACCTCCCCTGGTGCAACTTGAGGCCATTTCCTCTTATCCTATTGCCTGTGACTTGGGAGAAGAGTCTCCCCTCAGCCTCCTTTTCTCTAAGGTGGAAGGAAAGCTGCTCCAGATGTTGGGCATACTACGAGAAGTGCACTGCAATAACATGCAGACTGCTTGAAAGGGTAAAAAATTCTTAAGCTAAAGTACTCTTCAGCTAGAGGAGAAGAGAAAGAGGATATTAATTAACTAACATTAACTGAGGCTGAGTTAGAAGGTAGTTTGTCCCTCAGATTTTTAGAAGAAGTAGATAAGAGAGACGAGAAGGCAGTAAAAATCCAAGACCATTTTAGTTAACTCACAGCCATACATGTTTTGAAGACATCAAAACACAATTTTAAACTCTCTGGGGGACTCACTGAATCAATCTTCATCAATTAGCTTAAGAGGCAGAGGAGATTTCACAAGACTGATTAAGGGCAACTAAATTTTTTTTTTCAGGGAAAAGAGTTACAAACTTGTCATTCTATCTTTGACAGAATCTGGAAAATCTGGAAAGATTTTGGAAAAAAAAATATTACACTATCTGTTTGCAAGTACCTGACCGACAACAAAATATTATTATCTGCTGCCCTAATCATTCTATCAAAGCTGGACCATCTCAATCCAGTTTAATTTCTTCATTTGTAAGAAATTTTCTTGTTAGTGAAAAAGTAACAGGCTATACATTTAATACACGTGGACCTTAAAGAAGTTTCTTTTTCTCAGTCTCATATGACATTCTCACCAGGGACCTAAGGGAATATGGTCAGGTTAAAATTATAGAGAGACAGATGAGAGTTAAAAAATACTTCTCAGAAAGCAGTTATGACAGGTTTGCAAACAAAAGGGATCCGTCCCACTAGTTCCATTTGACAATCCTAAATGCCTTGAACAGAGGACAGACTGAACTTCCATGGGTGCAACTTCCAAACTCAGGAAGACAGAGATCCAAGAGGACTTCCAACAGTTGGGCAAAGATGAAATCAGTATAATGAAATGCAGCAAAGTCCTCCTTGTTGCAAACAGGGTTGATAGCTGAGGTACCAGATGCTAAATCAGCTGCTGCAGTTCAGGTTCCAAGTCTGTCCACATGTGCTTGCACCCACACTCCAAGTGAAGGTAACACTGCCTGACACTCATTAGCTTGGTCCTGCCAAACCTTCTGACTCAGAGACTGCTGTAGGCACTACCCCTTCATGGTGGGTCTCGCAGCTAAGGTGTACACCCCAATGCAATGTCATATTTTTATATATTTTTACTTTCCAAACTTCCTACAGATCTCTGTAGCTTCCCTGTCCCATGCTAGCCCCTGTGATTTTGAAAGCTAGCACAGGTTCTTTGTTTCTTACTTCTACATTTGAGCATTTTCACTTTAATTTATTCCCATTACAGAGCTGCTGGAGCAACGGACCTCTTCTAGCAAAGGTACTTCTGCTTGAATTGGTACTTATAGGAGAAGGATGCAGACCAGATGACTCCAGCCATAGCTTCTACCCACACTGAGGCACGCCAAGATATCTCTATTTTCAAACCAGAATTTATAAATGGTTTCTAGTGAGGTGCACAAACAAATTAGATGCTACAGTATTTCAATCAAATTGAAGTGACAAAACTGGAATAGAACAATTTCTGAGTTTAAAATCTGAAGAGCCATTTTGGTTTATTATGTTTCTATATTTTCCAATGAAATGTCCAAATCCTAAAGTCTTTCCTTACTATTTAATCTGGCTGTGCTCAGATCCAGCTGAAACCAAGAATTTAGCTTTTCAAAGAATAACTATAGATTATATCCCTGTTAAGAAAGATTACATAAAATACACCATGGCTGTATGATGTGCTAAATATGACAGTTGAATATCACAGCACACAAAGAGAAGAATATTCTTTTTTTTAATTATGCAAAGAGGAGAAAATTAGCATCCAATTGCTTTGCCAGCTTCCTTAGATTCCAATTAGATCTGCTATGCTAACAAGAAACTTGTACTAAGAACGTTTCTCCTTTTTTGCATTCACAATGTGACTTCACATCAAAAAGCAGCAGGATCTGGCAGGCAGCAGCACATTTCTACCGGGAAATATCACACATAGTTGTTTTCTATGGTGAAACACAGGCTGGAGGGACTCAGTTGTCATACCGGTTGTTACCACCTATAATTACTTTTAAAGATTCATGTCCTGTAACAATCCAAGACATTCCTGTTATCTCCTTCCAGCGACTGATCTGAAACATCTGTCATCAACACCCGCGTGGCTAAGAGAGCTATTTTGCTCAAGAATGATATGGAGAGCAGACATTGTCACTGAGTTACAGTATGTTATGCATGCAAAATCAAAAATGTCTCCAGCTGAAGATTTAATGGTATCTAAATTGAAGCCAGTAGCATTTTGTTTTGCAAGGTGGCAATGTAAACATGTTTGTTTACAAGGCTGCTGCTCAGCAGGTCTGAAGTGGCAAAGCATTAGCAGAGGATGACAAAGTGGAACCAGTTTCTGATGCCTCCAGCTCCTGCCAAGGCAATCCTGGTCTGATAGAGAAGGACAGATTCAGAACCTGCCCCCGTTTTGCTAGTTTAGATAATCTGTTAATTACTCTCCCTGCTTATTACTTCACAGAGTCCAAGCTCAAGAAATTTGATTGAATGGAGAAACCTCACATTGACCTTGAAGCATTTGTAGGACGTGCTTTTGAACAAATCCAAAAGTCATTAACCTATGTGTATTGAACTCCTTACTTTGTTTTAATGAACAAATCACGGCAAGGTATTTGTAACATGTAATTAGTAAAGACAAACTGGGTTCTCCAGATTAAGTAATAACTGAAGGCCAGATCGTAAACTGAACTCATTAAAGCTATTTGGATTTACATCACCTCCGAAGCTAGCTCTGGTACAAATTTTGGCTTCAGATTCAAACCAGGCTGACACAGCCTAGGGGAAATTGGCATTTGTTTCATTATTTCCCCATTACACATTAGAGAGAACAGAACAGAAAAATCTGGAGTTGATTGTTTCTGGCCTGGCTGAAAAGCTGGAGCAGGGAAGCTTTGCCTCACACATGATTCCCTGTCCAGTTTCCAATGGACAGGTAGGAATTTGATGAGGTTTTCAGTTACACAGAGCTAGCCAGAAACTGCTATTTGCTGCTAAGAATCAAGATTATTATTAAAAATTCGTTGTTAAAAATAGGAAAGAATAAGATATGCGCCATTTTTGTACATATGTTTGTGTGCTCATGTGCATGCATTTGAAATTTCTGTAATTGCTACACTAAGAAAGCATACATTTCATAAACAAATCACAATATTGTGTATTAAAAATAAATATCAATAAAACAGATTTCTGAATCATATATGACTTTATCAAAATTCAAGGAGTCCTGCTGCAGCGATATTTCCATTTTAAGCAAGGCTTCCCCAAAGCCTTGCCCAAAATGTGTGACATCCCTCCGAGTGCCCAGCTCGCCTCGTTCCAGATCGTTAGCGCGATCCCCACTGACACACCGTATGGCAGCGAACGGCTCCACTCCGAGTCAGGAGCAATACCAAGCTGTTAATGATGCCCTCGGCCCAAAACATGTATTTTAATGAATGCGGCGCGAACTTTCAGTTCTCAGCACGCAGACATCACTGGCAAACAAACACTCAAGGTTGTGTTTTGCTGCAGGACCCCAGAGAGGCACATACACATTCACACATACATATTCAAAGACTAACCCACGTTGAAGTGAGAATATGTTTTGTTTTATTCTGCAAACTTAAAAAGTGGCTGTGGAAAGCCACCTGAAGAGGTCAGGGTAGCTTAGAAAAGTGGCTACAACCCGGTCTGACACCATGTAGTGGGGAAAGGGAGAATTCTTTTTTGCTGTATTCTGGCTTTGATGTTTTAATATTTAATATTATTGTAAGGAAGCCTGAAACACGAGGGCAGCCTTTTGTAAATACTTTTAGGCCATTGAGTCATCTCAATTCCCTACTGCTAGGTCAAATGGTGTGGAAACCCTGTAGCACCACAAACTTCCAGCATGTTAAGCAAGAGCCATAAAAGCACAGCCTTTCTTCTCCCCTTCTCGCTCTTTTTCCATTTTATTTTTTATTTCAGTTTCAACTATGAATGGACCTCAGATCAATAGCCAGCAGTTAAACACCTACCAAAGGAACACAGACAGATCAAATGAACTATTAATGGACATATGCACAGAGGGTTTACCTTTCTGAAAAACTGAGGATCAGCTTTCCACATTATGAAATCCCACTGTTGAGGCCAGATATTCAAAACACATATGACTTTATTGAAGCAACCAGCTACACAGCAAATTTTCAAGAGTGATTGTCACCCAAAAGGGACAGAAAAAGAAAAACTGGAAATTCACTTTACTGTGTATTTCACCATATGGGCAAGAAAAACATGGACTAGATAGACACCAAAACACGCTAGAATTTTACTCCTCCTAACTGAACTGGAGGGTTTATAAGTCGGGTTCACGGAGGAGACTCTAGTCCTGTCAATGCATCTGAGACTTCTTTTCCTCACCTTCACCACTTTTTCCCCCCAACTACTAGCAAGGGCCAGTGGAGAAATAACATTGCCTATTCACTTCAGTGCCATTTGGGGCATTTCTGGACAGGGTGAAAAGATGTCATCAGAAGGGCTGAAAAAAGCAGCTCTGCAGTGCCAGGACTGAGCTGCAGAACAGAGTCTGTGTGGGATCTGGATCATCAGCAGAAATGAGGAGACAATCAAAAACTATAAACTACCTTTCTCCATCATCTTTCCCACGACCACTGTAAATATGAGGGAACAATTCTTCCTCCATAGCAGTGATCATGAACTATTTGTTGTGGCAAGGGGAACCTGGCTTTGTATTCCCCACTGCCACATTCTCCTGCAGCCAGAAGGAACAAATAATTCTGAGGATTAAAATGATCACAAAGCTGCTATTCCTTCAAAGCAAAACAAACCCAGTAAAACGGATGTACCTCGTGGTATCGGAGCTGCTGTGCCCCGTAGCCACAAGTTTCAGTTAAAGTCATTACAAAAATAATGCAGATAACTCCTTTCCTTTCACTGATGGTGAGATACGAGGCGCACAGGAGGAGACGGAACTTCAGAGGAATCACATCGCTTATGGGCAGTGTTGAGTGCTTTTAAAGCAGGAGATTAGGGGACTTCTTATCAACTGCTGAAAGCAACTCAGGAAACAAAGGCAGTTAAAGGAGTTTATCCTCCAAGCAGGCAAAAGCAAATGAAAAGCAGTTTCCAGACAAGATGAGCATGTAGATGGGTCCTGCCCTCCCTGACTGAGCTGAGCAGCAGAAGGAAAAAAGCTATTTTATTTGTATCAGGAACATTTATTTTCTTAGATGTTGCTGAAATACACATCTGCTCTCTTCAATAGGAACAATATCAGTAACTGGTTGGATTTTATCATTTTCTTGTTTCTCATAGCATTATCCCCAGGGATCACAATGTTTTTTAGGATGCAGACCCACACAAAAACCATACTTTTAGTGGTATACCTTGAACAGACACAAAGACTTTGGGTTTTCCTGGTTCCTCCAAACACTGTCACATCAACTGTTTATTGGGCATAATAGAAATCCCACTTTTCATGGCTGTATCTGCACGAACCAAAACTGACACATGAGAGAAGCTGCTCTCCAGCTGTGAAATCATTATATGCAGCTTGAAAAGTAAGCTTTGTTTCCAAAAGCATGTGATGCTAGTAGGGAACAGTGCCTGTCTGTGCCAATAAATGCTTTGTTCATTAAAAAAAAATACTGGGGGAAGCTTCTGATGAGACAGTGTGCTAGCAGTCATCTTAGGACTATTTCACTTTTTAATGCTTTTCCAGTTACCTAACGTGCTGAAGAAAGATGCAGTCAGAGGCTACTCTCCACATGAACATTCAAGTCTAAAAAATCAAATATTCATAAAATTTCTCAACTGAAGATAAAAGACTGGAAAGTAAAAGGGCAAGAAACAAAAAAATCCCTCATAGGAAAAAAACAGATTGCCATGTCTTCCTGTCAAACTGTGTTGTCAATGTCCTTAAGGGTCAATGTTTGCAATTTATTTGTATTAGAGACTTATTTAGAGATTCTCTCAACTCAATTTTAGAACAACCAGCAGCCTGTAAGACATTAAGAAGTTTTTCACAGGATGACTGCACGATTAGGTGGTCACTAGGTTAAAAATAATAATAATAATAGAGATAGTGGGGTTCAAGATACAGAGGCTACATCTTTTCGCTGAGTTTTTCATGTTCACAAGAGAAGCCAATAGTTTGTGAGGAGCCTCCAGTAGGAGAAAGCAGGTTTGTGATGAGAAGCAGCCCTGTTTCGATTCACTGTTGATTTCTTTCCCAACACACATCAGCCTTTTGGTTTGACTAATCTTGAGTTTTTCTCCCTCTTCCCATGCCCTTCCGCTCCCAACCCAAGCAGCTCATTTTTCAGCCACATCTCTCAACTCCTCTTGGCCACCTTCCCCATAACCTGCTTTGCAACACTCACCACCAGCTCTGCTCCCTTGGACAAACCAAGAGGACATTACTTACCCCATGTCACTCAACAGACCTCAGCACTATAGAGGGTCTATCACTATGGCCTCCAGATCTCTACACAAGGGCTGCCAGGGCAGTAAGGGCAATGGGTGGCTAACAGGCACCATTCTGCAGGGTCCCGTGTACGCACTCAGTAACAGCACTGGAGCCAGAAGAAACCACACGCTGCTTTACTTAGTTTTCTCAAACACCAGATAACTTTTCAGCAGGAGAGAAGCCGCTGTTCTGTGTTAGTAATTGAGTCAGGCTTACAAACAGTATAGAAAAGAAGGCTTACTGGGATTTCCACACAATGCTCACAAAAATCAGTAAAAGATAGGTTGTTTTTGTTCAGTGTACCTCATACTAGGGTCTCATTGGAAGTAGAGAATAAACTTCAAAATTCTGGTAAGCAGAAGTGAGATTCAAGTCACCCAACACCAGAGCTGATATAGACATTTGTCTGGGCATTTCCAAGATCCATTTCTAGTTAAGAGGTAAATGAATCCCCTAAGGCACAGCTCTTTGAAAAAAAAAAAAAAAAGACAAACACAAACCACAGATGTTTCTAAAAGGCCAGATGAAGCTATACAAGAGTCCTGAGAAGTGATTATTTTACTTCATTGATTACCAGTGAGTTGGGGGAGAACAGCTCAGATGAAGCTATCTGTACTGTGAACAATTAAGGGAGATAACTCATCCAAGACTTCCTCTCACTCATACTTTTTCAAAAAAACAGGTCCTGGGATCATGTCTTGGACTTCTGACTAAGAATTTTTAACCTGAATTTAAAAAGCAAACTACAGAATCAACTTCTCCCTCCAAAACATCTCTGGATGGTTCATGAACATGGTACTTTGACTTCTCCCTCTGGTCAAGTTACAGAAATTGAGCAGAGAGACTTATGTTGTGAATCTCCACCAATTATGTGTGGAAATAAACAGCTATGGGTTTAGAGCTTTCTTTTTCATAGTCTACTAACATTTCACCATATTTTTCACACAGAATCATGTTTTTTTTGTAACCTTCACACACACATATATATACACAGAAAAAAAAACACTTTTCCACAAAGGAAGAAAGTTGAAATTCTAGTCTATTTAGAACTAAACTGAGTGTGTCTTCAAATTCTACAAATCAAAGTTGTGGCAGCTTGTAATCATTGTCCCATTTAATGACTTAATGTCTGTACAGAGTTTTGAATATCTTAGACGTTGTATAAATTGTGTGCATTATTTCAAATTTATCTGATTTCATGACAAACTGTACATTTCACAGTTTTCAGCTTTGATGCAGCTCTAAGTTCTTATCTGAATTTAAAAGATTTCCAAAGAAAGTGATCCTAAAAACCTCTCTTGGCATGGATGAAATTTATTCTAGGGAGGAAAACAAGAAGAGAAAGCCAACACAAGTTAACACTTTTATTCTGTTACAGAAACAGCCCATAGTACCTCTCCGAGCTGAGACTTTTCTCACCATTATATGTGCAACATATATGCAATTTTCTTGCATACATAATTGCAAGAAATTTATTATATTTACCAGTACAGATAAAGTCAAGTATTTTAAGTGCACTCCTTTTTGATATGTCAGTGAGTGCCCTAAAGAAATTTCCCGATTCTTCAGCAAACCAGCAGCCATAATGTCAGGTTACAGGATGACAGCTGGATTGACCTCTGCAGGTGATCTTTCGATCAGATGGGCACCTCAGGGGTCTCGCCATCACTCTTAACTGCACTTTCCCTCATTAGGGCTGGTCACCAGATCACAGGTCAGACTGACCAGTTGTGTTCATTGTTCCCAGAGAAACAAACAAACTGAACTACAAACACACACAATAGTACGAAGTGAGCGTCCATTATGCAAGCCCCAGTCTGAAGTGAATAAGATGTGACTGGTCATCATGCTGGCAAAAATAGCATTCATATTCCTAATGAAAAAAGAAATTGAGCTGACAAATGCTGAATTGTTGAGGACTACAGATTCTATCTTGCTGCACAATTCTTGCATTTTGTTATTGCAGCACTCTCTTGCACATAGGGAAGAAATGTTTTGATACAGAGATAAAATATCTTTGTGTTCGACATTCCCCATGTCTTGAGATTCCTGCATTAGTGTCTCATAATGAGGTTCCCAAACTCCAAACACCAATGAAAAAACTATACTCAAAATTTTTTAAAACAACCTTTCATTTTCTGCTGATCTCTGTAAATAAATAAATGAATAAAATGTTGATGGTCCTTGCTAATCTAGCACCTATATTCCAGCCTTTGAGGAAAGTCAATCAAAAAAGCATATAAGGTATGTCAAAATCTGACACTGATCATCTTTGCCTTGGCTCTGTCATTTACAAGATTATGTTCATGTGGCAGCCTTGATGGAGAAGCATTAAATAAGATAAGCCACTACAGTTTCTTAGAATGCCATGACAGTACATTTTCATGAAGATGTGACTCAGAATATAAAGAAACAAAAAATGTACTGAAACTCATTCCAAAAATAGGTTCTGGAGTTATTTACTTCCTAGTTAAAACTAAGAATGGAGGGAAAGATATGAAAAGATTGTTTCAGTCTCCTAGGGTTGGAGTGTATTTTGTTAAAAATTCATCAGTGGGAGCCATTCAGAATGGCTCCTCCTCACTAAGCTAGGGGAATCTCTTTCTAAAGGAGTGGCAGAGCTCATACATGTTCTTTGCTCCAGGCTAGTTCTCTCTAATTTTGGGGAGACAGGAATACAGAGTAGTTCCACGCTTCAAGAATCCCACCCCAATCTACCCTGTCCCAAGGCTAGGATGGCATCAGCAACACTTTCCTTTTAAGTCTTCTTTATCCCATTGAAGAAATAACAAAGCTCCATTGACTTCAAGAGCTCTATCACTTTGAAATCTGGAAAATGAAGAAGATGCATTTTCTCAAAGAGGAAATGAGTCTATTTCTCTGTTTTGGCAGCAAGGAAGCTGCCACAGATCCTTCTATCTCTTCTATGACAGGGACCTCCAGCTCTAGTCTTCTCCAGCCCATAGAAAACCAGTATCCAGTTCAGACCTGTTCCCCAGGTACACCACCACCTTTCAGTCTTCCTTCCTCCTCATTTTCTAGAGCAAAATTAATGGAATATACCTGAATCATTAAGACCTTCTCTTTCCAGGGAAGAAATCTACAAAGACAAACACTTTTCCAGATTTCCCATTCATTATTGTGGCGCCTGTTATTAAAGTTACTGCAGCTTTGCTGCCATGTACTAGTTTATTTTTTGGTATTCCAAGGGGACATGTCCATTTTTACCAGGGACACATTAAAATTGCAACTCTGAATAAATATTTCTCCAACTCAGCTTTCTCCCAGCACCTGGCAAATCGCGGGGCTATTCCTATATTTTGATCCTTTGAAGTCACAATTCAGTCCATCACTTTAGCTCGAAGACAGAGATGCTGCTAACAGATGTCATACACAAACAGTTATAGTTGCATTTCCTCTAGTACAAAGACTCTTTCAAAAGGGCAAAGGTTGCTGTTGCACATAACAATTATTTTAGGTCTTGTCCCAAGGCTGCATAATGAACTATACTAGAAACTGAAGACTGCCAGAAACAATCCCCTCTTGTCCAGTTTCACATTCTGTGTCTTACACTGTAATTCTCTAACACAAATTGAGAGCCACATGGATATTTATCATTAAAAAAAAATAATAAAATTTTCCTTTTCCTTCAAATCACTACTAGAATAATACAATAAGATATAAACCAAATAGAAGGCTGAAAAGACAACACAAAGCCAATGAGTCACATTATTCACTGGGATAATGATACACAGCTATTACTGGAAAAAACACGATACAAAGCCCTAACTGAAACAGAAATGCAGCTATTGCTGGGGTGGAACTAAGTAGCAAGGTATACGTAAAGAGTAACAGGAATGAAAACATTTCACTGAAACAGAAGGAGAAAGAAAAATTAGGTTCTGCCATTAGCCTAAATAGAAAAGTCTAGTTTGGGAAGAAGACAATGGAGGGAGATTATCATAGTTGGAGATAGGCTGTCAGATAAACACTATTTCCTGCAGAGCCTCCAGTTCTGCAGGCTAATATCTTTGTTCAGCAATCAGCTTGAGAGAAGACAAATGACCTCTGAATCACCTAGATTTTCCCTTCAGTTCCTCCATTACAAGGAGCAGACTCTTTCTGACTCAACTCAAACATGTGAGATGGGGTGAGGACACAGCATGAGCAATTAGAGCTACAGAACCTAAACTTTTATGGTCTGCATCTTTGCTATAGCAAAGATAAGATTTAAAGGCTCAGAGGGTAACTTAGTCTTTCTGTTGAGAAAGAAAATAATTTTCTTGCCTGACATACTTCTTCACACACGGCCAATCTAAATATACAATTTTATTACCATACCATTTACAGTTCTGAAGGAATCAGAAAGCTTACCTACCTGGAAACGATCGATATCTTCCAGTTTCAGAGTTGGAACTGATAAAGGGAAGAAAAAAACCCACCACACCACAAAAGACCCCAACCAAACAAGAAACTCTGAGAAGAATCTCACAAATTTGCCACCAGCTGCTGTATTTATTTACCCCCCACTATCCTCTCTGCAATGCACAGGCCTCTAATGCAGGCACAGGAGGCACAAATTGCAGATTACTCTTTGACCCCTGGAGACTTCAATCAATAGAAACACATGTGATCTGAAAATTAAATCTCTGAGGTTTTCATGCATGTGAATGAGAGTGCAAATTCCAGTTCTATTGACAAGGCTATAATCCTGTTGCACAACTGTATCACCTCAGCTGAAACGATATTAATATTGACATTTGACAATGGATGCATCACTGGGAGGGGGAATAGGACATGAGTTAAAATGGAACAAATCTAATAACCAAACCAATAATGTTGTAGCACTGGGTTTCATTCTGTTATAAGCTCTGTACATTACGCTTTGTTTTTCATGCTACTGAAATATTGTAGAGCATTTTTCTTACAACACTGAAGTGTAAAGAAATTTTAAATAGCATGAAAGGATACAAACCTAATTAAACATACTTTATGCTGTAATCCACCCAATCATTCTCTCAGGGTAACACGGAGCATCAAAGTTATATTATCTGTTTATGAGTTGCCATATCGAATTCTTGAAGGCATGATGTTTCTCTGTTCCAAAGAGCTACTTTCATATGGAAAGAACTGCTTGTAGCATCAACTAGGGTAGGTTCACCTAAGGATAGACTTTGCCTATGGCTCTCAGTGGTCTATATGGAGTCTCAACTTCACTGAAGTACGAAGACAACAAAAGTTGCTTGGTTGTTCTATAGGGATCATTTCTAAAGCCCAATAACAAAGGAAAATCCAAAAAGAAATCAAGCTGAAGTAGCCCATCTTGATAGTAGTACCAGATGATATGGAGAAAATGCAAAGTACCTTCTGCTGTTACTTAAATCATTATCACAATCACAAACCTCAGAAAGAAGAGATCAACACTGTGTGCTGAGCAGTCATTCAGAGCAAGGGAGGTTTGAATCAATCTTCATCTTTCTCTGGCTGCTACTGACACAACCAACAAGCCTGGATTGATCTTTTCCTTTCTTCCTCATCACATACAAGTGGCACTTGGGTGGGAAAAACCCCTAGGTTAGAAGCTCATGTAACCTGGTCTATGGAGTCAGGGAGTAAAAGCCAGAAACTTCGGATCATGAGAGTGTTTGAGGGCAATGCACCTGTAACTTCAGCCTGTGAAAAGGGTCCAGCAACATGAAAGCTGAAATGGTATGATGACCAAGCAGATCCAGCCAACTCATTAGGCAATGCTCCACAGACCCTTTTTTAAAAAATACACCCTTAATTGTCCACATTAAAAATGAATTAACACATCACAGGAGCACATCATCTAAAGCCCTGCCATTAGTGTGCATTTTAATAGCTAATTAGAACACTTTCACCTCTTAGAATCGCCAGTAAATCCCAGACAGGCCC
The DNA here is from genome assembly GCA_026546715.1 of Gallinago undulata. Classification (NCBI taxonomy): domain Eukaryota; kingdom Metazoa; phylum Chordata; class Aves; order Charadriiformes; family Scolopacidae; genus Gallinago; species Gallinago undulata. The sequence continues at coordinate 26,845,246 of JAOTQQ010000002.1, read as the reverse complement.
TTCTTCTTGTGCTCCACACCAAGAGGGAAAAGAAAAGAAGGAAATGAAAATGTGCCACTGTTGCAACTGTGGATGAGAGGCAGAAGTACAAATTTTCATGTTACCTTTTACTAAGGACTCACTATGGGAACCTGACATTAATTTGAGTCCAGTAGACTTTCAGAAGAGCTATTTCTCTTTCTTTTCTGCATTGTTGGGTGTCACACTCAGCCACACCAACTTTGTATTTATTATTTTCAGAAGCACAAAGGCAGAAATTCAGATACGGTCAGCTTTAACATCTCCCATAGTCTATAGCTGAACATTAGGAAATAAATAAATGGAAGCAATTTCTGCTGTCACAACATTATCTGACAGCTTTTACAATGTCATTGGGTTATGGTGACACTTATTCATATTCCAAGAAGACCTGAAGATCTAGTCGTGTGTCAATCTGCATCAGATTTGTGGAAATCCCTCTGGAAACTCCTCTGGAAACTCTATATGCATATATTTCAAATCCTAAGAGGTAGGAGCAAAGCATATGATGTTTATAGAGTTTACAATTAGAATTTATTTTTACTTCTATCACTAAAGCTCCGCAGTTAGGGTAAAGTCTTTTTTCCCCATGCAAGGGAACATAGAAAAGACATAACACCAAATGCTTTAAGAGGAGCTTCTATGATTCTAGTTCCACGGCAGAACTATTGCAGTTGGGTTGCCTGTGGATTCACATCTTGAAAGGAATTTCCTGTATTTGTGGCTGCTTGTACTATCTAAACAGGCTAAAAACTGATGTATTTAAGATATCCCTTCTTCCATCGTCATCTGATCAAAATTGACCCATGTATTCAAAGGTAAGCAAGAACACAGGCATGCTGTGCTAGTAAGTCTAGTTTCCTCAGCTGGAAAGGAGCTATACCAAAGGCTCTGCATAGGGTACTGATGTGTTCTGGAGCTTTCATGTGTGAACCTTAGCCCAAGGCACCTGCATATATCAGGCTTGGAACGGCAGCACTGAACTGATTTATTTATTTATTGAAGCAAATGTATTCGCAGGCCAACACCCGCAGCAAAAAAAAAGGCAGATTTTCTAAGAATCAGGCTTGTACACGTGCATGCAGAGAGGGCATAGGACACACAACACAGTGAGGGAAAAGCACACAGAGCACTGGTCCATAGCTGTCAAAAGGCACAGAAGCATAGAATGGTTTAGGTTGGAAGGGACCTTAAAGATTATTGAGTTCCAAGCCCCCTGCCATGGGCAGAGACACATCCTGCTAGACCAGGTTGTTCTTGTCTTAAACACCTCCAGGGATGGGGCATTCACAATTTCTCTGGGAAACCTGTTCCAGTGTCTCACCACCCTTACAGTAAAGAATTTCTTCCTGATAATCTAATATAAATCTCCCCTCTTTCAGTTTAAAACCATTCCCCCTCATTCTGTTGCTCCACACTCTCATAAAGGGTCCCTCCCCTCCTCTCTTGTAGGCTCTCTGTAGGTACTGGAAGGCTTCTTTAAGGTCTCCCTGGAGCCTTCTTTTCTTCAGGCTGAGCAATCCCGACTCTCCCAGCCTGTCTTCATAGGAGAGGTGTTCCAGCACTCTGAGGCCTCATCACTGAGCTGACACCATTTAGTTTTACATCAGGCTCAGGCAAAACCAGATTTCAGTTGGGAAAGACAGGGTTTGAATTTCCATTAAAATTAGCCTTGCCTGCCTCTCCCTTAGACTCAAATAAACACTCTTTTCAAGAGTGATTAAATACAAAAAGGAGCCAGTACTAGAATCTGTCCATGCCTTACCACTGCAGACAAAATTTAACCTGTACATCAGTGCTATAGTGTTGACAAGGATATGGTTGAGAGAAAAGAAGATGGAGAACTTCAGATACTTTGGGCAAGATTGCACAGAGATCCTGAAGTCCAGCTACAGATATTTTATTACTATATGGATGCAGTGTTGATCTTCCTACAGCTCCTTCTGTTTCCAACCAGGTAAAAGACTGAAGAAGGCATCAAACCTCCCTTGAATTGGAGAACTCTACTCTTTGTCTACTTCCAAACCAGCAAGATGAAAGATACAATCTTGAGGCAGGTGCAGCGAGGGGAAATGCTGGAAATTCTGGCTGTATTGTAAAATGTAAAAACAATTCCTTTGAAATTTCATTGTCACCAGAGGCTAAAAAAAGATGAATTTTTGGGATCCCATCCAGGTTTGGCAGAGAGAGAAAGAATTAAATCCCCCTTCATGACACATTTCTGCAGGTATGTTTTTTATGATGAACCTAGGAAAAAAACCAATGGCAATGCACCAGCCACAGAGTCACACTGCAGAATTCCAGGGAGCCTGCTCTCTCCCCAGGAAGAAGGGCTTTTCCATTTCACTAAGGTCATGGAGGAATTAATACAGCTAAACATAAACACTTTTTTTTTTTTTAAAGTGGCTCCCTCTCCTTGGCATATGCTGCATCTCCATGAGGTATCTCCACAGACACGCCAACAGTGAGATGCTGCGCTGTACAAGCCCCCAGGAAGGGTGGGAGATGCAACGGGTGGCTTTGCAGCTCCACCAGCTTTGATGGAGGAAAACTAAGAGGCCAGAAGCACAAGGACATGTTATGTCCTCTTCTACCCCCTATAAGACCCGCTCCTTCCCAGCGCAGTACAGGGCTGAGCTATAAACATCACCTGGGGGTCAGATGAGTTTGGTGGTAGCACAGCTTGTGAGATCGTTGCTGCTCTGAAAACTGCTTCCTTGGCCAGGCCAGGCACTTGCTGTGCCAACATCAGGACACAAACCCACACCCTCAGCCCCCAGAGACCAGCACAACTGCAGTTCTGGACATTCACTCACAAATAACTGCACACAGTTGTGGCAGACAGGGGTTTTTCTACCCTTTTCCTCATGGCATTCATTTTCAGTACAGGCAGAGTGAAAGTAGTAGCTTTCCACGGTTTTTTAACTCTTTTCAGTAGCCCTGGTGCTGCTGTTGTTCCTTTGTTAATATTTCTTCCTACCAGTGTGTGCCAATGCAGAACACCAAGCTGCTTTTTTGAGACAGACTAATTTCATCATCATCTTGAGGGATGTTTTACTTTTTCTTACATTCTAAATTTTAAACAATTAATAGTCTTTGTGTTTCACACTCTTTGTGTTTCTCTGCCTGTACACACAGAAGCACTCACATTTAACTGTCAAAAAATGATTCACTTTCTATAACATAATTATGAAAAATATAGAAAATAGAGTCAAAAGAAATCTCAGGATGACTATCTCACCCACAAAGCTTCAGGAGCTAAGAATCAACTCTATGTAATGCATTGTTTATAATCATCAGTGCAAGCAGTTCTTTAATACTCGCAATGATGGAGATTTCCAGCCTTCCCAGAGAAATGATTTCCTTCCTTCTTATTAGAACAATTCATCTCCTGGTTTCTCATCTGTTGTTTCTCTGATACCTTTTAAATTTATATGTCCTTGTACACCATGGCCACCAAAAAAAGTTCAATCTCTTTTTTGGCCACATGGCTAAGGACATGCTTTCCTCTTCCCTGCTAACACTGAACTGCTCTCACACCAAAAGGACTCCTGTTGTATCAAAGCCCAGTCTATATTGTGTGTGGCTACTACTGCAACGGTCAACTTCTCACTTTAAAAGCTGAGATATTTTGTGTGTGTATTTTTATATATATATATATATATATATGTATATATTTAGAATGTATTCATTTTAATGAAATACTTGTGGCTTCAGTATGAAGCTGGCATACAAGCAGTACAGGCACTCAGACCTCTCTTACCCAACTAAATTTTCCAGTTAATTTCAGCTTATTTTATACCTTGAAAAACTACACTGAAGCCCGTAAACCAGAGAAGTGTTTTCCATTACTTTGGTTTAACCAGTGCTGAGTATAGAGAAAAATTGGAATATTTCTCCTCATCTGAACCAGAAAATCTGATCTCACTACACTATGAGAGGCCAAAAATCTACATCCTGGATTCAAATAGTTCCAAACGAGGCCTAGTTTCAGGCTGCAAACACAGCTGCTTCCTGTGGTGCAGAATTCTTCTTTAGTTCATGAAAGCTTTCCTGAGCAGGCTGGAAAGGCTCAGAGATTAATAGTCTTATTTACATGTTCACATTTTGATACAGAAAACTGATTAGATAGAGCTGAAAGGTTATTTGACATTTTCTTAATGCAATCATAGGTCTTAAGGTGCAAGAATCATCCCACCCACTCAACTAAAGTAAAAAGCATCCCAAGCTCTGGCAGTGCTGAATCTGAATATTCAAGGTCTGAAACAGATTCTGGTTCAGCAAACTCCAGTTTCCTGAGTTCCCAGCAAAAGCGAGCCTCCAGAGCCACACAGAAAAAAAAAAAAAAAAAAAAGAAAAAAAAAGGAGGGACGGGGGGAAACCACCACACACACCAAACCACCACCTCCAAACCCCAAAAACTTACAAAAGGTAATCAACAAGCACTTTCCTGCTTCACTGAATTTCTGTCCTATGAAGTATTACAATTTATAATGTATACAGCCTCCCCCCTGGCGACCACCAGAGCCTTTTTGCAAGCATTTTATGCGAGACTTAAATGTAAAAGTGCTGAATTCCACGTCTACAAACAATGTTGACAATAATTTGCTCCAGATTTTACAATAAATTCTGTATGGGAATGAGGAGTTTGAGGTACATATTTTCCTAATATTGCCTTCTGGTGACTTTTTCTTACAGGGCAGGAGAGGCCATGTGTTCATATCTACTGTGAAGAGGTCTCTTCTGAAACAGTGTGGGCTTTCACAGTAGGAAATGCATCCATCTCCTGCCTCTTTGTTCAAATATGGCATTCTAGGTATTATTTCTCAGCTTTTGTAAGCAAAGAAGATAAAAACCAACCAGTGGAACCAGGTCATGGACATCAAGTTCTAAAAATATTGCTGAAAAAAAACCAACCATAAAAAGCTGACACTGTCTTTTTTGATCAAACTTTGTGGTTCTTGCGCACACACAGTGTGCATTCTTTGCTTTGGTTGATGTGGCTGCATACCAACACTGCTCCAGCACACTGCAGGAATGAGTAGGATCCTCCTTTCTCAGGAGACTTAAGGTAGATGCACGGGTACGTCAAACTACAATTCCCTAAACCACGGAGTGGAAGCAGGAAAATGGTCACCAAGAGAAATCTGGGATGCGATGAGCATCTCATAGCACCACTGAAGGTCTGGCATGTCATGAAGTACGGTCAAGTTGATCTAGCATAACAAACAACTACCCAAGGTAACTTGTATTATTCATATTCTTTGCTTCTGAGGATAAAAGTATGTTTAACAACTCGATTTAAAACCACTTTTTTGGAAACTTGAAGTCTGAGTAATGAATCTATATTAGACCCCCTTCGGGGCCTTACAGAAAGAGCTGTTTTCTTGGTCTTTTCTATCTTTTAAAGAAGGTTGCAGGAATACTTGTAGAAAATAAGAGCAGAAAGAAAGCACATAAACCAAATCAAAACACACAGACCCATCAATTCAGTGAGAGGCACCAAAACATTCTCCTGGTCCTGAGAATGCCTCACTGGGGACTTCTGGGCTCTTTTTCTTCATGTTTGCAAGGTGAACAAATGCTGCTGAACTAGCCCACGTGGATTTTAATTCTATCTATATGATCCAAAGGGATGAGAATTAGTAATGACAGGGGCTAATTACAGTACTTGAAGAGAAGAATCTTAATTGAAATAAATCAATGGGAGTAAGGATTTTAGGAAGAAAGAGTTGATGGAAGAGATTTAAAAATGGAAAAGAAGAGACTGAATTGCCTTTTTAAAGTTTCCAGAGAGTGTGTGATTAGTTGAGAGCAGAATGTTTTTTTCACAGGGGAAAACCCAAACTAAACAAAATAAAAAACCCACCACCACATGCAACTGTTCTATGTCGCTCAGAGTTATTGCCACAAGCAATTTGCAGACATGAAACTGAGAAGGGTTGCAGGTGTTATGACTGTCTGGCTCAAAAATTCAAGGAGATATCTAAACTCTGGGAGAACTGGAATACAGAAGACAAACACTAATTAAGAATATAATGAGCTGTATTGCAGCTCTGTTCTTCTTGAGCAGTGTGATCTCTAGACAGATGGTCATCTGAGCTGTCCTGGGTCTCTAGTGTGCCAGGATTCAGCAATGTCTCAGTAAACTATCCTCTTCACATCTTCTTTTCTTTTCATCAGTAATAAGCCTAGTAGAAACAGCCAAAATATCTCCAACTCAGTTTTCTCCCATTAAAACTGAAATATGGTCATACAAACTGCTTGATCTTAATTTCTTCTCCACCTCATGAAAGTTTGGGTGGAAAAATTTTGGAACAGATTACTAGCTGATAGCAGAAAATTTTCTCAAGTTTCATCCCTGTTTCTGCTGCACCACATGAGATACAATCTAGTTTACAATATTTTCATTGGCTACACAGGTACGGTATCTCTTGGATGAGTGAATTTATAAGGATTTATGATGGCTTCATGTGGTAGAAAGTAAATAGACACCATCATCTCTTGCTGCCATAGAAAGGTCAGACCTGGAGACCAGAACAGCTCAGGTACCAGAAGCTAATCATTAGCTATCCATCCTCCCAGCCTGGAAACTCATTTATCCTTCAGAACTGGAAATGACCAAATCAAATTAGGGAAGATGAGCTGGCAACACAAAATTTGTCTCTCCAGCTTAAACTCCATTTAATCTCAGTCCATGGTTCTCCTTGTTTTCTTTCTTGTTTTATTAATTTCCCTGCTTTCTTATCTGTCTCTCTCTGAAACTGAGTCACTACTGGCTTGGAAAGTTAAAAAACCTGATCTGGAAAACTACAAAACCAAACTTTATCCCATTTTTTCGCATCTTCCTCTACAACATTGAATGTTCTTTTAGTGCCAGAAGAACATTTCTGCTACTAAACTCTCATCAGCCAATATATAATCGTCTTAGGAAAACACAAGTTATCAATATGTTAGCAGCTAGACTGAGGTTTTATTTTGCATGACCCAAATTTGACCATGAAATTTTTTTCCTATATATATCTGCCTAATATTTCTCCACTAAAATATCTCGGTTATCTTTCACTTTTAATACCACTTCTTGGAAATACAGAGGTCAACAATTAATAAGCTCATTAAAACTTACAAGCTGCTTTGATTAATATTCCTTGTCTAGTTCCTTGAGAAATGTACTGTATCTCCCAGGCTAATGAAGACAAGGCAGAGTTATTTAGGTGTTTGTTAACAAAGCTGATTTGCATATAATTAACTGAAAAGATCCCTGTATTTACAACACAAACTCTGCCAATCTCTTTTGCTAGGGTGTTTTATGTAAACAGACTAACTCCATGCCAAATTAACAAAACAAGTTATGTTCTTTCAAAACTAAATTAACTCAAAGGGCTACAATTTTGGAGGCAATAATTGAAAAAACCTAAAGTGTATATTAGAAAACAAATTGTGCCTCTTTTCAAATGCTTTTTATTCAGTCATGTGGGGTTTTTGTTGTTGTATGCTCTCATTCTTTTAATCAATTAGATTGTTTTTAAACATTTAAACAAAGAAAGACTTTGTCACATTGGGTTGCTCTATCCTCTGACCTACTTATGGGAAAAATTAGTATAATTTCAGCACAGCCACGCTTTTGCACAGGTAGTTTTATATAAAGACAACTATCTGTCACACACCCTGAGGCTCTGAATAGGAGAGGTTGTATAAAATAACTAGTAAATGCAGCCTACAGGGTGACCAGACCTTCATTTAAAATATATTCCATTTCAGCCAAAAATAAAGTCATGGGTCTTTTGTCATTCGCTTTCCATTTTGTCAGCTTTTCAGCACATGTCATTGTCATGATTCAGTGGGACAGCTTATATAAAATCTTAGTACAGCGTATATAAAATTATCTTGATCTTGATAATTACATTCAACTTCCAATCTGCCTCTTCTACAATTACTTCATTATTTCCCTCCCCACTTTACAGTCAATTATCCCATTTATTTATAAAACAATTAATTAATAAAAGAAAACAACAGACAGCACATCGCAAGCCAGTTCATGCAGGGAACAGGAAGTTTTAGGCAACTTTCCTGAAGAAAGGAAAACACCAAGGAAAACTCAAGGAACACAGCAAGGCATTTAGGTCCTTAAATAAATAAAATTCCATATTAAAGCAGAGAGACTGTGTACAAGGAAACTCTGTGAGCAACAGAGATTCCAGATTTTCAAATCTTTCTGTGCTTTAGTTACTACTGTAGCAGCAGCAAAAGAACTTATTTAAGAAAAGCTCATGGACACTTTATCACTTCCAGTTATGGACTTGTTATGTGAGATGTTAACAGCCTGCCCTCTATGGGGAAAAAACAAAGAACAACCAACCAAAAAAACCAACCCACTCCCCGCAAATCATCAGTAATGACAAAAATAGTGCATCCAATGTTCTTTGACCAGAACTACAGAAACAAAAAAAAACCCAAAGAAACCCATAAAGGAGCTGAAGAGGACCAGACATGAGTAGGAGCAAAGTGGAAATAGTAAGCTGAGTTTGAGAATCTTCCACTCAGCCCATTTCATCTCTTCATTTCAAACTTGTTTTCACAACAAGTCTCCATAGTTTATATGTGAGAAGCTCAACACGGCCCTTTGCTACTGCTGACAGCCTGCTGGTGCATGACTGAGAAGTGACCTATTTGCAAAGCAAGAAGAGACCAGTAAACTGCAAACTAGAACTAGCTGGGGAAGCTGTTATGGTCTCTCTGCTACTGGTCTAAATTGTACCCAATTACCCAATGCAGATAACAGAGAAAGGCAAACTATCCAACAAAAAACCTGATTCTATTCAAGTGAAAAGACCGCACACCAAATTAAATCAGTTTAAGTGAAAAAAAATTAGTAGCGTTGGTCTTGATTTTGGAATACCATGAGGAAGTCAAAAGCTTTCCAGGCTAAGAGGTCTGCTCCAAAATAGGGTATCTTATATGATAATCCTATACAAAAAATATTGCTTTATTTTAAATGTTTTACAGCTAACTGATCAATATAAGAAGAAATCTTTAATTACAAGCATAATTAGTAGCCAGAACATTGATTATTCAATGGTGCTAAGCATAATCCCACTGGAAAGAAATCTGAGGGAGAGACTAGAGAACAGTATTAAAAGATAATTCACCATTTTCTCCTGACCTAGATCGTTCTTATTTTCCCTCCTACAACTTTTTGTACAACTTTAGCTCTTCATAAATACTGCTCAAAAAAGAAAAGAGATGGCACTAAAGAAAGTATTTCTCCCACTACTACTGGATAATTCAAGTCACACACAGATGAATAGACATATATGAGCTTTATGCCAACTCTCATTTTGCTGCTTCATTATTAATAGTAGGATACTTACTCTAATCCCAATCACTACTCTCTAGACAGAGCCTACAAAACACAATAAATATGAATCAAGCCATTTGCAAAAATTTACTGCTGGAGATGGATGAATATTCCTAGAGAAAAAAATGTCTGGCACAGTAACGCAGAGACAAGTGAGACTGATCTCAGCCTTAGTATCTTGAGTCTGAAAGAACAAGATTGCTGTTGCCAGGCTTGTTCCAGGTAAAACTGTGATAAAGATCCATTCTCTTGAATTCTTCCATGTACATGGTTTATTTCTAAAGATAAATTTAGGATGGGAAAACTTGTGCCACCTTAGAAAACTGCACCAGTTCATTCAATGCTGTAAAGACAGAGCTGTGGAAAGGGGCCCAGAACCTAACTCTCAACCTCCTTTGCATCGACCTGAAACGTTGATGCTGTGTTTACTGCTGTGGGTAGGGACTCCACACTAAATCTAATTAAGCTGATGAACAAAAGGACCCTGGAGTGTGCAGAACCATGAATGGAGCCTGCCTTTTAGGCCATTCGCTCTGCATGATTACGTTTTCTCAAGGCTTTCAGAGAGTTTCTCTTTTGGAAAAAAAGAAAGAGCGAAGAAAAGGACATTTCTTCCTAGTGCAAGGTGAGGGAGTTAGATAATGCACCTCATTAATTACAGGGAAATCATCACCACAGCACATGAAGCCAAAGAAGAGGCCAGACTGACGTTCTCTTTTTTTGGTATTACTATTCAGCCACAGTGACAAGAAAATAAGTAATAAATCAGAATCAGAGTGCACTTGATGGTTTTATTTTGCAACTCGTCTTGCTATTGTGACAGGCTGACACTAATTAGCACTCGATGCACAGGGGATGGATTGCCGTGGCCAATGGATCTCATTAACCGCTGTGAAATTTTCACGTCAAGACCAAGCACGATGAAGAACAGAGACCCCAGCAAATCGCCTGTCAGCAGCTGTAACCATCACCACAGAGCCACGGGTGCACAGATCAAAGGGCACAAAGAGAGTCCACAGAGCCAGCTGCCTAGATTTCCATGGATTTATTAATTTATTTTCTCTTGCAGGCAGAGAACCCATCAAAGAAAGAAGTCCAGTGTCCACTGTTTCTCACCACCATTTGAGTTATGCCCATGGAGAGGGAAATTGAGGGCACTTCAAAGCCTATGGCACTGCTCCTTCATGAAGCCACGTATGTGCCATCCCAGAGGTGACACAGTTTGTCACCTTGGGGGTAGGGGATAGAAAGATACATTGTGGACTTCCTTCTTTGCCCAGCTGCCAATATGCATTAAGCTTCTAAGAAACTGATTCTTTGAGGCCTGTCAAGCATGGTTGGAACTGTCCAGCAGCTCCATTAATAACAAATGAAGGGCAGGAGAGAAGAAGAGTTCAGAAAGACATTAAAAGAACCATACCTACAAGCACCAAACAACTGCATGAGCCTCCTTCTTTAGGAATTGTGGCTGTCAGCTTGCTTGTTCTGGTGAATCCCTTCAGCTGACCCCTTCTCCTGTCCTCATATGCCCACTTCACAGAGGCTCTGTCAGAAAGGTCCTGGGCACACCACTGAGGGCAGAGGACTCTACATCATGGCCAAGCCCCTAAAAGTCAAGTGGATCACTGCAATTGCAGGGATGACTTCGATCGATACCTCTTCTAGGTCAACTGGGACCCACCAGCCACAAGTCTCCCCCAGCAGCCTAGGCTATACCTAAAACATCAAATAACAAAAGAACCAACAACACAGGCTCTCGGGTGATCTCTGTGGAAGGCGGGATGTGATTGACTCTGATGTTTGAATTAACAGGGAAGCCACGGCAATGGACTTTCCTCACTTCAAAATGTACTGCCCCTTGGATGCAGGCACAGCGAGCGGATATATCACAGCCTTTTAGGTGACAATTTGTTCCCCTGCTAACTGCAATGGATGAGTGTGTGTGTCCATGACATAGTGTCAACGGGAGCAGCAAGGCCCTGCTGCCTCTATCAGATGTCCCCCAAGCCCCTTGCTATGTCAGGAGGTTCCCAGACCAGGAACTACTCACTTGGCACAGCATCACTGCCCTTCTCCTACAGTCCAACATGTTTCAGGGAGAAGAAAAAATTGTCAGCATACTTTGTTACATCATATTAGGAGCTGACATAGAGGCACAAAGGTCCTTTGGTTTGCAGCAGCTTGCAGGAGGTAAAAATTCACTCAAACAGTAAAAGACCAGGGCTATAAGTGGATCCATTTTCTTAACACACCTTCAAGGAATAGAATGCTTCTTAGCCTAAATGAATTAGTCTTTTTTTTTAACGTCTTCTAAAGTGAAAATAGGAATAAACATTTATTTTTTTTTTTAAAAGGATCATTTCATTTAAGAAAAGGGTTGCTTTTTAGTTAAGATTATTTTTCTTTGCAATTTCAAAAATAATAACAGATCAGAATTGGGTGTTCAAGTAGCCTGAGCGATCTAATTGCTTTCAGTTTTCTCTTTCCCAAAAGATGTGTCACGACACGGCATTTAGACTGCAGGCAATAAGAAAAGGTCATTACTACCTTTTTAATTTTTTGTTTTTGAGATTAAAAGCAGGTATGTTTATTCAAATTCCCTTTCAGATATCTGTTGGGTTATTTTTAAAAAGAAGCAAGAGAAATTTTGTCTTATGTTTATGGTAGAGCAGCCAAGGAAGTAGAGGTCTGCTGTCTGCCCACAGCCTTCCAGGCTCAGCTGAATACTTCAAACAGAAGACAGTTTCTGGTTTACAGAACTGGATTATCTTGGACCATGCTGTGTCTGGTCAGGCCCATGTACATAGCTTATTTATTTATGACATTTTTAATAGATGGAACATCAATATTTGATGATGTCCTATGAATGATTAAAAATCAAGAATATCAAGAACATGAAATACAAACATCAACTTTTAAGTGACGGTGGGGTTGGGATATCCATAAATAAATAATTTGGTGGCCAGTTCCGGCTTTCTGAGATTGAGTTAAACAAACAGGCACTTCAGTGGATTTACAGCATGTTTACAGCTACGTCTGTGGGAGCAGAATCTGACCAAGGGATTTCAAAGAGGAGTCTAATGAAATTATCTCAGAGCAGTGAGTGAATTTTTAGCTCCTTAGAAAATGTATTATTTAAATAAATATTTATATAATTTTTTGGTTAGAAAGAGACAAGCAAATTAAATTTAGATAGATGGGGCTCCTACACCTTTGTTTTGATTGTTGGCTTTTTTATGATAAAGAGCAAATGTCTAAGTCTAAGTGTACCTCAAAGAAATATGCTCTAAAAACAACAAAAAAAAAATCTTTGAAAACATGTGAAATATGTAAATATGTAAAATCATTTTCTGCAGCTGAAGACTGCTTTACAGTTTATGCTCTCATACTTTAATTGACAAGTAATGTTGATTAGATTTGTTGTTGTTTAGCTGTTTATTAAACAATAAGTGTTTGTTAGCCAGTAGGAAATGGTTTCTTTGCAGCAGTGAAATGAGAGAAAGGACACAACAGCTTATCTTTATATAATAATAGCCTAGAAGAATTTATTGCATAGAATCACAAAACAAGGAGGTAACCCTAATATCATAGTTTCATAGGTGTGGGTGAATTCCCAGAGAAATAAAGTAATTGAGTCTAGTAGTGCAATGACCAAATATACTTCTCACATATCCTCTGTCTCGAGCAATAAAACAATTTCTTTGTACCAGCACGATTTGAAGAGTAAAAACCCTCTTTAAAGAGTAAAAACCCTCTGTAAAAACCCACCTTGTTTTCTTTGTTGGTAACTGAACGCCAAGGAGGTAAAGATGTGAGAACACAGAGACAGGAGACAGAGAACTAGGCTTTAGGGCAGCTAAAGTTAAAAATTTTAGGAGACTGTATGTCAAAACCCACCATACTACTAAGGACAACTCAAGAGAGACTGCAGTCATCTCTAAAGGAAGATAACATGAGCCAAAATTCAGATTTTGCTTGATGTGGTTTGAGTCAGCACAATCATTTTAACAAATTATTTATTTTCTAAATCCCAAATTAACTTTTTCCAAAAATATTTGTGTGTGTTTGTATGTTTATAGTTTAAGAAACAAAAACAACTAGAAATACAAGTGGGTACACATATATGTGCATAAATTCACTGCAGAAACAAACTACATTCAGTTACCTGATTACTTCCCATTTTGTGTGTGTGCCAGCAGAACATTGCAGATGTGGCAGTTTTACCAATATGATAGTCTTCTGTGTAGATCTCAAACACCACTATAAGGTTGTATGGATCATTATTTCACAGCAGATAATACAGGAATGTGAATAAGCCAAGAGAAATGACCAAGAGCTGGCAGCTAATTAATAGATCAACCATGAGAGATTTGAGGTCTCTTGGCTCCCAGATCACTGTCAAAAGCTTTCCAATAGCTCTATGAGCATCAGTATCACAACAAAACACAAACTAAATCACCCATCCATAAATGAAGAGTCACAGAGTTCATTTAACTAGCAGCATCTCTTTTGTTCCATCTATAGATTTGTATATTCCAGAGACATACAGACAGCTATAGTAGCATTATTCTTATGTCAGTATCACCCTCAGTAAGGGATGGGGACCTCACGTGACAGATCCAGCACGTACTGTGACATAAAGATGTCCCCTGACACAGATTTCTATTAAGGACACGAAGCCACTGAAGAATCCTGCTGGCAATATTGCAGAAGTGACAGCAATTAACCAGAATCCATCTGACACAGGGCTATCTTAAAGAAGTGTAATTTTAATTAAAAGCTGGAGCACTTCACAGGATTGCACAATAGTCTCCTATCTGGCTCCTCTCTATGGTGGCTGCAAACTACAGCTACCCCTTCCCTCCATTTTAATTAAATGTTTTTAACCTGACATAATCAACTCCCCTTATTTTTTTTTTTAACATTCATTAAGGAAACAGAACTCAAGTCCTATTTAGCATTTGCCAGATTCACTGGTGGCTGAATACAACAATGCTCATTAGACATCTCAGGGTTAACCTGATTAATTAGTATACCTTCTTTAGAAAATTTCCTCCCATGCTGGCAAAAGATCAAACCACAGCAAAAAGGGTCTCTGCTCAACAGGGACAACTGCATTGCCCGTGTGTCAAATGCAGTTGGTGGAGGTTTCATCCAAAGCATCGCAGTGGCTCCATGAGTGAGTAGCCTGCTCTGGGGACAGAGTCCATGGCATTGCTCCCCATGCTGGGTTGCCATGAACTACATGGCTTCACTAACAGCAGTGCTGGAGAGCTGCAGGTCCATAGCAGAAGATTTCTCCTTTCCTGTGCAATTGTTCACCCTCCTGCTTTCCCAGGGCATGTTCAGAAGGGAGGAATTTCCCCCAGAGATGTGACTTCAGCAGGGCTTAGCTCACACTGTTACCAAACCTGATGTCTTTACTGAAAGATCTTTCCCTTTCCAGAGTAACACCTCCCACTAATGTTCAGAACAGACGCAACCCATTCTTTACAAGACAAAGCAGATCTTATTTGATAAATTCAATGCTGTATTTTGGGATATACCCTCAGGCTAGAAGAGGAAAGAGCAGCCTTCATGAATCACAGCAAGGGTCTGCGCAGACTGCTTTCCTGTCTGACACTGGCCGGAAAGCTTGAGAAGAGCAAAAGAGCAAGACAAGTATATACACTTTTCCAAAATAATCTCCAGCTCTAACCATTGAAGGGCTGGAGTCTTCTTGAGCCAGACACAGTTTCTATACATCTAATAACAATCAGTGAATTTATTTTTCATGAACTTGCCCAGCACAGCAGGAACCCGTGTAGCCCTTTGTCTCCCATAGCATCCTTCATCCAGGAGTGAGGGCACACTTCAGAAAGCCTCATTGCCCTCAAGGATGCTGGACAGACAGGTGGGCTGTCAGCAGCAGACTGACTCTCTTTTGCTACACTGTGCAACTGAGACTTGAATGTCTCAAATTCAAATACTACCCCATTTTGGTATTGCTGAACTTCAAGCATATAGTTTGGGGAGGTGGGTTAGGAAACCAGACTCACACAGAACAGGAGAGAGAGGCAGAGGCTGCTCCAGAAAGCCATACAAAGAATTTAAACTATGCTTTCAACCAAAAGATCCTTTCCGATTTTCTAAATGAAGTTTAACCATCAGGGAGAGTGGCAAGTTTGACAGCTCTCAAGAAGGAGCTCAGCTTCTCCTAACATGAGCCATGTGAATTGGTCCCTCTCATTGCTCTTGCTTTTACATAAACTTGACTAGTCCACCCACCCCTTATCCAACCTCCAGCCATGGCCAGCAGAAGATGTTGTGAGCCCGCTCATTTAATTTCCACGAGGCGAGTCAGTCTCAGCATCCAGGTAGACTGAGAAGCAATTTATGACCCTCCCAGGGCTTGGCTCAGTGAAACTGCTCCCAGGCTACTGTTTACGATACCCATGAAATAGGACCCACGAATGAGATACTTTCCCAAAGCAAACTTTTCCCTTTAATTTCAACTTTGTCTTCCTAAAGCTTCCCTGATGTTGCCTGGCATCCTGCCAAACAGTCATTCCTGTGCCTGTTCGTCACACACCAGAGAGCTTAATGTTTGGTTTGTGTTTTTTTTAAAAAGGTTAATTAAATACTGATTCTAAGGTTTGGTGCATACAGTCACTTGTCCAGAGGAGAGCTAATTTATATGTCTATGTCCTTAAAAATCTGTTGTTTTTTATTCTCCTTCATTTGTTTCCATTTTTTTCCCCCCCTCTGTGGATTTGTGTAAATCACTCTCTAGGGCCAGGAATGCCATCTTTGGTTGACTCGATTTGATCGATCTACTTTAGAGCTCAGAACACCATCATGGTAAAGCAATTTTTTCTGCAATAAGTTAATAGGAAAATGGAAATAACTAATAATAAGAGAGAGGATGTTTGATTTTTGAAACAGCTCTTTGCCAACATTACTAGTCCCTGGGCCGAATTACTCTTCCTGCCTAGCTAGTAAATCAAGCTTGATTGCATTTACTGAGCTTGGAAGTTTTGTAACTGAAGGTAGGATTTTGCCAGGCAAAAAGGGAAGCTTAAATATACAACCTTACATTTTCATATCTCCTCCCTGATGCTCTATACTTAAAGATCCTACATGCCTTTGAAAGTGCAGGAGGCTATGTAAATGTTCATTATTGTTATTACCCACTTCACATCCCCATTCCACATGCTTCTTACAGCATACGGTCCCCCATTCAGCAAGTTACACAAGAATACACTTAACATTAGGCTTCTTAAATGCTTTTCTAAATAGAGATAAAAGCATCAGCCAGTTTTAACAGTTATCTAAAATATTTGCTTTAGTGTAGACAGAGGTAAAATGACCTCCGTTCAGCTGCTTTACTGCTTTCACCTGAAAGTTAAGGCTTAGCATCTATCTGAAACTGCTTGTTTTGGGGAAGAGTCAGGAAAATTGATTCATTTGATTTTAGAAAGAATATGAAAAAATGCCTCCCCCTTCACACACACACAAAACCACACAATCACTTTTTTAGATTAAAAAATAAAATACAATAACTCTGCCAACCACTTTGGTAGGAAAGGCATTTTGATTTTTGCACAGTTACCCTAATTCCTACCCAGAGGAGCTAGAGATTCCCTTAGGATAGATGGAGGATGATTTGGTTCATGGCAAAGCCAGTCATGCTCTTGGAGTGCTTTTCTGCTGAATAGAGAGCTGTAGCTCCCAGCCTGGGGCTTCAGATGCAAGGTACAGGTAAGCAGGCTGAATCCAGCTCTTAACACATCTCAAAATTGGGAGCTTCATTTATTTTAAACATGAAATTGTGAACCCTTTCCCCATGCCTCAATTTCTTTTCAGTAAAATGGCAGTAACTGTCTCTTACTCCAGAAATGCAACACGGAAATAAACTCTTTATAATTTTAACTCGTTCCAATACTATATAAGAAGGAAAAAAAAAAATCTACCTTCATGCTAGTCTGAAAGGAGCAAAATTATAGTTGTTCATGCGACCTTCAGCCAGTGGTTCCTGATTTACAGTCAAGCACTCAAACTTTTCATATAGGATTCTTTTGTCTGTATACATTTGCACAAGTAAGCTTACATACATACACAGAGAGCAAAATCTGCCCAGGGAAATAAACAACCTCCTCCATCAGGAAGCAAGAGACAAACACAATGTCCAATTAAGGATAAAGCCATTTTTCTCTTTATCTCAAGCCTTGATGTGCTTAAATTTTAATCATCTCAGATGATAGCTATAACAAATGTCTGGTTTTACCGAAGGTGTATGATTTCTATTTTGACACACGTCAGCATCCCAGGGAGACAGCAGACACTGAATTTCTTGGCAGCCAGTTCATTAACTGGAGGCTGTGTATTATCAGCCTTCCTCCAGCTCCCGTCTGCTGTTTCGCTGGGATCCAGGTACCAAAGTTGTTCTTTTTTTTTTTCTGTGCTTTTTCAAAACCTCTCAAATTCAAATCCATTTGGTGATCACATGCAGTTTGCACATGTTTGAGTGGGTCAGGCCTTCAGCAGACTAAAAAGAAAAAAGGGGGTCACATCGGCTGGGGACTTAACAAATAAGGAGAGTCAGTGGCAAACAATATTAATAATTCACCTGTCCGTCACTCCAACTAACAATAGGAGGAAGATCCTCTCTCTTCTTGATAGATAGGCAGGAGGAAAAGCCCTGTCTGAAATGATTAAAGGAGGCAGTATATAACAAGCTTTCCCCATGCTGAGAGTGCCAAGAAAGAGGCTGGTCACTGATATTTAAACACACATTATCCTTCCATCTTCCTGTCATTTTGTTCTGCAAGCTGTTCAGATTTGTCTGCGCCAGTAAGGCAGCTGTGAAAAGCAGGTGAGCAAACAAAGAGAAAAAAAAAAAGTCTGAGAACAGGATTTGGATTTCAAAATCTGTCCCTGGATATTTTTTTTCCCCCCCTATTTCCTTTCTTTTTTCTCCCCCTCCCCTCTTTCAGACTCAACACCCCATTAACTTTCAAATACACCAGCACCCTAGCAGAAGAGGAGCAATGCAGGCAAATAGAGAAAATGCTGTTATGAGAAAGAACATGGAGATTTTTA
Organism: Gallinago undulata; assembly: GCA_026546715.1. Lineage (NCBI taxonomy): Eukaryota > Metazoa > Chordata > Aves > Charadriiformes > Scolopacidae > Gallinago > Gallinago undulata. Next base: position 26,826,789 of record JAOTQQ010000002.1, on the reverse strand, counting down.
ACAGAACGAGGAAAGCATCACCTGAAACTTTTCTAATCCCTTCTCAAGGCAGTGTTTTAAGCACTGGTAGGATTAATTATGTCTCTTTACTTCACCTCTTTCTCAATGGGACCAACCTGTCAACTCCTTCAGGGCTAAGGCACAGAAGACATTTGTCCCTTGCTGCAGCCCAGTGCTCAAGGACTGCTGACTCCAGATCTCTAGTGATACAGCACATCCCAGATGTAAAGTTAAAGTTCCCTTGGGTTCTTGTTAGATGTTACTTCCTTCTCTGCAGAAACGACACCCAGGTTGGTGGCCACCATAGCAGTGCAGTACACGTGTCCCTGGAGGAACCTGCCCCAGCCCAACCTGCAGTCCTGCTCTCGCCAAACCTGCAGAAGACTTATTGGAGGAGCAGTTTTCCCTCTGAAGAGGTGGAAGCAGGAGACAGAAGTCTTGGCTAAACAGGAGACACTTCAGAATTTTAGACCTGTAAGACTTATCACAGCTCTCATGGAATTTGGCTAATTTTTTAATATCCAGCCTTTATTACTCTTGAATGGCCGCTTCAGCTCTTAAATTTGGCCAGCCTTCTACTTGTTTCCAGGAGGAGCTGATGCAGGTAGGAGAAACCAAAACCTGGGAAAGAACTTAGTATTCCTGCGAGAATTTTTTTTTTATTCTAACCCTTTGTAAATTTTGAAAGTATTAACCCATAATATTTGGCAGCTCACAGCATCTTTTATTTAACATGCTCCATAGCTCAGGCATATGTGAATTAAGTCATATTTATTTCATCTCTAGGAGATAGGGATATAATCTTTTTTGTAGATGAAAATGCCTCAAAGAACCACTAATTCTTGAACCACAAAAATGCCATACCATAAGAAAGCAACTGTATGCTTCTAAACTCAGACTTAATCAAAAAAGCACTTATGACTCCCTTGATTTACTGGGCAGTATGTACTTAAAAACTTTTCTAAAGTGAAATGAAAGTGAACGAGGCAAGGTCAGAGTTTCCTTCTACGACTTCTTTCAGGCCCCATTAGTCTACATGCATGTGTGGAGGCTCTTGACATTTGTAAGAACTGCCAACTATATCAGCCCCAGTTTAGAAAGATTAGTGATAAGATACCTTAGTAATAACAACCAGGAGCCCAAATTAGATCTGGGAGAATAAAATGATCTTTAGATTTCACAGTCAGGCTGAATGCATTGGTTTGGAAATAAAATAAATTCTCTTGGAAGCAGATTCAAAATTCTGGAGCTCGGGAAGTTTGTTTGTTTAATGTGAATATTCTGATCAGAGAAAAAGAAAATTCATTCAGCTGCCCTCAAAATAAATGCAAGAACAGAAGCAAAAATAGCCTATGTGATTTGGATTACCATCAAAATGTGATTTCTACATCATCAAATCAGGTTAAAGACTACCTTAACTTTATTAATACCCAGGTGTAATTCTCTTTAAAATCAGAGATTAGGGAGTATCTTATTGGTTGAGCTTTACATTCAAACTACACTGTAACCATTAAGCTGTCTCTTTATTTTACATTTCAAAGATTTAAATAAGATACATAAACACAATCTATGGTACTTACTTTAATAGAGTAGCTTAATTGCTCCCCAAGCTTTTCCACATGTGCTATAAATTATCACAAGACACAAATAGAGAGCAAAAGGAGCAGCCACGGAGATGACACCGTAACCTTCCTGTGACACACACTGCCACTCCTCTGCATTGAGCACTCAGCAGCATACATTAAATTCATAGTGCCTCAGACATAAAGCTGTTTAAGTCCAGGGCAAGCTTAAGATTTATTTTTCAAAAGGAAGAAAAGATGGTCATCCTGATTGTGCAATTGAGACCAAAAAGCTGTAAAATGAAACACCTATTAGTCACGCTTTTATTGTTGTTTCTCCCAATCCATGGAGCTGGCACGAAAGCCACGGCACGTAACCATTCTTGGATGCATCGGATGTTACAGACCCCAGAGAACTACCCATGGATGGAGGTAGGAAATGCATCTTGTTACTCCCCACCACGAAGAAATAAATCTCTCCCCATGGGGCTGAGGAGAGTATAGACACTGGACACTTTCTAAGGAAAATTTGCAGGGAGTGAATGCTTGCTGCACTGGTAGATAGAAGGTGGAGGGATTCATAGGAGACTGCTCATTCTGCTGAAGGAGACCCAGAGGATAAGCATGAATGTCCCTTAGTTGCCAGGCAATGAGATGCACCATCAAGGCCAGGCCTTCCGTGCACGCCAGCAAATGAGACACTAATGTTTTTTGCCCATACTTCTCACGAGCTCCCTCAGAGGTCCCTTTGCTTTGTTTCTCTAAGGAAATGACACCCAGATCCGTGCTGAGGTCCAGAACTGACGAGTGTAAGCTCTTCATAAATGTTAGGCTTGATCTCATGGAACATCAGCAGCTACTGAAGGTGTGAAGTGACAAGTTTTTCCTGCTCAGTCTGAGTAGAGCTAATTAGAAGAGAAGAAAAAAAATCCACAAAACCCCCACTTTCCTTAAAGTGATCATCCTCCGTTGCAAAACACAACCATGCTTTGCAAAATCAGCTAGATTTTTCCAGGACTGGAAAAGTCCTGGAAAGTTGGATAAGTATGTGAATGCATGCTTGTGTGTTTTGAAAGGAAGTCTAACAATCTCAAGGCATCCTGCTTCGGCAGTTTTGACATTAAATAATTAGATTGCTCTATCAGAAGATCATTCAACTGAATTAAGTTTTCATCAGTATATTTTATATAATTAAAAAAGGAAAAGGGAGGGTAGGGGCAGGTCAGTGAAGCTTGTTTGGACACATAGCGTGGAGTTTCTTATGAGTTTCTTTTTGTAATTTTATTTTATAAAGGATTTTTTTTTTAAATTCCTTTTTTATCCACTAAGGATAGGAAAACAGCAACTATGGAAACCTCAAAGTCATCACAGAAACAGTGAGCCCACCTGAGACCAGCAGAGCTTGGTGGTTTTTAACAATCTTTCTCATGCTTGAATCTGACAACCTGACTGACACTGAGCTTTGGTGGGACTCTGGGTGGGTCCGATTCCCTGGCACTGCTCTATTTCCAGGAATTGGGACTTTGCAGTCCCTGCAGCTGGCTGCAGGAGCCATTTAGGAACCCTCTGAGTCAAGGGAAAGATCTCTTTTAATATCAGGGAGCTTTTGAGTCAGATCCTATAATCAAATATTACCTTGAGGAGAGTCAGAAAATGTAGATAGGCAAATGAAAAGATAGATCACCAGAATACTTCAATATCTTTTTGAAATAACTTAAACAAAGGGATATAGAAAACTTAGATATTACAGAAGGAAAGAATCAAATTTATATCTGTTATGTGTTCAATTGTGTGCCTGCTCTTTAACCATGTTATTTCCACATGCACATTGAGCAGGTAATGTACACATCTCTGTGTACCAAATCAAAGCTTTGTCACTTAAAAAAAAAAAAAATGAAGATTTGCTAACATGACAATCCTGGTAGAAGATTCTGATTAACTGCAAGGCCTGGTAGAAAACTGTGACCTACAAAACCCTCATTAATTTACTTTACTATCATTTGTTATTATTTGCTCACACGCACACAAAAATAAATAAAAAAAAAGAAAGAAAAGTCAGAGTGACTTTGGATTTCCTTTATTCTAATATGCATTCTAATACTACCTCTTCCACTCCTACAATTTGCCACCAGCTCATCCTCTTCACAATATAAAAGAGCTTTCCAGCAGCAGAAACCGCCTTTGATCAATGGAGTTTATGTCACTTGACTCTATAGAAAAAGTCGGCAATTCACAAAAGGTCTCTTCCACAACTGCAAATTCTAGTTGCTCTCTGCTGAATTGGGTAAAAATGCCATCTACTTGCCTAAACCCAGAGTATGTTTTTATGTTTCTTTTGTTTTATACATACCTCATAGAAGCAGATTTGACTGATGTTCTCCCAAATGGAAAAATATAACTGATCAGTCTTCTAAAGATTTAGATCCAAACCAGCACCAAGTTGCAGGTGGCTTTCCAAAAAGATGTGACAAGATGTGGCGGAGGATAAAACTGAGCCTGCTGTTTCAGGCTCAAAGTTTACCCCACCATCTGAAAAAGTCTCAGGGACACAGTCAACCTGTGACTTATCCAATTTCTCTAACATTCTATGATCCTGTCTTGAGACAATCTCGATATTTGACAGCTGCTTGGTGCTATCAGCTTAAGTTGATTAGTCTCAGTTCTTTATTTGAAATTCTGTACTACCTGTGATTAATATGCTTTTGATGCTATTAATAAAAGTGTTCCTTGATTGAGCCCTTAAGTCTTAAGAAGGAATTTTCATAAGTATTTTTCCCGTGGAAATAACCGACTCATTCATAGCTCTACATATGTTCATACAAATGAATATATACATTGAATAGCCCTTTCTTACGTGTGTTATTTAGCTGACATCAGTACTGTTTAGTGACAGCCAGGTAGTAGAAGTACTATACGAGGAAGAAAGAGCACTCCAGCACTTCAACTGAGGTGTAGCTTAGCTCAAGTACAAAACACACAGTAAGACCAAAAAGGTTGAAAAGAATGACTTCTTCCACCACCAGCATATTTCAGCCAGCTGTCCTCACAGTGCTGGGATTTGAAGACCTCTCACATCCTAACTGCATCTCAGGGTTAGGGCTTTCATACATGTTAAGTCAATATTTTCTTTGTAAATATCTGTGGAAGCCAGTGAAATCATCCATTGCTACAGGTGAGTTATTAGACCAGGTGACCTGCTGGCCTGTAGCAACTTTTACACTGTGGAACCAAGGATCATGTACAACCAAATGCAACGCTCAGTGAATGCTGCACGTTGTGCCATACACAAAGGTGCCATACACATCCTCATAATGATCTTCGTCTTCAGGAAACACATGCAAAATATTTATAATGCGATGTGACAAGAAACCTTGAAGAATTAATTTTTCAGGTTGCAAAGGCACTGCAATAAATCTCAAACCACAGGGGAGAGATACCCATTCTTCTGTGGACAATGACATTTCTCATTGATAGATGGGATAAGATAGAGAATCTTGTTGGGACAGAATTCAGATGGTGCTAAAAGATACTATTCAGAGATACTTTCTTTTTATTTACATTGTCCATATGTTGACATTTTTCTGTGATGGGGCTATTTAAATCCTTGCAACAAATAGAAGCAGTTTTTTTTGAAATAAACTCCTATTTGTGGATGTTTATACACTGATCAGGAGAAAACTTAGAAGCATATGAAAGCCCTGCATCTTGAAATTGGTATTACGCAAACTGCTAATAAACTGCATGATTCGAGTAGAGTCTGGTTGTAGTATCTTCCACCAACCCATTTCACCACTGGTTTTACAGCTCCCAACATGGAAGTCTGATATAAGGGGGCCTAACTAAATAAAAAAATAAAGGGAAAAAAAAAAAGAATCGAGTCCTAAACTTTGAAGACTGTTAAAACCCCTTCTCTTTAGGGTGGAAAGGCGACCAAAGAAAAACAACCCCTTCTTACCCCCAGTCTCCCAAAACTAGAAATGTTACAAACCTTTCCTTCAATGAACTTCTTTAAGGAAGCAGGCAGATGTTGTATGTGTTACAATTCTGTTATCAGTAGGAGGTGGAATAGCTTGCCAGTGGTACTATCTGAGCAAGACCATCATACTGTCACTGATATCTATGCAAAGGACTCCAGATCAGCATTCCCATGACAAATTTATACTTCTTCTAAAGCTGGGACTTTATTTCCTTTTGAAATCTTGGCTTCCTGATCATCCACTGCCATTGCATTAAATGTCATGTTTTGTAAAACTCCCAATTATCCTTCTCTCTCTTTTTACTGATTTTTTCCCTACATTTTAAAAGGTATGTCGTTTTTGAACAACATTAAGATTGACACCTGGTACACCTCGCCTGTCCACAATCTGTCATATTGAAAATGTATAATGTCATCAGCTCAGAGGAGAACAACGTGATAAAATGGGACAGAAGCATTTCCTTCCTTGGCTCACCACTTACATCTTTTCCCTTAAGTCTTGAGAAGTTGCACATTATGAATCCACAAGGTCAACAACAGGAAAGTTCTTCAGCATTTCCCAGTAATAGGATATAAAGAAGGAATAATTTTTAAGTTACAGTAATTGGGTATTTTATTTTATTTTTTTAATTAAATGATTATAACATCCTGGCTTTAAGCTAATAACGGGGCACTTATAAAAGAACTGAGCTTGCTTGGTATACATCATTTTGTAAAGTTTTCTCTCTCACCCTCAAACTAAAGAGGTCGTATTGGATGTCATTAATTCAGTTAAGTAGCTCTAGGGCACTCTTGAACTTCAACCCAGCGCACAAGGGAGCAGAGGCAGGCTGCCAGCTAGTAACTCTGGGGAAGGAAAGAAGAAGAAAAAAATAAAAGGAAAGGAAGGAAAAGAAAAAATGGCCTCAGTTACAGACCATGATTTTGATCTAACTGAATGTGTGCTGTCTATATGTGTTAAGAGTTAATGACAATAAGGAGAGAGAAGTGCTTTTAAAAATAAGTTATGCTGGAGAAATGCCTGTAGATTCCTCACTGACCAAGTTTGTTTTGTCAGGCTGCAAGTTTGCAAACAAGTCTCAGAGGCTGAAGGGTATGCTTTCTGGAGTGTAACTCCATTTTCCTGCAAAGACAGGATTAAACATCAGGAAGCAAAATGTTAACATTCATCCTCAAGCTTTACATCTTCAAGCAAGAGTCTGCAGAGACCAAGTCTATCCTTCATTGCCCCAACAGTAATCACAGAAATCCTTGAAAAGTTGGTTTCGGTTTGCTCTCAAAGCTGATGGTTGCCGAGTCAAAGAGCCTACTAAGGAGAACAGTTTGGCTTTCAAAAGTCCTAACAATGACATACTTCTGTGGCTTTGAAGACTGTGGGTGAAGGAGAGTGAGCCCAGTGATGAGTGGAGGGAAGCATTATTACTCTTTTCCCAACGCAACTGTTTTCCAATCATGGATGTGCTGTTTCAAAAAAAAAAAAAAAACAACACCACAAAAGATATAAAGGTGTACCACTTGATGGTGGCAAATGGTAGCAAAATCCAACAAAGGAGGTAACAAAGAGCATTTTCATGTTTCTGCAATTGCTCTGAATGGAGACTTTAAGGGGGACAAGGTTTGTTTCTGAACTGGTGTTAATTTTAGCCATAGTTCTTCAACTTCATTAGTCTGTGCACAGATTTAATCTTTTCTGACATCAGCACTACAGAGGCAAAGATTTCATCTACCAGAACAGACCACCTCAAACAAGACTTATCCAGGTTCCTAAAACCAAAAGCAGCCTCACAACTAATATAAACCAGTTATACTAATAGATTTCCCAGCGTTTCATTTAATCAGCATGGATTGTTCAAACAGGCATGGATTTATAATGAAGCCACTGAAATACAAATTCCTCACATAAGAAATAAATAGAGAAATTAAACTCCCTGGGGAGAAGTAAAATTGTTTATTGCCATCCCTGTCAGCAAAGAGTAGCCACCTGTACACTTAACAGAAGGTGATCTCTAGCTGCAGCAAGTCTGTCTCATAAGTGCTTCCTGGATTCACAGAACAGTATTAATTGGGGAGAAGCAAAACAAAATCAAATGCAGTCTTGGGAAACTCTAATAACACCTGAAATCTGTCATTACATGGTTTATTTTCCTTCTCTTCAATGAAAAGGAGTTTTGCCCTGTGTTTATCCTAAATGGATCCCAATATGTCTCAGCTATGTCTTACCTTTTGGGAAGGTATCTTGTGAATTGCTGTATTTAAACTACAAGAAAGAGAAATTCTGCATGCACGATCATTCCCTAAATCTTTACAGAATTGGCCCCCAAGACAAATGTTGCCTTGAAGTTTACAGAAGTGGAAAAACTAAACACAGAGACTGTGAATCTTTAGAAAATGAAATGGGAATGAGACCAACAGAAGCAGTAACAGTAACAGCAGCCTACCCACATAATTTTTACCACCCCTAAATCCACTCTTTGCTCATTTTGAAATCACAGTCCCCACAATTTCCCACAATAAAGAATACCAGATCAAGTATCCCTTTCTATTCCTTGTTTGGAATAATGCAGATCAAAAATTACATTTCAGCTAGGCTCTTTAAAATCTCTTGCAGCAGAGAAAAGTGAAGTGTCTCTGAATTGTCCTTGTCCCTTGAATCCATCACACCAACAAGACGCATCTACTGCCTTCTTCAGAGAATATAACGATGCCATGGTCCCCCATGCAGTCCTGCAACCCACTAATGGCAAATATCACTGAATATATTTCCTCCACCTGTCGACTCCATTCATTATTAGACAAATATAGTCCTTCTTTCTGTTGCAGTGACCACTGGCGTCCAAAGACGGGATTTGACTTGGGATGGGCATATCAAAATTATGCATGTGCTTGCTGCTGCTATAATATCAGCAGCTCTGTTATCTCTACCATTTTTCCCCTGCAGTCAACCTCAGAGCTGAACATGTTCCTGCATGAAACGGGGAGACCAGGAAAGCTCACAGGAAGGAAGAAAAACTGAGAAAAGTGACCTTGCAGACCTGGAGACGTGTTTGTCTCCAGACTCTGACAGTGCTTTCCTGTTGCATAAACTCAGTCTGAGTTTCGTACATAATCATGATCTTGCTGTTTATAACCTCTTTCAATTTCAACAAACTCAAGGCAGTGCATTTCCTTCTTACCTCTTTAGCCAAATGTGCCTGTGTACTATCACCACCTTGGTAAAAGTGCAGATAAAACCCCAGTATTACACGCAACAAGCTTTCATATGGATTCCCAGCAAAGAGCAGAGAGACTAGAAACAGCCTACACCCTGCACCATACACATACATCCAGTCTCTTCTGGACAACGTTTTAATACAGCTAAGGCTGGAACTTTATTTTAAAAATACATTAAAAATTAGCTACAAAACTCCCAGAAAATTCCACAGAAGCTTAGGGGGGGAAAAAAGTTGTAGTCACTGCTGCCACAGGGCACAAGTGTGGTCTGCATGGGAGGTGTCTGTCTGTAAGTACTTCATTTACAGATGAATTCCCAACAGGCTCTACTCCAGATAGTATATTCTACCTATAGGATTTTGTAGGACCAATATGAAAGAAACGAATGTGATGCAGTTTCCTCTTTGCACCTTTTTATATAAATCCTCTCAAGGTAATCCATGCTGCTGCAAACATGAATATCTACACTCTGTCTTTGAAGCAAGGCTAACCACCACCCCATACTGGAAGAGCTTTGAGGTCACACAGGGATGGTGGCTACTTTCTGTCATCACAGATCCCCAGGTTCTTTTTCAGAGCGCACGGACAGACCAAAATAACAAGGAAAAGAGGCATAATGCAACACTACCCAGCATCAGGTGTCCCAAACTCAGATCTTCTTAAGCAGAAATAATGAGTGACAGGCTGACAGACAGTAACAAGAATAGCAAATTCATGGATAAAATGGGATTATGCTAATTCAAATCAATTTTAGTACAGGAGACTGCAACAATATCCTGAAAAGTTGTCAGGTTAAACACAGAAATATCACGGCAATCCCTTCTGCTTAATTTATTCCCCCCCCCCCCGCCATGTTGCCAAAGTTTTTGCAATGTACTTTTCTACCTGTTATTTGTAAAAAAGTTTGAATTTTATGATTGAGCCAGACTGGCATAAACTAAAGTTGCCACAATCTAGCCAACTCTTCTATTATCTTTTTGAAATAGAGGTCTTCTGGTTTCTGTTGGTTTGTTGTGGTTTTTTTTTTTCTTATGTGATTAAATACATTAAACTTGTTCTCTTTTAAAACTAAATAGACAATGCACTGAAATGTTTTGAGCTTGTTTGACCCATGGAAACAAAAAACCCAAACTTGAAAAGAAAGTATCAGCAGAAGGCTCATCCACTTTATACTAGGCAGAGACAAATTAAAAGGGACTTTGAATCCATTGTCACATTTTAGAGCTCATGATCTTTTAGCCACCTTATGATAGAAGCCCCTCCATCATCTGGAAGGTTTGTGATTTGCGATGCCAAAGTGTTACAGCTGCAGTCCCAGAACTAATCCATATCCCTGCCCCTTTTAGGCGGCTTGTGACCTAAAGGTGGCCAGTAACAAATGCAATATGTTTTGGGGAGCAGGTAATGGATGAAACTCTGCCTGTGGAAGGGAACTCCTCTTTTGTCTTGCTGTTCAGCCCCTGCACATCAGCCTGTCTTTTTGCAACCTAATCATGTATATAAGGTTAAACGCACGCCACAAAAGGTGAAAAACTCTCTGGCATCAGTTCTAATGCTAATCTATATCAAATACAGACCCAAGCGATTCAATTAGGTACAACTGGTGTTCAGGATTTTCTGAGCTGACTGTTTCCAGGCCATTTTCTCTGTCTTTTGTCACAGCTGTTGTATACAAACCATTCAACCAGATCTAGTGTTTTAGTTTTCAAATTACTTATTGATTCATATGCAGGGAAGGGGATACAAGGGCCAGATAATTTAAAGCTAAAAATATCTCTTCCACTCATAAAATGACACAGATTCTTTCTTACTGGATAATAGAGAAGAATAAGTGGTATCTTTTGGTTGAGACTTGAGAAAAGTATTACAGTGAACTTCTACTTGAGAATGTCAAAACACAAGGCATTTCAACTAACTTGGGTGCTTGATTGTCAGAAAAAGCCTCTTCTCTTACTTCCAAGGGTCTTAAACTACACTAAGAACATGCAGGTCAAAGCAAGTTCCTCTTGAATTTGAAATTTTTGTGTTTGTCATAAGAGCTGCTGTGCTTTTTTTCCTCCTCCTCTTCTCCAACCCCCCAAGAAAAGCATCACTTTCTGTAAGAACTGTAAACAGATTTCCTCCACAACTCTACATCAGATCAGCAAATTTAGAGGTAAGTGAAATATATAAGAACAAAGAAACAGCAGCACCACCAACAAAAAGGCTTTTCAGAAGATATCAGTACAGATGTTCTATTGCCGTATGAAACCAGCCTTATTTCCAACAGTCATGCCCCATCTTGTTTAACATGAGTCTTTGATCTAAGAGGTTTGTATCTTAGATACCCATCATCAAAATAGCTATGGTTAGATTTATTCATTCAGTCCCATTTCTCAGCACAAATGGTTAAACATCCAAGAACTTTCCCGTAGATATTTGTGGTACCCTATTAACCTCCTTCAAGCCAACTTTTTCATGTTCAGGGATCAGAGTAATATTCTCAGATCTATAACCCTGTAAGTTAAGGGTAACAAGAAGATAGACAATATATAAAGAAAACTTGTTATGGTGGAAAGTGCTAAATACAATGACTGCATTTTATCCAGTAATAAGAGCCATTTACCTCTATGCAAATAGCAGCTGGAGAATCAATCCTACTAATTCATCAAAGAATTCAGGAAGCTCTTGCTTTCAGGCTCATAAAGCCTGTGTTCAGTAGAAAAACCTACAGACAAAGTAGAGATCACTACCCAAGGCATGAATGGTTGGGTTTGTGGGTGGACCGAAATATGTAGTTCAGGCAACATCTTGGAGATAGCAACAGGTTGGATGACACAGAAAGAGCTATGAAGAACACAACAGGAAGAAGGGATGATGCGTTATCTGGCACAGAGCTTGCTAGAGACACAAGTGGGGATTTCTGCACAAAGATATTGTCTACCATTGTTTTTCCACACACACTGTATTCAGGTTAATAAAAAAAGAAATATCTAAAGGTTATTTGACTGATGATATCATCAGTGCTTCCACTTAAGAGAAACAGCCTTGTGAGCTCTAAATTTTGGTCAACTCATAACAAAGGGAAATCATACCTTTTTATAAAAAAAAAAATTATAAAGAAACAAAAAGCAAGATCATTCATCATGCCTGGTATAATCTTACAGAGCCTCCGTGGGTCAGCTCATACAATAAAAAAGAACATAGCTTTTTAATGCTTTTAAATCTTTTTACTCTTTGCTGTTCTGGGCTATTGAAAAAAACTATCTTGAGACCAGAACACTCAAAAAGAACATTATGTCTTTCCATTTTTGCCCCCCCCTAAATAAAGACACTCGAAATTCATTTCTAGCCAAGTTTTACTAAATAAAATAGTTATTTAATAATTATCTACAAGACACATTTTTGGACTGCTAGTAAATTTCAACTAGCTCTATATAACAAAGTCATTGATAATTAATTAGCAATTAACGTAGCCCGTATTTTTATAAGCAAGTATAAGTGAAATGTGAATAAGGTGACTTATGAATGTTCATGATAAAATCCTTCATATCATGGGAAATGAGCTGGGATATTAAAGCTTGGACAGACAATCTTCCAATTTCCTTCCACCAACTTTGATTAAATGTTTTTTAAAAAACAGTAAGGTGATATCTGCCTTCATGCATATACTTCCTTAAGCTTAGCTGCATGAAGTAGGTCTTTGAGGTCTGATGTTGTCCCTCTGCAATGGAAAGAGCTGTATGATATATATAAAAAAATAATTAAAGCCCCCAACAATTAGGCCTGAAGGATCTCATACCTTAAAGAGGCAACTCACAACCAGTGTTCCCCAAGACCTAAATTTTTACTTGTTTTTATTTCCTTTCCTGGGCTCCATGGCCGCACACTCCAGTGGATCAACAGATCCACTCAGCAGCCATCAAGAGACTGGAGCAGGGGAAGGCAGTGGTGCAGACAAGGCATGTGCTCATGAGCTGAATGTTCACCAGAGAAGACCCCACGTGTGTCCCTTCCTGCTCATATGACTCCAGATGTGCCAGCAACACACAGGGTGCCAAGGTAGCACACTGGAGACACTGCAGAGGCAGTCTCTCATCTTGACACTTCCTTATGCCTTTAGTATTCAGTTCTTTGATTCCAGAGGTGACTTTTGCCTTATACATGAAGAAGAGTAGGAAGGATCATCCCCAAAGAATCAACATTCCTTTGCAGCTTATGGAAGAGTGTGCCTCCATAAGGCACTAGTCTCAGCTGGAGTGGCTAGATAGTCCATACATAGTGGCTAGATAGTCCAGTGGCTGGACAGTCCATACAAAAATCAGGAGGAGCATGTCTACCATTCCCAAAATACTGCAAGCAGATCACTAGGGAATGCTCACCTTTTTTTTTTTTCCACTACTCATGTTTTGCCTCTAATGATAGGAGGAAAAATATGAATCTTATTCTCTTGTACTAGAAGGAGGTAACAGCCAAGAGAGCAAAGGTTCAAGTTCTTCTAAGTTACATTGTCTCTGAAGAAGAATCTGCTTCACACTCTAACATGAAGAGGATTTTCCAATTCAGTTATTATATGTTCCAGCCTCTTTGAAACAGCAGGTGTTGCTCAGCACAACAAGAAAACTCAAGGAGCACAGCGAATGAGACCATCTCCAAAGCCCTTCCAACATGCAAAACACAAATCTTGGAAGACTGCTTAAGGAAGTTAAAGATGATGATGACAAAGACAAAATTAGCTTTTATCGTTAAAATAGATTTACAACTTGCATCTTAGATTGAGTGAACTGTCAGAAAAGCTTACTCTTGAGGGAAACAAGTGGCAACACTGCACTTCAACGTATATTCCCCCTTACATAGAAAGTGTTGCTTTACCGATTGGAGGAAATGGCTGTACAGTTATCTGTGGAGAAGTCACTAATCTCTGTGTTTCATTTGGAGGATTTCCATTGTAATGCCTGCCTAAGCTTGGATTATCATTCCTGTTCGTATTAAACTGTCAGAGAACAAACAACAGGGAAGTGAACTTCTGATGAGCATATATTACATTTGTATCTCCGATTAATATTAATGAACGAGTAACTGCAGAGTTACTGCCATGCAAAATCCTGTGGCAGCATGATCCTGAAGGCTAAATGGTTCCAGGGAACAACAGAGTTTCTCTCTGTTGTACTCTCGTGATATTGATGTGCAAGTGTTGAGGGTGCTAAACACAATGAGGTAGTTAGGTCTTAAAATTTCACGTTGTCCAGCACCATGATACTTTCCTGTCACAGTTCTGCTGAGTTTGTCAATGAACTGATTTCTCTTGCTTTGAAATAATCTATTTGGTCCCAGAAAGAGAGAAAGGAAACAACTCTGCAGGAAGACTCTCTAGATTATTTTTGGTGACTTTGAGGGGACATAATTTTACCACCTGGAACATTAAAAAATAATAAATAAATAAATAAAGAGTCACTCTGTATCAAATTTGGGTTGTCTAACTGCTGCTCAACATCTGTCAGACATCACATGGGATTAAATTAATTTTACTGTTTATCCATTCCCTAACTTCCCCCAATCCCTGGAATAGTAGGAGTGAGAGGAGAGAGATGTGGAGGGGAAAGGACCGGGTTATCTCATAAAGCAACTCTCAGTCTAAGCATGCTCAGAAAATAAGAATCTGTTGCACATCCTGACCTCTTCAAAAGATTCAGGCATACAGCTATTGAAAGCTCCATCTAAGTTCTGAATGTGTAATTCCTGCAGCCCAAGTACTTCTAAACACATCTTTGATTAGCTGAAAATGCAATTATTTTTATAATAATGCTTTCCAGACAGCTTGTAGGAATATCAATGACCTTTTTTCTTCCTCCCTCCCCTCCCTATTTTAAAATCAGTCTCTATTAGAGGAGCAGAAGATTTACTGGAGAAATAAGTGCTTCACTTGCATTTAAACGATGTAAAAGACAGATTGACTATGTTTTTAGACACTTACATCAAAGTAATTACAGCACTATATAATGTACTGTATTCATTAAGAGGCTCTAAAATATTTTTTATATACTATTAAGTAAAAGGAGAAGAAGAAAAGTATAGGAAACTACCAACTAAAATTTACGACTTGCCTTTTTTGTCAAGTAAACTCCTCCCAGTTTCTGTCTAAGGAACAAAGACCTCTGATAAAGGGCAGCACGAGATGCATAATGGAAGACTAGATAAAGTGTTGGACTGGGACTTGGGAGGTTTGTACACAGTCCCCATCTTGCCAGAGGGCTCCTCTGTTCAGTGAGGCAGTTCGTCTGTGTATTCACACAATTAATCCTGTATTCAACATGCCAAAGGTAGGATTTTCTTTCTGTCTGGTCCCTCCAAATTGCAGCCTCTTTGGGGACACCAGGGGCTCATTCCAAGCATTTTTTTCAGTGCTTAGAGCAATAGGACAGTGGTTTTGCCTGGCTATCAAGATGTCATAATTCTGTTATTTGAAGATACAAATAACGGTATGAGAAAAGACACTTCAGAGGATTCAAAATAGCCACAGCATAAACAGGGCAAAGTTAGTAAAAAAAGATGGTTATCAAAGAAAATATTCAGGTAATGAGATCTCAAACCAAGAACAACTGTCTTTGCAAATAATTTCTCAGGTGTTCAGACATGACAGCATGGTACAAAATACCTTGGGTAACATACCTGGGAACATCGCGAAAGCAACTACGGCTGTGGGGCTGCTGTTAGCTAATGCCTGAACACACAAGTCTGTCTGAGGTGGTTACAAGAAGCACAGGTTTACTCCAGAAGTTCAGACAGCGTTTATTTCTAAAATTAAAAACAGTTGATGCAAAAGAAGCAGGCTCTCTATTCCCTTACTTATAACCTTCATCCTATGGCTTGACAATTCAGAAAGCACAAGAAACTTCCAGGAACAAGCATGCCTTGAATGCTTTATTTTGTCTACTTTACACATTAATTTCCCAAGTGTTTCCTGATTCTTATTTGGTTACCACATTAGGGTATCTAATTCTTATTTGCTACACAAATCGCTCATTTGCAATCAAATTTCGATCAGTAATTGCTATCTTATTATCATGGTTAACATCACTTTGTACTTTGGTATTAACTAGAGGGACATTCTAAAAAGCAACTCGGTGTTATAAGCTGAGAATACTATGGCTGTGTTTTTCTAACAAAGAAAATTGCTGTAATGTCGCTGGGTCATTCTAGTTATCGAATCCCAGCATCCCAAAGGTTTATCAAGCAACCATCTCAGGCTTGCAGTTCCACTGTTTGCATTTCTACAGAGCTAATTAAACCTCAGTAGGACAAAGCTGGAACTGCATCAACTGTATTAAAAGTCATCTTCACCTCAAGCTCAGAGTCACATCCATCCCACAGAGAATGGCATGGCCCTACCTGGGATCCACCTGTGATTCTGGGATGTCAACAGGATAAAAGCCCCTGGATGTGTTTAGTTCTGCTCCTGCCTATGACCGTATACTTTTATTTTTCAGACAAATAGTCAACAAAAATAAAAATCCACAATGATGCAGAAAGGTGAGAAAGGCCAAGATTGGGCCACAAGTGACAAATCTGGTACTTTTGGCTGTGACCAAAAGCGAGATGCAAGATCCACCCTTAAAGCTTTTATGGCACATCTGGATCAGCAGACTTGGACACCTTGAGACCTCAGAGTGGTGGAGACCTCAGTAACACCCATTTCTGCACCTTACCTTGTACTTCTTGCTGGCACGGCTGAATAGAACCCTCATGATCCAGAACAATGTATCTTAATACGGGCCCATTGTAATCACGGGAAACCCTTTTTGACATTTCTTTTCCCTTTCATTTCTTCATGACAGACTACCTGGTGTCAGCTGCTCCACTATTCAGGTGTATATATGTGCTGTAGCACCACAAGAATGCAAGTGTGGTTTTTTCCAGAGGAAATTGTAATTCCAGAGGAATTGAACTGAGCAAGACTCAGTTTAATTCACATCAGGGCAGTCCTTCTCCAAGGCCTGAAGTTTCAAATTCACATGTATGTATCTCAGCTGATATCATTAAGAGTTTTCAGTCTTATCTCCAAGAACAATCCTGTGAGAAGCGGATCTTACACTCCTGGCTTATGAAAGAAGTCTAAGAAAGCAGAGCTGTCTCTTTCATTAACAGTTCAATCTGAAATATTTCCTGAAGCAATGTTACAGCTCTATTCTTTACTCATTGCTGTCTTTTTTCCCACCCACTGTAAGGCAGCTTCACTTTTCTCCATGCTCACAGAACCTCAACTTGTGATTTTCTGTACATTTCCCTGAATATTCCTAGATAATAATACCATCCTTTCGGTTAGACCTAGGACTGCTTTGACATCCGAGTAAGTTATTCCTTCTTATGCTACTTCTGTGCTGCATGAAGCTTTCACCTTCCCTCCCATCCATTGCAAATGCCTGCCTGCAAACTAAGGGGGCTATATTGGAGGAGGGATGCAGTGGAGAATCAGCTGGGTAAGAACAAAAAGCTCAGTTACAGGAGGAGACAAAGCTATTGAGCCACAGATGAGTTTGTGTAACCTGCATTTCCAAAAGTCTCTGACAAAAATTAGTTTGCAATCCTTGTGAACTCAGACTTACTAATTCTGGATTTACTAGGAATATCAGCTGTCAGACTTAAAACCACCTAAAGAATCAATGTCCCTGATAGCCAGATGACAAGGAAGTTAAGAACCAACCTCATCAAACTTGGCTTTTAATTTTATCCCCCAGGCTTATTGTGGATAATTCAAAATTATACAGATGGGATTCCTACCCAAAGAAACGTGTTCCTGAGTCCTGAAAAAACGGCTGTTGGAAAGAGGAGAAGATTTGAGAAGGGTGTGATTCTACATACATTGAACTGAATTTTTCCTGCAGCTATTAAATTTACAGCCAAGAGTTACTGAAAATATGGCAGTCAGTGGGAAGATTTACAGTAAATTATCTGCATTTTGAATTAGGGACTTCTAGATACTTAATAGTAATTGCAAAAGTGTTATCGTTTGGTAAAAAGCGCATTAATCTTGCTCTTTCTCACTTTAAGAAGGATTGTTCCCTGGTTATTATTCAACTCGGTGTGCCAGCAATTTTAAATGCTATCTTCTGTTCTACCCTCAGTTTCTGCTGACACCAGAAGAGAGGTTGCTTGTCAGCCAGCTGTTGCTCTCTACTAGTTTTCATCCGCATTAGGATGGTTCCCATAACTTTTGGCTGCCGAGTGGTTTTGGAGCCTGACACATTACTGGGCTTTCACAGCATCTGAAGTGGTTGGAAGGAGACAACGCAATCCAGAGCCCAAGTCTGAGCTCCTCTAGAGATGACCTGGCTCTCCCCCCTGCCAGCCAGCCCTGAAAGGCTCCCCTGGTGCTCACAGCTGTGTCTGCAGGAGCTCGCTCCACCACTCACCCTGGAAACCTGTGAGTAAATGGACGAGCAAGAGCCCCAGCAGAGCTGGAGGCAGCTGGAGAAGGGCCCTCCTCCTCCCAACTATTAATTGGTTTTCTTCCTCTGCTCAAAAAAAGTGGGTGTTGCATGTGCTGATAGCCCTATATACTTACTAATTAGTGTCCCATTCACCTTGAACTACAGAGCTCACAGCTGCCAGCTGCAGCTTGTGATATCTTGAGTATGTGTTTGATGAACTCTGGAGACATTTTCATCTGTTAAATATAGAAAAGCTGAACAGCTTCCCAGGACAGGCAGTGCAGCACGGAATCATATGCTTGTCAAGGCCATGTCTGAACTCCTGACTTCAAACTAATAGAGCTGCAAACTTAGTGAAACTGTGCAATATCAGCTGGCTCACTCCCAGGCTAATTTCTCAGACAAATACCATGTGGCAGAAATTAGCTGCTACATTGGGCATTAACTGCTACTTTGACTGGTTGGATAACCAAGAGTGTGCCATAAACACTGTGCCAAAGCCCTGCCAGTTAGACTTTGGTATAGTTAATATCTTTGTTTCCATATTTATGATGCTCCTACTGTAAATACTGTAGAAGCAGCAGGTTTCTTCAGCACTAAGGAATTAAAAAACAAGCCCAATACTTCCAAGGAAATTCACTGCAAGGGAACTGCCACAGTCTACTTGCACCAGATTTTAGAAAATCAAGATGAATATACTTTTTTCCCCAGTGTTTACTTAGTATTTAACTCGCATCTAACTGTTATATACTTATTAACATGCAGTTACATAGTTGCCACTGAAGAACTGGTAGAGACACACTGTACTCTGACTTTCTAGAAGAAAAGAAATTGAAAGCCATCAGCAGATTTTGTGCTAATGTACTACTGAAAATATGAAATTCTACTCATAGTTTGTAATTACAAATAGTGGTAAATGATTAGCATATTTAGTCAAAGCACTGCGTTGACTTCAGCTACTTTAAAAAAAAAAAACACCTATTTGTTATTGGAAAGGTTTGTATGAGAATAGATATCCTGATTGTTAACCCTACTGCATAACCATGTTTACAAGGTAACAGGCAAAGGAAGAAAGTTTTGATATCTTAACTTCTTCCATATCTTCCGTTGTCTCTAGACATTGCTTGGATTTTCTTCCAAGCTTCCAGCTTCACCAAAATAGGCCAGCCTTGCTCTGAAATACAAATGCTTTGCTCTTCTCCATATGAAGGGAATGAGGCCCTTTTGCATAGCATCCATTCAGAAATGGATATTACATACAGTAGTTAACTGTATGTTAATTAGCTCATGTTATGAACAGCCATTTTGGAAGCTTAAAAGTATGGGGCAAGATTTTCTTCAAGAAAAGATTAACTGGTTAGTTTAGTTTTTACTAATATCTAAAAAAATAAAATAACACATCATGTCCTAACCTCTGGTTTAACTAACTGGATTAGGAGTGATGGCACAGGGAAAAAAAAAAAAATAACAAAAATGTTTCCACAGTGATTTCCCACCCCCCCCATTCTGGGCTATTTGGAGGGAGAAGTACCCATTAAAAGATTTTTCTAAATTATTAAAAGTAAAAAAAAAGTACAGAATCAAAGTAATATGTATTAATGGAGAAATCAGAATCAATATTTTATTACAGTTGCTAATGAAATATTTACCAGATTAATTTTCTTACGCACTCTGGAGTAATTAAAAAGACACAACCGTTACATTAACACCTAGATTAACGTGCCTCTTCTTATATTTGTGTTCATATAACAGTCAACTAAGTAAATTCATCTGCGAGAAGAAGATTCTCGTCCATGGCTTCTGTTTGAGCCTTTTCTTTCCATGGTATGAGTATGAAAATCAATGCAAAGACTTTCATTAACTTCACAGTGCTTCGGTCTGAACTCATCACTCTTTAACGACAGCTATGAAGAACTGCAATCTGTAGCGTATTCTTAAACACAATATTGATCATCTCAGTATGAAAAAGAAAAAAAAAAACCCAGTAAAGGGTGGTGAAAATAGAAGGAACAGTATGTTGAGAGATGCAAGCCAACTCCCAGGTTCAAGAGTTAGTGAGGTAGCCCTGGTCTGCACTGACAGTGACCAAATGAGGCGAAGGGGGAAGGTAAGAACATCCCACGCAGTGTCTTCTGTCCTGCTTGGTTAGTTTAAGATGCAAAAATGACACTCAAACCTTTTTATCACACTGTACTCGCTCATGTATTTTGTGCGGGTCACATATTTTAAACAGTTACAAAAATATTTTAGAGATATTAGCTAAACAAAAATAATTCAAGAGCAGGCATGTTCTTCTGCTGGTATAAATGGTTCCCATGAGCGAAATAAAACTAGGCTCAGAGGGAGCAAAAATACCCACAACTAATCAACTGGAGACATCTCCAGACATGATTTAGGATGTTTTCTTCCCATGGAAAACACATCAAATACTTTGAGTCAAACACCAGAGGATCTTCCAGAGTTCGAGGAAATGTTTGTCGCTAAAACTATAATTTATTTATTTTTTTTTTTCAGGGGCATGAAGTTTAAATTCCTGCTTCTACAAGACTTCTGCCTGTCAGCCTTCACAACCTGACAGGATCCAAGGAGGCAATAAGAGTGAAAACTGGAAACATTTTGCTAACTAACTGCTTTCAAAACTCAACTTATAAGGCTCTAATGCCTCTGAACCTGCAGCAGAGCGAATTAACCTTGTTGGGGAAAGCAGAATTGAAATAGAAAAAAAAAAGCGCAGGAAAAGTGCAATTTTACCTATTGTCACTGTCACAAGCTCAGCTCTCAGAGACAGGGAAGTCATTTACGGTGCCCACCTGCAGTCACCTGCATGCAGGCGTATCGGTCATGGAAGCAGGATCCAACCTGTGACTCTCAGATCATAACCCTTACCGCTTATTTGAACTCCTGCTGTCGTACCTTGTGGTTACAGTTCTGCACCATTCATGGCAGACATTCTGATAGCTTTCTTTCCTTTCAGATTTCCTTTCACACACAACTCACAAACACACTCTGCACAGTGTTGAGAACCATGAATTTATAGAATAACTATGCTAGAGCTGTTCTTTCAGAAGACAATACCGCTAGAGGAAAGCGTCTCCCACACTACACCTCCAAACAGATGATTAAGATGTGCTCTCAGAAGAACTTGAGTACTTCGGTATAGAGATGTACCTACCTGTAAAGCTGATAATAGACTCCAGTGCAGACAACACTCAATCTACTTCTTTGACCTCATTAGAAAGCACAGCCTCCCCTCGTACCAAAGTACACAAGTACCTCCTCTCTGCTCCTTCCTTTTCCACCCGTTCCTCTCTCCCTGCAGCCAGAAAAAGCTTAGAAGCACATTCGGAAAGAGAACTCTCTGTGCTGCCATTAAATATTTGCTTTCACAAATTCTTCTTCCTCTGGCTTTGCAAATATGCAGGCTGCAAAGGTGCTCTCTACGTAATCTTGTAGTTTGTTTTATCCAAGAAAGGCAAAAGCAGAGCTTGGATTAAACTGGGCAGGTAGCATTATTTCACACACCACATTATCCTTACTCCCCTTCCCTGCTCATTGCTCACTGGTGCTGTCGTAAAAGACTTCACAACTTATGCAAAATTCAGAAGGAATAAGAAAATGTTCCTGCCTTAGTTTCACATTGCTTTTCTCATCAGAGTTTCCTTGTCATTCCCCTCTTGCTATCCCGTCTTGAGACCAATAAACTCACTGGTGCTATATACCAAATGGACTTAACAATAATATATTTAGCCTCCATAATGTAAATATTACTGTTACCACAAAGAAGAAAATCCCTCTCTGTCAAAGACACACAAGCCACCCAGATAGCATGCTCACTAAAAACATTTCTAAATCTCAAATCCAGTCATTTTGAATGTAACCACAGCTCTTCTTTGACACAAGTTATTCCCTGCAATATGCCACAAGTAGAAGAGAAAGTTGAGGAACATTAATCAAGAAACAGGTGGAAATGAAAGTGAACCAGATTCAATTTTCCTGCTCTTGACTGGAAAGACAAAAACATCTACCATAGAAACACCTGGCGGAGAGTGCACTTCTCAGAACTTATATTGCTGTAAACCTTTACTAAACTGATGAAGGGAGGGGACACTTCCAATACAGCACCAACACCCTTTGGTGTTTATTTCTCATAAAGTAAACTGTAGGAGCAGACAATTTTAAGGTCCCCAAGCTGTCTTCCCAGGAGGCAGGAATAACAGAAGAGACACACATCCTTGTCCACATGAGACCCTTCCTCAGAAAGGCCCCTTCAGCATTGCCCGGCGGTGGCCCTGCTCCATACCCTCAGCACCAAATGCCGTAGAGGTGGCAGGCCAGGTTTGTTCGGGCAGCCAAATTTGTAAACCTTACTTATAAAAGCCATGGATCTCACAAAAACAACAAGGGGCTGTCTGGGCTATGAAACACTTGATTATCCACAACAGACAGATAAAAGAATAACTATGGGTAGGCTGGTTTGCCCACTTCCCCTCCCTCCAGCCACAGCAGCCTTCCCAAGACAAGCCCTCTTACCTCCCAGGCACCTTCAGGCAAGAAGAATTCTGTGAGTTCCTGGTTATTCTCCTTATCAAATCTGGGACCACACTTGCAAAAGCAGCATCAGCAGAGACAGCAGGATTAGGGGTTTTTAACACCTTCAGAACTGCCTGTGTAAGGAGACATTAACTGGCAGCAGAACCCTGCTTCGAGAGGCGCAATGAGACTGCTATAAAGAGGGGACCAGAGGAGCTGTGGCTTTGCTGATGAGTACCAAGCACCACCTGTGATAAAACCACACCTGAAAGCAACAAGGCATCAGCAGAAACAGAGTTTTTGAAGCTCTTTTGTTTTAAAGCCTTTCTCCTAACAGAGGTCCTAAATTTATATATATATATATATATCACCATTTTAAATATAAAGATCTATATTTTAATTAAAAGAGTGCAAATGAAATTTAGATGTAATGACAAAGCATTTGAAGTATGATTATTAAATCAAATCTTAAGACTGGGCTCAGACCAGACATTTGTTTGCTGTTTTTTTTGTGGTTTTTTTTTTTTTTTCCAAAAAGCTGAAAGCAGAGAAGGCATTAATTTTTGTTATTTCTACCATACATATATTTTTAGGAAAAATAAAAAAGGAATAAATAAAATTTTGCAATTATCGCTAAACTGCACAGAAGCCATTAGTAGCTGTCTGTATTTAGCTGTAAAGAAAAATGAAGAGCCAGTTCTCTGTATTAAGATATACTCTCTAAAGCTGTATTTCAGTTCAATTTTCTTGTGGCTTCACTTCTTTTTACACTAGGTGGCACTCTGGAAATATTTCTAAATTCTGGACTCCTTTCTATTGCCTTTTAAAAAGCCAACAAATTAGCGATTTCCCTCAAACCTTCTATTGTTTACAGCCTACTGAAAAAGGCAAGTGAATTATACAGAGCAGTATAGAAAATTAGCATTGTTAAATGTGTCACATATATCACTAATAAAGTTTCATTATTTATACTGTCAACTTGAAAAGCACTTATTTCCTAATCAATCAACTCACAACTAAATAAACAGTCATATAGGCAACAACATGAAAGCACAGAACTCCTAAATCAGATCTTCCTGAGATTTGGTCTATGCTGGCTGATATAAGGAGGAGAGGAATAACAAAGAAGAAAGCTCCCCGATTTACTAGCTTTCCCCCCACCTCTCCAGATGTCTACTTTTATTGAAGAAAAAGGACATGTATATATTTTAGGGGAGAAGTTCTTTTCTGGTTTTTTTTTTTTAACAATAAATGCTACACTTAACCCCAAAGGTGATCCTGAAACATAAGTTACAACAGTCTCATTAAATTAATTTCCAAAAGCTCAAGATGCATTTAAAATTAACCCATCTCTATTTGGGGACTGGGGATGCAGAAGAGAAAAAGAGATTTAAATAGTCGCTTGAAGGGCTTTGTACCATCTCAATCCAGCTGCAGTCTCACAGACAGCCCTTTTGATGTTCACTAAAGCTGGAGATGAGTTCTAGTAAACAGATGTCCTTGTCAGGGAAAATAAACAAACAAAACCCCATCAAATTTGGTACTATCCAGTAGTTGGAACTGAACTGCAAACGCTTCTCCTTTGTTTGCTGGGTTGCTGCAGGAATGGGTTGATTCCACACTGGAGTGGAGACATACTGATGAATAAAGGGGAAATAGCCCCTCTCCCTGGCCGTGAAGGACCCGGGCATCAGGGCACTCGCTATGTGCCAGAGGACCAAATGCTGCTCCTTCTACTCAGTCAAAAGTCAACCTGTCTTATTTGGCTTCTTTTGAGCTTTGTCTTGTAAGACCTGTGAAATAGATTGTGCTGAGAAGGAAAAGCAAAGTGCCGTGGCCTCTTATCTTCCCCAGTTTCCCTCCTGCCCCCAAAAGATTTTGCAGGTAGTTCGTAAACATTCAGGTTATATGTTTGTCCCTGGAAAAGGCACACCACAACCACAGCTGCCAACGAGGGACTGTTCTTCCTTCTTCCTGCTTTTTTGGTGACAATTTCAGGTGACTATCAGACAGTTTGTAAATGAGAGATTTATCACAGAAGTCTGTAAGTAGCATGAGAGGTTGGCTGGATGACACAGGCAACATTTGTATGCTCACAAAAGGAAGATGTCCTACAGACGCAGCCACATTATCTGTTACCGAGATCCTGGGAGTCTTCTTTGAATTTTCTTTCTGACATACTGAGCCACAGAAACTCTCCCTGGAGGTGGAGGAAGCCTGGATCACTGGCCTGGTTTCTTACCTGGAAAGCAGGGTCAAAATTTCCCAATCAATTGGGTCAAATCCAGCTCAAAATTCAAGTCTGTCTTGCAGAGAAAGCCCAGGGTAAGCCTTGGTGATCCAAGTATGTTCAAAAGTGCATGAAAATACAGACCTCACAGCCTCCTACTGATCAGGAGTTAAGGGTAATGAGGTTTTACTTAAGAAAGGAGATGGGCTGGCTGGCTCACAGTTCTAGATAGTCATTGGCAACCTGAGGGGCCACACACAGCATTCCACACTGTTATGATAGAAAATATCCATGCAGGCAGTGTTAACTCTTGACATAACTGGTAGCACAGGTGGGATTTCAATGTTCCTTATGGAAACACAGGACCTAAAAGCAAATGTAAGCATTCCAGTCTGGGATGTTTTTCATTCCCCATGCTGCTATTAGCCAACACACTGTTCAAGGTCATTACTTCAGCTGCTTAGAAAATGGCAAGTTGGGATAGATTTGCTGATGAAGAGCTCTTCCCTGCCTCTACATGTTCTTAATGATGAACTTGGGTGTACAAAGATCGACTTTTCCCCTTTCTTCAGAAAGCCTCTGCAGCTCAGACAAGCCTGCATCAGAGCGTAACCTTAATTACGAGCCACCAGGATGGTGAGCGAGTGACTCTCAACGCAGGCTCCATGCTTCTCCATGTGCAAACATGGTCCCCAGTGCCCTCATTATCAGAGGCAGATTTTATCAAGCAAGAGAAACTTTGGTCACTTGAGTCAGAGAAAGGCAGAGAATTTGGCTGTTTGTCTTTACAGTGGTATGGCTAAATCAATAACCTGTGGAGTGAGAGATTTAGGGTGGATGAAGGGTGCATTATCTTATATATGTGTATGGGAAAGTGCTGGCAACACACTGCAGCTTTGAACAAATAAATGAATTTACTAGGTGGAAGAGAGAGACTGCTGATAAAACAGAAAAAAATACTATACTCAGGAGGTGATTTTAGTCCGAGTGCTAATATTTTATACAAGAGAATATTGAATTTAGGGAGAGGCTTATTCATTCATTTGGCTTTTTAACTTTCTAAAGTGCTTTTATTGACTGATTTTGTTTGTGGCAGCTAATATTACTGTCACTGTAACAATATTTTTTCCTTATTTAGCTCTCCTGATGCAGTTTGCCATCTGAAGTCATTTACCTTTCATTTTTTTAAATAAAGCTGCTTTTTAAAAACTCTGAGATGATTCATGTGGTTCAAGCCTGCATTTGCTCAGATAAAGCTGAACTGCTAAAACTTCAAGAACTGTTGCATTAGCTGAGACCCGAGGTCCATTTGCTGGGAATTTAACTGCAGCAACATTAATTGACAAGACATCTGCAGGATACAAATAGGAGATGTACCCTCTTATATGTCAACCTTCCCTCCAATCTTTATATTATTTTTTGTCTTGGAGACAACATCCCTCTGCTAGGAGAAAACATACACATGAACACAATTCCTTCAATTTGAGATCTGTTTTGATATAACTTCACTACAGCCCGTCCAGGCACTCTAAATCACTTAGTCATGGAGATGTCAACCCCATAGTGGATGTACAGTAGAAAATATTCCAGCAAAACCATCTTTCTCCCACTGAAAACCCATTTCATTCAGCATTAAAGTTTCTCTAAATCTGCAGGCAGCTTTCTGAGTTGGAGTCCTGCCATTCCAGCAGACTACAGAGGAGCAAATACATTTTGAACTTGAACTATATTTGCTGAAGGCAAGGCTGTAAGGCTTAGCTAAAACAGCCTTTGGATAAGAGGCAAGGAGGAGTTGCTTTTCAGATCCTAGCTGAATTCAGTGTGAAAATAAATCAAAATTTGCTCCCAGATCTATGAAAAAATCAGTTTTTCTGTCTCTGGAGGAGCAGAGTTCATGCTTTTCATCCTTCTGTTGCAAAAACCAAGCAGACCATTACCAAACCTGGGGAACTCCAGTCAAGATGAGCTTGTGGTCATGAATGTTTATTTCACTGAATCTTCAGTGACCTACCCCCTCTCAATGGGGTGAAGTGCTGCACTTTGACTTTCATTGAGAATATAGAAGTACTCCATTTGATAGTGTCCTTTACCAACTTGATCACAGAGCCTCAAACAGGCTGCAGAGGTCCTTGGGGCTGCAAAAGTAGCAGCTACACCACAGTTATTCAGTGGGACTGAGTTCTTGGAAAGAGACAGCATCCCAGATGGCCAAACAGGAGATGGAAAAGAGTAAAATCAACAAGAGAGAAGGAAGACTTCAGTGCTTTGCCATCTTATCAGTGCATTGGTTTGATGATGCAGACAGTAAGTAGTACTTGCATTTCAGAATAGGGGGTCCTAAGCCCCCATGTCCACAGTGTAAACTTCCTAAGTACTGGTGTGACATTCTCCACTGACACATACAGACTCCAAGCCCCAGCTGATAAAAATGTACTTTCATATCATTTAAGCATCCATTGATACTTTGATGCTGCACGGGTTAATTGCTTTCAGTTGTGCATGTGCTTCCCATCATTGTCAGTCCACACAGGCTTAGGACCCATGGCTTTGGAGAACCTCTCTTCTTGCTGATTAAGAAAATGAATACACCACCCATTAAGTCCTCCTTCCTTTGTCTGTTTATCTTGATGGCCACCCAAGGATATCTGAGCATTTTCTAGCATCCTTAAACTCTTTCAGGAGACAGTTCAACTCTCCCGATTTGTGAGGCTTAGAAAATTCATTAAATTTTTGTTTGCTTGTTTGTTTAAGGTGAAAATCTCTCGCTCCCTCTCTATTGCTTCCATAATTATTTCAGCAACAGCCTTCCCTCTGCTTTAGGCTATACCAGCTTTAGCTCTAGCATCAATAAGATGTAAGGGCATTTATGGAGAGCTCTCTGTGATATTCATCAGTCCCTCCTCCTCCAATCCCATCTGTCACCTACAAGGGAAATGGTTTAGCTTATTGCATATTCCCTAAGTGGCCAGATGTGACATGGCCACAATCTCACATAAATGTTTTGAGAGTGGGAATGGACACAACAGTCTCAAATTCACTACCCATCAGCCCATGATGCCTTTAGTAGTGCTGATTGCCCTGGAGGAAAGACTGGCTCTCTTCTTCCAAGCCAATCTGCATGCCGTGAAACAAGCCAGTGCTGATTGCCTTGG
The DNA here is from genome assembly GCA_026546715.1 of Gallinago undulata. Lineage (NCBI taxonomy): Eukaryota > Metazoa > Chordata > Aves > Charadriiformes > Scolopacidae > Gallinago > Gallinago undulata. The sequence goes on along the minus strand of JAOTQQ010000002.1, from coordinate 26,798,722 downwards.
ACACTTGAAATGCAGCCCTGACCCTGGCTGTATCCCACTTTGTTGTGGGCAGCATGTTCTAGGGATGTTGGTGTGCTAGACCTTTGGGGATTAGTATGAAGATAAGGGGAGAGTTGGTGATATTTTGTGCAGAACACAGTGGGTAGAGACTGGTTGCTGTAGGATGGTATCACAGGAACCTCTTACAGTATGATTGATCTGCCTAAGGGAGCTGGGGTTGGCTGCTAATCCAGTGATGTAGTAGAACTAATGATAGATGCTGATGCAGTCTGATTTTTTAAAGTATTGTTTTTCCTGGTGATTTATGGTTGCATCTACTGGTTAAAATTAACAGCTACCTTAGCAGGAAGCTTTAACCAAATTGGTGATTCTGCACGAAGTTTCTCAACTCTGGGCACCGAAAGGATCAAAAGAAGAGACAGAATTCTGAGTGAAGCTCACATCAAAGAAGAACTAGGCACGAGCTTTCACTGAAATAACAATATTTCCAACATCCTAGGTATTTAGCCCAAGGTCTATTGTTTCTAAGCACTGCAAAGCCAGCTGCAAAGTTTGAGCCTGGGATTTGCGCTGCCCCACATCTTCTGTATGTGAATCCACATAATTTTAGTTTATACAGTACACAACAGAAGGGCAAAACATTTGAGAAAGCTTATGCCAGGCAGACAAATGCCTTAGCAGGTGCTAAGATGAAGGAAAAAGCTTTCTGATTATAGCTGTTACAGACTAAAATTCATGGTATTTTAACATAGTTTCTGCATTCCCCAAAAGTTTTTAGTCTCACCTTAGACATATTATTCATCCTGTTTAGAGAAGTTGCTAAAAGTTAAACACAGAAACATTCATTACTGCTTATATAACAAAAACATTCAGCTTTCCTCCTGGCAAAATGTTTTAGAAGCAATTCTGATTATTTTTAAAGCATCATTTAAAAAAAAAAATGTTATAACGCCTTATTTTTACAATTTCCAAAACGTTTTTTCATGTTATATAAAAACCAACCTCTCTGTGTAAGATGTTTAGATGATTATACACTTTTATGTTTTCGTGCATGTGCACATAAAGTTGGCACAAATATCTAACACCTTCTTTTTATCTAAATAAAATCTTTTCAGGTTTTTGTGGGTGAAAGTTTGATTTCAAAGGACACTTTCTCCTAAAATCTCTATTCACTTTAGATCCAAATAATATTTTCTCACACAAGTCTTCCCTTGTGTGAGAAAAACCACTCCTCACTTTCCACTAGCACCAGCTGTATTTAGCAGGGAAACCCATTATCTTGGAAATGGGACCTGCTCCTGCCTCACTGAGGCGCTCGTTGCTGACAAGGGTAACAGAGTTGGAGTCTCTACCCTTTTCTTTCTTGTTGTAAATAACAAGAGCAGCCCAACTCACTTCTTAAGAATCCGGTATTTCTGGAGAGGTGCCAGCAATTTAATTACCTAACCTGACAAATGACATCACCACCGTTTCTGAAACAAAACCCAGCATTCAAATGCATTATTTCTCAAACACAAGGATTGCCAGCACATTGCTTCGGGGCCTTCAATGCAACACTTACATTTAAATTAATACAGCAGGGGAAGCAGTGTCTGAGCTAATAATCCCAGGCAGCTTTTCTCTGTTGGTGCATGGGCAATGGGTAATTGCAGGTGCACGGGCAGCCGACAGCCCCGCACAAGACTCTGCGAGGCAGGAAGAGCCCTGCTGGCGTGTGGATTCCCAACCTGTTATTAGGCAAGGAGGAGAGCTACGTGGAGGTCCAGACAAACATAATGCTAATAAAGATAAGGGTCAGCAAGCTACAGCAGCACCTAAAAGGTAGCTGTGGAAGTCAGACAAAATAGGCAACCTAATGTTTTAGCACTTCAATGAGAAAAAGAAATAATGAGGAACATGTATTTCCACAATGAATTTACATTCACATGATAAAGACAGTTCATAGACTAACAAAAATCTGAGACCGAAGATTGTCATTTGCTCTGATGTTAGCACTACCCGGCAAATTTGAAGATGCATAGATACCTACGTGTCCTGCTCCTACTGATATCAACGGGCTCGTGTCTTTAAACAAGAAAGTTAGATATCGAATTCTCTCTGTAGATCTGAGCCTCACGCTCTCCCACAGCAGGTGCTGTGTAAAAAGAAGATTGAATCCATCTGACTTTAGGAACTTAACTGAGCAGGTTAATCAAAGCTGCCTTTAGTCCCTGGGGACAGAGGCACCTCCAGCAGCCAGGAAGTTCAGCAAAAAACTTCAGGCTCCTGCTCTGAACATGCTTCTGGAGATGCTTCTCAGTCTGCACAGGACAAATGCATTTTCACCAGATAACCAAATCTGGGGGGTCTGAATTCCTTCTCCTTCAAAGTGATTTGTTGTTGCCTTTCACATGAAGACATAGAGGGCATGTCCAGTCACAGCCATAAGGTTGCAGGAATCCTGCAGGTTATTCCCCTCCTCCACTGAATATCTATTTATTCAGAGTGTGAGAGCTTTTGTAATAGCATTGTCCTGGAATAACCAAAAGTGCAAGATATGTGACACAGTGGCATAGTGGGAAGTAAAACCTGATGCTGCTAAAAAGCTGGTGAGAAAAATCACTAGTGTGTTTCTACATACTGAGCTGTGTTCCTTTTCAAAATACTCTTCATATCATGGAGCTGAAGGAAGCCTTTCCTGACAAAAGTTCTCTAAAAAAAATCCAGATTCATTAATAGGTTTAATCAATCAACATTTTCTTATTGTATTTTTTTCTGAAAACCTCTTGCCCAGCTACAGGAGCTCTGAACCCCACTAAGGTATTATACAGCACTGCATTTACTATGGATCAATTACCAATTTATAGTCCATTTAACTACAAAATCAGTCCTTAGGCTTTGCATTTGCATTCAGTAAAGGTTTTTGTTTACTATCTGCCAACACACAAGGGACATCAGTAGCATTTACAAACTGGTAACCATTAATCTGTTAGGGAAATATGACAATTGATATTTCAATTCTGGTAATTCATAAACTCTGTTATGTATCTCCCTAAGCAGAGAAGGAGAAATTTGATTTGAATGGAATCCAAGAGAAAAACAGATACATATGAAAAATAGGTTTGTCCCTATATCACAAGCCTGGTCTTTGGAGACCATGCAAAGGAAAACAGACAGTGATATAAAAATCCTGTTAACTTTTAAAATGGATGAACCAGACTGCAAACCTCTTGGAGCTAGGCTACTGTTTAGGTACTTATAAAACATTCTTCTCTTATTTTGTCCTACTAAATACAGTAACTGCTTAAATAGTCATTGCATTAAGGTGAAATGAATGCCTTCTTTATTTTTACCTTAAATTGGCTGGTACTAAAAATGATTTGGAGATGGCAAATTGCATGTACCTTATTGCTATCAAAGGAGAAATTAGTAAACATGAAAATCCCCAAACCAAGGTCAAAGACATGCAGTCAGATTCTCAGGACAATCACTGTCCCAGCTGGGGACAGACACCTTGTTTGGCCAGCTGAGAGTAAGGGCATCGCCCAGAGGAAAAACATTAAGCAGAGTAGCTTGTCACACAGCAGGCTAGGAGAGCACCTACAAGACAGGTTTTACCTCATAGTTATACCACAGTTTAAAAACAAAGTAGTTTTAAATGTTAGGAACAATCTTTAAGAGTCCAGGCAATAGTCACCTCAGTGCATCACACTGATTCTCAAAAATACAGTTCTCTGCAAACAGTTTACTCTGCTCTGGCTATAAAAACAACCTTGCCAGATAAACTGCCACTTAGTGTCAGTTTACTGTCACTGAAAATTGGGAATCTCCATTCCCAGTCCTACTCACTTAGCCACTGACTCAACTAGAAGCAATCTAGTGGCCGGAGCTTTCCAAATTGACTTTGAAGGACCTTCCTTCTGGAGCCTACCTTTAGTCGTCTCAACGTGTGCTTTCATACGCTGAGATGTTTTATGGTGTATATAAAAGATCATTTAAAAAAGGAGGTACTTAGACATTCAAACAAAGTCATTGTTGAAACATTCTCCCCACTACACCCCCTCAGTTGCCCCGCCATTTTAGCTTTTGCTAAGAATAGTAGAAGTACAGAATTTTACTTCTACCTCAAATGAACGCTGTGAATTCCCAGTGTCTCCAGAGAAAGATGCCCTGGCACGCTCTGCCTGTTGATGGCCATTTGTCCCAGCTGGATTGTACTCATGAATTTACATCCTTGAACATCTTATTGTACAGTAACCCACACCTGGAGGCACCTGCTTTTATAGCATGCACAACACACACTTCACATCCCCAAATTGCTCAGCTCTTACAGAGTCTGGTATAATTACCTAACTCTTCAGGGCCAACTCCCTGGCTTGGATGGAGGCAAGACAAAACTAACATTAAAAGAACCCAGCAAATTTAGTAGACCTTCTCCTGCGTTCCCTGGGATCCAGGTGAGGATTTAAAAAAAAATATGAACCGTTAATAGCTCAAAACAGCACATCTCTCTCATTGGTGCCATTGGGTGTAACAACTAAAAAAAAAAAAAAAGGGTAAATTTGTCATTAAAGACATTGGTTAGGGCTTAATGCAACAATTATTCCTCTGAATTTGCTTCAATTGCAGGGAGCCAGTTAATTCAGCACTGCCTCAGGTTTTCATCTGTTAAAGGCCGTGGACTGCCCATAGTGACCAGGGTGGGGAAGTTAGTTAGTCTGTTGGAAAGCACCATTAATAGCAGCAGTGCTTGGAAACGGTGATCCTGGCAGGACACAGGTATTACACTGGAGGCAGGGGGAAGGGTAGATGCGAGACCTAAAGTGTACCTGCTTGCTAAATCTTAAAATTGGCCCTTCCTCAGATCCCAGAAGCTCTTGGCCTGCACATCCTAGAAAAAGCAGACCCAAGAGCACACTGAGAGAAATTTGTATGCCAAATAAATTTAAGAAGGATCCAGGAAAGGGAAAAGGCTTACTCTGGAAACCTCTGAGAAACTTTTACCTACGGGAAAATCAATTACTGGTTTCATAGCTTAAGACTCCAGTTGAGATGAGTCCCTGCAGTCTGGCATGACAGGCAAATGGGAGATGAGACCAGGCTCCCTTCTGGGAACAGCACCAAGGAGTTCAGGGTGGGTGCCACTGTCTTGGCAAAGGGTCCCAAAAATAGTTTACTGAGTGCAGAGTGAATGTCTCCATTACAAATGTTTCTATTATGGCCATTTCATTTTGCTTTTCAATGATTTACTTTTCTTATGCTGAGAGAATTAATTTTACACAAGATAATTATGAATTGATACAAATTACTCCTTATAAATATGAATGATGTTCTCTTTTCTGAACTGGAGACACTGAGATGCAAATGCATTAATGTATTCAATAGACTTTTTTTTTTTTTTTAATTCCAGTGTCTTGCATTTTGTCCCTATTTCTTGTTCTTGGTGAAATCTATATGGCATGTGAGATTATTTGTCATAGCTTTCATTCTGAGTGGTTTTCCCTGTGGAAGAGCCTTGTGGTGTGTTTGTATTCCTAAGCCTTGCTTTAACTGAGTGACAAGAAGGAGTCTTCAGATGGGGAATTTTCCCAGCCACAGTTGTGCAGTCTATGAAAGGAAATATATACCATAATATAGGCAAACCTTTAATTCCCTTAATTAAATAATCCACAAACGAGGGGATACTATGCCTTGTTTTCATCCATGGAGCAGAGAGGCCTCTGGTCCTACCCACCATAGGAAAGTAGAAAATTTTCTAATCTTTTGGGAACTTGGCAGTGATCTGATGTAGCCCTCAAGAATTCTTTCATATAGTTTCTGGGTTTTGTTTTTTTTCTTCTACCATTTTTGTCCACAATGGGAGGATGATCATTGAGGCTAAATGTCTTGAAATAATTGTCTTCCAAACTCAACAGAGATGGTCTTCAAAGACCTTCAGCTCCACTGAAGTACCATGGGAATTGCAAAGTATAATTTACAAGTATAAAATGTATAAAGCTGACCAATCTAACTTGGAAATCAATGGAGAAATTTGCTGAGAGCAAGAAAACAACAGAGAAAAGCAGAGAGAGAAGCAGGGTGATTTTTCTTTAGCTATAAAAACCCAGATCAGTTTCAAACACAGCTTAAACTTTAAGGGACCCACTCACAGACTTTCATACCTTTACGTTTTTTCCACTTTCCGTGTCAGATGAGAACACTACCTTTGATATTAGATGAACGTTTAAATTTCACTGGCACACTTTTGAAACTGATGGTTACCCCAATGTTTTGTGCTTAAGTGCCAGCTTGAAGATTTGAAAAAATGAGTAATACAAATAAATTGAATAATTGAACGTAACCTGGTTCTGCCTGTCCCCTCTCTCCTTTATCAAAGCTAACTTCTAGCAGGGGTCATGTCCACTCTGGCCTTCAGCCCACAACTTCCTTCAACAGATTTATTTCACTTCTCTCTGTCTCTCTCTCTCCAGAATTTGAGCAGGTGATATTTTTCAGTGATAGCTGTCTACTGATAGAATATGTGGGTTTTTTAAAGAATTTAAGGAGTGCCCAGTTTTTATGGGGAATTTCACTACTTAAAAAGAAAGCACACACAATCACCTCCTTATACTTGAAAAATGAGATTTCTCCATTTTTCCCTGAAAGAGAGCAACATACTTCCTTTTGGGTATAGTGCTACAAAGAATCATGGGAATTATAGTTCAATGCTATAGGTCTCTGTCCTGCTTTATAGGCCAGCTTCTAGAGCCAGACCACCTTCCAGAAATCCTCCTTTTCACCTAAACAGAGATAAAGACATAAAAAAATAATAGAACTCTACAAAGAAAATAAAGGAAATTAAATCTTTGAAAGGGATTTATATATATATATAAGCCTGCTAGCTTAAGGTTTTATCTTAAATAAACAGAAACATAAAATGTATGGATCAGTAGCTAATCCTTCTCAACAGCTTATATCCAGCCTCTTAATTATGGCATAAGGCTGCATTATAGATGGGCATACCCAATGACCCCAATTCTCTTCCATGCAGAATCTGCCACATTATCTTGCTTCCTGTCATATCTCCTGCAAAAGGCCTTGGCCTCCATTTGTGAAATCACCCCCGAGTTGAACATTAGCTGATCAAGCATCTGAGAGGATTCATTATTCCTCGCTATAACGGCGCGGTTCACCGAGCCACGCTACTCGCCATGGCCTGGATCAAACCCTGATGGTGAACAAAGCTGACGAAGCCCATGGAAATTTTCCTCTGGCCTCGTAAGGCACGATCCACTGTGCTGTAATGGGACCATTGCCGCTGGTTCCAATGTTCCAATGCATATAGAATTTGATCTGAGGACATGGAGGAGGAGTGCTCCTTGTAGTAAGCAGCTCTGCAGATTTCTGAGCATTGTGCTTGCCTCTAAAATCACCAGCTTGGAAATTAAGCACTTAGCAAAGTCAGTTGACAGTTAAATCCCTGTCATTTATTTATTCTGGGAATAGCTAAGCATATTGATCAAAATATTCCTAGGCCTGTTGCTTGGTTTATCAGATTAAAGCCCCACTGATTACATGTGCGTGTTTTCAGAGAGGCTGCAAGATTTGCCTTTAAACAGAGCAAAAATAAAGGCTGAATTCTAGAGTGGCTATAGCATGACACAATAACCTTAAAAAAGGTAAAATAATAATGTGACTGAAAGAGGTATTTCGCTAAGCTACAAAAAAAGTTCAATAAAACTATTGGCTTCTTAATTAATATTATTTTTAAATTTCTCCAAATTAACTCAGGTATTGTAGTTATAGAATAGATATAGATATAGATTTGCCTGATTCTAAGCACACAGATAAGGTTGGCATATCTCTGAAAATGCTCAAGAAATCACACACAAACCATACAAAAAGACTAAGAAAAAAGTCCAAAATTAAACAATGGCAGTGAAAAATGATAAACTTGTTAGAACGAACATGTTTGAATAGTGATCTGGAGCTTCAAGGCACAAAAAACTTGAAAAAGTTTCTCATAAAAATCATACTTTGCTTTTTAAATTGTTTGATGTTACATGCACAAACAAACACACATTTGGGTTATGCGGACGCAAATCCTTTGACTCCAACAGCTAGATTTCAGCTGTTTCAGCTACAGGAATTCCAGTTAGAAATTTAATTTACAGATGTGAAAACTTTGGTTAAGTATAGTGATACAGGAATTCATCAGTATTTGGGGAAAAAAAAGAAACAAAATCTGTCAAAGACAGCATGCCTGTGAATTTTGCGGCCTGCTGAGGCTGTTGAAGAAACCAAGGAGTTGCTGTGCCCTGTTTGAAAACAGAGGTAGTCATTTGATAACCTGTAAAGCTGATCTAAATGCACTATACCTTCAAATATCCCATTCCCCTTTTTCCAAATCAGACCCAACAATCTTTTCACTACTGCTAATCAGCCTGGCACTCATATTCTACTAGTAATTGTTTATTTACTTTTACAAATTGCATGTTCCCTCCTGACACAATCAAAATCCCTTTAGAGCTGATCCCATTTGCAGTACTGCAGCAACAAGGGCTTCAGAGAAGGAAAGAAACACAGAAAAAAGTTGGGAACTACCGTAATTCCTTGCCAGCCCTTGGCATTCAAACTTCATCACGTCTCTAAAAGCTCATTATAACAGAAATTGGACTTGATTGGTCAAGCGGGCAGTCAGACAGAGTCAACACGTGTAAGGGAAAGCAAAGAATTTTTAAAGCTGATCATCAAGCAGCCCCAGAAATCTGATTTATAAACCAGGGACTCACTGCATAAGACACAGAAGAGGTTGATGCTGTTGAAGAAGGGTTGCAATTATTTAAATTAATGAAATCAGATAGCCACACCTGCTCCACATGACTGACTCGCTTCTCTGGCTCCGGCTTGAAAAGGTGGATTTAGCAATTGGTGGGTTTAACATGGGATGAGCACGGTAAGTTATGTGCATCTAACAAGCTCCTTCAAAAGTGTTGAGAGAAGCACAGCACGGGTGAGAGATCATGGCAGTTAATTACTTCCTGCCTTGGAAGAAGTGAGCCACACATCCCTGGAGGGAGTCCTTGCATTTCAACAAAAGCCTTTTTTTTACAGGGAGTGAAGTTTTACAATCATAAGTTGCTTAACATAGCAGGATGATCAGAGCCACTTCTACCTTTGAAAGCAGAGTCATTCCTCACAAGGCATTATGGTCCAAATCCTCATTATACCAACTGGGAAATGTTTTTATAGAAATACCCGAACCCAACGCTATAATGGCTGTAACATGCACTCTATGATAGAGGACAGGTCATACACAGGGCCACCTCTAGCCATAGGTAGGCACATTCCCCCTGTATTTTCTGGAGCAATGCCTCTGCGTCTGTAGACACTGCACTTCTGTGGTCCCCACTGCACCACCCTGGTAGGAACATGTCCTTGGACTATCACCTCACCTCAGGAGTTAGCAAGAGTTTTGGTGGCAAGACATACAAGCATGAAGCCAAGTAAGACTGATGGCCAGGAGACAGCTTCTCTGGTGACATTATCCAGTCCCACTCACATGGAGATTCTGCCCAATGCCACAGATGGCAAGTGAGAATGTTATTCTCACCATTTCTTAGAATACTGCAGCTAACGCTCAACCTTGAAGCCGAGTAGTGACAGGAAGGCTAAAACACCACGTGAAAGGCATTGAGACCAGAATATCCATCCTGACATAGTGAGTTGACTTCAGGAACAGATTTTTCTGTTTTTTAGGTTTTTCTGAGACATATAGTATGTTTACAAGCTTCATGAATCTGGTTGCAATTCATTTGCAAGAACCTCAAAACCATTAAAGCTCATGAAGGGATGTGATTCCATGTAAACTGGACATAATTTTTGGTTTTAGCCCTCTGATGTCTTATTTGGCAGGGCCAAACAAGATAACTCTGTAACAAAGGCCACAGCAGAATTACACTGAGAAAGAAATATTGACTTTAAAAGAATAACGTTTCTTTCTACCCTCAGTGCTTCAGAAAGTTACCAGCCTTCTGAAAATCAAGTTGACTGGAGAATAAGAGTCATTCAACAAATACAAGTACATAGAAACATATTGACAGCAAAGAAGGATGCTTATTAGCATTATGGCAACCCTCAACCAAGCCCGGGCCCTTCACCAATCTATATATATATTAAAAAAGGTTGTTTCTGCCAGTAAAAGCTTAGAAATAACTGGTCAGAAAGGAAAAAAAAAAAAAAAAAAAAAAAAAGGAGGGGACAAAAAACAAGGATGAGTTCATAAAAAAGGAAACCAATTGAGATCAGGTTTCCAGAGTGAAGTTCTCTAACTCTTTGTTTCCTCAGCTGTCTTGAGATGATGCAGATGGGTAAAATAGACCCTAAGTGGTCCAGAGTTTCTTGGTGGGCTGGAATTTCCTTTGCAAGAGAAGCAGAAGAATCATCAGTGTTCGTACTATAAAAGAAAGGGCTGTTTCAGATACCCTGTGGTTTTAGGTGTTGACTGTCACTGTGCCACCTGTGTTTTATCATGTTAGTGCATTCTTAAATTTACCATCTCATTCACATAATCAGCATCTTGGGCGGGTGGAGGGGGAGGTGACGAGTGGAAATTATTCCTTTAATGGTTAGTAATCATTCAATTGCCATAGTAAGTTTGCTAATGTACATTGTCTAACCTTTTTTTTCCTCTACCATCATTGTCCTTCAGTTTATATAGTTCTTCTTCTTCCCTCATGCTTAATCCTCTCTGATGCATTTATTTAGAATAATCCTATCTCCTCTCAGCCTTCAATTTGCAGGCTAAGCCAGCTAAGCTCTTTTCATCTTCTCCTGAAAACACACACTCTGTTCTTTGGTAGTCTCTCTTTGCCCTTCTCCCCATTTTAGCTTCTTGAGCTTAAGTGGCAGAATTATAGAGTACATTCATGTAGCCTTGGACAACAGCTAATTACCTTATACGTGCTGGTAGCCTCTCCTCAATACACTGCTGGAGTTACATTTGTCTTGTTTCACGTCAGGTGCACAGCAGCAGGTTCAGGTTCACCCAGAGACTTCCTCCCTTCAAACCCGAGATCTTTCTTCTCTGCTTCCAGAGGATGTGTTCTCCGAGTACAGTAGCAAGTCCTGCATTAGTCTGTAATGAATGACTTCGCATTATTGAGATTAAACTGCTGAAACGCGGAGAATCTTGACTCATTTCATTAGCTAAAACGAAGTTGCCTTGGCTTTCCAGCCATGTTAACAGATTCATCTTTAAACAGCATCCTGGATGAGCTATCTACAGCTACTCTGGAGGCCATTAAAAAGTAGTGTTTAGAACATACTGTGTTGCGCATAATGTTCTACAAAGAGAGGGTGCTTTTGCCATGACATATGGCGTACAATGTAAATGAACTCTGGTGTAACAAATTAAAAAGCTTTTACAGCAACCTCTAAATACTATTTATGGCTCCTGAGTGCTACCTAGGCTGGCCACCAGTCAAATAATTACAGTCTCTACACCAAATGCCAGAGTGCATTTTGTTGACTAACTGCTTCTACAGAGAGCTATGCAATCTATTTCCATGAGATATACTATCCGCAAACCCCCATCTATTTTGACAGCAAAATTGCAAAAGCCCAATGTGTTACCAAGGTGTCATTCAAAGAATGGAGGCTGTAATGAATTGGCTATTAAAAAAAAAAAAAAAAAAAAAATCACTCTGATGATCTTTCCTTAACACTTGCAGCTCTTGGTACAGCAAAAGAAACTCCTGGTGACATAGGACCTCTCCAAAGCTGAAGTCTCTCACCAACACAGGAGCATTCTTCTGTCTGTGCATGATGGAAAAACTGGTGAAATATGGCAACTGAAAGACTTTCCAGTGAATAAAGGGGTCCAGTTCTGTGGGGAGGGAGAACCTGCCAGAAAACACCCAACCAGCTTCCTGAAACCTTGTTTTGTGTTTAAGAGAAAATTCTATTCATTTGCATAAATAAAAATATGCAAGAAAAAAGAAAAAAAAACCAACACAAATCATCAGCAGCTTTCACTTCTTTTTCTGGGAGCTTACCAAAACCAAAAAATATCTTAAGACCTCCTCTTTTCATCATTTAAAAGGATTTATCTGTTAAATCATCTAAGGGTTGAGAGGTAGAGGTGAGATTTGTTTGTCTTTCAAATCGATGCAATAGGGCACCCAGTAAAATCTCCATGTTTGTCCCACCTGAGTACCGTGAAAGGTAAGGTGAACTATGGGTATTCCACAGCTCTGAAAGTGCTCCATTTATCACAGGAAAATCATTTTTTATTTTACTGGCCTATGTATATTTAAATATAGTTATACTAGTATAACTATGTTTGTTGATTCCATGTTGATTCCAAAGCAAGCAACAGGCACAGCCCCGTTATTTGAGATCACGTCTTGTTGTGAGGCACACATCCTAGAATGAAGGCTGCATTGCTTTATTACTGGACTATCACCCTTAATCTGTGTGCAAGCCAGGCTTAAACCTACACTGCACCTTTCCACAGTCAAAGGTTTGCTGCCAAATGAGCCATACTGGTTTGTGACAAAATTACTCAAAATTACTATGACATTATGACTTGACCTTAATAGGCACTCGCAATACATTCATCAATCATGGATGCTATATTTAAGCTGGAAAGCACTTGTCCTACTCTCTGGTTTAGACTGAAGTAACAGCATTAAATACCTACATAGCAAGTGAGAGTACATATTTGTAGTCTTTGAGTGTAGAGAAGTTTTGAAAGCAGTCATTTTCTGGTAAAGACTAGTGAGAGGATGCCTGCAGAATTTAAAGCTAGGAAGATGATGGATGGAAAAGAACAAGGGGTTCTGGTAGGTATTTATTAACCATTTTATGACCTTGTGAAAAAGATAGGTTTAGAAACATCTGTGCCCAGGACACAAACTGTTCTGCAATGATTTGGGAAATGTGCTTCCCTCAGGTGTACACATCCCTTTCTTCCAGACATTGCAACCCCAGACATTCCTAAAAAAAATAAAATAAATTAAAAATTAAAAAATTCTGATGTGATACTATCATGAAAGCAATGTTTTATAAGGAATAAAGGTGGTGGAAGATTTCAGAAACCCCATTCCAGAACACTATCTCACAGGGAATTAAAAAAAAAAAAGAAAAGTAATAGTTTTACCCTGTTATTTGTGACTAGCAGGTTTCTGTCAAAGCCAATTGATGCTCCAGGTGAATATTGCAGAGTACTTGGGGCCATGTCTATCACTTAGAACAAAATACTGTTTACAAAGGGGAAAGGTTCCCACAAATCACAGGCCAGACACACTAGGACCATACCTGTGCCAATGTTAATAAACCTACACACATTCCAGTAAACGCTTGGTAGCTCCATCTCTCAGTCAATCATTTTTAGCTCCTAATGAGAATGCTTTTAACTGTTCATATTTGACTGTTAACACCAATTCCCTTAAACTCAATGTCCCTTTGCCAAGCAAACAGCTTCGGTCTGACTGTTATGCATAGTGGAAATCTACATTTTCCATTATCAGTGACTGCATGTATATTCAAAGTACCCAAGGATTTTAAAAGCTTAAGGAGAAAATATTCTTAGTAGCTGACTTGAACAGACAAAGGAAAATATTAACCCTGGCAAAGACTGAGTTGAAAATAAGGTAATTAAGGAGAAACTAAAATTTCTTAGAAGTTTAACAGAATTAAGTCTACGTTACTTCAGACATTAACAACATGTTTGTATTTGCAAAGCAACAATAAAAAAAAGGAGGACGTTAGTACCAGCCTTTATTTCCTCTAATATGTTGCTAATGACAGTGAATGTGTTTCTAAATATCAGGGGTCTTGTACCTGAAAATTACAGTTGTGCATTCAGATAGTTTCATACAGAAATATTTGTACAATGAATCTATTATATACCTCCTCTCTATAAATGAGGTTATGCTTTTAGATATAATTAGATAATAACATAATAATATAAATAAATTCCCAGTTGCTTATTTGGGTATAAATATACTGATTTTTAATCTGATTATGCAGCTATGAAGAATTGTCTGTTATTTTGACCAGTCTATTAGCTATATAATTTGGATCCTGAGGATAGTAGATAAAAAATAACAACTAAAGCTATTTCAACTCCACAGCTGGGATACAGCAACAAATTACCAATTACACTCAGAAGACAAATTACCAGTAAATTTCGTCTTCCTTAAATAAATACCAATTTAAGTCAAATAGGTCTGAAAATCACCACATGCTGAGAAGTAGTTGTATTGCTACCTTTAATGGAAAATTAGGAGTGGGCTAAAAGATCTGTGAAGCAGCTGAGGATATTCTGTTTTCACTGGATTGAGTGTGCAGCTACTCCAAGCCTCGTACAAGTGTGCCGAGAGGAGCAGAGAAAATCTGGAGCAGGAATCCAAAAGCTGCTGCACCATAACTCAGAACAGGACTTTCTTCAACATCCATATCCATTTCTGCCAGATCTAGCTAGCAGACTTTTCAAAGTCCCAAAAAATTAAGGGTGTAATAATAAAGTTATAATATATTAAAATTACATTTTCTCAGTATCCAAAAACATGTGTTTATACAGAGAGTAACTGTTGCTTGTTTAATTGCAGGACTATATATATTATAAGTTGCATCTCATTATAGGTTAAGTACACAGTTGCATTGGACTTAACTTTGTGATTTAAATGCAATTATGTAATAGACTTCGGAATAAGAAACATACACTTATTGCATGGGCTGTGAAGGTGGATTAACATTGCAACGTAAATGAAAGGGCTTTTACTGCTTCTGGTATTAACACTGAGCAAACACCTAAATTGCTGACAAATTTTCACTTGTTCCTTTGGTCATTATGGTTTGTGGAGTTTGTCTTCAGTATGGAAAATTAAGATTTCATGTCATAAAAGCTATAAAAGGCTACATAGTGGAAAGGCATTAGCATCAGGCTCACCACATAAATCCAGCCTGCAAAATAAACCCAGGCTGCATTGATACCATGCCTGTATTCCACCTTGCAGATCATCGTTCATAACTTTTTCTTCACCCAGGTTTCCTTGGGGAGCTCCCCATCTCTCCTTGTGACTTAAGTCTGATGAGATGTGGTGGCTGCTGGCCTCTAGGTGGACAAAAAACAATTGTTGGTCCCTGCTGACATCATGTTTCAATATTGACTCCAAGGTGGAGTAGTCACTTCACCAAAACACTTTCCTGCTCCAACCCAAAGTGCTCATGCAGACACAGTCTGAAGCTCAATGGGGTGACTGTCCACATCCCTGTTCCTCCTCTGAAATAGCAGTTCCTACCCTAGTGAGCCTTGTTCTTCAGGGGACCAGCCCATTATACCTCAATCACTGGCTATTTAAGTGAATACCACTGCGCTGTGAATAGTAGTAGCTAAAATAACACATACAATAAATCACCTGTTCCCCAGTAAGGAATTAATTAAATTAATACCTCCGCCTTGTTTCATGACTACCCACTGACTTTGACAAAATAAAACTGGTTGTAGCAGGCTCACTTCACCTGCCATGTCACATAGTCTGGTTGTCTTGATTAAATTAGCTATCTTACTCATTTATCGTGAAAATAAAGATGAAATCCCTTAAATATAACATGACTGAAATTGGTGGGTTCAAGTAGAAGTAAACAGCAGCTTTACCCAGCCCACTGGCAAAAAAGGAAAAAATACCAACAAGCAGCAGAACAGCAGGTTGTCGGGTTTTATTTGTAACTAAATGGAACAGGTGTAATAAATGTGAATTGTGACAAAAAGAGATTATGTGAGAACAAATAAAATATCATTAGTTCTGAAAAATGTTTTACAGTTGTCTTTTCTCGCTGGCTACTGTGAGCTAATTTATAATTGTTTGCATTTTTGCAACCGTACCCCTAGGGTTTTCTAATCTCAATAGCCTGAAACAACTAAACATATGCTTTTGTGAATAAATAAATAAATAAATATTTTGCATTGGTTAGATTTGGTAGGGGGAGGGTTAGTCTGATGTGTCATACCTGGAAATA
Organism: Gallinago undulata; assembly: GCA_026546715.1. NCBI lineage: Eukaryota > Metazoa > Chordata > Aves > Charadriiformes > Scolopacidae > Gallinago > Gallinago undulata. The sequence goes on along the minus strand of JAOTQQ010000002.1, from coordinate 26,782,738 downwards.
AATAGGAACAGTCAAAATTTGAAACCACCTTAACACATATTTCGGGAAAACAATGGTTGCGGCAAATATTTGCAATTCAAATTTGAGCAATTTTCTTCACTTCTTATGAAAAGTCCTTCCAGCACTTTTCGAAGGATTAGTTATATATTAAAAGAGAGACTTTCTCTACGGGGGTAAACTGTCTTTCAAATATTTCTTACTCAAGCATAAATCCATTTACCTTTCACAGGCTGTTTTGCAGTCCTTATTGTGGTGCTGATTAATTAATAAACAAAATCTACTGCATTTAAGACAGACTGTTTTTCACTCAGCCTTATCTTCTTTCATTTACTGCACTGAGACTTCACCAACTTACCAGGAGTAGGTCTGTGCAAAATGGTACAAAAAGAATTCTGGGAAAAAAAATAAACCAGATAACCAAGATGTCTAGAAGTTCATGAAAGAAGTTCAGGTAGCCAAAATTATGGCAATTTACAGAGGTCACTTTGCTCTTGTCCCACAGTGGAACAAGTTGCTTTTCAAACTCTCATTTGAATGTTCCCATAAAATGGAATTATTCCAAACCACCTGTTTTCTTGCTAAGAAGTACAAAAGATTTCTGCAATTGGAAAATCTCTCAATAGGCAGAAGTGAGAGCCCTTGGCCTCTCAAATCTCATTGACAAAAATCCTCTCAAAATCATGAACTCAGACCCACTTGATTCTAAGATTTGGCTCCAGCAGCATGTTCTTGAGATTTCATTTTTAGCAAAAAGGAATCCATTCACATCTAGCTTTCATAGTTTTGGTTGTTGTTTTCAGAAACCACTTCAACCTCACAGGGGAAAAAAGAAGAGGCTATGAAAACACAAAAAATACATGTCCCTTTTCCTTTGATCTCACACACCCACATAAACAACATTATATTTGGAAATGCTACAGATTATTTCTAGCCTTTTAGATGTTAAAAAAAAAAAAAAAAACACCTTAAAAAATCTATGAGCAAAGCACTAGAAAAGTCCTTGCTTTTTAATTCTCATTTCTGTTAAATTTTCATTTTATGCAGAATAAGATTAGCATCCCACTTCTCTCTTTTTAAGGGAGAAGCTGTTTTATCTCTCATAAAAGTGATCATTTCTTCCCCGTTTCCACTTGAAGAAGGTAGGAATTAGGATTCTGAAGGCCCTTCCTGTTGCAAAATGGAAGCAGCTACTCTCGGATGGAGAAATTTACCTTTTCCATTTCAAAAGAAAAACTAAACAAAAAGGGATACCTCTGCAACCTAATCTTCCACAAAATTAATGTGTTTAAAAACATGCAATTAAAAAAGTTCTCGGGTAAAACTGAGGAAATAAGTAGGAATCCCAAAGGTACAAAGACAGGCTGGCTGGGGTGTGCCGCAGAGCCTTGCAGCGCTGCACAGAGCTTTCTCTACTGTACTGGCATTAAATCAGCAGGAAAATGTTCTCTCTTTTTGCAGCAAAAAGGTTTGAAAGTTAACAATGGAAATTGAATATGAATGCAAGACTTAAGGGGGAGAAACAGCATTTATGAGAATGACCCCTGGCTTATACAAGTGTACGTAGCACACCTGCTGCTGACAGCTCACAAACTTGCATTTATTTTTCAAATGCCCAGTCTTTTTCCCCAAGGAGTTCAGAAAGAAAGAAAGAAAGAAAAAAAAAAAAAACCCTGGAAAAATTGTCTTTAGAAAACTCTCATTTTTGTAAGAGAGACCATAGCTATCTTTCTGGATACAGAGATTCACAGCCAAACGAGAGCCACAGCAGAGAAAGACAAAGGTGCAACACAACAGCCACTCCAGAAAAACGCATTTTCTCAAACAGTTTTGCATTGCCTTTGTGCTCGCAGGTACTTGCAAATTACCTTCAAGAAGGGGAAAGTGGCATGCAAGAATATTTCAAAAGGATGGGAGGAGAGGCAGGGGAATCACAGAATCACCTAGGTTGGAAGGGACCTTTTAAGATCATCTAGTCCAACCAATGAAAAAAAAAAAAAAAGAAACCCTCACAAACCACCACACACCACACCCAAAACAACACCAACCCAACACTAATCCATATCCCTGCCTGAACACCATGTCAACTCGTCTCTTGAATACCTCCAAGGAAGGTGCCTCAACCACCTCCCTGAGCAGCCCATTCCAATGCCTGACAACCCTTTCAGTAAAGAAATATTTCCTAATATCTAACCTGAACCTCCCCTGGTGCAGCCTGAAGCCATTACCCCTTGTCCTATTGTCTGTGACCTGGGAGCAGAGACCGACCCCCACCTCTCTACCCCCTCCTTTCAGGTAGTTGTAGAGAGCGATGAGGTCTCCCCTCAGTCTCCTCTTCCCCAGACTGAACACCCCCAGCTCCCTCAGCCTCTCCTCATCAGACTTGTGCTCCAGACCCCTCACCAGCTTTGTTGCCCTTCTCTGGACCTGCTCCAGCCCCTCAATGTCTTTCTTGTGCTTGTAGTTTTGAAAGACTTGGAACTGGGAGAGAACATCTACAATGCTACCAGAGAGAGCTAACCTGTGCAGTTCTCCTTTTACCCAACAAAGAGTTGCTGGAGATGCAGAGGGAAAAGCAGGACAGCAAAGTACTATCTGAACATGATGTTTGGCAGCTCTCCTGCTCTCTGAGGCGGGGACACTGGACTGCCAATGGATAATACATCTTCCCAATGTGCTGAAGTTATTTTGAATAGCAGAGATATCTCGATATCTAGACATATCTAAGCCTTACCTCGCCTAAGCATCCAGAAGCAAAGCTGCATAGGATTTTACTTTTTGAGGCAACATCCCAGGCAGCAGTGGAGACTAATATCTTAGGAAACAACATTTTCACACAACTAATTTATTTTGTATTAATTGATAAACTGGTTTTTGCTAAGCTTGTGGACTAACCTCCTGAAAAATTTTCATCCCAAAGGATTACACTATGGAGAAAGAATTAGAAACAACTTGGAACGGAACATTGTATTTAAGTAAAGAGAGAATCACTAACACATCATTTTCTGAACAAAGCTGGACACGGGTATTTCCAGGAGAGGTAGGAAGCGTTCAGTGGTGTTGGCCCCTGCTCATCACCTACTGATCACTTTCAACTGGCAGGAGGGCTGCTTCCACTTCTGAGCAAGACAGGACTTGAACAGGGATGCTGAGAGCCACGGTACACTGCCTCCCTTTATTTGCTCTAAACAAGAGGGAAGCAGTGCCAGGGTGAATAAATACACCAGCTGCAGTAAAGAGGAGGCAGAGAGATTTTCCTATCCCTCTTTTCTTGATGCAGAGGTAACTGATGGCAGTTGGGTGCATTACCCCTGTGTTTTGTCCTTCCCATATGAGTAAATACTAAGGGGCAGAAGAGGAATTATCACCTCTTTTCCAGAACAACTTAAGGATAACTTCAGGTAGACCTACAAACTGTCCTGGAGCACTTTCTAATATCAGGTTTGTTGTCTGTTCCCACTACAAAGAACAATCTTCAACATTTTGAAAGGACTGGAAGCAAGGGTTTTGCCTGCGCTACGGGGCTAAAGCAGGAAAAACTGATCATCTCATTTTATGAGTTCTTCCCCCAAAATATGCCCTGTAAAGAAAATACGAATACTTATAGAGTGTGTCTTTGCCTCCTATGAATAACATTTCCAAAAAATAAAAGAATACAGCTTACTGGCTAAATTATACCAGATAGTATAATTTCAGACCTAAAAAGTCTTGCCAAAACTCTACCTACTGATTTAACGCATGCTCAGTGATATCACACTATTAATTTTTCGCAGTTGTAAGCACTGTGGATATCTAAGGGAAGCAGAAAAAAGTTAATCCAGTTTCTCACAAATTCTCTGTCTTATATTTGGCCAGGCAAATCAGAATTAGGTATTGGTCTATTAGGCATTCAAATCTTCATTACTCCAGCACAGAAAATTTTACTGTTAATAGGAAAAAAAAAGCTGTTGAAAAGGAGCAGTATGGCTGCCGGGATTGCTTTCATATCTTTTCAGTGGGTTCTCTACATGTGATTTTTGCTTCAGGCAAATAAGTAGGTATAGTGAATGCACAGGGCTTTCCAGGTACCCCAGGCACTGGGGAAAAAGTATATACTAGAAACAACAATTCCTCTTAATAGAACTCATAAAGAAAGTTGGAATATGCTCTTTCGCTATTTGCTGAATATGAAAAGGTTGCCTTTAATACCTGCTGCCCTTTTCTGAGCAGGGCTGTGGACCTCCTCTGAGCTGAAAATGACTTTGGTACTCTCATAGCCTCTTCCTTCTCTGTCATTCAAGATAGAAAGTCCCATTTTCAGCAATTTCAGAAACAGTGATCTGAGAGTACAGCTGTGAGGAATGACTCAATTACTCAGACTTGGTGACACATGCAAAGCAAATGTATCTATCTTATTAAAAAAACCACAACACTTTAAAGTTCAATGAAAAACAAAAATTATATTACTTTCATTGGGAATTTCCTCTTTATTAAATATAAGCATATGTCATTTAATCGTAATGGGAATTTTATGTACATAAAGTAGAATAACAGGACAATAAATATTTTGCCAATTCATTGTACTTTGTTTGGAACAAATATAAAAGAAGATAAATATCTCTCTACATATATATATATATATACACACTTTGCAATTAATTTTCTGTGACAAGAGAAGCTAACTATTACTTTTTCCTTGACTAAAATTGCAGTCTTGAGTTTAAAAAACAGTAATTGGTCTGCCAACAATAATATTATTAAGGAGCCTTTTGGGCTTTTTTTCTTCGTTTTAATTGCCTGGATAACATCTTCCTACTACATTCCGTGGTTAAAACAGAGCTCTGATCACTACAATACCTTTGGTAAGAACATACAAGCTCCTGTAGCAGCATGAACCCAGGCAAAAAGACAAAACAGAATTCTTCCACCTGATAATCAGTGATATCAAAGTCATACAAATTTCAAAAGTTTCCTACTCATTGTGAAATGACAGCAACAGTTCTGAGGAAGAAAAAACAGTCCTTGGCATAACACAAGTTTTCTAGACACAATCTGACTCAGAATCATAAAGAAAGCTCTATGGAGAATTGGTTGGAAGATCAAACAGTATTTTGCAAAAATTTCCCAGCACATTTATTCACCTCCAAATGTCTTTTTTCTTGAGGAGACATCAACAGGGTTTACTCTCAAAAAAGTGATTTGGATGCTAAAGAGTTCTGCAAACTGTCACTTTTTTATTATTTGACTTGGTGATGAACTGAGTTGAAATCCACCATGACTAAGGAGAATGCAAGTCTCTGCATCACTCCGGGAAAAGGGCAAGGAATGAATTGTCAAACTGACTCCTCAAATGCATCCAATCGTGTAATATTGAAATTATTCCCTCGTCGTGAAACAGACCTTCTGCCTCCAGCACACCTAGCCAGCTCCTGGGACTCCAGGAAGGGGTTACAGCTCTTGCTCTCTCTGCCTTGTCTCAAGGGAGAGCCAATTTGAATTTAATTATCTTCTTGATATCCCAAATCACAGGCAAAGTGGAAAGAATAAACACCCCCTATTCCATCACTCACCAACGGCTACGATGACGTATCCCCGTCCTTTAGATTGTCTATGCCATTTGTGAAACCCAAATAAAAAAGAACCAGAGGGTGAAATCTACCAGAAACAGATGAGAGTGGAGCTGCTGGCCAAAACTGCATCCGCACGGAGAAAAGTATTGTGCCTGAAAGAGGCCTCCATGTGGAAGAACAACAAATATTGTTTTCTAAAATAAAGATGGATTTGCCCTGTTCATACAGCATTATTCCACATCCAAGACTGAATACTATACAGTGGTTTAGACTAATTCATTTTACAGCTTCATCCCACTGTACCTAACTTTGCTCCTCAGCCACCACACAACATTGATTCTGGGAGGATTTACCACCTGCAAGGTCATTTCTGAGTGACATCCTGAGTCACTTCTGGGTGGGCTGCAGCTTTTGACCTATTTGGTTTTCAGCAATCTTCTGGAAGAGCTTTTATCAAGTATTAACTGAATGGAAACTTGCTTAATTCCTGAACCTTAGGCACTAAATCCTGGTGTGCAAAAACAAACGTAAAAGAGCAGCAGGCTTCACAAACTCAGAGGAAATTTTGCTTATTCCCTGATGAAAGGGACACCAAGACAGCAGCAGCTCCTTGGAACAGGGTGGTTTTTTCCCCTCTAAGACAGCAAAATGCTGTTTCCTAAGGGCAGCAGCTCTGCATGGCTCCACTGCAGTTGGAGTCAAACACTTAATGTCCACCTAAAATTAGTCTCAATCATACCTAAAGGGATTCCCGGAGAGATAAGCAGTATGTGCAATTCTGCAAAGATAATGTATGTCCAAGGCATGAAGGACAGCTCAAAGGCAAAATGGAGATCATTGCAAAGACCTCAGAGCTATAAACCACATTTTACAATCTCTAGTGAATATCTTAAAAGCAAGGAAATACCTTAAACAGCAACAGAAGTGGGTCCCTGCTCACAGTTCCATGGAAGGAACATGAAGGTCACACTCAGCAGGATGAAAAGGCAGAAAAATAATAAAAAAACTCTTTCTCCCCAAAAGAGGTAGAATTAGCTCACTTCAACACTCTGGTCAGAGGGGAAAAAAAAAAGAGGCGGGGAAAGGCATTTTTCAGAAACAAGCACCAAGTAATTCCTGGCATAGTTCCCCACACTGCTCTTTGCCTCAGAGCACCTTGAGGAAGATGCTTTTATTTGCTCTGCTAGACAAGGCAATGAAAACACATCCTCGCTGTTGGTCAAAAATTGTGGGAGGTGTAAAACATTTCTAAATCATGTGTAATTCTCAGCCTTTGGAAAATTAATACTCTTTTGAAATAAAAAGGCACCTTTTCCCTAGAAAATCTTTCCCTTCTCCTCAGCCTCCTTAAGATTTTTCCTTTTAAGCAGGAAATAGGAAAAAATGAGAGAAAAATATTTTGAAAAAGTGTTTCCATCCCAACTAATCCCATTCCAGTTTGAAAAACACTTCAGAATATTTTACAAAGGGATAAGAATATAATTTTTCTTTAGCCAGTACTCTCCCAACATCATATGCCATTTTTTATTTACATGGGCCAACTACCACAGAAACTGAAATTGATTTTGATCTTTGCAGTGAGTTTTTGAAGTCAGAATTAAAATGTGTCTTTGCAATGAAGGAGATAAGTCACTGACAACTCAGTGGAAAAAATGCACAATGGATTTCAATAAGCATAGGAATGATATTTGGTAAAGGCTCCCAGATGCGTACAAATTTGAGATTATTACAAAGAAAAGGACAAGTAACACCTGAAACTCAAACTGAGCCAATGACCCAACAAAAAGTTATTTTTCCAGTTAAATGTGACTGGAAATAACTGCTCTAAGAAAATCCAGAATAGCTTAATTTGATAATTAGTTGTTAGGAAAAAATATGTATGAAATCCATTGCAATGTTCCAGAGAGTTCAAGGGGGGCAATTCTTGCCTTCAGAGCCACCCACCAGTAGAATAGATTCAGGTACCTTCTCTTAAGCATGTAGGAAACAAGCAGCCTGCCTGGAACAACTGATGTTGCACTACTGCAGAATACATAATCTTCTAGGTGATGGTGACTCCCACATGTTTTATCTGTTGGGGCTCTAGACAAAGAATTTTGTGTAAGGCATGTTTGTGGGCAGAAGGGAACACAATGGAGATTTAGGAGAATGTTGTATGAAAAAAGAAAGCAGAAGCTATTTGTTATGAAAACAATCCTAATAAAATGAAAACATTTAGTTGCTATGAGGAAAAAAACAACACCACCACCAACCCACAACAAAACAAACCAACCAAATCCCCCCCCACACTTCATCCCACTTCATTACCTTTCAAAATGTTTGGTAGCTTTTGTGCACTGTTTAATGTAAACTACCACCAGCCCATAAGCTTGGGGTGACCAGAGAAATCCCCACCAAGGATTAATACTCAAGGGGAGAAATGCACCGTAGCTCTGCTATGTGTCTGAGCATTAGCGAGAAACAAATATACCTGGGAAAATGGGTTAAGTGTTGCAGCTTGTTACGTACAGCAAACCCTCACAGAGACCTCTATGGTATGAAAGGTGAAGCTATGGCAAAATCCAGGGAGCTCCTGCCCTTTCTGGGCCAGCCCATACCTGCAACAAGAGCCATCTCTGCCACCAAGGCCAGCACTTGCTTTCCTTCCTACACCTCCTCAGTCAGCAGAACTCATGAAAGGTCTTCTGGTGCTCAGTCTCATCCCATCATGCTGTCTGCCATGGGGAGTTGACGCATGGCCACTATCATGTCAGATGATATCACTTGCAGGAAGAATGTATCGCCACCAAAGGCAGCTAAATTGGTGTTTCAGGCATGATCAGAAACATTTTCTTGTCAATACGATAAAAATACTGTTGCAAAATAGCGGACTCCTGCTGTTACCTAAGTGCTGAGCCTTTCTATTCAAACCAGAGAGCTTTTGTTTGCAGAACTTAGCGGGGTTTTATGCTTAACAAACAGTATGGAATTCACTGTAACAAGCTGTGCATCCATACAGACTTGCCCAAACCAGACGGAGGGAGTCCTTCTTTCAAATTTTAGGTATATGCCACCTTAGCAGCTTTTTAATAACTTATTCATGACTTGACTGTAAAAATCTCTCACCTCTGCAGAGTGACCCAACCATCAGAAGACCTTTCACATCGATGCAGAGTTTACTTCTTAATTTATTTTAATTATTTGTTTAAGGAAATTGCCATTCATTCTCATTCAGCATCTAACTGGAATATCTGAAACCTCTGTATTTTCCATGGAGTTCAGTCAGCATTTTCTGTCTCCTTCTAATCCAGTTCTGATCTGCATTCACTTCCAACATAACATAAGGACTTTTTTTGACTCTTTACCTAACCAGAGAAGTTGAACTTATTTACAGCAGTAGAAAACATACTCTTCTCCATTCAGCTAAAATATGATGCATTGTTGTGCTTCCAGTAAATAGACATGGTCTGGTTTTCTTTAGTATAAAAGGAATGTCCTTTTCACTGGAATTAAGGTGCTGATAATTGGCCCAGTGTATTTCCTTCAGGCATCTGTTAAGCTAATTACTGCTTAAGCTTACAGTCCTGAATTTTTCCCCTATTTTGTGAGGGGAAAAAAAAAAGCTGCTAAACAGAACTTCTTGTTTGTTTGTTTTAACATAATGATGGTCACGGCAAACTCTTTATTGTTTGATTATTTTCTGGTCGAACTATCCACAGAATTAGAATTGCTAAATTTTAATTTTGCAGCAGCTTATAGCTGAATGAAAATTTTAATTGGATGCTTGGTGTTTTAAAGCAATAGATTAATCTTTGTGAATCATCCTAACTGTCAGGTTTTAGTGATCCAAGTAATTTACTTACATAATTTATTCCTTTGTGTTTGAAGGAAAAGTCCATATAAATGCCATTATGTGAAACTTCCATGTAGCACAATAATTGCAGGCAAACTTATGCCTTCAGAAATTGATCTTCTAGAAGACTTGGGATCACAAGAGAATACTTTTTAAAAGTCTATGTTTCTTTCCTCTTCAATAAAATGGACTTTAACTTAAAGCACAGTTATTTAAAACGTTCCAAGCTGAGTGTCGAACAAGACAGGAATTTCTATGTGAAGAAAGCACAACACAAAAGCTGAGGTCAGAGTTTAGTCCGCTCTCCTGGTTTGAGGTAAAAGAGAACCAGGACATCCTCTCTGAAGTCCCCTCTCTCGTGCCAGAGACACCGCACACACACAGCAAGGAGCAGCAGCACAGCTGCTCCCCAGCCCATCGCACCCTGGCTGCACAGCACAGACGCCCCCAGCCTTAGCCTGGTCCAAAGACTAAGCTAACATCAGCAAAGCGTTGCCAACCCTCTAACATGGATTCCCTGAGTGTGTAATCAACAGCATTTGTCATAATTGTGAGTAGCCATTGAAGGAATTGTGCCTCTGTATTTCTCACTCCCCCTCCCAATCTCAAAGGCGATGAAAAGCTCGTGAACTGAAATGTCAGGAATGCTTAGCTGACTGTTTCATTGGCAACATACTGCAATTACCTCTTCTTCCTCCTCTTAGGTCTTTGGTCTAAGAGCTTTCAGAGTGCATTGCGGAACCCTTGGAAAAAGAGGAGCCATGACGGATGACTTTGCTTCTGATGAGGGCAACGGAGAAGGAAACCACATATGACAAATGCTGATTTGGCTAAGCATGAATCCTTTATTGCATAAATCAACTTCATGTTGTTTATGCAGTCAGTATAAAAATTCACTTACAGATTTTATTTATTTAACTGCACATTTCATTCTGCTTAGCAAATAGCAATCTGCCTGACCTTACACGCACTCTGCAAATGTGGGCCTGGGAGTGGTCTCATTAACAGGACAAGGAAGAACATCTATTTCTCTCTCCACTCCCTCAAAATATAATCACTAGAGCATTCCCATCACTTGTGGATTATTATTATCATTATTGCTGGGGAGGATATATTAACTCCTTTTACATCTCTGCATCCCACCCAAGGAACCAGTTTCCCAGATATCATAACCCCAGAATTTTAAAAACTGAAAGAATTAAAACACAGAATTCCAAAGCTGAAAAATTTAGTCATAGAGTTCCCATAATTTTAGAAGGCTAATCTATTCCAAGCACTAAAATCTAAACTTTTTTAAACTGCATCCCAGTCCTGGAGCTGAATTGTACAGCAAGCAACTGATTTCATCTCTTTCCTCAATAATGTTTAGCCTTGCTTTTAGATGAGTACTTTAAAAATGTTTTTCATCTTTCAAAACAAGATGCTCAGGAAATATATTTTTCTTTGCTACACTGAAAAGCGATATTCATGTGATGACTTTATTTCTGCACTACTTTAAGTCTCAGCTATCAGCGAGGTAAGTGATAAACAGAGACCATGAAAAGAAAAAAAGAAAAGAGAAAACAAAACAACCCTTGGCAGGTAGAAGTGAGTGAAGAAACAGTTCTCAAACTATATCAGAGCAGATTTTCAAAATGCCCAGCAGCCACCAGCTTCCAGCATTTGCAAATGCAACATCTGGTCACCTATTTCCAGGCCTAATTGGGAATCACTGGGGCACCGAGTTCTGGATATAAAGATCTTTTTGAAGTTTGGTCTGTATTTTTGCTTGAAAACAGCTATGTTGTCTTGCAAAGTCAGCATTTGCATCTTGTTGAGTATGTGGAATGCCACTGCCTTTCCATTTCATCTCGCAGAGTCCTAGAGACAAATCCTGAATAAATTTTAAGACTGTGCTTTTTGCCAGTGTTTACAAGGCAGGAGGCTGTCACTGCAGTTTATACCGCATCTAATCAATGCTCAGGGAAGAATTAAAGTGGTTATAGTTTGCTATTAAAAAGACACGGGTGGCTGGATAACTTTGATCTTGGAGTCTGCTTAGCCCTGGCAAGGAATATCATTAGAAGCATCCTGCCCTGGAATTTCAAACTATATATTTTTAAAAGTGACTGAAAACTCCCTCTTCTCCCCGCCTGATCAGAAAAGCAAGAACCAGCACTGTCAAGTGCTGGAGATAAAAGAGCATGGTTTCCTAGGAAATCTTGCAGCTATGGGAGCAAAAGTTTGTGGGTTAGCTCCATTTAAGCAAGTTTCAAAACACTTGCAATTAATGCAAATGCACAGACAGCACCCCTGTAGGCAATAACAAACACAGGTTGACCCTTCTCCCCTAAAAATAACAAAAATGAACTGCTCTGTCTTTTCTTACAGGCAGGTATGAGGGAAGTGCTGGGATATACACAGCCCATCAAAGTCTTACTGACTTCATTTGTGCAGTGGCTTTTGGTTCAAAGCAGCAGGGTCTGGCTTTACGACACCTCTCATCAATCAAGCTGGGGAATTATGAATTCAGTCAAGCCAAGGTGGAGCACAGGCAGACCAAAACAAGCATTTTCTGTCTCATCTTCACAGCATTCTTGTGTGTTGTCAAGCCTATTCAGCAAGAACTCCTCTGATCTTCCCATACCTGAGCAAAACCTGCCTTTTGATCATATACAACTGGCCCAGTTTTCCAGGTGGGCTCAAGGAGGTATGGGAGAGGGAGGGAGGGAAGGACCAGAGAAGGAACAAATGGCTAAAGACAGAAAGTAATTCCTTGTGACATGCTTTATATTTGGCTCTTCCCATTCTTCCTATTCCCTTCAGCTTCTACAACCAGAGTTCAGTTAAAACTTGTAGAGTGGTTCTTCTTATTAATGTTATAGATTAAGATTTTCAAATGCCAAGCACAGGATATGAAAGTAACTGCTGCTAATAAAAGGACACAGTCAAAAACCTTGTATTGGTAAAATAAACTACAGTTTAAAGATATATCTGTTCTTTTTGTGCAGGATAAGTTACATGTATAAATAGGTGCATGAGACAAACCATTCCTTTTAATCACCAACCCCTAAACTTGCAATCGTATTTTCATATTATATATAGACTCAAGGAGCATCCTGTTTTATATGTAATCTATAAGTCATTTGAGGTATGGGCAACTTCCTTTGATCTCCTTGCACTGCAGTCAGCACAATAAAGTGCAGGTTCAGAGCTGCAGCTCTTAAAAAGACCATAACAAAATTAGAGACCTTTGAGTGCCTTGCTTGAGAGTGTGTTAACAAGTCAGGTCAGGAATCAGACCCAAGCATGAAATTATGAAAAATTTGTCATGGCAGCTAAAAGCAAGAGTGGGTTTCAGCCAGCACCTCTCAAATGGGACGACACGTGGACTCATCAGCACAGCAGCAGCCATCTGGTCACCCAGTGACTGGCCGGACACTGCCACAGCCCAACAGCTTGACACGCAGCTCTGTCCCACACCACCATGTCCCTGCTCTGACAGCAGCAGGTAACCCAGCCCTGCATAAATAGCAGCTTGCAAATCTATAAAGTAATAAGCAGTGGTGAATATTTCCTTTGACTAATCCTGTGATACGATAGCAGCTTTTGCTGTTCTGAGTGTAATGTGGCAGAACAGATTTGCCCCCATAAGCAGAACGGGAGGCTGACATGTCAGAGGTACCCAGCAAACATCTGAATAACTAAGGAGATACTGCTCATCACCACGTAGATCATTGTTCAGAAACAAAAATCAGTCTTTCTGTTTACACCATGGTATTTTCTAAGCTAAGTGCAATGAATTAAACATCAAAGTAATGAAGTCATTACCAATAATGCTAAATAAGGTCCAAGTTCAGCAAGGTGCCACAGCCAACAAGATCACTAATGGATGCGCAGAACTATTAACAACTATTGTGGGCTTTTTCCAGACAAGCTTTTTCTATTGTGGTGGTGTGACCATGTTTCCACAGCCTTTTATCACCTCAGTCTTCAGCAGGTTGCTAGCACTTCCACTCCTGCTGAGGGATTTAATACACAATTGCACCGTAGCTTCCAATGCAGAATTGTACCTATAAGCAAACACTATATTCTTCTGATGTGAGCTGGGGTGGTGTCAAGACCTGGTTAGGGTTTTACCCTGTCACACACATGGAAGTGAGGGACAGTTTTTTCCTGGGAGTGGGAGAGCTTGAGTGGGAGAACTGGTAGCGGCATAAAAGAAGCTGACACAGCTCCAGAGGATCAGTCAAAGCAGCAAACATACTGCATGCAGCAAGCAACATTTAAAAGGCTTTTGAGAAAATAGCTGCAGTTTCAGCTAGCACATCAACTGAATGGCCCCCCACACAGCCCTAAAACACACGAAATGAAATACTTTTCTTACAGTGTGCCAGGAAAAGGACTGGAACAGCTATCAGAAGGAGGGTGCATCTTCCTTAGCAATGTATTGTGTAGTGGCAGTGCCTTTCTGACACAAGGCTCCTTGGTGTTTACTTTTGAAGTGCTTTACATTGTGCTTTGCAGCTCCCCCAGCTTGGTGTTCCCCAGAGAAACCCATGCAGGAGCTGCACACCAGCAAACCCACCAGGCAGGCAAAGATCACAAATACAAGATCACAAAGCCGGGTTTGTAAAATCAGACTCTGCAATAAGATTACCAGTCTAGCCCTAGGTGACACAAGCGATCGCTAGGGATGACAGGTCCTTGAACTGTACTGCTTCCCTCTACAAAGCCTCTTGTGCCAAACTGCTTGCTTTTGCAGATACACCCCGGGGATTCTACAGGAAAGTGTTTCACAGCAATTATTGGGTGCTGCAGAAGTTACTCCTGATGGTTAGTCTCAGAGCTGTGTCTCCAGTGCATCCCTCCAACACTGGCCCTGCTATTCTGATCCCCTGCATTAACGTCTCTGCTAAGCCCTCTACTGTTTCACTTGCTTTTCTAGGAAAGAGCTTCTAACTTTATCTGTCAAGCTGGACAGTACAGCTTTGCATTCTAGCATGTTAAAAATGCAATAAAATAGTAGATGTGGAGATCTACATTATGTACCAGAGCCAAGTTCTTCCAAGTGACTCCAGGAATCTCTGCATTCTGGCACTGCTGCTCAGAAAAAAATAGATCTTAGGAACAAATGTCTGAATCCAAGAGTTTCTCAGGGAAGTCATGACTTCACTTCAGATTAGGGCACATGGGGTGATAAAATACGTCTCTCCTCTTCAGTCAGTCTCTTTGATAATCTTGTTTTCTATTCTCAGAATAAAGTCAGAGATTTTTATGGGGTTTTGTTTTTGCTTTCCCCTGCTCTTTAGTCTAAAAACAAACCAGATTTCCAAAGACGAACTGATTCTTTTCTATGGCTTAAAAAGACTAAAATTTCATTTCCCCACATACAATAGACTCTGCACATCATATCTCAATACCTGCAGCTAGATTTTCACAGAATATAGCATGTTAAACTTTTAAAGAAACAGCTCTTAAATTTAGAGCTTATATAATAATGGGTTTATTCTAAAAACAGATATTGAAGACAACAGCAAAATAGTATGTCCTTATTTTAGCAGAAGAAAGTGGATGAGAAAAGAGGAACTAGCTCCTTCACAAAGAGAATAGAGAAATAGCCCATTTGAGAAAGCTCTGGGGGTCACACTCTGTTGCTTACTGGGAAGGGGAGTTTGGGACACATCAATCCTTCCCCTTCATTGTGCTTTCAGGAAGAGTAACTCAGTCCCTCCATTCACACTAGAGCTCATTCACCTTTGTTCGTCTCTGAAAATTAATATATTTACACATAATTATTGTTCCATCAAAGTCATCAGGTACTACTGTTGACTCTGAATTCAGTCACATATCCAAAAAGGAAACAGGCCAATATTTATATACCAATGTTTCTGCAGCACCTGTGACTTAATTAAGTCCCATGTGCTAGCTGGTGCTAACATCAAAAAACAGAGTGGGTTCTTGTCCCCAAGGGTTTGCAATCCAAATGTCATGGAAGAGACAGCTGGTGGGAAATACAATGGAAAGTATATGAGCACCACAGAAAGGTCTTTCTTAAGCCACAGAAAGCATGTCTGCATAAACGTTTTCTGAAAAGCAGGTAGTTTCTGTTAACAAGATTAGATTGCTCCTTCCCAAGACACTGGGAGGTGGCTCTTTCCTGCAGAAGACCATTGTTCACCTTTCCTAAGGGTAACCACCTAACACTACAATAATGGAAAGGTTGTATAAATACAAGTAGTAATAAACTATTACAGAAATACATTGCTTCAGGGCTAGAAGTAACCACCATCACTTATAAATTGGCAGGTTCTTGTCATCCCATGAGTCTTCCCTTCTCACCTCGCACCTTGTCTTCCTGCTGTTCCCTCCAGGCCCCATCCCTGTCACAAGGCTAAGCAGGTAGTTAGCAGGGGAGGTTTAGGTTCAGGATAGCTTGTTAAATTGAGGCAGAAATTACAGTAGCTTTCAAGACAGCATAAAGAAGCATTTTAGGGTTTGTTGATTCTTGCATTGTAAAAGGTATTGATCATGGGTTGTGGAACAGGAAATAATGCTTCAAGTGCAATAGGTGTAGTATCAAGTGCAATTATCCTGGAGAAAATAGGTGGGCTTGCATATTAAAGCTATTTTCTTGCAGCAGCCTGCCTTTTAACTCTTCTGCAGCACCAGTTGCTATGTTAGGAATACAGTGAACTTTGTTTCTCTGAGCCCTCAATTGGAGAAATTGCCTTTTTCCTTATAACTCTTTTTCCCAATTCTTTTTCATGCTTGCCCGCTGAAAAAGTTGTTAAAGGTGAATTTACAGGGAGCCTGATCAAATCATCCTTCCAAAGCAGACATCTTATCCTGCAAATATTTTTTTTATTACGATAGCATTAACTAATTGTTTCCATACAGGGAAGAAAGGCTCCCATTTCAAGTTGAGTTGTAGCAAGAGTACCCACATCTTATACAGGTGACCTCCATGTATAATATCTGTTCACAACTAGCTATTCTTAAGAAAGAAAATAGTCCAGTCAACACACTGATCTGCATGAGCTTTTCTTCCTGCTTAAAATGCAGCACCTCAAAACATATGCTTCTGGTGCAGCAATCACCAGGCACCTGTGAGCTGGCCCTTGAGAAACATATTGTTTCCTACATTGTATAGACAGAAAAGACAAGGTAAAAAGTATATAAATGAGAAAGTGAAGAACCAAACTCAGCCTCTAGCTACAGCTTGGAGTAAAGCAAATAGAAATAATGCTTCTTAAGACTCCTTCCTCAACATTCATTATAACAAAACCTTTTTTGAGGGGCTTCTTTGAGCTATGACTAAGGATGTATAAGGGGCATCAATGTGCATTTCTTTTATAGCCATTATTCTTAAGATAATCCATCTATTTTCAAAGATGTAGCAGTACAGAACAATATTGGTAACACTATTCATAAATCTCTGAAGTAAATTGAAACACAAGCTTGGAAAGAACAGTAAGTGATCAAACAGTCCCCTGGTAATACATGAAAATACATATGTCCCTTTTCATATTTCTTTCTTATCAAATCTGCTCACTTGCCTTTACCTATCTATCTCCCTTACTTTAGAATCTCAGCTATCAGACAGAAATCTCTCTCCCAGCCTGGATTTATCAGCAGCTATCTTGTACCTACCATGCATGCTTGCTTGCTTGCTTGCTTACTTACTTACTCCTTCCTTCCTTCCCTCCCTCAGCTGTAGCTGACTTTTATAAATAGATACCAACTTATTTTAAAAATCTTGTGGCTTAGGGTAGGATATACCTTCATACTGGTACTACTAGAAGTGTGTTTTACCTAGCAACAGAATAATCTATAGCCTTACCTTAGAGATTACTGATGCTTCCTATTCTCCTTAGAAGTAGTAGTCTATTAGTGCAGGAAAGGTGATGATCCAGGTTTCTCACAGCTTCCTAAAAGAGAGCATTGATATTTCTGGTGAGATTACAGCTGTGATTGATTAAGAATTCGTATTTTATAGCTTAGAAAACATTCTTGGTGTTTAGGGGATTGAAATGTTCATTGCTGATTATTCCTACTGGTACTTGTTCTCTTCCTACAGCTTCTTTTCACAGGAGGAGCCTCAGGGATCTTTGTCAGGAATATTGCTTCCTATGGAGGGGTTAAGGACAGATTCTCAAGCCCTAGCAAGTACAATTCTAGTCCATGAGACAAAATGCTTTCAGAGCCCTTTTACTCTTGCTAGTACCTGGATGTATCTAGCAGAACTTTGGGAATCTTCATTCTATTTCTTTCTTTATTTAGCCTCAGTGTTGTGAGGAGATATGCTGAGAGACGGAGTAATACCCATTTTGTAAGTACACAGTCATATTCATTTCCTCTGTGTTTGAACCCAAGGGTTTCTGGGGCTTAGCTTGTGTGTTTAGGCTTGGCAGATGTTCATATAATCAGATTCTCTGATTTCATGACCTCTTCATAGCCAAAATTTCATGTGGGAGGGAAACATAATGAGAGAAGTGACTGCAATCTCTGTCACACATATGCCACTTGGCAGTGCTGGATTGCTTATGACCAGATTATTTGGACAAATAGGAGGGAAGATTGACAAACACAAATCCACAGCCTAACATAATTGAGGTAAATGACTTTGTACAAAGAGCAGGATAACCTACCCTTGTATCTTTGTTAGCAATAATAGCCTAAGCATCCTCAGCAAACACTTACTGGGGACAGGGATTCTCTGTAGTCTATGGTGGATTAGCCTGAAGGAATATAAAATACTGTATCTGCCTTCTACACATGGTGTAAGGCTTACTACATATTGGCAACGTGGTTGAAGATTCTGGCAGGAAAGGGGTTATTACAAATGTGAAGTGCTATTATCCATCTAATGTGCTAAAAATATTCATTTCTTTACCTCTGACAAAGTGTCTTGTTAACAAGCTATTTCACAAATGTCTAAGTGAATTCAGTGTAAAATGATTTATTGCCATACTTGAAATAATGAAAATATTCACATGTTCCCAAAGAATCAAACTCTCACTCAAGGAGCAATCTTTAGCAAGGTTCATAAGTTCTGCTGTTACTTTAACAATTCTTTTTTTCTTCTGCCAAAACAACTTGCTAAAATAAAATAAGACATGGCCTGTATTTTTTTAAGTAGTTTATTTCTGCGTACGTTAACTGTTTGGGGTAAGGTAACTTCCATTGTCCTAGAGTTTTAATGTAATTAAAATTACTTTGAAAGTCAAACACTCAGAAACTTATCTTGAAAGTCTGACATGCTGAGTTGACTACACAAAATACAGGATATATTTGCCTTATTTTTTTTTTTTAGTTTGTATGTTTAAATCTAGAAGCAAACCCCTTTCACTGGAAATGATCGTGTAAAAATCAAAGCCTCAAAGGCCACATTTCCATCTCTGGAAACATATTACAAACATATCATAGATCTAGGCTTCAGAGGGCCTTACACAAGTGTTTGATGAGGTAAAGCTCTCCTTCATCTAAGTTATTCGGTGTAACTTGAAAGAAAATCTTGAAAATAATTGATGTTGTAGATGGCTGCGCGTGACTGAATCCACACCAAAACAAGTCTGCCCCAGGATGGGCCTGGAACATCCATAACAGATGAAAACGTAATTAGCTTGGATTCAACAAACTAGTGGTGAGATTATACTGCTGTGTGTTAGTCATAGAACTTTGTCAGCTCACCAGTTACAGAATCTATTCAGAAAGGCAGATTGTTTCTCTTCATATGTGCAATTTAAGAGGCTTTGTGTTTTCCACTACTTCTTGCCTACAGATACAGAAAGTTATGAAACCAGGGACCCATAAAACTATGGAAAGGCTGAGTTGTTAAGTAAAGTGCAGAGAGTAAAGTCTAGTTTCTTTCCCAATTTTACATTATGCTATTTGGAATAACTTTCAGCTCACAAAGCATCAGAAAAATCATTGGATATTGCCTTTAAATTCTTTGAGCTTTTTCGCAATTCTTCTTGTGACCAAAGAAAATCCTATGCAATTGAAGGTCATAAGTGTATTTAAAAAAAAATAAATTACCTATATAATTTTTTTTGCTTATAACAGGACAAGGAACTCATAACACTCAAATTCCAATCACTCAGATTTTCAGCAAAAATCTAGTGTGCACGTGAATTCTTTCTCAGCTCTGGTTGCCAGGTAGGTGCAAGGTTGATACTGAAGTGTGGAATCCACACAGCTTAGAAGAAAAAGTTGATGATATAGCAATTGTAAAGCTTAGCTAGTCCACAACTCTTCTGAGGAAGTATCTTCTCTGATAGCCTCATCTAGCATGAATGAGAAGCTCACCAATTTACTTTAATTGGTTGGTATTTTTTACTAGTGCTATATGATAGTAAATGTCAGTTGTCACCGCTGTTATTTTTTTCCAACAGTTTTCTTCAATATTAGTGTCAATTTCATCGACCATTTACCATGGAAATATTTGTCTTGGTCTGAGTCTCAGCTGGTAAAAATGGCAGCGGTTGCACTGATGTTAATAGAGATATGATGAGCAAAACTAGCTAGGGACCAAGTTTCTTAATTCTATATCCCACTGCACTCCTGTAGTTTGCTAAATCATGTTTAATGCCCTGCCAAAGCCTATTGCAATAACTGTGAATATTGGCCAGTTTCAGGATACTGAAATGTATTATTTATATCATCAAATGTCTTTTATAAAATACAAAGCAAATTGTACAGACAACCTCCATTATTTCCCTGTGGCTGGAAGGCAAATCTCTCACTTTCTTTTAGCAGAATATAACTTCCATTGATTTATAGCTTTGCAGATCATTTCTTGTGTGATTGCTGAATTCACTGTCCAACGGGGACTAGAGAAGCTGTGTGTTTTGGCAAACGCTATTCATCTTCTATGCTTCAGTCCCCCCTGTTACGTTATTCTGATGTCTATGTACTACAGGAGCAAATCACTGCAGCTGAACAGGAGGCTGAGATTAGCAGCCCTTCCTCACACGCGGCAAAGCACTGGTTTTCAAAGCCTGTGGGAATCTGTAAACTCCATGAACAAAATGCTCAGCCCTCCTGCTCTGAGATGTGAGACAACGTCGTTGCTACAAGATTTTGGGAGTGGAGGTGGACTTTCAGTTTAGCTTACCTGGCAGTTCCATAACCAGATAGCTGCTTTTTCTCCTTGCAAACTGTTCATCTCTCTTTGGACTCAGCTAGGGATGTAAAATCTGACAGCAGCAGTGGTGGACACCCAAACAGCTTGTCAAGACTATTTTGGGCAGCCTGAAGTACAGCAAGCTTGACTCAGCCTTTCACATTTTGCAGATGGAAAATACCAAGAAGCAGTTGGCCCCCGTGGGGTGACAGTAGAAGGGAAAATGTGAAGACATGCCATCACTAAACAAATACGTGAGCTTTAGGGAATGACATTCTCCTAGCATGCACAGTGAAATAAGGTTTGAGAACTTTGGTGTACATGTTCAGGGGAATGCTCAACACCCTACAGACTTTGATGTATAGCTCTAAAAATTCTTTTTTCTGTAACTTTATACCTGAGAAAATGCTGAAAGCAACCCTCAGGGTGGGCAATCACTGCTTACAACACAAAGCAAAAAGAAATCAAAGTGGAAATCAGGGTACTGGGAAGCTGGGGGGTTGGGGGAAGCATAGCAGAGAAGAAAATACCAAAATGTTTTTAAACAAGTTTCTATGTCTTGGCTGGTTGTTCACTAAGTTCTTTGAACGCTGCAGAAACTTTGACTGATACAATGATTCTGCAAAAAATATTTGCTCCAAATGGTTGCCTTTCTAACATAACCCAAGACAATATTGGAGTAGTTTAGATCCCACAGCATTTGAACTGAAACATGACTTGAAAAATATGGAGAGCATGTTCAGAGATCTGGTGTAAGAGTACAAGGAAGAAACTAGTATATTTTCATGCTGGATTAACTTTGCCACAAGTAGGTGGTCATTACTAATCCTTTGAAAGGCTTTTTAGTGCATGGTTGACTGAAATAAAAGAATAAATTGTAAATATGCATCATTCTGCATATTTTGTTTAATAGTTAAACCACTGTCACTTCATAAGAGAGGTTTTATTTTTTTTAATTGTATGGCAGATAAATACTTGTATTTCACATGGGGGAGGAATAAGATGTTAATGTTTTCCTAGAATTAGAGTTATTTTAGAGAAAATAGTGGGAATAATGCTAAAATAGTGATATTTTAAAATTGAAATCCCATTGCTTTGCCTTATGGTATGATCACCAATGTGAACAGTTTAACAGTGGCTTAATGTATTTACTCGCACTTCTCAGCTGTGACACCTTCAGCCAAAGACTTTGAACTTCAGACCTGGAAAAGCGTGGCACTAAAACTCATAGTCAACCATAAAAGAACAGAAGAAAATTGCTTCTTTAATACAGCATATTTATTTTTCAGTGCTTCTGTTTTTAGTGGGAGAGCATCACTCCTCTTCTTGCTTACTGTAAAGTTTCATTTTAGATGTTTTGCAACAAGAGGGCTTGTGAGTCTGAGGTGGCTTGCCTGGACATCATGTGGAACTGTGGTACCTCCATTTGACAAGAGAAAAAGTCAGTAAATTTATTCAACCTGTTTCTTCTGGTTTGTGGAGAGGTATGCTTCTGTTTTGCACAGGGACACCTTTATGGCTTGTAAAAGGAATGTGGATAAAATACCCACCTGAAGGGGGTTCCCAACTTGCAAGGGAACGATTGCATATTCCTGTAGCCATCACTTGATATGAGAACAAGGTGTCAGGGCTGTTCTTTTCTACATGCTGGACTACTGGGCACCTTGTGAACAAATGAAGGGTAGTCCAGAGGGAAACAGCAGAAAGATGATAAAAGACTTGGAAAATGGAAATTGAAAGGGTGATAAAGAGGATTGACCATCTAACACTTAGAAAAGAGGAGACATAACTGTCTATACATACATAAAGGGATATTACAGAGAGAACAGGGACCAATTATTCTCTCAAGTCATCAAGGGCAGAACAAGACTAATGGATTTAGGATATTGCAGGGAAAATGTCAGTTTAATATTAGGAAATACTTTTGGTAGAAGAACAGTCAGGACTATGTATGGTGCTCTCCAGGCAAGTTGGGTAGGATTTCCATCACTGAACTTGTTCAAATGTAAGGCTAGACATCAGTCTGAGGTAACAGATGTTATTGTGTCTTTCAGCCTATCAGAACTAAAAGGCCTTGGTCCTGCAAACCTTCAGGTAAGAAAGTAATTCTCATAAAGGCAGAAGTCTTTGCTTAAGAGCTGCCTGTACTATGCCATATATTTTAATAAATCTTTAAGGGGTGGCGAGATGTGCTAGCCCCTTTCTCAAAGAAGAAATTCACATGTAGTAGTTATTTACACAAATTACAAGACACAGTAAATCTTGTGGATTTTTCCATATCATAATCAAGAAATGTTTGTCAGCTCATGAAAAAGCTGATTAATTATCTTCCATTTTCTATGTGCACCTTATGAATTGGTTTACATGTTAAAACACAACAGATTTCCAATTTTCTGAAATTTATATTCAAATGGACTGTCTACTTACTGGTTGTTTGAATTTAGTTCTCTATTGTGATTTTTTTTTTTTCATTTCAAATATAGAGATGTTTTAACCTAGGTATATGGGTTTTAAGCCAACCTCCAAAAATGCATCCTACACAAGACTGTTTCCAGAACAATAATAATATGAAGAATTTCAATAAATGGGTGAAATAGACTACTTGTATGTAGTAACATTATAGAACCCATGTAATTGGATTGTTCTCTGCATCAGTATTTCAGGAGACTTTTGGTCAAGGACAGACATTCTGCTTTTACTAGTAATTGCTCAGGCTCAACAGAAACTCCAAAAAATGCTAATGAGTTTAATGAATCAAAACTTTCATTGCCTGCCTGCTTCTACTTGTGTCAAACTCTGGGGAAATTAAGGTCCTGACAGTGTTTGATGAACAGGATAAAATCACAATCCTCTCAAGAAACCAGACTTACAGCTGCAAATGGATCGAATGACACGGCTTTCTTTGCTTAAGGGAAAGAGTAGTGGCTAGCCACCATGATGAAAAGGAGCCATACAAATTGCCAAAAAGGCTAGTGTATTATGTAGTTCTATGAAATACATAGGGTTGTTGGTTGTAACTCTGACGCAATTGCAGCAAACCTGGAAATTTTCCATTCTCCTAATTGGCATTGTGTGATCTACCCTTTGAACTGGTTATGGTTTTTCATACAAGATAGGAATGATGTGGATGTCTTCAAGCATCCTAAGGCTTGAGGATAATGACCTCCTTATTTTGAAATATTTCTTTCTGGAAATCATATAATTTCCTAGAGTGACACAGTCAAAGTCAGCCTCCTGGCTTTATTTATTTACATTGTTATTTACATTTTATTCTTCTATCTACTTGGATCCAGGGTGTATCGCTAACCTATTTTAGTTACCTATATTAGTGTTAAGCATATTTTTGTTATTATGGTAATGTGTTCTTTACATTGCATCAGAGATCAACTTTAAGCAGTAGTTTTAGTAAAAATTCTTTTCTTAGAATTCCAAGTAACTTATTTGGTCTTCTGACCTAAGCAGAGTAGCAGAGAGTTCATGGTTCTGTGATAATGATGAAAAAGCTATGAAATACCAGAAAAATCTTCTGATGGTGTTCTAAATAGATGAAAATATATGTGTTAATATCCAAAGTCATATCTTATTTAATATATAGGTGGGTTGCCACTTCTAGGATTTTTGCATGGGTTTCTAGCTGTGATGTGAGAATTGGTATTGTGGGCTTTCCTAAGGAAGTGCACTACTGTGTTGAGTTTCAGTTCCTGAAGTCAGTCTCTAAGGCTTCAAATATAAATGTTTTCATTTCAACAAGGTATGTAAACACAACTTTTGCCTTTTCTCTTCAAGTACCCTCTCTCTCACAAAATAAAAGAATTTGCTGTCTGCTCCACTGTTTCATCTGCCAGTCTCTGACCTTTGTAACCTACTTGGAACACAGATTGTCTCTTTCAACATGAATACAGAAACGTAGAATAAGAGGGCAAGAAGTAAGTGTGCCTACCTTCCTACCATGTGACAGTATGTTAAAATACGTGTTTTTTCAGTTCATTTAACATTCAAATGTAGTTTTTTCTGGCAATGAACCATGACTTTTCAGCTTTATGCAGAGTACTTGTTGACTTTTGCTATCGTTCAAGTCTTGAATAGGACAATGAACAAGAGCAACTTCTGAGCCTATTTAGGAAATGCATCCAAAAAATACATATGTGGGTAAAGCTTTTTCTTGGCTTATCAAAACTTTCCCACCATGATTGAAGTAGCCGTTCAAAAATTAGTTCACTAAAATGTTTGAAACACACTCATGCTTTGGCATGCCAGCTCCTTGGCCTGATCTTTAAAGAGAGCTGTGGATTATTTAATCAGAAATTTTGACCAAGTATTTAGAGAGGAAGCTTGATTTTAAAAATAACACCTGTGACATGAAGGAGGTATGTTCCAAACAAAAGAAGGGGCGAAGACCTACTGTCTTCACCAGGCATTCTCACACAGGAAGACAGCAATTGGCAACATTGCTGGTTGTCCTTTCAGCCACTGAGTTTGTTCTACCCGGAGAGAAGCAGGAAATGTTTGACCAATACTTGATACAAACCTGACTAATTAATTCCAGAAATATTTTCTCTGTACAGAAAGACAGCATAATCTTTTTTCTGGCAGTTATTAATGAGCACGAACATATACATGTATAAAGTATTGATGAGATATGCTAATCTCAATAGAGATAAGAATTTTCAGGCTGGATTCATTTATAAGTCTATCAGCAGTACACATTTGTCATTGATACATATCTAATAAACTATGTATGGAAGACATCTTGATAACTCACTTCCAATAAAGTTTTTGCAGCGCTGGCATAATGCTTTAACTCATTCCCATTGTACCTTTATAATTTACAGCTGAGTGGATCTAACCTGGGAAGCTCTCAGTATTCAGGCTAAGTAATAAATAGAAGCTGTCTTTTTCTTTGGTATAAGTACAACAGTGCAGACTTTGTAGCTGTATTCTGCATAGACAGCAAGTTCACAAATCAATGTGTGCCAAGTATATCCAATTCTTATTATGCATTGTATCCTGCTGTACAGTGTAAATAGAGCACTTCTTATCAAACATCTTTCTCATAGGAGAAAAATCACAAATTGGTTAAAGATCTGATCAAAGTCTGAGCTAGTCATGTCAGGCATGTACTATCAAACGTCAGCTCTTCAGACCACAAGGTCCAGAGGAGACACCTCCTACCTCTTCAGAAATACTTCCCCAATTTCTACAGTGAACTCTAGCATGTGTTACACAATGTGTTATATTATCCACTTACACTGTAGGTGCCTTTTTTGTTAAAATCCTGTTGTGGAATCCAGTTGCTGACTGTTGATTCCCTCTGATTAAGCATGTACTACTCCTGCATATATTCTCTGAAGGCTTACAGCTCATGACTGATTCATGGATTTAATTTACTTTTGTCACAAGCTTTATTTTAGAATAGTGACTTCTTGATCAGAAAAGTCAGGTCACATTTAGAAAATATAAGGAAATCTGACTTTTGACACTTTAAAGAGTTTTCCTATTTGTTTATGCAATCCATATTTTGTGGTTCAGTGAAGGCCTGTCTTCTTCAGAATTGCCTACCCATGGCCAAAACTGATGCATCAGTTTTCCTGAATGCACAGTTGGGAGTAAGGATTGTTTTAAGGGTAAAAAAAAAAAAAAAAAAATCAATCTCTTTTTATTTAACCCAAAAAATGCTCAGGTTATCTCTGAATGAATCTAGACAAGCTCCTATAAACTTTATAGTTAGGCTGCAATGCCTAGGAAACATGCACTTAGGACAACCTCCAAACGTTGGTGGAAGACAATAGGAAGATTCATCCCAGTACTATGGAACTTTGATCTGGTTCCTGCTCTTCTTATGAATTTGTTCTTGCAAGGAATCCTCAGAATAATTCTTTGAGGACCATCAGTTACTTTGAAAAGGTACAAAGTACATATAGTCTTTATTAGAAAATGTTTTTGGCAAACAAATCATTTCCACAGCACATAGGACTGTTTTCAGTCTTACTAACTAACAGTGAAATACTTGTCTTTCTTTCTCGTACTACTTAGCATGTAGGAGGGCAAAAAGAGGGAAGGGTGAGTGTTTGGATGATCTTGTACTCATTCCACTTCTCAAAGGGTTTTAGTGTATCACATCCATCTCTGATCAAGGGGGATTATCAGGATTTCATTTCAGTAGATGGACAGTTCTGAAACAATACTCCCAAGCATGTGAACACAGAAGAAAATTCACCTTCAAAGCCCTAAAGAAGATGCAAGAAAAGGTGCATTTACATTTTAAATTTTCATTCTAAATCCAGCACAGGGTACCTGAAGCAGTGAGGGCTATTTAAAAATTCAAATGAAGTTTTGGATCTCAAATTCTAGCATATTTCCTGTTGAGGGAGTTCATACATCATAAAATGCCATCATCACTTGCCACATTTATTATGCAGATCATTCTCTTGAAATATGGCAATAGATGATTTCTGCCTCTTGGGATGTTCAGGACTTAGACCATGTTGAATGATAATGTTTTGTGCAGAACCTTGCACTGCTGCTCTTCTTACAACATTGATTTGTGGATAAAGACAGGGCCTTTTTTTTGATATATAAAAGCTGACAATCAACACTTCCAGAGCACTTAAATTAATATGGAAAGAAAAAAAAAGTTCAGATGAGTCTGCAGCACAGTTATACATCAAAGTTCTACCAATGCATTATGCATCTCTCTTCTCTTTTGAATCTTCCTTACCTGCCTTCCCCCATACTCCTAAACAGAAATAGCTCCTTTCATCATGCTATTGGCATAAATAGCAGCAGGACAAATTTGGTGAAACTGTTACAGCAATTTCTGTATAAAGGCCATTTTACTTTATGGGAATGGAAAACATCACTGCAAGGATACTGCTCTGAATCCTGGATTTTCTACTGCAAGCCCTTAATTTGTAGATCATATTCAAAACAAGCATGAATCTACAATATCAGTAGCACTGTATTGGTAGCATGTGATTCACTTTTCTCAGCAGCCCATTCATTTTTTTAAACAACTGATTTGGTATTAAATTTGTGCTGAGATCTCAAAGCCTTTCTAACAATTAATTTACAGCAAGACTTAATTATCAGATATTAGGCTGGCTGTAGTGATTAATAAATAATAAATTTATTGTATTAATAAGATGGCAGTTCTGCAAATAAAGCTTCTAAACTAGATCCTATAAATCCTAGATAGATATCTAGAGCATGCAGTGACACAGTGAGCACTTTGGCCTCTGCTTCCAGAGTACTGTCATCAGTATTACTTGAAAAAGACTTCAATTGATCCATTACTGCACCCTGTCCATACTTCATTCACAGAGTAAGAATAATTGAGTATAGATGGAGAGATATTTATTTACCTGAATCAAAACAATTTTCAGATGGAGACTCCCCAGTCCTTCCAGGTGGTCTATCCCTGAGCTACAGCAGTTCTCTAGCCAAGAAGTTGTTTGTAATGTTTAAATAATGATTTACTATCATTTGAATCAGCTGAGAGTAAAAATTCCTGTAATTTGTCATCATCTGATTCATAAGCAGCAAAACCTGAGGCATGTTACCATGTCTTAAGCCAGGTGCAGAGTATGGTTAAAGAGACTTAAGAAGTTATACAAATATTGATTATAGTGTAAGAACAACATTTAGAAGAAACAGCCAACATTAAAACCCTGAATTTGGATTCCTCACATGTGCTGTGTATTTCCTGTGTAGCCTTGGGCAAGGCTCTTCACCTTTAAAGTGGCTGATTTCCTATCAAAAAGGCACAAAGCCTTTACTGTAGCAGCCTTTATGTTTGGTGAGGAAAGATCACAAAATATCCAGGCGGTACATCCTTCTTTAAATCTCAGCACACTGGTTTCAGTAGCTCAGCATTGCCAAGGACTCAGCAGCTGTCCTTGAATCTTTTTTCCCCTTTCCCTTCCTACACTTTTTTCCTCCTCCCGATATATATATTTACATTGTAAAGCAACAAGGGTATTGAAAGTAACAGTCAGTTCAAGATGAAATCCCTGGCTGCTAGATCAGCAATTGCCTTGTTTTCAGAAGTCCTGCATTAGTTTGAAATGTTCTTTGAGGTTCAGTGTCTTTCAGATTAAATTGACATTTAAAAAAAGGAGAAATATTCATTCTCTCCTAACCTTTGGAAATAACATTGGGTTCAGACAGTACTATCTGCCTCCCTGCTACTTGTTTCTTATCACTGTCTACGATGCCCAGGCTATTATTTTCTTTAACCTCTGGTACGTATTGATGAAATGGTCTAGGTGCCAAACACCAGAAACAATTTGGTAAAAGAGCAGTAGTGACCCACAACATATTTGATCTTGTTTCTTGGTATTTCTGTCATCACTACTTGACTGCATGAAAATTTTTAAAAAAGCCCCAAAACCTCTCATCCCCTGTGAACGTGAAGCCTTTCAAATAGAAATAGCCTGTACAGTACTGGCAGAGAGCTGGCGAAGGACATTCATCCCAGGATCCTGCATAAATACCAACCAGTTAATTGCATGTTCCCTGCCTGGTTTCCCTGCAGCCTGGGTTTTTTTCCCCTCAAGTTGTGGGGGGTAAAGTTTTACCTCCCTTTCGACTGTTTTGGTTTTTTTGTTTTTTTTTTAATTAAATCTGATATTGATTCGTTCAATTTCTTATTAGAAAAGCCTTTTACCACTTCATACAGGCCAGGCTATTCACTCTGCAGATTGTGGGCTGCTCCAGAAGTCTTATTTTTCAGTGAAGAGCAGCTTGACCCTCAACCCAGGCAAGATGAATGTTTAAGAGGAAATAATTCACTTTGCAGTGAGGATGTACAGCCCACTTTGTGCTGAAAATGGAAAAAAGCCTTCAAAGCCTGGCAGATCCCCTACTTATATGTCCCCTACATACCTTTGTTTTCCCACTACCTTACATATTGTCTTTCCATCTGTATTATGGAAGACTTGAATTAAATTTCCTCCATAGTGAATCTCTTTCTCTGGAGCGAATGATAAAGTTATCACAGAATCACAGAATCACCTCGGTTAGAAGGGACCTTTTAAGATCATCTAGTCCAACCAATAAAAAAACAAAACAAAACAAATAAATAAAAAAAAACAACAAACCCCCCACCACCACCACACAAAACACCACCCAGCACTAATCCATATCCCCGAGTACCATGTCAACTCGTCTCTTGAATACCTCCAGAGATGGTGCCTCAACCCCCTCCCTGGGCAGCCCATTCGAATGCCTGATAACACTTTCAGTAAAGAAATATTTCCTAATATCTAACCTGAACCTCCCCTGATGCAACTTTCAGTCATTGCCCCTTGTCCTATCATCTGTAACTTGGGAGAAGAGACCGACCCCCGCCTCTCTACAGCCTCCTTTCAGGGAG
>JAOTQQ010000002.1:26706518-26752780 GCA_026546715.1 Gallinago undulata | reverse complement strand
TGTGGTACCACAGCCAGGCTCAGGCATTCGCTGCAGCCAGGGCCCTGCACGGCCACGTCCTTGCGTGGGAGCTCGGTGTGAGTTTCCACACTCTTCTTTGCAGGGGCTTTGGGGGCGTTTTGTTGCCGGGGTCTTTTGCGCGTGTTGGGGCCTTACTTTTACCTCGCACCAGGAGGGGGCGCAATGAGCAGCCTCTATGGGCTGTTTCCCTCAGGCTCTGCTCACGCGCTCCCGCCACGTGCTCTGAACCCGTTGCGGCTGTGGCCGCTTTTAAATGTGCCGCGGCTCGCGCGGCCCGCCGCCAGGCACGTCAGCCTCGCGCCCCTCGCGCGATTCCCGAGTCCGTTCGGGCCTGTCCGCCTTCCCTCGGCTTCGCCGTCTCCGGGCAGCCCCCTCCCGCTCGAGGTTAAAGCACTCGCCGCTGTCGCTGTCCCCGTGGTCCAGCACTCACCGCTGCCGCTGTCCGCGGGGTCTAGCCACTCTATCTGAAAATGCCTATGAAGACAATGACCAGTTAAGTAGAAAATTATGTTTCTGATGTAATGTCAAACAATTTCTTACAGCACTGGAACCACAGCAAGTTAACAACTGCCATCTGCAGTCTCTTCTTCCCATTTTTGATGTCTAGGACTTAGTGATAAACCTTCAGTGATGATTTTTATGCCACTGCTTTCCTGGGGGACAATGCAGTTCAGGAGTCCAAGGACGAAGCTTGCTAGACATGTGGGTAAACCTTTCAGGCAATTCAAAGGCCTTTTATTGCCAGCCCTCTAGTAATTCAGGGTTGGGGTTTTTTTGGCCAAAAGTATCCTAGCCCAGTTCAAGTATTGGCCCTGTAAATGGAGAGGGGCTAAATTATCTTTAAAATCCATTAGGACTCTACAATCATCTTATGATCTACTTGTCTTCAAAATAGTAGCAGTGACAGGTTTAATTTTAAAACCCTAGATGTGGTTTATAAGTACCTTGGAACAGGGAGCCCAAAAGCAGTAAGAGCTGCAATAGGTGAGATGCCCTGTTTTCTAACAGGGGACAGTGCTGGCAGCACTGTGGGCTAAATGCCTGAACTCACGGCACCCTTTTCATCAAGCTGCTACTGCAAATTGTGAACTTGCTTTGCTCTAGCAACTTCGTTAGGAAGGACCTAATTTCTCTAATAATTTACTTTTGACCAGGTGCTAGTGTGCCATTGGGTATTTAAGATTGTCCCTTTACTTGATGATAGAACTGCTACTACCCCATAGAACCACTGAAATATTAAATCTGAGTGTGAAAAGTAAG
Organism: Gallinago undulata; assembly: GCA_026546715.1. Lineage (NCBI taxonomy): Eukaryota > Metazoa > Chordata > Aves > Charadriiformes > Scolopacidae > Gallinago > Gallinago undulata. The sequence goes on along the minus strand of JAOTQQ010000002.1, from coordinate 26,751,499 downwards.
GGATAAAAAGAACGTGCCTGAGAAACAGCAAGAATCTACCACATTCCTGTGGAATGAGGCAGTAGGCAAAATATTCTGTGCACAGGGTTGGTAGTAGCCTAAAAAACTTTGATTACTTATCTCTCCATGATTTTGTCACCTGGAAAACATTTTGCAAATGCAGATACTCCCCTCTTAGTACATTCTCTTTAGCTCAGCTCATTGAAATCAGAAAATAAGTCCGTGTCACCGTGTGGCTGAGGATGAAATACTTAGGTTTTTCTTCTTGGCTTATAATGTGTTATCTTGTTGCTGTGCAGCAAGTGACAGCTGGATATAGAAATATTAGTTGCTTTGGGTTTTGTTTTTTACCCTAATTCGTTTGCTTACTTTTTCACTTACCTTGGAATAAAACATACAAATATGGAGAATTCCTCAGATAGAGAGGTGTGTGTATTAGAGGGGTTGCCCCATAGTCATAGCTGACTGCTGGAAGCCTTGAACCTGAGCTACTGGTCCCCAAGAGCAGTGACACATACTGGAGCATAAAAAGTTTTCACTATTTTGCTGTGACTGACTGAAAATATTTGACAGCTGGGAGCCAAACCAGGTTTGTTATTAGTGGCTTACAAATTTACAATGATGATATAAATAATAATTTCTAGCTGTAGTTTTCATTGGAATAATCTTTGTAACAGCAAAAAGAACAGTAGCAAAAAAAACCACACTGCACTGTAATGGCAGTTAAATATATTTTAGGACTTTTTAAATCCTTAAGTTCTTGACTTTCCCTAGAAAACTTTGCCAAGATAAATATTTACTTTCACAGACTTTTCTAATGAGCTATTTTCATTCTTTATGCCATTTTCCATGGTAATGATTAAATTCATTAATCAACGTTTGAATACTTTTTTTTCAACATAATTGCATTACTAATAAAGACATAGATATATTTAGTTAATGTGCTATTATTTTTTTAAAGTATTGATGTATAAGCAAAGAATAGTTTAATTAACAGTGAATTTCTTCCTAAGAAAGACTGGGGAGTTTCAAAGAAGAGCAGATTCAAATTAAGGCATCGCAGTACGGAATATAATGGGACCAAAGGACTGACAGGGTATGAGCAAGAGAAAAAATGGTCAAGGGAAGAAAAGAATCTTACATCATCCAGTGTCAATTACTGCACTTCACACTGACTTTTACACAATTATTTTTATCTTCAGCTTATCTTGCATGGGTGCTTGTGGAATGGCACATGGCCTGGATCAGAGAGAATTTTAACCTTAATTTCTCTTAAGAGAATTTAAGAATTTTAACCCATCACAATGTGTTCATTTCTGTCTTCTAAATGGCCCACAAGGTGAAGTACATTAAGGCATCACTAATGCTGTAGAGTAACCTATAGGATGACCTGCTAGTTAACTTTGGACATTAGCACTGGAGTGTGAAAATCCCACTTTAATTTTAGCTGTGCAACACGTAGGCAAATCCCATGCCCTCGCAGCAGTTGTGTATGTTCCTGGTGTTGTCTGCACAAGGATCCCAGGCTTTGTCAATAGTTTTTACACAGTTTTCTTTTTTTAAATGCATCCCGACCCCTGGAGTAGAAGGTTCTCTACACACTCAATACATTTATCTCTGTTCAAGTTCTTGTTCATGGTCTATGACATTGCTGGGGCAGAGAGCTGAGGCTTCCTTCTCCAGCCTCCACGGCACCACGATGTGCAACCGTAGCGTGTAGGCACGTATGCATCTTCTCCCTCCAGTGCTGAGCTTAGGGAAAAGCATGCTTTTCTCTCTGTCAGGGATCCAGTGCTCAGAGGGATAGTATTGAATTTCTGGCAATCAAACCCCAGCCACCAGCACTGAGCTGCGGTAGACCCTGCCCTCACGTCTCAGCTGCCAGGCGGGCTTGTTGACTGCCCCAGAGCGTGTCCCCTGTAACAACATGACAGAGCACCCCTCTCCCCAGAGGTACTTCCAACTCATGATCACACGCTGTCCATGCCACCACTGCCACAGTGTGATTTATATACCCTGCTGAAAGCAAGGAGGGGACTATAGAAAACATTTGCCTTGTTTTGACAGTGCAGCCCTTTGTGTCCATATGTCTTTTAAAATAAAGTCCTTGGATATCTTCAGGTATTGGATGTTTCTGGGAAGAAGCAGCCCAGGGAAGTTGTGGATATCTCATCATTGGAAGCATTCCATGTCAGGTTAGACGGGGCTTTGAGCAACCTGTTCTAGTAAAAGATGTCCCTGCCCATGGCAGAAGGGTTGGACTAGATGACCTTCAAAGGCCCCTTCCAACCCAACCCATTCTATATTTCTATATTTCAGTGTCTTGGTGGGTTATTAAGCTTATTTTCATTAAAATAGTTCCATTAAGCAACTTTTTTAAAAGTGTGTTTTGTCGTATCAGTACAAATAATCTAAGGAGCCTGAGATTCTGCCTGAGTCACATTATTCGTTGTATCATTTGACTTCCAGGAGAACTCAGACACCTCTGTGGTGCTGTACAAGAGATTCTTGCTTGCATGGAAGTTGGATGTCCCAGAAAATTGTGGCCAAAGTTGTTTGACCTAGGTGCCCCATGAAATGTTCCTGTGTATTGTACTGGAACAGATTTTTGTTTGGTTTTCCCTGACAGATGTATGCCATTAAGAACTGCAAGCATTTGCTCAGCATCCTACTTGTTTTGATGATTCTGAACTACTTTTGAGAGCTGCAAGAACAGATATTAGTTTTCTAGGGTTTTATCCCATTGTAATGCGTGAACTTTTCCATAAACATTTCTTTATAATTGCTCTTTTTTTATTCAGTTTCTCCAATTTGTAGACTTAATCAAAGCTAAGCTTCACTGCACTGAAAGATTTTTTCATATGTCTTTGTTTAAAATACAAACAATATCAGAGAGGGAATTTTTCTCAGAAAGTGCAGGCTCAGTCCCAAAGACCTGTGACCTTGAACACGAGGCCTGGAAGGGGGTTTGTTGTGGTACAGATAGCTTCTGTTATTGCTGCAAAGAGAAGGCAAGAAAAGAACAAGGAAACAGACAACTGGTGTTGACCAAGAATAGCTGGTAACAAATTGCATCATTCTATTTCCCTAAGGTACCTTGTTTGGCTTAAATGGAGCATCCTTTGCTTTAAAACTGAAGCACATCAGTAGAAGTTTGAAAATCAAACTTTCTAACTACTGTCAATAACTTTGTTAATCTATTAATTGGGCCCTGAATATAATCCCAAGAGGAAGAGTAGTTTGTGATTATTTTAGTAAACTGCTATTCTACTCCAGCTCCAAAGTGAACTGACATTTACACAGAAATGAATGGTATAAGATATTCTCAGTCTCGTATTGTTCCCATAGTCATAATAACATCCTATTTCAGAGTGCATTAGGATGTGTCTAGCATTGCTTATGAGCTAATAATTTCTTAGCAATAATTCAAACCATGTCCTTCATTATTCAGAGGTGTTCTGACAACAATAAACTACTCATTTTTTAAAGCAAACCAAGTCAGGAGTGCTATCAACGTTTTGAGAAACATATCTATCTACTGCCACTGAGTGAAGCAGTTATGTGGAAGGAAACTAGCCAAGTGAATTGAGATGTCCCTGTCTTAGGAATTTGCTGGGAGAGTGGTTAGATACAGTAATTACTGTGGCAATATTATATTGTGCAAGAGATAGGAAAATGAGGGGAATGTTAGAGGTGGTGTTTATTTTTTGATCCTGTCATAAAAGTAATTGACTTTAATTATCATAATAAATGTTCTAGCTGCTTCAGATAATTACGTGCAGCGCCTTCCATATAGTCTAAATTTATGAGGGTGTTTGGGTCAGCAAATCAGCACAGTTCACAGCTATACATGAGAAGTGAATTCTGCTGAGAGTGCTCTCTTAGACGTGTTGCTTTCTGAAAACAATTTCCCTTTTTAAGTGAAACATACCTTGAACTCACTGCTATTGCACTACAGGAAACAAAGATGTTTCCTCTCTCTATATATAGATCCTGTATAGGACGATGTGCTCTTCAGATCTAGCTTAGAGAACTCAATGGACGAGAACTTAGTGTATTTCTTTGTTGCTCAAAAGGCTGCTGTGAATCACACCAAAGTTTTTCTTTGGTCTGCTTTATGTACAAATAGCCAGATGAAAAGGATCCAAACAGGACAGGCATGATCAGGACATGCCATTCCTGAGACCAGAAAGCTGGGATTTCATAAAAGTTGCTTTAACATTTTACTAGCTGGGACGTACAAGAGCTGAAGAGTTACCACAGTTCTTTCAGAGCTACATACAGTCTCTTCACACAGATGAGATTATTAAAGCTATGCCAAAAGAGTTCTGCATCTTCAGCTCCACTGACTTCAGTTTCCCCTACTACATCCTCTCTTGTCCAGTACAGAGTCATCTATCATCCTGTGATGCTATCATCTCCGTATCTATGATCTGTGCCCAGCCCTGTGGTGTGGGAGGGGGTAGAACATCCCAACTCTGTGCTCTTCCCCTGCCTTCCCAGCACCTTGGGAGCCTCTGCGCAGCTCAGGAACCAGCTGAGCCCTCCAAGCCCTTCCTAGCCCTCATCCCCTCCAGACCTGGGCTGGTGATAGCCTACTGCAATGTAATCACAGTTGATTCCTAAAGTGTTTTACGGGCTGAGACCAGCAGCACGTCCTTCTGTGCAAAACTGGTGCCTTGATTCCTGGGAATTAAATCAGCTCTGACCAGCTTGCCAAATGTCTTCTCTCCCCACCTTCTCAGTGCTACTGCCTGACTGATCCCTCCATTGACCAGATGATACAGAAAATCCAATGCACACCTGAATCCCCAGACAATATGTGTGTGCCATATGCAGAATCACTAACCCAATATTTCTCAATCATAAAATATTTGCAGGCAGGAAGGTGCTCAAGTACTACAAGATTCCTTTTTTGCGGCTTTTTTTTATTTTTTATTATTTTTTTCTGGTTTGATTTTTGCTTTTCTTGCACTGATCTCTCCGCTGCAATTGTACTTTCCTTAACATGATGGTACCTTAGTTTTTTTGGGTTCAGCTTCAAGATCGGGAAATTATCTCCATGCAAAGGAGATGCAAACTTGTGCAGCTCTGTTCTCTTCCACTGTGGGGGCACAGAGCTCACAATTTTAGTTTGGGATTGTTTGAGCTGGAAGAATTTCAGAAGGAGCCTAGCACTAACCTCTGTAATTATTTGGGTTTGCATTTAATTTCATATGATCAAACACTTTTTCTTTCATTTTAAAATCAATCTAGCAGTTAGGTGATAGCTTCTCTGGTATTCCCCACATCTCCCCAGTAGAGATTGTCATAGACAATTTAATTTCCTGTTGAATTCTTTCTGTCTCTCATACTCGTGTGCAGCTGTCTGCTAGTAACACTCTCCAAGGGATCAACTTTAATCCACCCAGATAAATCATTCCTTAAGTAGGCATGGGTTTTTTTGGGTTTTTTTGGTGTTTTTTTTTTGCTAGAGGTGTGCATTTTAATCACTTAATTTTGTTCTGATATGACAAAAAACCCTGTAAGTGCAAAGCTTGTAGTATGACAAATATTTAAAAAGGTAGCTGAAGACATTGCAGAAGACCCACAACCCAATGTGTCATATCTTGTTTTTATTTCAGTGATGCTACCCATCACAGATTTCATAGAATCTTTAAAGCTAGGGTAATATTAGTGTTGTGTAAATGCCTTGATTTTTAACCAAAATATTCTTTGTTTATGTATCATAAGTTCCAATAACCACATTCTTTTCTTCATCCAGTCCTCAACATGTAAGTCAAAGGGACTTTTGCAAGTGGAGATTTTATTTAAGTACTCTGCACCATGAAGGACGTAGGAATTGGATGGTCTTTATTCACCATACTGTCTTGTGACACAAGTAATGTGTCACCGATGGCAATAATAGCAATTGATCTACTCCAAAGAAACTCAAACTAGCTAAGAACAAGCAGAAGATTTATATATCACTTAAAACAGTATAGAGGTGCCTGTAGCTTTCAGAATGTTAGATTACAATCTAATCAGAAATATATGGCTAGATTTATTAAGTACTGAACAATTCTGTGCATTTTCAGTACCTTATATCAAATAACCTAATACCAGCCTTCAGGATGTTACATCAGTATTAGCAGTCAGGAAAGAGACTTTCCTACAACTGGAGAGAAAAGAAAATGTTTTGCAGTTTGCTACCTTAGCACGTAACAGGGTAGGATGATCTGATTGGGCTGCATCAAATTGATCAAAATCAGAAATTTAATATCATCTTACTTGAAAAAAAAAAAAATAGTATAAACCATTGAAAGTAAAATCAAGTATGTGTTTATGATTTACATCTTCTCCACAGATCCATGCGATAATGCATAATTTAAAATAACATATTTACTTAATCTCTGAATCTAGGCTGTAGAAAATGTGGTTTTCTGTAATACCATCCATCATCATTTGTTTCTTTTCAGAATTGTATATTCAATAAAAAGCCATTTCAAGATGACCAAAACTGTTCATTAATTTGTGCTGAATTTAAAACAGTTTCAGTCCATGCCAATATATTTCTCTTTTATATTTTCATTGAGTTCTTTTAAAAAAATATTAATTACTTTGAAATTTGTCTTTGTTTAGAAATCACCCTACATTTTCGAAAGCATCAGCCTTCCTTATTAAAATGAGAATGTGGTCACTGGAGTTTATTATGCATAAATAAAGAACATACTTCTTAAAATAAAGGGGGGTTTATTTTAGTTTTAAATTGGCAAAAAAATTATTCAGCTAGGTGGAGCAAGAAAGCAAACATAATACTAACTGTTCATAAAACTCTATACTAAATTTAAATTCTTCATATTTGTGAGCAGTTTGCATTACACTATCATCATTATGGTAGGAGATGGAGATTTTTTCTAAACCCAAACATGGAGTCTTCATATATGTACTCTAGCTTAAATACTAAGTTTTCCCACCCAGGTGGGACTTGAATCTTGGAGGTACTCAAGTTTCAAAAAACAAGTTGGATAATTTTGGTTTTGGAAAGACAGACATCACTGAAAACACATCTGGGAAAATAGGCACCAGGGAAAAGTGCTACAGAGCTTCTGCTCAACATCTGATCTAAAGCATGTTGAGAGAAGAACAACATATCCTGTCATTTATCCGTTTATCCCTTCATCCACATACTCTCTGGAGACCTTATATTTTAACTGACTTGTAGTGCTTCCCAAAGCAGACTACAAAGCTATAAACAGAAGTCACTTTTTGCTAAAATGGTGCTGTATTCTGTGACATGACCAAATCAGACCTGATCATAGAATCATAGAATGGTTTGGATTGGAAAGGACCTTAGAGATCATCGAGTTCCAACTCCCCTGCCGTGGGCAGGGACATCTCCCAGTAGATTAGGTTGCTCAAAGCCCAGTGCAGCCTGGTCTTGAACGCTTCCAGGGAGGGGGCATCCACAACTTTGCTGGGCAACCTCTTCCAGTGTTTCACCACCATCACAGTAAAGAATTTATTCTTAATATCTAATCTAAATCTACCCTCTTTCAGTTTAAACCGTTACCGCTCATACTATTGCTCCACTCCCTGATACAGACTCTCTCCCCATTTCTCCTGTAGCCCCCTTCAGGTACTGGAAGGCTGCTATAAGGTCTCCCAGAGCCTTCTCTTCTCCAGGCTAAACATCCCCGATTCTCTCAGCCTCTCCTCATAGGACAGATGCTCCATCATCTTAGTGGCCCTCCTCTGGACTTGCTCCAGCAGGTCCATGTCCTTCTTAGGTTGGGGGCCCCAGAGTTGGACACAGTACTCCAGGTGGGATCTCACCAGAGTGGAATAGAAGAGCAGAATCACCTCCCTTGACCTGCTGGCAACATTCTTTTGATGCAGCCCAGGATGCAGTTGGCTTTCTGGACTGCAAGTGGACATTGCTGGATTATTTTGAGCTTCTCATCCACCAGTGTCCCCAAGTCCTTCTCTTCAGGGCTGTTCTCATTCTGTTCTCCACCCAGCCTGTAATTGTGTTTGGGATTGTTATGACCCAGCTGCAGGACATTGCATTTGACCTTGCACTTGTCCTCGTTGACCATCATGAGGTTCACATGGGCCCACCTCTCAAGCCTGTCCAGGGCCCTCTGTACGGCAACCCTTCCCTCCAGTCTGTCGACTGCACCACACAGCTTGGTGTTGTCAGCAAACTTGCTGAGGGCTCACTCTGTCCCACAGCAGATCTTCCTGCAGATGTCTACAGCCACAGCCATGCCAGAGCCCAGCGCCAAGGAAGAACAAAAAAAAAATATTCATAAAAAAGGGTCTTTTTGTTGCTGATAATGGTGGGACGACTGGGCTTTCTCTTTATCTCCAGCCATCATAGTGAGTTTCCTCATTACCAATAGCTTCTTGTATCATACAGACAAGATCTTTGTGAGGCTAATGTTAGTCCTTTTCCATCTGGACCGTTCAGTCTGGTGGAGAACAAATGCAGATTTACCTCCTGAGCCCCCATTTTCAGCACTCAGCATGGTGCTGCTGACCATCTCGCCATCAGTATCACCAGAGATAATGGCAACCAAGAGAAGACACACAGAGCTGTACAGAGCCCGTGCCTCTGCACTGCTCAGACCTTCCTAGAAAGAAGCTGCTGGGACTGAGGATGGAAGAGCAACTCGGATGGGAAGCAATAGGGTTTTTTTTCTGAGAGGTGAGAGAAGAAGGAACAAATCAGCTGGATGCTAAAGCCTCATTTATCATCTACATTTATCAACCAGCTGCGGAAAGGAACTAAGATGGAAATACAAGTTTCAAAATGTGGAGGAGATTCTTCCCACCTTGTATAGGCTCCGCTGGGGAGACGCTCTTCTGTGCAAGTATTTGTAGTAAATCTGGGTGATCCCATGAATGCACGTCATCCATAGTGCATCTCTCTGAGATAACAGGAACGAGCTTGATCATATGTCAAATCACATTCCCTTTCCTCCTCTAGCACCAGGTGGGAATAGCAGCACTTAACCCCCTGGTGCTGACAGGCATTTCCCTTGTTTCTTACCTTACAAGAGACCTGAAATATATGCCCCTTCAGAAAAATCCACCTCCATTATTAACAACAATTCTTGGTTTGTGGTTTGAGTAAAAGTACTATTCCTCAAGAGGCTCAAACTTCATATTCATTCATTCCATGTTCTGAATTACATTACCACCTGAAAATGCACAAAAGTGGGAAAAACTTAGCAAGAGAGCCAGAAAGTGACAAAAGAACTAAGAGAAGAGAGGGGTTTCACAGTCTTTTTAAAGTTTAACAAAAGTTTGTCTCTGGCTCTGCTCTCCTCCCTGAGATTTTTGCATAACAAGCTTTAGGAGCAGTCTCATTATCTCATGTGGCAGTTGGTGCCAGCCATCTCCGCTGACACCTAACCATTTGAATGGATCTGACTTAGTTAAGGTTTTTCTCTGAGCAAGGTGATACCTTTATAATGATGCCATGTGATCAGTGGCCTTAGCAAATGTAAGAAAACCTGGAATTTTCTTGGCGCGTCACGGACTATATTTTTAGGATTACAGTCTCTCTTCCATTAAGATTGATAGGGCGATTAGCATAATTAAGTCAGTTGGCCCTGGAGCTTTTCTTTGCAAAGCAGTGATTACTGATGTTTTTTTCATCCTTTCCTGTGTCTTCTCAGAGACATCTATTCTGCGTCAAAGAGAAAGGCGATTTCTTACCCCAGAACAATTTGGCTTTAGATCAAGCTTTTTGCAGCTTTGTCTCAGGACTCTGTGTAGCATCACGGTAACCAGAGATGGAAAAGAACAAATACATAATCTGGTCCCAAGACACAGCTAGAGACAATGCACAATTGTTTTATACAACAGACTTGCTTATGGTTCTTATCCAGGTTGGTTTTAACTGACCTTTTATTTAAAGAATCATCCCACAGTCCTCTGACATGCTGAAAACTGAGCTCGCATCTTCTTTCACCATTTTACCCCTATATTTCTGACACTCCTTAACAAAGGTAATAGAGAAATATAATGTTGGTTTGAATATATCATTCTGAATTTTATTGAAATAAGAACAGCAGTACAGTTTCTCCCTGAAACTAAGATTTATTTTTTTTTCTGAGGTTCTCTTCTCTTCAACAGATATGTGTAGTGCTGCATCCAAGCAATATCCTTGCTTTGGTCCCCACTTCAAAATCTTAGAAATGAAATATCTTAGAAGTTACAGAAAGGTCACAACCTTCTTAAGATCTTACAAGTGGTCTACAGGGAAACAGGAATTTGGACCTATGTTTCCAGTGACCCGAAATGGCATGTTTAACTGTTGGACAACGCTTTGCCCACAAGATGGTAACTACTGGAAAAACAAAGCATCTCAAGCTGTAAATAAGCCAGCAAAGTTTTTATTCTTCACAGTACAGGACAGACCAGGGAATTTCTTCAACATTTCTCTTACCTTGCTGTATATCCTGATAGGGTAAAACAGTAGCATCGTAGAAGCTCTTGGAGAAGTGAGAAGCAACGTGTAGTTTACTAGGTGTTGTTCAATGCCAAATCTCTTTGTCTATCCCATTTATAACACATATTGTTATGAGCATGTCAGAGATTCAATTAGTATTTGTTACTAATGTTTCCATGTCATGATTGCTTAATCTTATTACTGAAGGACAATCACTTATTAAAACCTTGCTCAGTCATTTGTCAGCTCTTTATGAACAATTTATAAATGGAACCTGACTGTAAAATGACCCGCTCTCACATCCGATAAGGCTGCTCCTCTGGTTTCTAGATGGATACCTCTGCCTCGCCGACTGACAGCTTATGGCTTGCATAATAAAAATAGCTCCTCTCCCGTAATTCCTCCCTATGAGGCCGTGTTTCTGCCATGGGGAGCTCTCAGGAGCAGCCGTGGCTGTTCTGAAGGGCAAACACGAGGCACAGCTGGGCTTTTCTTATCAAAGGGTGTTTTGGGATTAATGAAGGTCAAGCTCCCTATTCGCATGGGCACAACTTGGAACTGATTCTATCTTTCCCTCTTCATTTCCATGCAACAGAAATAAGGTTGTATTGTTGTGAGGCTTGGTATATACTTTCTCTCTCTTCAAAATTGCCTCCTTGCTGTTTGAGCCATAAGGCTGGATACTGATGTGTTCTTTCTGAGATCTCAGAGTCTGCCTGTGTCCAGTTTTCCCCTCCTGTGCATTTGTTTTCAGCACAGTTCTGAACTTATAAAAACTCTGAGTCTTTCTTACCTGGGCACAGATCATAGATGGACCTATTTACCCCTCAGACCAGGCAGCATCAACAGTCATGATGATGGCCATTGACAAATGTTTTGAAGACTGTGATCAAATACTGCTCTTCCTTTAGGATGTGGAAATTGTACCTGGCTTCCAAATATGCTGTGATGAAGAAACAGATCCTCTGCATCCCAATATAACCATCACATAGACTTTTCCTGGGGATCTGAGCCCATTCCACCTTTATATTGGTGTTGAGTGTAAGGTGCAAGTGTTAATATGGCATATAAGGGTCAAAGAAATATAGAAACAGAAATGATGTAAAGAGAGAAAAGATTAAAATTATCTATTAAGGGTTCTGCCAAAATAACATAGGATGAATAAAAAGTAGAAATGGTTTAAAATTGGAAAGTAAGGAAGGTCCATAAAGCTGGATTTCACAGAAGCGCTGAGTGAAAAGTCTATAGGGAGCTGGCAGTTTAGGGACACAGGCATTTATATATTCAGTCTTTGTATAAAACATGTGTCCTGAAGGGGTTGTGGGAAATCCCAACCAGTATTTTTGAAGGTGCATGTGTGTTAGGCACTTGTGGTGTGTCTGTCACATAGTTTGGGGTTTACCCTAGTAATTATGGAACACATTTCGATCAGGGTTTCTATTTTTTCCTCAGGGAAATCAGTTTGCATGCGTGAAGCCAGCATAGATGTGAACTAACACAAAATGGAGACCTGCAGATTTGTATTAAATGTATATATAAGTCTATATATACAGTGTATATATAAATACAGGTATAAATGCAAATATGAATGTAAATATAAATGTAAATATATATATAAATATAGTTATAAGTATGTATATTTTTTTTTCTAGCCAAATTGTTAATAAAATCATAGCTTCTTTGTTAAAGTTCTGCAATCATCTCCTTAATTATTTTGGATGTCAAGTACATTTAATTAAACTTATGCTTAGAGCTAGAAATACACATGGACCAGAATGAAGAGGGAAGGGAGTAGGAGAAGCTGCAAAATTACTTGGCTTCTCCAAGACACTGTTACTTGGCTTAAGAGACCTGAGAGATGATAGTATTTAATCAAGTCCTAATTGTCTTGAATTTGAGAGTTATAAAGGCTAGCAAAGGCCTTGGTATAGATTGGAAAAGTGAAGTCAAATGGTTTATCCATCTATCATTAAGAGAGAAGAGACTGGAGTTGATTGCTAGGAATTATAGAAGTGCTGGCAGTCAATATTGCTTTCATTCCAAACTTATATTTGTGGCTTGACTTCTGGGATGTTGGGGTCATTGCAATTGTGTTTTTTGGCTAAGCAAAAGCAAAATCATATAATGATCAGCATGTGGGTGAAAAATGGAGCAAACGATGGCCACGGTTAGAAGACAAAAAGGGAGAGTGAGGCAGATGAAGTCCAGTAAGGAGATGGTGAGATGAAGTAACAGAAGGATGAAATGCACCCCCAGGGAGCTAAATTTCCTCTGAAATGCCCGCGTCTTTATGAGATGTCAGTGTACAAAAAAAGAAGTTGAATTCAGCCAGGGAGCTGTGCACAAAGATTTTTCTTAAAACACAAGATTTTTAAAACCTGCAGTAAGATTCACATTAACATACTGCTTGTTGCTAAATAAGAAACATCAACAGTTTCCACAGCTGAATACAGGACAGAGAGGTGCACCAAGGGTTTTTCCCTTATTGAGTAGTGAGTTTCTGACCAAGAAAAGCAGGTATTCTGGGCTGTCTTAGCTCTTCTTAATTTTTATAGTTCTTCACTCTGATTGTAAGGTTTCTGAATCTAATACAAACCATACAATGTATAATTCCCTCTTTCCGTCTCTCCTTTTTTAATAGAAATAAATATGAAAGAAATAGAAAGATATTTCTTGCCCTAACTGCACACTGCAGCTCCATGAACCTCCCTGGGAAGAAGAGATCATGGGAAATCCTCCCCCTGCCATCACCTTCGAGATGTCTGCTGGACCACTCCCTGAGTGGATAAGGCTCTCAGACAGTGCCTGATTACTTCTCCTCGTTATTTTTTTTCCTCTGCCTGGAACCAGCTGGTAACCCTAGAATTGACAGTAATTGCCACTAAAAGTGAGCTTTTTATACCTGGTTTAAAAAAAACACGTCTACCTAGTTTGTTAATACAAACTAGTTAAGAAGTGCTTTTCAAACTGAATATCACCCTAAATCTATGGTTGCTGCCAGTTCACTGACAAGACTGAAGAGGAATTAATTTATTCCACTTCAATGTCCAGATCATGGAAGAGATAATACTGTCCCCAGCTGTCTTTTGTGGCGTACTTCACTTGTAAATTTTCCATGACAGTTTGCATGTATACAGCCCCTAGCAGCAAGGATTCCCCTTGGCTGTATAACAATAATCTAGAAGCAGATCTGATGAGAAAAAAAGGGGAGACTAATGTTTTCTGAATCCCAAAAGTGGGCTGTGACAGTTGCAAAAGTCCAAAAGTGTGGACTTTTTAATTGATAGAAATTGTGGAGGAGGATTTTGTTCTTTTCTCCTCTTTAGATGAATGTTGGTGGATTTTTAGAATGATAGGGAATGAATTTAAGCATGAAGGGATGGAGCCAGGCTGAGTATCTCAGCCAGACTTACCAGCCTGGGAGTCTTAGAGCATCTAGAAATGCAAAAGTTGGAACATCTGGAAATGCAAATGTTGAAGCATCTGGAAAGGCAAAGTTGAAGACTCTTAAACACCAACTATGGTACCCCATTAAGAAAGACGGGGAAAATTCTCTAGCTAGCCTGAACCCCTCCTTCATGTATCTGTACAGGGCAAAGAGTCTGTATTCCTATACTGTTCCTGCATAGGACAAATATAATATTTGTGGAATGAATGCTCTGACTTTTAAAGCTAAATATTTGAGGTGATCAGACCTCAGAAAGATGAGAGTTAGTTAGAGACTTAGACTTGGCACTTTTCACAGCAGAATTTTGAAATATAGTTTTGCATGTAGGGCAGTGAAGTCCCTACAGAGACTAAAAGACTTTTTTTGTGCTTGTGTGCTAGGTTTAGCAATTACAATATAGAAGGGGTAGGGGGGCAAGCTTTTTCTTAATGAGTGTTAAATGTCTGCCTTCCCCATCTTCCTCTCTAGAACAGCCATTTGCATTAACACTTGTTTAACTGACGCCGTTACAGAATGGCAATAGCAGTCTCACTGAAGCCCAACACATCTCTAACCCATCTGTTTGCACAGAATAAATCCTCTGCTCCAGCCAGAAGGGCTGAGAGAGCTGCGCAGTGCTGTCTGCACCAGCATCTCAACTGTGAAGCATTAAAAGAGATCTCCAGCCCAGGGCTGACCTATAGCAGAAAGAACTGGAAATGCTAAGATGGATCAGCAGATGGTGAGTTAGCAACTTTAAAATAATTTATGTTTAGCTTTTCCCTTTTCTCAGTGAATATTCCCCTTCACGAGTGTTTTTGGTTCCTTTCTCTGTTAGGGTATGCGCCTGTGTTTTTAGCCAAAGTGACTTGACTCCTCTATGTGTTCAAACTATCCAAACCAAAGGCACCTCCAGCTCAGTATCTTGTTTCTGTCAATGGTCAAAAGTGGAATCTGAAGGAAGGTTTACTGTGATCAAGTTTAGTTATCATGATGTGACATCTTACTTTTGCGTTATCCTCAGCTGAGCATCAGCAAACACTTGCGCCTATTATAACACAGTTAAATTCTTAAAAATATAAGCAACTTCAATGAAACTGCCACATTTTACAAGACCCTAGGGGTAAGTTAAGGTATCTGCAGTCAGCTGATGGGTAGTAACTTGCTGTGCTGTCATAAAACGAATGTCAGGGCTGCAGCTAGATACAGCTTTAGACACTGACGCTCAAGACTGGATCTGGAATACTATATGATGGAATAAAAATCTTCCCCCGATCTATTCACTTTTTATTACAGCAGCTGCAATAGCACAGCTGGGACCTGAATCGCAGCCAGATGAAGATGAAAAATGTTTTACTGGAAGAGTCCCATTACCTGCAGCTGTCAGGAAGGGGTGACTGTGTTCATGGATCCTCTCCTACCACAGAAAGTCTTTTTAATCTATCAACCTAAGGAGTGCCAAAGCATCTGAAATTCACATTCTGTTTTAGGGGAGACCCTGAGTTCAGGATGCTTCAGATCCAAAACTTTGCTTTGGTGCAAGGCAGAGACACATTATTCAGAAATAATTTTCATTTCAGGACCTGACCATCACGAAGCTTTGAAGTAATTAGATATCCTGGCTTTGGTTTGTATCCTGTTTTATTTATATTGCTAATTACTGCATTGCTAGCTGGTTGTGCTTTTTTTTTACTTCTGTGCACAATAAAATCCTCACAGGTGAATAGAAACCCCCTTGCTCTTGCCAAGTATTCTTACATGTATGAGAGACTTTGGACAGAGATTTCATTCTGAATGCAAACTTATAAGGAGCTGATTGTAACTTTGTGCACCAGCAGATTTTTAAACCAGGGAGTCAAAAATAGACCTCCCACTGCCTTTAGTACTTCCTAGTACCTCTCAGAATATGCTGGAGTTTCTTTAAATATGTTTGCCAACAAACATTCGTCTGGAAAAACTTGGCTTGCTGAAGCAACTTGTAACGATTCATAACAATTAAATGTCCGTGGGGTGAATGAGAGAGACCAAGCTCCCTTTAAACTACATTAATGGAGATGAGAAATGATATTGTCAAGCAAGGATATCCCTTCTTGTTTTCAGGAATTGTCTGTGGCAGGGTTTGTTGCTGCAGATCTACTGGGCCTGGATTTCTCGTGCCCTACTGTCTGTTGTCCTTCCAACAGATATCAGGTTAGTTGAAGACCCCCATAAAGACCAGGATCTGTGAATGTGATGCTGCTCCTATCTGTCTATAGAAGGTTTCATCTGCTTCGACATCCTGGTCAGGTGGCCTGTAGCAGATCCCCACTGTAATGTCACATGCTTCCAGGTCCCCTTTAATCTTGACCAATAAGCTCTTCGTTGGCTCTTCATCATGTTTTTCTGCAACTGATGATTCTGATCTAGTTCCTTGAGATACCAAAAACCTTCCTCCATGCATGTATGAAAGAGTGAATGTCATATCACAGTTATGCTGCTCGTAAATTAAGGGTTTAGCTGTACAGGATGATGCTGTATGAGGTGAGTGACAACTCAGACCTGCTATTAGAAATATTAACCCTACCAAAACCTTATCTCATTTTGTTTAGCAAGGAAACAAAAACCCCAGTACAGTCTACTGCCCAGTGCAGATCTGGGATATTCAGAGTAGAACCAATTTTTGCAAAGTTATTTTTGCTGTACTTTGCATTTTCATAGCAAAAAATCAAGCAAATGAATAAAGCATTATTTTTATTATCATGCTTATCGTCAAGAAATCATTCTCTCTACGATTTATCCTCACAGTGTGTGTTGGTCTGAGTATGCAAAGCTCTGCTTCCTGACAGATGTACTTAGAGGCCTACAGTTTTGAAGGAGGTCTTTTCTAGTTAATGCAGAAATGTTGTGCTGTTTTTATATTTTAGCAAGAATTTAGGGTGGGCAGGCACTTCTTTCAAAGTTTTATTCAGATAAAAAGAAAAAAGGTCACTTGGCCAAGATTTTCAGTTGCTTGACAGTGCAGTTGTAAAGAAGCAGAGGTCTTGCTATCCACAGGTCCCCATAACAGGAACATCCTCATTGAGCTGCTGCTGCTCAAGTTTCCAAAATGGCATTTTGCAAGTGCTAGTCCAGCTGAAGGGTAGGGTTTTTCTGTTTGTTGCACACAGTTATAAGTGCAATGGATGTACTTGCTTTTACACCTAACCTCTTTACTGAAGAACTGTTCTGAGGAAAAAAGAAACCCAAACAATTGCCAAGAAAGCCATTACTGTGATGTATTAAATGCAGTTTTCTGAGTCAACTGTTGAAATTGTAGAGATTTCCATGCTTCTACCAGCAAAAGGCCTGAAAGACAGCTAAGTCTGGCAAATCAAAGCACTGAGAGAGCTCACTTGCTTCAAGGAATCAAAGCTTCTGACAAAGACATAAGAAGTAGTGTTCATTTTTGGCAGATATCTGTGGTATTCCCCTCATTGTTCAGCCTTGACAGATATATGAGATATTCTGCTCCTCCTTTGCAAAAAATAAAATAAAATAAATATTTAAAATCCAGTATGGGCTCTTCCCAGTTTCTGAAATTATCTTCTTTTTAAGCAAGTATTTTCCTTTCTTGGCTCAGACACCTACTGCCTTCCAGAGGGGCTTCACAGCTCTGGACAGGACGCTGCTGTGCTGACCTTCCCACAGATTTTTCTGGCTTTGTGCATGGAGAAGTGAAAATCTCACCTGAATTGACAGATGACTTCAGTCCTGGGAAGTTTTAAGCAATATTCTTAAACACAAATGGATTTCAGCAAAAATATTCAGGATCATTCAACTTAAATTTGACCATGTAAGATTGTGGCATTGTGTTCAGGAAAGCAAATTTCAGAGCTGTTACAGTTTTAATATTTTAATATACCTACCTTTACTCTGAGCTGGAAATAAAGCTGACCTTCCTCTGTCAGATGGATCCATACACCTACAGAATTCTGTAAAAGTTCAGTCACCAACTTGAATTTCACAGCTTTCCTCTACTTTTAAAAGAAGGTGCCAAATTTCAGATTCATCCTTCAAGCCAAATTCCTGCCTGAGCTGGTGAAATGAACGTGTAGGTCTAGAACTGCACTTCATGACCCCATCGTCTACCTATTTCCTAATTTAAAACAAGAACTTTACCATGTCACAATCTACACTGACAGGAAATGGTGAGTGGTTTTATAGTTAATTACCTGTCAACCCTTTTAAAAGGGAAACAGAGGATCCATGTTTAAAATATGTTAAATGATTCAGTCACCTCTCTTAATTGGGTGTCTCAACTGGAAAATCTTTCACCCTGTGGTGCAGATTCCCCTTTAAACCAAGCCACCTGTACCATTCATTTTGTTGACAAGAGGAAAGGGCTCATCTCTCATGATGACTTGCTGCTGTGGTAGCCATTTTCAGCAGGACACTCCCATTTTTCTTGAGACATTTCTCTTCTATCTTTAGCAGCACAGCCAAGGCCCAGGACCATTTACCTTGTCGAACTGCTTGCCTTCTTGGTAGGAGAACATCAATAATCCACCAACCCTGGAATTATTTATCTCCAAACTTGCTGAGCCCTTGGTTACTAAATGGAGAGTTATGAAAAATGCTTACCTGCTGACACCATGTAATTCGCCATGCTGTTCATGTCAAACACTTTCCATGAGGGAAGGAGAGGTTGCTTCTAGAGCGTATACCAAAGCAATGATAGAAGAAGAAACACTGGGACACTGTGCAACACCTTGCAGTTATCAGGACTGTTATAGCTCTTCCTGTATTCCCTGCTGCAGGATGACACAAGCTTATGTAGGCAAAAAAAAAGCATTGTGGTTTCCCATGTTGTTATAATGGAGTATTATCAGAGGACTGAACTTATGACTTTAAGAAAAGACACACATGCTTACGTGAGTTAAGGTAGTATACAGGTATTCATAATCTGTTCCTGCTTAGGGTTGTTCATAGCTCATTTTTAAGTCACTAGAAAAGGGAAGAGAGGTGGAGTACGTTGGTGCGGATCACACATGAGTTTCCCCCATCTACCTATTCTTTCTTTTCACTTCCAGCCTCCACCCTGGGAGTGAGTCCATCCTCCCCTTTGACTCTGGACCATCTTTGATACATCCTCTGTGCTTGAAACCATGCCCCAGACTCTCTCAGAGACTTTCCCTACCTGTAGCCCAGTCTCTAGTGTAGTGCACTTGCTTTTCAGTTCTTCAAGAGGTTCAGGTTGAAATCTCCTCAAGATGGTTCAGGTTCAGTGGCTGCAATTCCAGCTGTTCTCCCAACCCCTTCATGGTGCTGGAACTGAAAGAACTTTTTGACTTGATACACATCAGAGTTGGGTTAGTCTAGGGTAAGTTCAGAGTACTTAAGTCAACCTGGACTCCATGGGAATCCTTTAATATTGTTCTGTCAAGGAATGAATATTTAACTGTCAAAACAGATGCTTAACTAGATGGGTAAATAAAATGCTGGTGATCTGCATTGCAAAATGAGTTGGTAAGAATTTTAGGAAGACAAAGCTGACTGGGGGAAATAAAAAACCAAGATGGGACTGGCTGGAAGGGTTGTGGCAGGTCTCTGCAAAGGATGGAGGAACAATGTTAGGGGCCAAGCCTCTCATCCAGCAGACTGACTTAATACTGTTTCATTTCTTCCTTAAATTCCTTCTATTACATGGACATGTTCAAGGCATGTATGCACGTATCTACCTGACCTCGATAAGATAGCTCTTGAAAGCAGCAAAATGGCTGCAAAGATGTTGCTTTCCAGTCTTGCTGCTGTGGCTACAGGCAATCAGCATTCAGGGAAGCCGTGTCCACTTCTGCCAGACCTAACCCTGCTTAATTTACACAGCTATGAAGATCTAACGAGACATTTCAGAAAGTCACCAATACTATGGGGTATTCATGTTGTCACAAGGCATTTTGATTTACTAACATGATACAGGAGTGCAGATTAGTGTCCTGTGCATCCCATTAACATCTGAATGGGATAAGAAAGCCGGGTTCAGGTGGTCACCAGGGGGTTCCTGTCCTGGCCCTGACTCTGAAGTCCTAGTTAATCGCTACAGACAGGCTTGAATCACAAGAGCATGATCTGAATTCTCTAATAAACTACTTTAGTTTTGAACCAATGGTTAAAAAGAAATCCAAGTTTAAAAAAAAACCAACAGGGGCAGTGGATAAATGTTGAGTCTCAGTTCTTAGACTGTGAAGGTTTCTATTCTCCATCAAGGACTTTCTGTCATTTTTTATTCTGCTTTTTGCATTCACAGCTAGTCTCCAACACGCATCCCATCCTGTCTCCCCTTATGCCAGCTCCCAAGGATAATGCAAGTATCACCACTTTTTTTCTCTGAGCCTGACTCTGTTCTGCTTTTGTGAGAAAATAGCTTTGATAGAAAGGCAAGGGAAAAAATGGAATATGTTGGAGGAGCAGAGGCAGTTCAGGATTAGATCCAGCTAAGAAGCTTAATGTGATCCCAGGCCCTCTCCTCTACAAGCTTCCCCTTTGGGTATCTCAATCCATCAGATACTCAGAAATCTGACACATGGCACTCAATTATCAAGCCACATAATATCTATTATTAGAAAATATATAGAAAATATATAGAAAATTATATTCATGAATATAAATGGAACATATGACTTTCATGTACAGTTGTGTGATGGCTACAAAGTTATGTGGGGGATGTCGTGACAGCCGAGCCAAGCACCCAGATACCAAAGATCTCGTGGCAGAGGGCTTCAAAGATAACCGTGTCTGGGGAAGGTACCTTCTAACAAACAGCATATTCAGTCCGCAATATGTTTTTCCAGAAACAGTCCAAAAGGGTTGGGCAGCTGGCAGCTGAAATCCCAGAAGACAGACTTAGTAGCATAACTCTGCAAAGGAGTGATGGGAGAAAGAAAACCAAGAGGATCCATTCGAAGCTGTGATTGGCAGGACAGGTCTGATGTGTGTCAGAAGAGCCTGATCTGAACAAAGCACCATTCTGCAAACTTCCCTTCTTGAAGTGCAAAGTGCTGATTTCTTGCATGGTGCACTATGTGGTCTCATTTTCTTCCCTTGAGCCTTGCTGGGAATGAAGCAACCTTCAGATCTGATGCCAAAACAGACAGTTATATGCTCGAACTGCTTCATTACTGCTGCTAAGCATAAGGAGATGGAGCTCACACTCACGCTACTTACAGCTGCCATTGTCACACAATAAACTGCAACTGATATGTGTGTGTGTTATGAACACACATAAGTGTATGATGTGTGATATAAATGACAGAAAACTCTTGAATTTTGGGTTAGTTTTTTTTCCAGTATAGAGAAGAGTTAGGAGAGAGGCAGTGATAACCACAAAATGAAATCTCTGAATATGCATTTTTTTTTATTTCAGTGAAAAAAAGTTGTGCTATTTGCCAGCCTTCCCTACCCGTCACCAAATTTGAACAGCGAAAGAAACACGGTATGAGGTAAATCTATTGTAGAGAGGAAAGCTTTCCATAAATACACAAATTTAAGTTTTTGAAGAAAACAAAAAAACATTTCTCATTTTGGACTGATCTATTCAGTTCCAGAACATGCACTGACATAGAACAGTCATATTTTTGTGCCTGGACACAAAACAATAAAATAATAAAAAATAATTAAATTATTGGTATTCTGAAAAAAAAATTAATTTTGTGTGAAAATACAAGAGAAAAATGTAGGGAATTATGCCGTCTTGGGTTCTTGACTTGTAACTGAAACCAAGACCTCACAATTTTTTTGAAAATGGCCATTATCTCTCTAACAAGCAGGAACTCTACCTTTCTTCTGAGCAAGGTGGTATTGGGGACCACAGATTTTAGCTAAAGCCTGTTCTCCTACCACACACACACACAATGAGAATCCACACTGGTATTTCTTCTATCCTAGTGGGTGTTTCCTATGGTCTGCTAAGTCAAGATATTTCCCTGACCAATGTCTGTCGAGGTGATTTAAATGGGAAAGTGAGAAGTTATCATGTCGCCAAATCTCTGGTCATCCTAGTTAGTTATACTCTGGACTTACTGTCACACTGTTGGCTCATGGAAAGAGAGACTGATCTGGAAGTTAAGATTTAAGGAGATGCATGTGCAGCTTCTGGCTCAATTAAGCCATTAAGATATTTTTTTTTAGGCGTTTAAGCACAAGCAATTTGAATGCGTAATTCAGCATGCACACTGGCTAGCCTTGCACTTCTCCTGTTCTGAGGTGAAACAGATTGTGAAGGGGGAGACAGCTGTGAGAACATCCTGTGAAGTCAAACTGAGCAGTCCCTAACTTACATTGTGGCCTCAGAGATGAATTAATTAGATTTTCCTACCTTGAAGTTGGCAATAAGCTCCAAGACCCCTGCTGGGCATACACACCCTGTTTGGCACGGAGCTGGCCCTGTGGAGCAGGAGGTATTGATTTGACAGCTGAGGGAGATTATTTGTGGTCTCCTGAAAATGAAGAGAACTGGGGGAGAATCGGCTGTTATTAACTGCTCTGTTGGGACGTGCTGAAGTGACCTTTGTGCCTTTGGGACTGTAGTATATCAGCTGCTTTCATAGCATTGGTAAGACAACTGATGAAGTTGTGGCTTTCTCCATCCTTAAAGTAGAGTAGACTGGATAATGTGCAAACCTGAGTGAGAGGTGGAAGCTGTATTCCTTTATCTAAGGACAAAACAGGAAAAAGCTCTGTGCATGTGCGTATGAAAAGTTTGAACAATATATAAGGGGGTATAAAACCTGCTATGTTTTCTTTCCTAGCAAAATATAAAAGCACACAATTATACCTCATTTAGTATAAAAGTTTTCGATTTTCATAATAATGAAAATTTCATTTCTGACAATGTGAGGACAAGCAAAACAAGTAAAAATCTAGTTTTCCTTTTACAATCTATGTCTATTGCTTAGAATCAGCAAGGAGTTTGCTAAATATAACCTTTTTTCCTCTGTCCCGTGAAGTGTTTGGTCTGGGAAGGTAACATAAAAGATAAAGCAAAAGCACTCACCTAACAATCAATAGTAAGGAAAGCAAAACAAATATCTTCTCTTTAGAAGTTAACGCTTATTTTGAACTTTAAAAACTCCCTACACATCTTTTTTCTCACGTTTTCCATGCCAGTCCAAAAGCTAAATAACATCCACTGAAATACCCCATAGCTCCTATGTTGGATAGAATACTAAGAAACTGGATTAAATTCTATGATATAGGAAGATCATGGTTGCTCATCTTAAATCATGTTTTAAGATGTCACCAATGTATCAACCGTAGTTCCACTTAGAACAGGCTTACATTATCTTCTGAGGTTTTTTTCTTTTCCCTCCTAATTTCTCCTTGAAGTTCCAGCCAAACTAGAAAACCGATGTTTTTAACTAGAAAAAAAAAAAAAAATCGGTTAATGACAGTATCTGGGTTTTTTTTAATGACTTTACACTTCTGGGTTTCAAATGAGCAGAAGCACTGAGGTTTCCAGTCCCCTTCCCATTACTAGGATCAGAAAAGCTTGCAGTGAAAATGCAGAGCAGGCAGCAATTGATTTCAGCTAATGGCCCCCATACTAATGAACAATCTCTGATTTTATTCTGCCTATTTATGTCAAATTGAATCACCACCCCTCCTAATAGCTATGTAAAAATGTGCTTCTCCATGTTGCTCGTTTGAGAATAAATAAATGCAGTCTCTGATAAAAACACTGCTATGGAACACACATGATGCAACCATGTTCCATGACCGCAGTCTTGGGGATTCCTGCTACATATGTATGGTTCTGTCTAAATTTCCCCTTATTTTTAAAGACATGGCATCAAACTACTCAGCTTTCTCCCAAAGGTTTGTTCCCTGGCAACTGCTGAGTTTTCATCAGCAGTTTTAATGCAGAAGATTAGCTAAAACCAGTGAGCTCAGTGATGGATAACAGAAGCAAC
This sequence comes from Gallinago undulata, assembly GCA_026546715.1. Taxonomy (NCBI): domain Eukaryota; kingdom Metazoa; phylum Chordata; class Aves; order Charadriiformes; family Scolopacidae; genus Gallinago; species Gallinago undulata. Next base: position 26,727,708 of record JAOTQQ010000002.1, on the reverse strand, counting down.
TGGTTGTTTTGGCAAGTCCATCCAAGCAGCTTTGTTAGCCACTGTTGAGATTGCCCACTCCAGTTTTTCTACGACAAAAGATCTTTAGAACAGAGCTGTGTGGGTGGGTGGTGTTGTGACAGGGGAATTATTAAAGGAGAAGGGACTCTGGTATCAGGAGCACTGTGTGCTGGCTGCTGGACTTGCTGGACTGGATTGCGTGTCCAGTTGCAACTGACTCATGGGGTTTGGGGGAACTGAGCTTTTCAAGCACAAAGTTATCGCTCATCAGAGAGCAGACAACAAAGCAACATAAGATGAAAAGAATGTTTCCTCCTGACAGTCATTTTTAGAAGTTGTGACTATTTATATGCAATCAATAGTCACAAGAGTGAACCTCTCTTCTTAGGATGATGGTTTGAGACATCTGAAACTTGGCAACGAGTAGACGACTGATCCTTTTGGCTAAACTACTTACCATTTTAGCTCTAAGCACAGTCTTGCAAAGCTTTTGAGTCTAAATCTGCACCTGATACAATCATTTCAATCAAAATACATCCCTTAAGTAGTAGAGTTGCTAAGAAAAGAGTGTTTTGCTCTTATAAGACAAGATGAATCATAGAATCATAGAATTGTTTGAGTTGGAAGAGACCTTAAAGATCATCGAGTTCCACCCCCCCTGCCCTGGGCAGGGACACCTTCTACTAGAGCATTCAGCAGATCTGGCTTCAGTTTTCTATATATTTTTTGCACCTGCAAAATACACCAAATATTTTTTCTCATCCTTTTTCCTGCATATTCACACAGTAACCTTCCTGGGAAAGAGAATGACTCTTTTTCTACACGTTTGTCAACAAACATTTCTGAGTTTAGTTTGGACGTAGAGATAGTTCTACACTGCAAATGACTGTGAAAATTGTTCTATATTTCTTCTAATTCCAGCCAGTTAAGATACAGTGTTCTTGGATGAAAACTTGGCCATCTGCATCACTAGATTAGACTGCAGCTGAACACCTTCCTGGGAACATAAGAGACTGCCCACTCGGAGGCTTTCCTTTATGTAGCCCATGGCAGCCTTTCTCATAAACCTTACAAATAAATGTGTACTGCATTGATAGTGCCAGGTTTTCACCCCTGCTGCTTAGCCTACTAAGCCAGTTACACATGGAAGAAGCAGTTATTTGTTCAGATAATATCTTTTTTCTTTAACAAGAAAATTATCCCATTGATGAAGTCTGAGTATGGAATACCACCTGTTAAACAGAACACACAGGAACAAATGGAAGGCCATTAATTATCATCAAGGCTCCCAATATTGGTTTATGCATAAAAAAACCTCTAGTCTTTGTGGCTTTTATGTTTCCATACCCATTGCTTTTTATTTTTTTTAATAATCAAGTTACAGCTGTTCCAAACAGCTCTCCCTCGTGGGTGCTCTGAGGTTGTTTGCCTGTATTCCCATTTACTGTACATAAATACGCTGAATGGTCTGTCAGGAAAACGTGATTCTTATTTTGAGCTACATGAATTGATGGGTTCTCTTATATGCAAATGTGGCAGGTTAATGAGGCAGGGTTTTAAGGGAGAGGAGTGCTAGAATCTTGGATAAAGTGGCCGACAGACTGATTCGGGCTACTGTGGTTAACTCACAGTATGCATAAAATAATAAGAAAAGTTTTACTAAGCAAAGGCGTACAGTCTGGGTTATTATACACTTGCTTTATTACACGCTTGCTTGGCCAAATGCAAGGTGATTGTTTTACAAAACCAGAATAATATTAAAGACTAATAATAGAAAGCAATAAATTATGCAAAAGAGCTTTTCTTTGGCTAACACTTGCACTCATGTTGAAAAGGATCCTAGTCTCATTCTGCATTAGGAATAAAAACCGCATCTATTAGTGTAAGGCTCAAAGCTGTTGGCTTTTTTTTTTCGTCTGCTTTTCTTTTTAGGTAAATCTCACCATACTGTTCTGAATAATTAAAAATTAGTGCTTTTTATTATAGGTCACATAATGGTGTTTACATGCTCAGTTGATTGACTAACATTTCCGTATTTTGAGAAATAGACCTTTCCTCAGGAAAGAACCGGCTCTGACAAGTAATCAAAGACATATCCTAAATGGCTTCCTGTTGCCATGCTTTTGCCACACCACACATCTATCCATCTTCAGTTTTGCTCAGGGTACAAAGAGAATTTTGGCACAAACTTGATCCAAAGCCTGCAGAAGAAGCTGCTGGTACACCTAGGTCAATATTATGGATCATCCATCACCAGCTGGATTCTGATTTTCAGCTATATGAAATGGCTCTAAACCTGTTCAGATTGTGCTTTTCCTCCAGAAAGTGAATATTTTAAAATGATCGAGCCAGTTTCTTGCCCAGATGTACAACAAAGCTTCCAGAAGCATAAAGTTGACCAGCGGATTTCAGGCTAATAAGGTAGATCTACCAGTTGAGCCAATCTTAAGATCGTGTATAAGCCTGTAAAATTTCCAGTAAAGCAAATACAGCAAATATTCCTTTCTTTGACTCAGGCATGCTTCTGCCTAACAGTGAGGCTCATTTGCAATAATGGGAATGGATAGAGATTGCCAAAATCATGTAGCCTAATTAGGCTGAAATTCAAATGAGAGAGGTCCAGCTGCTAAAAGGAAAACTGTAAAGCTGAAGAGCGAGAAGCAATCACAGGTAAGTTCGAGATACTGCTGAAAGCAAATCTGGCTGGCAAACCTTCGAGAGAATTGTTCAGTGATTGTTCATCCTACTGAAAGATTTACCCCAGGCCATAACACTTCCAAAATCTGCAGCAACACAAGTGTCTGTCTCGCAAATAGAGAGGCCTGGGGCAAGTGTGTCTTATACACTTGGTAGGACAGAAAGTTTGAAGTTTACGCCAGACTTTAATTCTCTTTTGGTCAGCTTCATTTAATTTTTCCGTGTTTGCAAGTTTTCTTTTCACCCTTTGTTCTTCATTCTCACCCTGAAAATAGATTGGGTGTTTATGCTCTAACAAACTCAAACTGATTCAAAGCTACAGGGAGAAGTCTTCCCGTCACCCATGAAATCTGTCTGCCTATTGCCTGTCTAGTGTGTTTTCTCCAGTTTCTCCAAATTTGATGTCTGTTCATATATATATGTCTGTGGACATAAAGACATGCACGCATGTAAGGGTCACGTAATAAGTATCAGCTATACCTATTTTTTTTTATTTTTACTGCTTAAAATTCACAATTCTTTAATACACGCAAATGCTTTTCACTTTTATATCTTGAGAAAGGAACGTAGAAAGATCAAGTTTACCTTGCATTAGTTACACATCTGCACATCTTGGTTTTTATGCTTTTTCTAATCCTAGCTTGCTCTCATATAGAGATTATTTGCAGCAACATTTGCTTTAGTCATGCACCTTTGGAAGAATTAATATTGCCAGCATCAGCTTTCAACAATCATGTTGTAGGTCCCTAAAATACCTTAAAATATCTTAATATCTTAAAAATATCTTAAAAATCAGTAGATTTTGTTTTTCTTCTTCATCTAGCTTTTAATCATCAAAAGGCATTGAATTGGAGAGGAATAATGTCAGAAAGCTCTAAAATGACTCCCAAAGTGTTGCTGTCTGGTTAGGACAAAGTCTGTTCGAGATTTTGAGCAGATTCTGTTTTACTCCCCATAAAGAAGTGATTTACAAGGCACAAGCCTCTTAGAAATAAGAGTAACCTTTGTCATGATCATTTGGGAGGAAAATGTTGAGCTCAAGAAAACTGTGAGAAAGTTTACTAAGAGCATAAAGCAAGTAAATCTTTGCCAAACTCTTGCACGTGTCAATTAATTTAGCAGTTTTACTATGTGCCTGATGGAAACCTTTCACTGTGTTACATGGCAATAAATAATGAATGGATTATCTGATTTTTGGTGTGACATCAACAAAGTTTGTACCCAAGTCCTGCAGAAATTCAGCACAGTTTTACTATTTCTCCATAGAACTGTTTCCTAGAGAATTTGGTGGTGGTGTTTGTTTTGGGTTGTGTTTTTTTTTTGTTTTGTAGTCATTTTTTACTGCATTTACTCCTCAAAATTACTATTAAAATCTGGTGAGTGGTTATGAACTCAGCAGGTTGATTAGCATTTTAGGAATTGTGCAGTCAGGACATTCATCCTCCTGCAGTTGTGTCCCAGACCAAGGTGCACCAGATGATTCTTCCCATTTCACTCTATTCAACCAGAGTAATTCGTAAGTCAGTTCATGAAAAAGAAATTGGTGTATAACAGATGAAATGTAAAGAGAATCTTGTCTAGCCTTATATCTTTCCACTGGAGCTGAAGAGAAATGATTGATAGCTGGTTACAGAACTAACTGTCATGAACTGATTCATGTTATTTCTAGAACTCGACTAAAACAGGAAGAGTTCTCTTTGGCTTTCACTATGGGCATCAGAGGCAAATTTCAGTTTTTCCATGTAACTACAGACACCCTGCACAATTCCTCTTATCACACATTAGCTCTGACTTCTCAGTTCGAGACATAACTCAATAGCAGTCAGATTGGCTCTCAAGGAGCACCTTTGCATCCCTTCAGGTACACTGATGGCCACCACCTTGCTTAAAACTCTCTTATCTATCTGCCTTAAATTTATATAGGCTGTTTGTTATCTGTTTCTTTTTCCACATTGTCTCTGGTCATAAAATATTAGCCATAAAAGTTTTTTTCAAGTGTATGTGAAATACATAATGCTTTTTCTATTGCAACTTAAACCCTTTAAAACTTATTTCAGCGTGCAGCAGGCACCTTTTTTGATCTTTCTGGACATAAAAGTTTCACTGCCCTTGCAGCCTGCAGTGTTCTACTGGTCTCTAATGTATCTCTCATCTCTCAAGACAGCATTTCTCTTGGGCTCGTGACCTCTCACTATGTTTGGTTGAGTTCTTGCCTGCCTGGAGAAGGAATTTGGTTTTGATTATTCCAAATCTACAAGCCAGCAAGACTACAGTCTGCTTTCACTAACTCATTCAGAATTACTTCAAAATTTGGTTTGCATTACTTGAAGCTATTGGCAGGACAAATTCAGGTCCCAGATTAAGGACAACCCTGACTTTTGGGGAAGGCTTGGTTTGGGATTCAAACTCTTTACTTGCTGTGTAAAGGGTTTACTTAGTTTCCAAATTGGTTAAGACACATGGATTTCAGTAATGAAAGCACTTTGGTGAGCAAAGAACAAATGACCTGTCCCATGAGTGCAAATGGAGAGGAAAGATGCAGAATGGAAAATGAACAGTTGAAAATGTTTCCCATTCAAAAACCAAAAGGGAATGAATATGGTGAACTGAATGCGTGTGTTCATGCTGGCAATCACAAGCGTGTGTCTGAACGATGTCTTTCAGCTTTTTAGCAGGACAGAGTTATACCATCAGTTTTAGTCCTAAGAGTTTCTCAGGAATGAGAAACTGTTTTTTCTGTCACCTCTTCATGCTACAAAATCATGAAAGAATTAACCCTTTCACCAAGAAGCGTAACACTGCCAGTATTCACCATGCAGATAAAATGTAGAGCTCTAAAGAGAAATTTTCCCTAGAAATAAATTATCAAGTCTTTTATTTTTGCAGTTATAAATTTTCTCTTGCAACCATGTGTATATAGTATTTGTTTCAGTGACGTGGCACAGCATGGATTTTTGTAAAAGCTGATAGTGGTAAAGCAGAGGCATTGGGTCACCTTCCTATCTCACTTTCTGGTGTGAAGCTGATGGTGAAGGTAGAAAATCAATATACAATAAAGGTGGTGCATGTTGAAACTAAATTGAAATGATTGATTTTTTCCCAGAATCATTAGATTCCCCCCCAAAATCTTTGTTTCTGATTGTGGAGAAATATTCACTTTCCACATGAAGTTCGCGGTGTAGTTCATTTGTTTGTGTGGGTTTTTTTAGAAAGAAAGACATTACTTGTGCAGGAAACAAATGCTGGAAATCACTGTATTTCAGAAGCATTCCCAGAAGTCCCTGTAAACACAGAGTACTTAAAGGGGTGGATATCCTCCTAATCTGTGAACATCTTTAGCTGTTGTGTATCCCCTTTCCACCCCCAGGAAAGTAAATAATGCAGTGCATTAGTGCAGTGTCATTTGCCATCAGAAGACTTTCGGTGTCAGTCTGACTTGAGGCAGAGTTGGCCTGGGGCTTATTATGAGCTTAATGGCAGGATGAGAAAACAACTGTATTCATACTACAGTACCTTGCCTCGCTCAGACACTTCTCACCTGCTACGTATATGCTTACCAAGAACAAGCTTCTGAATAAACCATGTTCTGTGTTCACACTGTAAGTTAGGCTGCAGAAAAAGCACCGACTCTGCTACAGAACAGTTCAAAGAAGAGCCTTGCTGATCTCCAGGAGACTAACATCTAAGTTCTCCCCGTGTTCCAGGAATCTAAGGATTGGCAAATGAAAATATCTGCCATACATACAAAGTAATCAAGTCCTTTCTGGTGAATTGCGTTTAACATATGTTTATGTATCAGCTGCGCTGAATAAATGATTTGAACTGCCTACATTTTGATACTTACAGAAAATGGGGCCTTTGGTGAACCTAAGTAGTGTTGGTAGAAATAAACTATTGATATCAACTCTGTGTAGATTTTCACCCTTCAAAGAAAAAATGGTTCTTCAGGAGCAACAGAGCAAACCATGACTGGTCATGAAAAAATCCCTCAGCAGGTATCTGCCATGCTTGGTTTGGTCCTGTGTTCAGTGACCTTTGCTATGTGGCCCCTGTAAATTCCCCGTGTTCATGTTTCATTTTCTAATTAATTTCACCATTTGGAAGTGTTTCCTTCTACTCATTACGTGTAGTTTGTTCCTAATGCTTTCCCATTACTGATAATCACATTTCTGAGGCTAACCATCTCCAACCTCAGTTTTTTGAGAACCTGTGGAGTGTGATCACCAAGCGAGCAATGGCTGCACTCAGGAACAGAAGTGCTTACATCCCTCAGTCTGTCCTGATACTGATTCCCCTTAATCTTTTTTCCCACTGGATTTCATAAGGTCTTTTTTCTTTTTTGTCTACTTGGTTTCTCATTCTGCCCCTTTTATTACAGTCACAAGATGAAAAGATCTTTCTCTCTCATTAACCTCAAAGTGATTGTTTTCTTAATTTAATATCCTACAAACTGCCTTAACTCTGACCTCCACCTTCTCTGAGCAAGTTATAACCTTTCTACAGTTAAAAAATGATAATAAATCGCTTTGACTAATTTTTCATTTATAGGTCACACTACTATTATAATCTAAAAATCAAATTATCACCATTTCTATGGTCTCTAGAACTTCTATTTAAATCTATACATGACCTTTGTATCTTACTAATTTAAGATTTATGCTTGACAAAAGTTTCCAATACATTATCTATTGAGTGTTTACCCTACAGCAATAGACATAAAATCCTGAAATGTCAAATTGCAAAACACCCATTTAACATTTTTTAAGGCTTAACTTTTTTACTCCTCCCCAGAAGTAGTCTTTTTCCCTAGATTAAAAATTTCCAAGGAACGCTTTTTTTTTTTTTTTCCAATGATGTCTCTGCATATTCCTGCATTTCCCTTTCCTCTGTTTCAGTGGCAAGATGAAAGATGACAGAAAAAGTGGAAGAATCATGTGAGAAAAATGTGTACCATATCTCTTGTCCTTCTCCTTACCACCATAAAAAAAAAATAATATTTACGTTTTCATAGGGAAATAATCAAGAGAAATCTGAATGAATTAATGACTACTATATTTCCTAGATTTTATATTGGAATCTCTTTTAAAATTACAAGCACTCTTTGTGAAAAAAGCTTTTTTACCCCAATCATCTGCTCTATTAGTAGTGCTTTGAGAAAACACAAATGCTTATGGATGAAATATGGAGGCAACTAGAGTTACAAAGTTGTAACTTATCACAGCTTTATGACCATGGCAAAGATTAATATTTAAATTTTAAGATACTTTCTACTCTTTTTTTTTTATGGGTTCCTCTAACAACAAACAAGATGTCTTCATCTGTAGATCACAGAATGAGTGGAAATGAGCTCAGAGGGAAAATACCACCGCAGCAATGCTGTATTTCAGGTCTGTCCCCATTCAGCTCTGACAAATGTCTGTGTCTGCAGCACAGGGCAGGTTCACCCCATGGTCTGCTCCAGCCCTAATGTCTCTTTGCAGTTCAGGTGTAAGCTAACGAGGCTGTCAAGACCAGTGTGAGAGCAGGTGCTTCTAAATGAAAAGTCAAACATTTTCCATTTCTGAACGGGAAAAAAATTGTACAAAAATCTGTAAGAGGAATATCCTGTTACAAACACTTATGAGTGCCCTGAGAATCAACTGGACACAAACCATTACTAGGAAAATAGTGTTAGCTGTTACCCAACTGACCTAATGACAACTTTAAACAGCAGAGTTATTGATGCAAATCCTTGGTTTCCTCTCCTGTGTAGTTGCAAACAGTACATGCCTTTCCTTAGAGCATTTGTGTAGGAAAAATTCTTCTGCTCCTCCCGTGCTGCCAGCTGCCTGGGTTACTGCAGGTAAAGGTGATAATTGCCCATTTGCTCCTGTTGTAAAAAAATACATTTCTTGGGATTCAAAATGTGTGTTTACACCACTACAGCTTTCTGAATTATCAGATACCCAGTGGGGACTGTTACTAAACAGAAGGTCCTTTTTATTCCTGTCACGGATGGAAACTGTGACGTACTACTTCAGAGGCTTTGCACTGCTGTGGGTGTGAGACCTCATCAAGCCAAGCTTCTCCAGTAATGCATCAGAGTCACCTTGTTGTGCCTTGTTTTCCTGGCAAGTTCCTAGCCATTCTTATAGTGTATGCATTTCTCTTTGAGAAGATCAAACACCCTTAGAGCCACCAGTTTATAGCTAAGGAATCACCTTCCCACGTTGGAGCATCCTGCAGTGGGGGTCACTCCTGCTTCTGACCTCCATATGACCATGAAGTTCATGGAAGCACTTGGTTTTCGTTCATCAGAGCTCAGAACAAGATTGTTAATATCCAGCTTCATCCTAGGGATGGCTGTGATCTGCAGCTCATTATCATTTGTAAAGCACTTTTCAGTCCCCAGAAGAAAAGGGCTTGATGGTCCCCAGCAGAGAGCCATCGGCCCATGCTGGGACACAGCTGGCAGGGTGCACAACTCCGTGGAGATTTCCTCATGGTTGTTTTAAGGCAATTAGCTTATCGGATACCTAGCGTGCTTCGCAATTCTTATCTAACATGACCAATTTTCAAATGCACATGCCTGTGTGCGTCCATGGCTCTCATTGAAACATCACCGGAGGGCAGACTGTGGAAGCCACACTGCCACAAAGCAACCAGTAGATGGTGAGTAACAAAACCCTCTTAAATAGCAGAATATCACCATTCTGCCTAGGTGCAGGAATGGCATAAGTATGGCCCAGACAAGGGAGGGGGGAGCTGTTGCTCAGTACTAAAATGTGATCTTGGGGATAGAGATGGGAGTTAGGGCAGCAGACAAACGGCAGGGCTCTCGCTGGAGAAGGCAGTCACTCCTTCACGCCTGGCCACTCAGTGCTGTGGAGTGTGAGACACAATTCAGCTGAACTGTAGAAGCAGCTGTTGTATCGGGGTTTGTCTAAAGCCATTTTTTCTCCAGGAAGTCATTATTTGAAGTAAATCTTGTCCATTAAAGAGACACACTTGAGCAGTTACATAATGCAGCATAGGGTTTGTTAGCCTAGGAAAGCATAGGATATTCAAAAGCCTAATCTGGATAGAAAAATAAATATGTGATTTAAATGGAGCATCTATGTATCTGAAAAATACCTATGTTTTTCTAAATCCAAGCTTCAGCATTTTAGAAGCTTATTTTTCACTGTTGGGCACTCTCAAAAACCAAACCAAACAAATAAACAGCCTTGCCTCTTTCACTATTTCAGACTGAGCCCATCAAAATAGTTATGTCTCTGATTAACAAGGATAGTTTTTTTAAAGTACAAAATCTGCTTTTTATATGTTTTTAACTTGCATTTTCAGAACGCTCTGCCCTGTGCATGAGGACATGAATTTGAAGGTAATGCTGTCTAAGCTCAGAGACAATGAATGAACCAGAACCAGTCTGAAACTAAGACCAAAATTCTATGGGATTTATCTAAGTAAAGGAGAAACATTTAAATATTACCAGTGTCACTATACATAAAATAAACACACGAAGACCCCTAGTTTGAAGTACTATTGCAAGTCCTTACTTGGAACAAACAGCAGTTAACAGGCAATTGAAAACCAAATGTTGCTTGTGGGTGATCTTCAGGGTTTTTTATCTTGGGGACTGGTACAGTCAAACATATCCATCAAAAACTGATCCAGAGGCAAAAAGCAAATGAAACTAAAAACTGTATTTATTAATATTGCTTTGGTTTTTAAGCTGTTATGGTTCTCATGTTCCTGACGTGATGACTGAAACACGTATTTTTAATTAAAAGTGAGGTGTCATATTTATGCACTTTCAGCAACCCAGGCTTTGTGATGCAAACAGTCAGAGTGGGGGCATTTCATACAGCCAGATATCGCGAATCTGGATTACAAAGGTGATTTCACCTCCCTTGCACTGAAACCCTTTTGCAGTTTCTACTCCTGTTACAACAGGGTGATGATGCTTTTCTTCTCACTACGCTGGATGGTAAGGGTTATATTTTTAGTGGAAACAGAGCGAATTTAAGTGTCGTGCCTGACATTACAGCAGAAGTCTGTTGCAGTGGAAGAATTCAGTTCAGAATCACCAAACTCCCTCCTAAGTTTCCTCTTGGTTGGATTCCCCATTCCCCTGAAACTACCTTCCATTAGTTGCCACAACATATTATGTCTCCTGCAATACACTGGTGATCGTGTACTCCAACAAAGTGTGAATATTATCTGGCAGATAGTTTATGATCAGTGCACATAAGCAGAGCCCTGAAGGCTTGCTTCTATTTTCAGCTGTACTACCATTGCCTCTGATCCATGACAAGGTCACTCAAGTCAATGAAATCCCTGGCTGCTTGTCTCCAGTAATTAAACAGTAAAACTTTTAAAAGCGCACCCCAAATTGGGAGGTCACTGTGTTGATTGTCTGTGTAAGTACCTTTGTAGGGAGAAAATACCAGGTCCTAAAGGGCTCTTTAATCTATCCAAAAAAGTCTAATGAGAACTGAGAGATGGCAGTTTAGAGCTGGACATATCTGAATGAGAAGCAAGAGAAAGATTTTGGGCATTGAAACTGAGTGGCCATTTGTAGAAAGTATGAAGGTACGTGGATAGATTCTGCTGTTCTGAAAATCCTTTGTCTGAAGACCTAGATATGTTTCCAGGCAAGATTACCTCAACTGAGAGCTGGTTAGTGGGTTCAGATCAGGAACAATTCCATTTAATTATCGTGCCTGTGATATGTCTGTGGTGGTCCAATAGCCCCTTCTACTTTAGCAACTTGAACTGCCAGATGCATGGTCCAGCAAAGTATATATAAAAGTTATAGTTCAATAGCTTTGTGAAAACTACTGCATTAGAATAAAATATTCTAATAATATTGTTTAAAAAAGTAATATCTGCATATCTTTAAAACCTTATGACAATTTTTAGTGGTTTCAATACAATTGGAGGTGACAGCTGATATGAAAAAGACAGAATAATTATTTTAAACAAAACTGTCCAATTGTGGCAGTCTTCACGGAAGATTCTTCTGGAAGAGTAATTCTGAATGGTTTTCCAGGAATAAATCTGGGGGGAAAAAAAAAAAAGAAAAAAAAAGAGGTCTGAGTTGTGCTTTAATGAAGATCCTTGAAATCATCTTTGTTATTGCTAATGAAAGCCAGAAGGAAGAGCTACATATAGTCACACCATCAAAAAGCGTATATGCCACTTGGCTATTAGTCAGGTAATCATAGCATAATCTATCTAATCATTATTGAAAAAGGTGTATTTCTGGCATTTCTAAACATTTCTGTGTTCTGTCCTTTTTCTTTTTTTTTTTTTTTTTAATGTTGGGACCATTTGCAAATGACATTTTTGCACCATGCTGACTTTGGCATAGGGTTTTACTTTTAGTTCAGATGGTTCTCTTTGTTTAATGTATGGGCTCTGAAGAAAAACATGATTGCCTTTGATGAAGGGCTTCTTGGAATAACAGTTTTGACTGGTAGAATATGAGTTGCTCCTATTGATCCCAACAAGCTGTAATGCTTCTATGAAGTACAAAACGAGCAGGATCAATGGAGTCAGATTTCTTCTGAACTGTAAAGTGACAGTGTTTTCCTCACATCAAATCACCAATTGTCAAGGATTTGTTTGTTTCCTGGTAGATGCTTCTTTCCTTGAATAATCCCTCTATGATGTCTTTTCAAGACTCTCACTGATCTTATGTCTTCTCTAATCATCTAATATAAACAGTCCGTGTAGGGGGAAGTACATGATTTTCACACATAGGTCTCCTCAAAGAAGAATTTCAAAGAATTTTAAATCAGAAAAGGGAATGATTCCTAAAGGTTTGGTTAGAGGCTTGTCTTATTTTTATAAAGAAGCGGCACCAAATGACTCGGAACTGGACCTTATTTGCAAAATTGTGAGCTGATGACAATCACCTAGAGAGAAAACTGGACATGGAGAAATAGAGTCTGCAAAAAGGCGGCTTGAATTAGGAAAAATAGCACTTTCGTTGTGTTCACTGGGAAATTTGGTAAACAATTATTTCTATGATTACTTGATCTTATGTAATAGTTTGAGGCCATTATCCTTCACTGTTAATGTTTTTTGTCATTCTTAGCTATTTGCCACTCAGCAATATGACACCTTTTATAAATGTTCCGACATCCTATGAAATATTAGCTAACAGGAAAAGACATGTCTTTTGAGGGTAATATGGGAATTCAACAGCTCCTGGAGAAGAACTAACATAATTTGTCACCTTTTAAGACAGCTGAAGATCTCAATCAGACACCTGTTATTTTGGAAATTGTCATTAAGCATTAACAGGGCAAATTTGCAGCTTTTAAAGTTCATTTTCAAGCTTTTACTCATGGTTAATATTAATTCACTGTCAGTAACTCATGAATATCAAGAAACTATGAAAGGATCAGATCTGTGGTCTCTTAAGTTTCTTCTTCCGAAGCTCAGAGAACGCCCCCCATGAGAATGGTTTAATTGAATTAAGGATGAGGAAGGTATCTTTAGCTGGGCTTTCATCCTGTCGGTGGAAATATTTGAGAAGTCTGACTTCAGCTTTCTTTGAACTTTGCAGACAAACACAGTGCTTCAGGTAAACCAGGAGAAGCGATATAGCTAAAGCGCAGAAACGAGCAGACAGGGTCTTCCCAGCACCCTCATAATGTTGGATCTGGGTCAGGAATTGTCTAGTTTTCATGAAACAAAAGAAAAGACTGAAGGATTTTCTTAAAATATGGCAGTTTCATATTAGGACTCTTCTGGTTCAAGTTTTCTCTCACTCAAGACTTCTTCCTAAGCCTCACACAAGTTTAGAAAGATCAAGACAAGTTAAAGAACCCAAGAAATCATTATATTGTTATGAGGAGTATGGTGAGAGGAAAGAATTCACTGCAGGGCACTAGGAACAATTCTAGCTTTGAGGGTGTTTAGTATAACTTACTGTGCATGTTCCTATTTTGTAAGGAGCAATGTGGCTTATTTTTTTATTGGAGAAGTGAGAGAAAGAAGAGGTAGGACATTCATACAGTATTGGAATTTTTTATAAAACCCAAAGAATATACAGAATCTTTACCTATTATGAGGTTTCTTTGCAACTGGTCAGACATGTAAATAACAGTTTTCCCGTAATTCCTTTCTGATGGGTCTTTTTGTGGGAGTTGAGCATAATAGGACCAAAAAATACCACACACATGGACATACTGAAATATAAGAGAAAATTCTTATGAAATGAAGCTCTGGCAAAGAATCTAGCTAAACATCAAATTTGGTGTTCTAAATTATTTCTTTAAAAATGTATAATGGGAAATAAAATTAAAATATATAAATCCAGCAATTTTAAAATCAAAGTGTTCCAATCCAGAAATTATCTGAATAGAATTGTGAATTTATCATAACTTTCTATTAGAGTTTATATAGATCATATTTTTTCAGAATTGCCAAGTCTTTTGAAGACTATTTTGCCACTTAGTAATAGGGGTTTTTTTTAAGGGCAATTTGGGAACAGAATAATGGGGATTTTTAATGGGCAATAGTCCTTGTAAAAAATTTCTGGCCTGATATAAATAATAATCTGTTAGCACAGAAAAAAATTGAGAGAACTGCACTGGTGGAGCAAAAAGAAATAGTGTAACATAAAACAGATGGATTGAAGAGGATATCTATTCTGTGATGAGTTATTCTGCAAAAATCAACAGAGTTACGCAGCTAAGAATTAAATAATCCAGGTCTGGAGGATAGAGGCTGTATTTAAAGAAGCAGGATGCCCTTTAACAAGAGAATTGAAAAAAAAAAAGAAAAAAATATAATTAAAATCCAACCTAAGAAATAATTGGTTCCAAGGGAGAAAAACTTGTAAACTCAGGACGGTTTTGTAAAACACAGCAAATTCACAAGGTTCTCAGAAATTACTAACTGACCTGACTTTTACTACAGATATAAATAAAATAATTTGGATCTCTTTGCAAAGGAGGAGTTCCCAGGGGATGAGAAGAGGAGGATCACACTGTGTCATTGAGGAGGTATTACAGCTCTGTTAATGGCAAAAGCCACAGGAGCCAAGGCATTCTGGTTTGTCAGTAGGGCTGGAGAGACTGCTCCACAGGCAGCTCTGTAAGTATTGCCCTGGTGTAACACACAGCTGAAATAGAAAAAATGGTAGTTCCCCCTTTTTTGTACACTAAAACCCTAAAGTCCAGGTTACAGGGCAAAGGGAAAAGTCGGGTTGTGCTGATAGCCTCCCCTTCTGAGAAAGAAGCAAAGTAAAAGACAGGCAGTCCTCCTTTGAAATGTAAGTAGCCACCCTCATCCCTGGGCAGCAGCAGCAAGTCTCTCGAGTTCCTCACTCCTATCCTGTGGCAGAAGCAGTCCAGCCCTGGCTCTTCATTCCCAGAAGAGTGGGTTTTGCCTAGGTTATTAAAAAACACTGAGTTGGGATCTCCCGCAGGTTTAATTTCAGCAGCTAACTCCAGCACCATTTCTGCTTCCACCACTAAAGGCAACCTCCATCTCTCAGGACCCCTCCACCCATGCTAACAGTGATGGCAGAGCTGTCCCAAGGCCAAAGGAGGTGCAGGTACTCAATCCACATGGCACAGCTGAGTACCTCCTGAGGGATTGTCCCTCTTACAGGGGCAGTGGCTTGTACAGCAGCTCGAGTGTGACTATGCAGCCTCTCAGCTGGAGGCGGTTGGGACACTGCTGCCTCGAGCTCCCTCTGCTCTTCCATTCCAAAATGAGTGGGGACAAGGGCAGTTTAGTCACATGCATCTCTACTGTTGTGGATGTGCCATTAGGGAAAGATAAAATCTTGAATAAAGACTGACTCAGATAATCCATCACCACCTTTGCTGGTTCATCTTCCACAGGGCTGTAAACTAGATTGTTTGATTTAAGCCCTGGCACAGGCATGGAAATCAAAAGCAGTTTGTGCACATGCTTAGAGCGAAGGTGTCATAACCCCACATCCCATTCCCTATTACAAGCATCTTCCTCATGATACACTACTGACGAAAGAGGACGCTGGAAATGGAAGTGCTGGTAATTCTAATGAAGTGTCACGGAGTATGAAAGTGAGGCCAAATAGTTGTTTTGTTGCAATTTCAGTAAAGAACTCCAAAGTGACAGGCAATACCAATTTATGTTAGATGATATGAGTTTACACCAGGTGGCAAACTGGCTTTATGCTTCTAGCAGAGAAAGCCCGGCTTTGGCTATTTCTCAATATTTTTGTTTTTTGTTTTGCCAGACTTCATCAGTTCCAGGTGGTATGTGAAATAGGAAAAGAGAAAATACGACAATAAAGGAATGATGACCTGCATAACTTGCTGGTAACCCCTCATACTCTTAGAAGTATGGAGTATAGTTCATTGCTCTCTTTGCTTGACGTTCGTTGCTGCTAACATTCACCACTCTTCCTTTTGCAGCATAAAAAGTCGAGCTTTTTCCTTTTCTCATGCACATCACTTACCCTTCAGAACAAACCTCTCCTTGCTGCCCTTTTTTCACAAGACTTTCAGGGAGCCCTGTACTACAACGGGTTTACAAGCTCTATTGCTCTTAATGATTTATTGGGGAGGAGAGGAGGAAATTAGGAGGCTGAGCAAACTGCGGGTGAAATTTTGTAGACAAGAATATAGCCATAAAATGTGGGCATGCAGATTTTATCTTTCTGTATATTCTAGGAAATATTGTCAGGAATAGATATTGCTTTTACAAAAGAGAAATGCCAGTTTCCCTTAATATTTATGTGGGCATATTACTATTTCCCTTATATTACCTTTTATATCTGGAAGGCTCATAAGGTGCTTTATGTACTTACTTAATGGCTATATGAGGAATATTTCACTCATCCCAGAGATGCAACTATTTCTGGTGTGAGAGATGTGGCTGTTGTTTCGTAGAGTGAATCAATGATAAAGCTCCAGATAAGAGGTGAAAGGGAATAGTCCCTAGGCTATGCCAGTACGTATTACTGTAGGGCTATAGGTGACTGTGTTGATTTATATTTTGTTATATTTACCCACTGGATCTGGATTTTATGGCAAGGTAATGTAAGGAGGTTGAAGTTAGAGGACAAACCATTTGATATGTTGGTTAGAAGGAGGAGGGAAATGCAGCCACAGTAGAGCCTAAAATACTCTCTGGTGTATTTTAGGAAGTCATTCGTTTGGAATTTGTAATTCAGGTGCCCTGGAGAATCTACAGTCTCCATTACAGCCATACATGGTAAAGAGGACGCCTGCTAAATTTTCGTTCAGAAGAAGTACGGTACCCCTCTAGCACCAGGAAAGGTTGTGGGATTTAATGGTAGTACTCAGATGGTCATTGCTGCTATTCCCATGGAGCAGTGCGTAACTCTTTCCCAGCCCACATGACTCCTCTGTACACATGTTGCAGAATTTCAGATGATAGTCACAGAGCTGGAGGTTTCTCCAACGATCAACTTGCTGAGAGGGCCATCAGCTCCAAAACCAGTCCTGAAGGGTGTTAGGCTAATCTTTTCCTGAAGATGCCCAAGTACTAGAGGTTTCTCCCCTGTTTTCTTTGGCAATGGGTTCAATTGCTATGTAACAGGGGTACCTGCGAGCAGATTAAACTGTCAGAGTCAGCGAGCAGGAGAGTGTTTGGCAGCAGCCTCCCAGTGCAGGAAAAACGGGCTTGAAAACAGCAAAGTTCATGCACCCTGCTTTCCTCCAGCTTTAACAATCCTGGCTTTCTCTAGCACCGACTTCCCCAGGGCACTGCTTTGCTAAATCCTCCCCATCAAAATTCTGGGCATTCTCAGGAGCATGTGGGAACTTTTTATAATTCATAATGTGGATTTATCTCTACTCTCCTGTTTAATTTAACCTTTTGAAATAAACATAAAGGAAAACAATGATGTGCCAGGAAGAGGACATTATTAAGAGATACTGTGTGTAATTGCCTCAGCGGGATCTTTCAAGCACTTTGGAGAAAAAAAAAAAAAAGGAAGAAATAGTGGGCACTAAAAGCTCTCAGGGATATAATCGTCATGAGATAATAATCCAGCAAAGCACCCAAGATTAGCACTGATAGGAGGTATTTTAAATATATATGTGTATGTTTTTGCACATATTAAACTATTTTGAAACTTGTAATCATTCAGTGAGCACTACTCTTCTTCAGTTCTGAAGATGCAATGTGGCATTGCCTGTGAGAACCTAAATCTGGAGTAACTCTGGAGGGGGCGCATGGTGGCAAAATAAGAGTGAAAAAAAAAAAGCCCTAAGCAATTTTTTAACTCATGGGCCAAATCCCCAGTTGGCATAAATGAGGGTATTTTTCTGTAATTTTAAGGCTAAGATGGTCTGGTTTGCATCAGAACGAAGTCAACTAAGGCAGCTCCTGATTCACAGGGATTCAGAAAAACGGTGTCAATTTTACACCTTCAAAAGGCAAAAAGCTCAGATAAATTTTTCTCTTGTTTACATTGAGGAAACCCTGCAAATAAATGGTGCCTGCCAATGTAAATGAGGAATTATTTTGGTGAGGGGTCAGAAGTTGCCCTTTGGTGTAAATCAGGGTAGAGCTTAACCCCTTTAGACAGCTTTAAAAATAAATGAAGCAACCTTTCATCTAAAGCTGCACAGCAAATCCCCTTCTTTCATTTTTCAGTCTCCTCTTATAAAGAAATAAAGCAGGAGCATTAATGAGCTATTCAAATATTCAAACCTTGCCAAGGGAGAAAGGATCCTTCAGTCGTCATGAGCTCAACCTGATAAATCCTTTTTAATTAGTGTATATGCAAACATTTTATAAAGCAGCCACGAATCGGAGATCCCACAAATGTAAAGAGGAAATATAGTATGAGCAAGAGCAACTGGAGCCCAAAATACGCCTGCTCTGGCTTTCAGAGAGCATGGAAAGCATGCTTATTAATTGGTTAAGTTCATCATTAATAAGCTCTCAGCTATGTTCAGTATGTTCCCCAGCACTTTACACAATGTCTGAGCAGTAATACGCTGATGGAAAGGGCATTTTCTGGTAGCTGATAATGGGGCAGCAAAATGAGAAAGCTGAAAGCAGGGAGCATAATATATGCACTTTTCTTCTCATTCTGGTGATGATTCTCAGCTAATCGGTTGAGGGGTTGACTCTACTGGGGGTTTCTCCACGGGGACACCTTGTTTGCTCCCCTGTAAGGACACGTTAGTGCCTTTGGGACTGTCAGGCACGGAGGCAGAGGCTGCTGTTGGAGTGGCAATTTGCTGTTTCCACAGAAAGCCAGGTTTCTCATCCCGGCTCTGAGTGTCCTGACACCCTTCAAACCTTGTGGCTAACTGCTCTGTCTTTGACTCAGTTTCCCAGTCAGCCCAAAAGAGCTCATTGGAAGTAGCAATGCCAGACAATAATTGAAAATCAAAAGCATTCACAGAGAAAGCTTAAGTTGCTATTTCTTTATCTGAAAGAGGGAGAACTGTATGTTTTTAGGTGAAATTGACTGCTAATATGGGGTATTTTACAATCTATATGCTGTTAAGGTGAATCATTTGGTGAAAAGTAGTGTCTCATAAAATAATTCAAACAATTGCAATCTATGCAGAAAGCAGTCGCAAATACAAGGTTCTTAGTAAAACTGTGAGCTGGCGATGCTACAAAGCCTTATGTATGTCATTGTGAGGGACAACCTGGCAAAAGGGACAGATTTCTGGCTCTTGTAAGTTGATGTAGCTCTTCTGCTTTTTCAGGAAATACACAACTTAAACCATGTTCTCGACTGGCATGTGAAACTCTGTAAGGATCATAACAATTGATGAGGACAGACCATGGTGAATAGAAAGGTTGTTTTCTTTAAAATAAAATCCCCTCTCAAGCAGTGGGACATCAGCTCAGTTGATCCAGTCTATCTCTCACTGAAGTCGAAAATCATCATTATATCTTTTCCCTAATAATTAATGTGCTTGGCAGCTCTTGCTTCTCTCCTTAAGAAACCCATCTGTCTTGTGAAGCTCTTATTATTTTACACATAGGTGGTACCTTCTATCAGAGTTGGGCAAAGCAGTTTGCAACATCTAATTTTCTGAGCTTCACTAATGTTCTTGCTGCGTTGTTACAGAGCATTATGCTGTTAGGATGAATATGTGAAATGAGATTTGGATATGCATTTGCCATATTTTAAAATAGCTTCCTTAGGATATAATGAAATTCCTTTGGTGTCTTGCTCCCTGCCATCTGTTACATCATCATAATAGTGTAACATGTTTAGCAACCCTGAGCGTGACAAGCTTGACTGACAAGGTCTGTGATCTTAGAGGCTGAGACTGGGGAGAGGGGTCTTTATTATTCCTCACCACTGACATGTTAGGAGAGCAAGATAAGACTGATTATGCTTTTGTAGTTTTCTCTCACTTATTCATCACCTTTTTTTTTTCCACAAGAGTTGTGATGAAGTCAGTGTATGACAGACACTAAACACACTTGGATTTTTCTGTATAAGATGGGGCATTGTTTGAACACAGCAGAAAGCTGATATTTTCCAAACCAGAGAAGAAAGCACACAGAAAAACAGTGATACGGTCTCTTCTGCACACCTTCTGGTGGTGCCACCTTCTGTGGACCACCTTCTGTTTGAGAGAAATAGTTAACTGGCTCACTAAAATCAGCACTCCAAATAGTACCATAAGCAGAAGTTTCTCTTTAGAAAACAGAGGAGCTGTGCATAGGACTTGCTTTGTAGGACAGGAGGCAAAAGTCTATGCTGACCATCAGAGCCAGCCGCAATGAGGTAGCTGTGAGTGCCAAAATGTGCCAGAAGAGGCAACCAGATCGAGCCATCTGGGTGGCATACCTAGGTTTCTATTTATTTTCGTAGTTGGAGAAGGATCCAGAGAACAGGAACAATGGGTCTGAAGGAGTGGTTAGCAAGAGGTCCTCTCAGGGTGCAGAGATGGAATAGGAGAAAATTTTAGATTATGTCAATGAAAATGTATGCTAACACCAAAGTCTGAGAGAGAAGAGCACCTCAACTGCAGTATTAGGAGATAGCACATGTTTCAGTTCACATTCACAGTGCTGCTTCAAATGCATCTCTATCCTACTCAGCCTGGGTTTAAAAAAATAAAATAAAGGAGGTGAAGAGTGCTTTTTTCATAGAATCATAGAATCATATGGGGTTGGAAGGGACTTCTGGAGATCATCTAGTCCAACCCTGCTGGAGTGGGTCTACCGACAGCACATTGCACAGGAACTTGTCCAAGCGGGGTTTGAATGTCTCCAGAGAAGGAGACTCCACCACCTCTCTGGGCAGCTTCTTCCAGTGCTTTACCACTCTCACAGTAAAGAAGTTCCTCCTCATGTTTAGATGGAACCTCCTGTGTTCCAGTTTCTGCCCATTGCCCCTTCTCCTGTCACTGAGCACCATTGAAAAAAGACTGGCCCCATCCTGCTGACACCCACCCTGTAAGTATTTATAGGTGTTGATCAGATCCCCCCTCAGTCTTCTCTTCTCAAGACTAAAAAGACCCAAGTCCCTCAGCCTTTCCTCATAGGAGAG